>JAHHUM010001172.1:0-600000 GCA_036173005.1 Crenichthys baileyi
TGTGATTGGGCTCAAATCCTAAACACCTAAGCATGCATTGTAACTGAATTTTGAAGCAACAGAGGGACCCTGTTGCTTCAATACACATACCGCCATGATGAGGACATGATGGGGACTCAAAGTTTTGTATTTGTATAATTTTTTCGTGTTTTTTACAATTACATAATTACAAAAAAACAGTTACTGCTCTTCAGATTCTTAAGTACAAGTACACAAATTGTATTCTGAGTCACACTTTGAAAACCTCTTATAGTTTTGCTCTTATTGATCCAAAACATTTGGAGCAAAATTATTTGAATATTGTAACTATTGAGTTTTGTTATTGTAGATTTTTTTCTGTCTTGCACAAATACAAAACAACAGTTACACTGCTTCAGTTTGTTAAAGACACATGCACAAATTGTAATCTTTGGGTCACACATCAGGAACCTCTTATATTCACAGTTGTGCTCCAATTGATCAAATACAAATGGTGCAAGATTCACACACCTGAATTAACATCTTTCTACAAGAAATCATCATATTTCTTTCCTTATAACAAACAAAAATCAGTGAATATAACTGAACAAATCTGCTGCTGTAAGTCACAAATGCTGCTTTACATGTCACACATTCTTTTTGGCAGGCTTTTACTTTTGCTCCAAATGTGCCGCAGACAGATCTGTGACTTTAAGGTAATTCGTATGGCCTTACAGCAGAGGATGCTGCCTGCTCCAGACTCAGTAAGTATGCACCAACTGGAAATACACATACCACCATGATGAGGACATGATGGGGACTCAACAGTTGTGTTGGGAGTCTGCTGTTGGATGTCTTTCAGTGACTAATATTGATAGAGGAAGCGCTGTTTCTCCCTTCTAATTTCTCAAAATGATTTGAATTCATGAATACATATGACTAACGTATTACTGGAGGTACACACCTTGATAAATGTTCATCAAGTAATAATCTAGACCTTTGTGGTATTTGGATTGTTTCACACTCCCTGAACTAACCAAATGGTGTGTTGTCCAACACATTTTTGGCAGGTGTATTGATCACTGAGAGAAAATAAGATTTACACTTAAATAAAACTGTTCAGATTACGCTAACAATCACTCTGTGCTGTGAACGCGCAGGCTAGTAAGCAGGGCCACTGATGACGGCGGAATAAACAGCTATGGCACATTCACTGGTGGCAAAGAAACATCAACGATATGCTTTACATTGAATATGACCTGCCCATACTATTAGCACAGCTGCAGCACACTGCAGTCTTGAGCTTAAACCATGGTACATGCTGTGCAGGGGCGGGGTATGGCATACACAACGTGATTGACACCACTAAGACATTCCCCCCTGCTCTGATTGGTTGTTTCTGACTGGGAGTGCTGTATTTCTGCAAATGGCAGTAGGACCACTGGGAGGAGCCAGAGGAGCTTGATTTTTTTCATTATTCATCTGTCTCATATTCCACATTCCACAGGAGCTAGTGACAGTTTTAACAAATATGTGAAAAATACATTTTTACAAAAGTTAACTACTGCAGCTTTAAGAAACTAAAGAGATATAACTGTTGTTTTGTATTTATGAAAGACAGAAAAAGTTCTACAATAACAAAACTTAACAGTTACAATGCACAAATGCTTTTGCTCCCGTTGTTTTGGATCAATTGGAAAAAGCTGAATGTAAGAGTTTATTGATGTATGACTCACAAAATACGATGTGTGTACTTGTACTTAAGAATATGAAGATGTGTAACTGTAGTTTTGTATTCGTGAAAGACAGAAAAAAAAATTACGGTTACGAAACTCCTATTGCATTTTTCTCTGTTGCTTTAAATTCACAGTTGAACAAATAGTTTTGCCCCAGATTTACCTCCATATAGTACAAATCATTTAATCTGTGGAAAAGATTATGTGGACAAGATGATGCTGTCTTCAAAACAACTTGAAAATATAGGACAAATTCTGTCCTGTAATGATTTAAAACAGCACTCAAAATTTAACACAATACAGAATGAAATATTTTAAGAGACCTGTTGAAAGTTTATATGTGGCACAAATCAGTTGACTGCGCATCACTGCTCAAGACCTTAACTGTAAAGAGAATCTGCATTCTAGTTTTTGTTCTGCTATTGGCCGTAATCAAACAGTAAAAGGGGACAGACAGAGAAGAAGGAGGACATGCAGTTAAGGTCCTGAGGTTGCCTTCTGTATATGGGACACCAGGCTGTGCCCAGCAGCCGACTTTTTTTTGACCATGAATACAAAGACTTAATGCAGATATCACAACAATAAAATATCCTATATAAAATAAATGTTTTATCCCATCTATTGTTTTTACTAGAACACAAATAGAATTGCACAGGAACAAATAAAATCAAAATATGTCTAAATATTTAATCAGATATCACTCATATCTCATGAGGCCAAAGCAGCATCCCTCCGCTTTCAGAGCCAATTCCAGTTTTAGTTCAGAAATACAACACAAATCCATGTTACAGATATAAACGCTGCGAGCATACTGCAAAAATAAACAATCCATCCTGTTATCCTCTTAACAAACAACTAGCATGAAGTAACAAAAGGAAGAGTTGTCAGAGCATTAGCAGGAATATGCAGTCCTGTAGTTGTGTCTAACAGTTATGTTAGCCTAGTGGAACATGAAATTGTTTACAGTCTTTTCATTTAGCCTTATAATTTAGCTAAGAAACTACTAAGGACAATAATCATTGTAGGACAATTTCAAATCTATTCGTAGAAATAAATGACAGAGTTTAGAAGCATGTTGTAAATGCCACTACTGTGATGGCTCTTCAGGGAGACCTCATTGTTGTCTGTGATCCGCAGCTGGGGGTTAAACTTAAATGATCAATTAAAATTAGAAAAGTCTGTCAAAACATAAATGTATCACATAAGAACCTCCAACCTTTTTCTGTTGCACGAGACCCCCACCTCCCACCCCAGGATGTATCAGCAGCTCAGCAACCAGGGAGGTTATTTTATCAATGTGATGATAATCCCGACATCCCGAGAGAGCCAATGGCAAGCATTGGGTTTCCATGGTAAGCAGCTTTATTGAAACCTTACATCACCAAGTGCAGTTAAGCTCTAAACCATTCTAGAACAGAGACTGTTCTCTGCAGTGAGTATTTATGGTTCTTTCTCTGGCAACTTGGTTGGTGTAGGTGACAATTGTGGACTGCTGTTATTTTCCAATAACCCCTAGCTGCGGATCACAGAACAGGTCAAAGTCAAATGGCGGCCAGAGTTGGCAAACAACTCCACCATCAAACTGTTTGGATTGAGTCCTTATCCTTCACTCTAAATGTCCAGTTTTACTCCCATATGTGATGTTAGTTTTAAGTTGAATATTCGACAGACATTCACTCCTTGATTCAGTACAGGCAGCAATGGATTTCCATGCTGTGTGCTGTCACAGAGTTAGCTCTACTCCGTTTATTCGCTCCTGAAAGCAGCTGTTCACTCCTAAAAACTTGTGACTGTCCTTCTCAGAATAATTGATGCCATTATGGGGCAGGCCAACTTCATACAAAAGCCTATGTATGAAGAATTGGATGCTACTAAAGTTCATATGTGTTTAAATGTGAAGAAGAAGAAACCCCTGAAGCTGAAATAGAGACTTTCCTTTCAAAAAATGGCAAAAATAACATGCTCCTCAGCAGCATATGACCAACACGGCAGGCATGCAGAACAAAACATCATAAAGATGACCCCAGGACCCACAAGGTATCCCGTTTCTCATGCCCATGAAATTGTCTCTACATTCTACCTGTTTATCACACCAGCAATAGAAAAATAATCCTGGGGATGACAAATCTGGAGGGTTTCCGCAAATATGGAGACAGCTGGAAAAAGATGGATGAGATTGACCTGCAGGCCTACTTAGGGCTGCTAATCTTTACAGATGTATACAGGTCCCGAGGTGAGGCTGCAGCTAGTCTATGGGATGCTGAGAGTGGAAGGCCAATTTTCCGAGCCACAATGCCACTCAAAGTCTTTTACACCTACCCAAGACTGCTACGATTTGATGACCGTGAGTCAAGACCAGCAAGACGTGTGACAGACAAACTTGCAGCCATAAGAGAGGTATGGGACAAGTGGGTTGGAGCGGGTGCCCTACCTCTACAATCCAGGGCCTGATGTAACAGTGGATGAACAACTGGTTCCATTTAGAGGTAATCTGTTTTCATATTTGTAATAAAAGTGATTTTCACTATTGATTTCTTTGACTGTTTTCTGTGACACTGATACTAATCACTGATGCTAATGTCTTTTGTCCAAAGGTCGTTGTCCTTTCCGGCAGTATATGCCCAGCAAGCCAGCAAAATATGGGATCAAGTCATGGGTGGCTTGTGATGCCAAATCAAGCAATGCTTGAAAAATGCAAGTCTATACTGGGAAGCCGAACAGTGGATGCCCAGAGAAGAACCAGGGGATGCGAGTTGTGCTTGATGTGAAAGAGGGACTGAGTCACAATGTGACATGTGACAATTTCTTCACCTCTTATGAACTCGGACAGCAGCTCCTGAAGAGGAAGATCACCATGGTTGGTACAGTTCGAAAGAATAAGCCTGAGCTCCCACCTGCACTGCTTCCCTCAAAGGAGAGAGAGGTCTTCTCCTCAAAGTTTGCCTTCACGCCCAACACCACTCTAGTTTCCTACCTCCCAAAGAAAAACAAGAATGTAGTTCTTCTGAGCACACTGCACACAGATGGTGACATTAGCGATCGTGAGGACAGGAAGCCAATCATCATCCTAGACTACAACCGCAACAAAGGAGGTGTGGACAACCTGGATAAGGTGATTGGAACATATAGCTGCAGAAGAATGACTGCCCGCTGGCCCCTGGTCATCTTCCACAACATCATTGATGTTTCCTCCTACAATGCCTTTGTGATTTGGAGAGAGATCAACCCAACCTGGAGGTCTCATAAGCAGAACAAGAGGAGGTTGTTCCTGGAGCAGCTAGGAAAGGCACTTGTAACTCCACTCATTGAAAGAAGGAAGCATGTCCCCCGCACAGAACCCTCAGCAGCAGTTGTGAAAGCTATTCAGAGTGCAGGAGCTCCTGATCAACCTGAGGATCCATCTACCACAGCCACTTCGCCAGCTAGGGCAAGTAAGAGGAAGATATGTCAGTTCTGCCCTCAAAAGAAGGACTGTAAAACACATACTGTGTGCTGCAGGTGTAAGAAATATATCTGCAAGGGCTGTGCACTTTTATACTGCCCTACATGTGCTAATTAGTTGAATGGGTTATGTTATTTTTCATATTTTTGTATTGTACATTGTCTTAAATTGTTCACTGGAGAAAAAAGGAAAATGAAACTGAGTCATTGGGATGAATAAAAATGTATTCAAAACTCCTTTTTGCAAATTTTTTTCTTTTCTTAAGCTATGGAAATTCAAGTGAAGAGGGAAAACTCAAGTATTCACACATTTTGAGCTCAATGACAATGTGCAAGATGAAATTTGGTGTTTAAAATTCAATTAAGCTGATTATATTGGGGGTTTAGTGAAGACGGGTCATTTTGACCCGGAGGACACAGGGTGTATACTGAAAATGAGGACAACAGGAGGACTCTCAGATTTCATTGTTCACTATTGGATTCTACTGTTGCTTGCCTTTTCATGCCTGTTATCGCCTGACACCCCGCCTATGTTCCGTCTCTCGCATCTACCTGTAAGTTTACTTATGCAGTTATAATTAAAGCGTTTCAACTCGCCACTCGGCTCCAAAGTTCCTGATTGCGTTTTGGTCCTGCGAACAATCCGTAATCCCTGACAGACGCAACCAGTTATTCAGTTAAGAAGGTGGTTTCAGCCATGTTGGTTTGGATACCTTTTTTCCTTTAATAAATGACATAATTATTTGGAAACTGCTTTTTGAGTTTACGAAGGTTATCCTCGTGTGATGTTAAAATGTGTTGGATCAAGTGTAATGAAAAAGCAAAAGCAACTTGTTGGGACCCCAGCCATGGGTTACAACATTAAAGGCCAGTAAGAACTTTTCTGGAACTTTCAAAATACATCGCATTAACCTACTTCCAGCACAGCCAGGAACAGGAGTAACAGCGGACTTCCCCTGACGTCACTGTCTGAATAAAAACCCCGCTTTTGCAACAAACTGACCTCTTCCACGTAGGTCCCCAGCAGAACTGGACGGAGGGACACAGCGCGCAAATGTTTCTTTGCTGGCAAACAGACATAACTCTTCAAACTGGTCCAAGAGTGTCATACGATCACGCGATCAAATGCACTAAGTTAAGTATGAATGAATTGCTGTTTGTGTATCCGGTATTCATTCATGAATGGGTTTAAGGTACAACCGTTGCTTGACTTTTCTCTCTGAGATTTACAGAAGCAAACTGTGTTCCAGAGAGTTCCCAGCAGAGACCCTGTCTCTACAACGCAAAGTGGAGCAGTTTTTCCCAGTCTGGAGGTAGGACAACGGGAACGCATAGCCGTGGCTACAGCAGTAATGTGCAGTTTGGCCGGCCCGGCAGAATGAGCAGCCCCACCCCACAGCTGGGGAGGTTAGCTGCAAGTTAACCCTTTGTTCACTGTGGATGGTTTCCTCAACTTCGTTACCCCGGACAACCCTCAGCACGGTTCATGTAAGAGGTGGTGTTTTGGGCAGAGAGAAGTAGTTAAGAATAAAATAATCGAAACATTTTTCGTTTTATGACGTTTGGTTTTGTTTGTGTTGAAAACTCAGCTATCTAAGTGCCAGCAGATTGGCTGTCATCACATGTGCTCAGTTTATGTGTTCTGTGTTTGTGTTTTTTTTTTAAGTTAAGACAAACTTTATTTAAAGAGGGATTTTAAACACAGAAGATCGGCCATAACGCGCCGTCCACGCTTATGCATTTTAACCCTTTTATTAGTGGTATTTTAAAGGTGTGTGTTTGATTCTGATGATAAGCTATAAGCTTCTTATGTTAGCTCCAACCGCTAACAGCTAAGAACACGTGCTTGCCTACTAAAGATCATTTACCCAAAAAGGTTGTTAGTTTTCAATCTAGGAAATAGATTCCTACTCGTACTCATACTCGTCGTCTTCCGCTTTATCTGGGACTGGGTCGCGGGGGCAGCAGACTCAGCAGACTCAGCAGAGACGCCCAGACGTCCCTCTCCCCAGACACCTCCTCCAGCTCCTCCGGGGGTAGCCCAAGGCATTCCCAGGCCAGCCGAGAGACATAGTCCTTCCAGCGTGTCCTGGGCCGTCCAATATAGACGCCCGAGCCACCTCAACTGGCTCCTCTCGATGTGAAGGAGCAGCGACTCTACTCCGAGCCCCTCCCGATGGCCGGGCTCCTCACCCAATCTCTAAGGGAATGCCCAGCCACCTGACAAAGGAAGCTCATTTCAGCCGCTTGTATCCGGGATCTCGTTCTTTCAGTCATGACCCAAAGTTTGTGGCCATAGGTGAGGGTAGGAACGTAGACCGAATGGTAAATCGAGAACTTCGCTTTTTGGCTCAGCTCTCTCTTCACCACAATGGACCGGCACAGTGCCCCCATTACTGCCGCAGCCGCACCGATCCGTCTGTCGATCTCCCGCGCCATTCTTCCCTCACTTGTGAACAAGACCCCGAGATGCTTGAACTCCTCCACTTGAGGCAGGAACTTCCCTCCAAACTGAAGAGGACAAGCCACCCTTTTCTGGTTGAGAACCATGGCCTCGGACTTGGAGGAACTGATCTTCATTCCAGCCGCTTCACACTTGGCTGCGAACCGCCCCAGTGCATGCTGTAGGTCTTGGCTAGAGGGGGCCAGCAGGACCACGTCATCTGCAAAAAGAAGAGACGAAATCCTCTGGTCCCCAAACCAGACCCCCTCCGGCCCTTGGCTGCGCCTAGAAATCCTGTCCATAAAAGTTATGAACAGGACCGGTGACAAAGGTCCAACACGCACCGGGAACAGGTCCGACTTAGTGTCGGCAATACGGACCAAACTCCTGCTCCGCTTGTACAGAGACCGGATGCCCCTAATAAAGGGCCCCCGTTTCCATACTCCTGGACCCCCCACAGGGCACCACGATGGACACAGTCGAATGCCTTCCCCAGGTCCACAAAACACATGTGGACCGGTTGGGCAAACTCCCATGAACCCTCGAGTACCCTGTAGAGGGTATAGAGCTGGTCCAGTGTTCCACGGACGGGACAAAAACCACACTGCTCCTCCTGAAGCCGAGGTTCAGCTATCGGCCGGATTCTCCTCTCCAATACCCTGGCGTAGGCCTATAGGGAGACTGAGGAGTGTGGTCCCCGTGTAGTTGGAACACACCCTCCGGTCACCCTTCTTATGAAGGGGGACCACAACCCCAGTCTGCCGGTCCAGAGGCACTGTCCCCAACCCCCATGCAATTTTGAAGAGGCATGTCAACCATGACAGCCCTACAACATCCAGAGACCTGAGGTACTCACCCCCGAAGCCCTGCCACCGCAGAGTTTTTTAACCACCTCGGTGACTTCAGCCTGGGTGATGCAAGAGTCTAACCCCGAGTCTCCAGCCTCCGTTTCCACTAGGGAATGTGTGATGGCAGGATTGAGGAGATCCTCGAAGTACTCCTTCCACCGCCCGATAATGTCCCCAGTCGAGGTCAGCAGACTCCCACCCCCACTGTAAACAGTGTTGGCGAAGCCCTGCTTCCCCCTCCTGAGCCGCCGGACGGTTTGCCAGAATCGCTTTGAAGCCAACAGGTAGTCCTTCTCCATGGCCTCACCGAACTCCTCCCAGGCCTGGGTTTTTGCCTCTGCCACAGCCCGGGCCGCAGCACGCTTGGCCTCACGATACCCGTTAGCCGCCTCAGGAGTCCCACAAGCCAACCACAGCCGATAGGACTCCTTCTTCAGCTTGACAGCCGGTGTCCACCACCGGGTTCGGGGATTGTCGCTGCGACAGGCACCGCAGACCTTACGGCCGCAGGTACAGGCAGCAACATCGACAATAGTTAAGGAAAACATGGTCCACTCGGACTCTATTTGTCCAACATCCCCCTGAATGTGGTCAAAGCTCTCCCGGAGGTGGGAGTTGAATACATCCCTGGCCGAGGGCTCTGCCACACGTTCCCAGCAGACTCTCACTATGTGCTTTGGTCTAGTTAAAGCATTAATATTAAATTTTAAATACTCGTACTCGTCGTACTCGTACTCGTCGTCTTCCGCTTTATCCGGGACTGGGTCGCGGGGGCAGCAGACACAGCAGAGACACCCAGCCGTCCCTCTCCCCAGACACCTCCTCCAGCTCCTCCGAGGGGAGCCCAAGGCGTTCCCAGGCCAGCCGAGAGACATAGTCCCTCCAGCGTGTCCTGGGCCGTCCCCTGGGCCTCCTCCCGGTGGGACGTGACTGGAACACCTCCCGAGGAAGGCGTCTAGGAGGCATCCTGAATAGATGCCCGAGCCACCTCAACTGGCTCCTTTCGATGTGGAGTAGCAGCGGCTCTACTCCGAGCCCCTCCCGAATGGTCGAGCTCCTCACCCTATCTCTAAGGGAGTGCCCGGCCACCCTACGGAGGAAGCTCATTTCAGCCGCTTGTATCCGGGATCTCGTTCTTTCGGTCATGACCCAAAGTTCATGGCCATAGGTGAGGGTAGGAACGTAGACCGACCGGTAAATCGAGAGCTTCGCTTTTCGGCTCAGCTCTCTCTTCACCACAACGGACCGGCACAGCGCCCCATTACTGCGGCAGCCGCAGCGATCCGTCTGTCGAATAATATATTCATATTCATAATCAAAATAAACTGAATTCTAAAAGGGGGCAAGTGGTTTTTAAGAGTAATAAAAATACTTAATCCTTCAGATGCACTCTATCAGTGTCTCCTGACAGTAACTGTAGGTGTCGTTAAGTATTTACAATGCATTAGTTAATTTAGTAAGTTCTGTAAATAAATAAGAAAATTAATGTATTTCATACTTTGCTAATCTAAGTTAAAATGCATTTAGATTTCATTTGGCATGTAATTATATAGGTTTGTCTGTCTAAAAACCTTAAAATACTTATTGCTGAACTCTCATGTGAAGTTGGTGCTGAAATCACGTGTGAATTGTTAATCTCGCGAGATCCCGCAAAGGCGGTAGAAATCACTCAAACTCTAAAGAGAGATGCAGTGCAGTTTTGCTGTTATAAGAAGGAAGCTGAATGAGGCTGAAGGCTGAGGAACTGAACCAGAGTCATCTTTTAAGGGCTTAAGAACCTCTTTTCCTGACAATCAACCAACGAGGTATATGTTAAGTTTGTTTTGTCTTTGCTTATTACAGTGGAATGCTGGTTTACTTGTAGCCTTCATGTTATGCTCTACATTTTGATAATATGCATCTTCATGTTTTGTGCATTTATTTTAAGTTCTTACAGCGTTGTGGCGTGTGATGTCCCATGATGTTATGGCATGATGATGATGACAGGAAGATATCGAATTGTGTCTTGCTTGAGCTTCATGAAGACATGCTTGTAAATAAACACCTGTTTCAAAGAATCGACCTGTGTCTGTGACGTTGAGATGAGAGCTACAGTAAGAACTCGACTGCTCCACACGAGTAGATGAAACAACAGCCCTCCTCTACAGCACATCAGCTAAGCAAGTCTACTGTATGGTTTACAGTTGTTTTCTGTGTCAGAGGTGCATTTTCAGCCCATAAGAGAAGCTCCATCAAATATGTGAATTAAGGTTGTGGGAGCAGGACTGAAAACTGTGAATACAGACTCAGGTTTATTGCTGTGCACAGAGAACTGGGATAACGGCATGTGCTGTTCACCACATGTTTAAGCTATAAGGATGAACTTATATTCAAGATTAATGCAAGCATAATTCACTATTTTTTTCCATTTAAGGTAAGATAAACAAGTAAAAGGGACAATTTAAATGACTGTAAAGTCAATTTCATGGTCTCAAGTTTTGTTTTTCATTCCATTTATATTCAACTATGTTTGATCATTGTGAAGTAATTGTCTGAAGAGGAAAGGTAATAATTCATCCACAGTTTAAAGCACAGAATATATCTTTACGGACTTGATATTTTCTGATGTGTTAAGGTTGAGTCAGACTTACATAAATTCTTAATAGTCAAACCACAGTGATATGTAGATCTTTACAATATGCTCCTTCCACTCAACTGAGCGGCAGCTGAAGCTGCTGCATCAAAAGAAGTCCTAGTAGTCTTGGAAGAACAAGAAAGGGAAGCCACACAAATGCTAGAAGCTGAAGACAAAAAACTCTCTGCACAGTTTGAGTCTGAAAGCCTAGCAAGACAACAAGCCATGCAAGAGAAACGCAGAAAACTGGAGCGCTTAGAGGAGGTAAAGAAATGTAATGCATCAAGAGCTCAGATAAAAGTTTAAGACCTTGAAGAAGACAGTTATAAAACATGTGACAAACAGCTAGACAGAAAGAGAGAGAGAAACCCTCAGCTTGTAGACCCCACATGTTCTCCATTTGTTCCCCAATCTTCAACAGTCATAACACAAACACTCCATGTGCATGAACATACATTTTTCCCTTAGCCTCAAAAAACCACTGTTCAAGACCTTCAAACTATAATGATTCCACCCCAAGATCCCATTGAGCGTGCACAGTCACCTTTATGAAACAGCTCTGATCTATTTAGCATGCTGGCAGAACCTATCAGTGCAAATGTATGCCAACACCAGACCCAACAATATTTACTGGAGATCCTATGACGTTTAAGGACTGGCAGCTCTCCTTTGTGACATTGATTGACAGAAAACACATACTAAAAAATGAAAAGCTTTACTATCTGAGAATGTATTTAAATGGTGCTGCAAAGAAAGGTGTTAAAGGATTTTTCTAACTTGGCACAGGAGCAGCTTATGACTCAAACTGGATAATGCTACAACAACGCTTTGGAGATCCGTTTGTGATTAGAAAGGCCTCTAGAGATAAGCTACAAGCATGGCCAAAGATATTTTCTAAAGATAGCAGAGACTTAAGGGATTTTGCTCACTTCCTAAAGAGTTGTGAGACAGCAATACCCCATATTAAGGCTCTAGAGGTTCTGAACAACTGTAACGAAAGTCAAAAGTCCTGCTTAAGCTTCCAGACTGGCTGGTTACCAGGTGGAATCGGCGAGTAATGACCATCAGACAAGAAAACTCAGAGTACCCAAAATTTAGGGAGCTTGTGCAATTCCTTTCTGAAGAGGATGATCTTGCTTGTCATTCCATATCTTCTTTTCAATGCACTCAGAGGAATAGAAAGTGAAAAACCAAAGAACCCTCAAAGTCAAATCTTACAAGCAAAGACACTTTCCACAAACATCACAGAATAGCACTCCAGTCTACAGCCTCTGTAAAAGGAGTGGATATTGCCTTGCTAAATGCAGACAGTTTGGTGAATGACAGTTCAAGTTCGGGCGGAATTTGTAAAGAGGGAAAAGCATTGCTTTGGATGTTTAAAAACAGACCACCACTCAAAAGCATGTGAAAACAGGATCTCATGTGAAATATGTCAGAAAAACACCCAACATGTTTGCATAATGACAAGTTCAAAGAACAGCAGAAACCAATGACAACAAGATCTCACAATAATTTAAAGGAGAAAGACACCATTGAAGAAAGATGCTACGGCTAACAGAGTCATAAGGGAGACTAATAACACAGCCTGAAGTTTTGGTGTATGCGCTTTTAGACATACAGAGCAACACAACATTTTCTTTTGGATGAAGTTGCTAAAGAACTTGACACAGCTAAGGAGAAAGTGAGTTTATGTCTCCCTATGATGTCTGCAAAACATACTGTCATACCGATTCAGAAACTGACCGATCTCCAAGTAAGAGCATATAACCTGGGAAAAAAGATCTCCTTGCCACCAACATGCACAAGATCATTCATTCCAGCAAACAAGTCACACATTCCAACCACTGCAACAACTCTGAAATGGGCTCACTTGGATCAACAAGCCGACAAAATCCCACTTCTACTGGACTGTGAAGTAGGCCTTTTGATAGGCTATAACTGCCAACAAACCCTTTTAACAAGGGAAGTTATTTCTGGTGATGAAACTCATCCATATGCCCAACAAACTGACCTAGGCTGGAGCGTTGTGGGGAGTTTCAGGCCAGCCACTGATTGTGAGGACGAAATAGGAATAAGTCACAGGGTAATAGTGTGACAAGTAACACCTGTCATGCAGCCATCTGACACCCTAAAGAAAGAAGTTCATTATGTGTACAAACTCAAATCGAGGAAATAAGCCCTACAGATATAATCGAAATCCTGGAGTCAGACTTCACTGAGCAAAGTACAGATGATATTTCACAAGATGACCCTCTCTTTTTGTCCAAAGTAAAGAAAGGCATAAACAAAGGGGAGATAGTCACTATGAGCTGCCACTCCCTTTAAAGAAAGACAAACCAGATCTCCCAGACAACTCCATTTATTAATGAGACGTTTAGGAAAAATTAGCAATACTACAATGATTATGTTCATTTTATGAATGACATAATATCCAGAGAGAATGTTGAGAAGGTTCCAGAGTCTGAATTGGACAATCCAACCATCATGGTACATTCCGCATAACGGAGTCTACCATCCCCACAAACCTAGAAAAATCTGTGTGGTTTTCGACTGATCAGCACATTTCCAAGAAACTTGCTTAAACGATCACCTGTTAACTGGCCTGGATCTTACGAACACACTCATTGGAGTGCTGTGTCAATTTAGAAAGAGTTTAATAGCCATCATGTGTGATGTAGAAAGGATGTTCCATCAATTCTATGTTGTGAAGGAACATCAAGACTACCTTAGGTTCCTCTGGTGGGACAAGGGTGACTTAAATTCACAACCTTCGGTTTACAAGATGAAGCTGCACCTGTTTGGCGCAGCTTTACTTGTGCTTGTTCATATCTCAGAACAGTAAGCAAAATAGGAAAGATTAGTTGCTCACTTGTAATGGGGAAAGCAAGAGTTACCCCAAACAAAGTCACTACTATTCCGAGACTTAAGTTGGCCTCAGCTGTAACTTCTGTCCGCATGGCCGATGTCCTCAGAAAAGAGCTCGAAATTGGAAATATGACAGAGTTTGTCTGGACTGACCCAAAGTTTGTGCTTGGTTAACAATGTTAACAATGACACCAAGAGGTTCCATACCTTTCTTGCATACATTTCAGCACAAACCCAGAACAACGGTGACACTTCAGCTCAGAAAATAACCCTGCTGATCATGCTTCTAAGGGACTAAAGGCAGATCAGCTTAAGGATTCTAAATGGCTAAAGGGACCTGACTTTCTCTGGGCAAAATCTCCCACAGACTGAAGGAATGGTGGGAGAAGTTCATTCAGCAGATCCAGAGCTTCCCAAAATGCATGTTTATGCAGTCACCACAACTACAGAAACTTAATTTATTGATCGTTAAGCCAAAGCTCTGATTGGTCCAGAGTTGTCAAAGCCATTGCAAGGCTGAAGAGATGGGTCAAAGAATTCAAAGACCTTCAACCAAGGACAAATGAGGCAACTTCCATGGAAGAAAGAAAGGAAGCAGAGATTTACATAATCGGGTTGGTGCAAGAGATCTGTTGGTGCAAAGAAAGGTCAGGCCTTTGTAGATGATGTTCACATGATCAAATGCCATAAATTGTTTACAACAGTAAACAATGTTTTTACAACACATTAGTTAATTTAGTAAGTTCTGTAAATAAATAAGTAAATGAATGTATTTCAGAATTTTCTATTCTAAGTTAAAATGCATGTAATTTGGCATGAAATTATATAGGTTTGTCTGTCTAAAAACCTTAAAACACTTATTGCTGAACTCTCATGTGAAGTTGGTGCTGAAAATGTAAATGTAAATACAGAGATATGCAGCGCAGTTTTGTCTTGGAAGCTGAATGAGGCTGAAGGCCGAGGAACTGAACCAGAGTAATCTTTTAAGGCTTAATAATCTCTTTTCATGACAGGCAGCCAACGAGGTATATGTTAAGTTTGTTTTATCTTTGCTTATCACAGTTGAATGCTGGTTTACTTGTAGCCTTCATGTTATGCTCTACATTTTGATAATATGCATCTTCATGTTTTGTGCATTTATTTTAAGTTCTTACAGCGTTGTGGCGTGTGATGTCCCATGATGTTATGGCATGATGATGACAGGAAGATATCGAATTGTGTCTTGCTTGAGCTTCATGGAGACATGCTTGTAAATAAACACCTGTTTTAAAGAATCGACCTGTGTCTGTGACGTTGTGAAGAGAGCTACAGTAACCATGGTATCTGTCTCTACACATCTAGCATTTTATCAATAAAAAAACCTGCGCAAAAACCAAGATTTCACTGGCTTGTTTGTTGCATGTGTGTGTGTTTGTTAACCCTGATGATAGTTTGTGTTTAAGTCAGTTCAATAAATGTTTACTTAGTTCATTGTATATGATCATGACCATGTGTGTTTCACATATTTTCTCATTTATTTGTGAATTTGGTATCTCTAATTCACTGAGGACTAGCGACTGTTACATTGGAAACCATGGAAACCATGGACCACGATGATGGAGAGGAAAGAGTTGATTGTCATCTCCCTGCCTCCCTCTCCTGCTGTTTAATAATCTCCATTTACCGCTGAGACAGATTGATCTGCCAGATGGAAACATAGGAGCTGTCTTTCTTCTGTTGCTTTTTACCTTCTGAACCCTGTTTATCTCTCACACTCTCTTCAATTCTCCCATCTATTACACAATTTTGTTTTATAAATAAAAAATCAACTTTTATTGGGCTCGAGCAGGAAAACTGCAAGGGCCTGTTGTAATCGTAGGAATTATTATTATTATTATTATTATTAGGCCCGAGCAGGAAAACTGCAAGGGCCTATTGTAATCGTAGGATTTCTTATTATTATTTATTATTATTCCGTTGCCTCTTTGCGGGGCAATATGGGGACTTTGCCATGAACCAAAACGCGTAAGAATTTAACCAAAATTGTGAAACCACTAAGCCACGCCCCCAAACGTGAGATAGGCCGAACCGTAAGTCGTAGAGATCTGAAATTTGGTACATAGCTAGATCTCCCCAAATCATGAAAAAACGTACGTTATGCATATGCCCTAAAATGCACAGGAAGTCGGCCATTTTGGGTCAAAGGCCAATTTTTGTCCGTTTTTCACTTACACTCACCTCGAACTTTAACGAACTCCTCCTAGGGATTTTGAGCTATTGGTTTCATATTTGGTCAATATGCAGTTAAGGCATGGGGGATTAAAAGTTATCAAAATCGTGAGTTTTTGGCCATGTTTAGGTGGGGTGGCTGGGGCACGAACTTGGCGTTCGCGCCCAAACTGAAAAAATGCAATAACTTTCCCAAAAAAATGCTAAATCACACCAAAGTTGGCATGAAGGAGGACGTTCGGGTTCCCGACGATCCTATGGGGTCATATGCTGACATCATCAAAGCCTCGCCCCCTGAGAACAGGAAGTCACTTTTTTCACTTGGAAAGGTGCCTCTCTGACCCTCTTGACCCAATCAACTTGAAAGTGTGTCAGAAGACAGATAACTAGTGGGTCTAACTTCGTTTGAAGCACTGTAACTTTTCATGAAAGGGCGTGGTCGTGGTGGCGCGGTGAAGTTGGACGTCACGCCATGGCCATACGTTTGGCTCTAATTTCCACATACATCATCTGATCTGCACCAAATTTAATGTGATTGATCCTAGTCCAGTCCCCTACAGAGATCTGATGACATATTTGGTGGGCGTGGCCTAATTCGTCCACAGCGCCCCCTAGAAAATTAAAAAACATCAGCCCCAAGCCATGCTTTGACCCAGGAATCTGAAATTTGGGACACATATGTAACTTCTCAGGACCTACAAAAAAGTCTCTTGGAGCATTGGTCCAAACCCCACAGGAAGTCGGCCATTTTGGATTGAAGTTGCCATTTTGACCCCTTTTTTGTTGTTTGTAGCCCACGTATCTGTGCAAACTCCTCCTACAGCTTTTGACTTAGAGACTTGAAAATTACTCAGTATACTCTTAAGGCATTGGGGATCAAAAGTTATCAAAAGCTTTTTGATACATGAAAGCGTGTGGGCGTGGCCACGCCTCAAAATATGACTTCTCGCCATAGAACACGAAATTGATATAGCTCCTACAAGGAAAATCACAGACACATGAAACCTTCTGGAATTGATCTGCCTCTGGCCCTGAACAATATTCACTGATCAGATGCTGAGATCATCGAAGCCACGCCCCCTGACAACAGGAAGTGTAGTGTTTCACTTATTGTGGTCCATGTTTGATCCCCTCCACCTAATCAACATGATACTGTCCCAAGTCACAGATAACATGATGGTCTAAGTTTGTGTCTAGTACTGACTGGTTTGGCTGGAGGGTGTGGCCGTGGCGGCATGGCGAAGTCTGATGTCACGCCATGGCCATACGTTTGGCTCTAAATTTGACATGCATTGCCCGATTTACTCCAAACTCAATATGGTTGATCTTTGTCAGCCCCCAAACACCTCTATTGGATTACATTGGAATTTGGATCAACAGCGCCCCCTAGGACACTTCAAGGGCTATATCTTCCTCATATATCATCGGATCCATTTGAAATGTGGTATACATGATCATGAGTTAATGATGGACATGTTGACACAATCAATAGATGACATCACTTTAGCCCCGCCCACTAATAAACAAATGACTGTAGCTTCCACATGGAAGGTCCGATTCACTCCAAACTGAATATGGTTGATCTTTGTCAGCCCCTAAACAGCTCTATTGGATTACATTTGAATTTGGATCAACAGCGCCCCCTAGGAGACTTCAATGGCTATATCTTCCTCATATGTCATCGGATCCATTTGAAATGTAGTATACATGATCATGAGTTAATGATGGACATGTTGACACAGTCAATAGATGACATCACTTTAGCCCCGCCCACTGATAAACAAATGACTGTAGCTTCCACATGGAAGGTCCGATTCACTCCAAACTGAATATGGTTGATCTTTGTCAGCCCCTAAACTACTCTATTGGATTACATTGAAATTTGGATCAGTGCCGCCCCCTAGGATATTTCAACTGCTCATCTCCCTCATACATCATTGGATCCACTTCAAATGTAGTATACATGATTATGAGTTAATGATGGACATGTTGCTCACAGTCCCCCTTCGTGGTGACATTTGCAATTGATGGCTGCACAGGCCGAGTTGCGCTGAGGTGCGAGGGCCTTCAAGGCTGCTTGCAGCTTTAATTGATATTACTGTTAACCATAGAATATCCATCTATTAAAAAAACATTTAAACCTGCTCACATCTGCCTTGTCTGCAATGGGAAATGGTTCAGTATGCCTTCATCTTTACGTTAAATGACTCTGTGGGCACGAGTACATTTATTGGCTCCAACTCCTGACTGTATTTATAAGAACGCAACACTTTGGGCACAACTCAGTTTTTCTTAATAAAAACACAGTTTTACTATCTTAGCATCAAGTGGACAATGCATGCCTATCACAGTTGGGTCTTTTCCACAATTAATCCACATCCACCCCTATAGGCTGGCATATCACTGCCAAAAACTAGCGAGCATAAATGAGATCCGCACAAGAGTAATAGAGTTTCGCGTGAGCATTAATGAAATTCACGCAAGCACAAGCAACAGACCCATGCACGCAGAACTTCTTTTTGGCAGTGGATGGGCAGATCCAGTCAGCATCATATCTCTAGACATAATTAGTTATAGTCCCCGTCATCTGTGATTGGCCATCAGAAGAAGATCAAACAGTAGTAGTGAGAGTGCCAGAAGAGCTGCATGGCAGACCATCAGGAGGTAAGTTAAGTATGTCTTACACTGCATAAATGTCAGTGCATATTGGGTGTAACACAGCTTATCATTTCCTTAGCTCGACATTCAGTTAAAATATTTTAATAACTTACCTTACATTGCCGCTGCTAACTTCTGGCAGCATGTTATTGTAAACTTGACGTGAGCTAACGCTAGCTGACTTGCATGTCTTTTTTTCTTGTTTGTTTATGTCTATATAACAGGCACAGTCACAAAATGCTGCCAGGCGGGTGGTTGCCTTGTTAAGGTGTGCCCTGGCTAATGAAGCTGAACCATTTTCACAGTTAGCAATCCAGCTACTACTCATTTTGTCACTGTGGGTAGGTGCCACGTCCTACTATAAAAAGAAACCAGAATCTCCATTAAGTTTGTCCGCAGACAGAAGCATGACACACTGAACCAGACTGTGAGGTTAAAGGCTCTTCTCCAGTTGATATCTCTCCATTGTTTATTCTAATCTTCTAAATTTTGATTTCCATGAGTTTTAAGCTTTAAGTAGTTGCAGAACGATTTAAATAATTTATTTAAGTAAGAGTTCTCATACCACACTGTAAAATAAAATAAAAAATGAATGTAAGCATTGAGCATGAAATACAAATACTCTTTGCACAGTAAAATGCTCACTGTCATTGTGAAACTATTATATCTCATGGTTTTATATTAATAAGACCGCTGCATTAATGGGTATGTTGCAATTTACTGCAGTAGACGTTTTTGAAGAACATCTGCTGTCATGTCTATAATTACCGCCTGCACCAGAGTCATGAAATGCAATCTTTCCAGGCTTCTCCACGTGCAGGAGGTATATGATGACATCATCCACCCTATGCCGGACTGGTAGGCGAACTTCAGAAGATCCAACAAAGACCTGACCAAAGGGCGAAGATGGTTGAGGACCAACCACTCTGGGGATCTTCATTAAATGCAAGGTCAGTGCAACTGGCCTGTAGCTGCTGAGGTCCTTTGAATGTGTATTCTTTAGTACTGGTACTGCACAGAAGGTCTTCTACAGCTGTGGCACTTTCCCTAGCTTCAGGCTTATGTTGAACATCAATCCCATGATCCCACACAGTTGAGTTGAGTTGTCTGTGCAGCAGCTCAGGAGCCTAAAGCTAATGCCATCCGGACCTTCTGCCTTTTGCACCTTGATTTTTTGCAGCTCGTTCCTAACCTGAAATGTTCAAAGGGATAGGATGTTGGTGGGAATGGTCGACTGTGGGTTGAAGTCCTTTGAAGCGGTTGGAGTAGGTGTGGCTGAGAGCTGAGAGGTATGAAGTTAAGGGAAGAAAAGCAGGAAGTCGTCAAAGACGGGAATTTACAGCAATCACTGGGCTGGGGGATGAGTATTTGATCAAACCTGTTAAGAAACAGGTTCAGATCATTCACCCACTCTAAATTTCCTACAGCCTGGGAGTCTGGTTTGTGATCTGAAATTGTCTTTAGGCTTTTACAAACCCCACTCATGTTGTTCTGTTGCAGCTGGCCCTCCATCTTCTTCCAGTAGATGTTTTTTCCATTGCTAATTTTCCTTCTCAGTTCCTTCCGCACAGCTCCCAGCTCCTCCTTATTTCCTGATCTAAAGGCCCTCTTCATGTCCTTGATGAGAGCCTTTATTTCAGGGTTGTTATTGGAGACACACTTTACCTTCATGAGGGGCACAGTGTTGTCCACACAGAAGTTGATCTATTCCTTGATGCACTCTGTAAAGTTATCAATGTCCTTTCAATTCAGTTTCAATTCAATTCAGTTTATTTATATAGCGCCAATTCACAACACATGTTGTCTCAAGGCACTTCACAAAAGTCAGGTATATACATTCCAATTAGTCCTAACCATTGAACAGTGCAGTAAGAGTTAGTCATTTATTCAAATTGGATAAAAAGTTTTTCTGTCTAAGGAAACCCAACAGATTGCATCCAGTCAGTGACTTGCAGCATTCCCTCCTCCTTTCTATGAGGTGCACAGAGCACATTCTACATACTGGAGCTGAATGGGTCCCTCAGAGCTTCTTCAGTCTCCTCTTACCATATCTTCACTGTGCATATCACAGCTGGTTCTTTGTGGAAAATGGGTTTATACACACTCTGAAGATAAACCAGGTTGTGATCTGAGCCCACAGGGGAGGGAGAGGTGATGAGCTGTATGCCATCTTGGTGTTGCATAAATTTGCTCCAGCGTTTTACTGTCTCTGATGCAGCAGGTAATGTACCGGGTGAAGGTTGGGAGGACAGGAAGACATGATTAAAATCTCTAGAGACCAGGCCTGGGGATGCTGTGTTCGGAGTCCGCTGGTAACAGTTTGGGTGACATCACAGGCTGCAGTAGATAATACGACCTCACGGTAACAGCTAGCGGCTCATGTCCTTACTGCAGAGCATCTCTTTGATACTTAAAATCCCAGAGTTACACCATATATCCTTTACAAACACAACAAGAAAAAAAATGCATACATGTGAAAAATGCATCACAATGCATTTTTTGATCATTAGCATGTCAAAAAATTGTCAGAACTGGAAAGGGATTTACCCTGAGCTTTATTCTTAAACTAATCCTAATTTTTGATAAGCAATTTTAAAGATTAAAAACATGCAGAGAATAATCAAAATGTATATAAATGACATATAATTTATGTGCAACCTGATGAGAACATGTTATATCTTTAGCTGTGGACATATAAAGTGTCAGTGTATACATGCACCTGTCCCTTGGTACATTTCTGTGGCAAGCATGTGTGTTAATCATTGTCAGACTACTATGGAACCAGGTGGTGTTGTCTTTAAATCCAAGTCCCGACTGTGCCTGTTCCACCTATTAACCATGTGTGAGGGTGTGTGTGTGTGTGTGTGTGTGTCTGTAAGTGTGTTTGGATGGTGGGGAAGGGGGTCAGTATCTTGGGATGTGGTTTATGATCCAATTCACCAGAGGCCGGGGTGGCAGTGTTTCCATATGCCCCCATCCCCCACAACTCCCAATCACACCTCCTCACCCTCAATATCCTCAACACAGTATTAAATCTTGTTACTGTTGTAAGTGTGTGTTTGTGTGTGTGTTTGTGTGAATTTTCAGACCTGGTGCATCCCCCAAAAAGCTTGCCTTTTCTTGCTCTCTTGTTGTCTACTCTTTACAAGTCACACCTTCTGTTTGTCTCATTGTTTTCCCATGATGCCATGGGAGATAACAACAACTACATATGCTTAAACACAAACCTAGGTTGCATGTCCGTTTAAACAACATTCTGCAGTACCATTCACATAATTGTATTTATTATTTTTTTGTTTTATGTACCAAAAAATATGTGTGTTCATTGTTTCCTTGCGACTGTTTCTCATTTCATTAGTAAGCTACACAAATCCTCAGCTGAGAATGTCTTAAACCCTTTACAGCATTCAACAATACTATATCACATAGAGTATGCAACCAATAGCTTAAATAAACAATGATCTCTAAAAGTGTGACTTTTTCATGTTCTGCCATTGTACAGTTTCTGTTTTCATGGCTCTAGATTGTTTTAGCTTTGCTTGTGCCCCCTGGTTTAACTAGTTTTCCTTTTTGACCACTTTTTGAAAAAAGTGGTTAAAACATTTAATAAGTTTGTAAGAAATACGTAATCTTGTCAGTGTCTTGTAAATTGATCTTTTATAACTGTTACTTTAAGGGTAAGTTCACATAGATTAAAATTAATGAACATGAATGAATTCATGTTCATGGCTCACATCACATAAATATTCAAAACTAAATTCTGAACTAAATTCACTCTACAGTAAAAACATAAACTTAAGAAAGCAACACATAACATTTAAACCCCTACAGGACTCATTTGCCTTAGTAGATGTCAGTGTAAATATCAGTTTTCTAGATTCAAGAATAAGAAAAAGACTGCCGAAAAAATTTCCTCCATGGGAGACTTCCAAGGCCAAAAGCAATACTGACCAAACAAAGACAAAGTTCTTGTTTCAGGGGAAATATTGTGTTGATGAGACAAATAAAAAACCTTTTGGAAGGTAAAGAACATCATCAGTCAAACATTGTAGTGTTATTGTTATCTGGGGCTGCTTTGGTAAATGGTAAATGGCCTGAACTTGTATTTTATCAAGTCCCCATAGACCCCAAAGTGCTTTACACTACAATCAGTCATCCACCCATTCATACACACATTCACACACGGACAGTGGTGAGCAACAATGTAGCCACAGCTGCCCTGAGGCTGACATACACAGGCTCCACCGAGCCCTCTGACCACTATCAACAGGCAAGGTGGGTGAAGTGTCCTGCCCAAGGACACAACGACTGAGACCGGCAACCCACTGGTTACAGGACGAACTCCTACCACCTGAGCCACAGCCGTCCCCAGTCGCCAAGCTGTATTGCGTTAGACCCTGGATGACTTGCTATACATGATCAAAAAAAAAGTTCGGTTCTCTAGGAGAAATTCCTGAAGGGCCAACAGTTTGTGTCAAGCACACTTAGGCTATGCACCAGGAGAATCAGAATCAGAATCAGCTTTATTGCCAAGTTTATACATACAAACAAGGAATTTGACTCCGGTACACTTTGCTCTTTGGTTTTTGTTTTTGCATTACAGAATATACATATTTACAATGTACAATATACACATATATATATATATATACAAATAAAATAAGATAAGAAGGTGCATTTGCAACATCTGTATGCTGTTGTTTTGTACTCTATTGAATGTTCAACAGAGAAACAGCCTGGGGGAAGAAACTGTCTCTGTGGCAGCTGGTTTTTGTGAACAGCGCTCTGTAGCGTCGGCCTGAAGGCAGAACTCTAAACAGTTTATGTGCAGGGTGTGTGGGGTCTGCAGAGATTTTAGCAGCTCTTTTCCTGACCCTAGACCTGTATAAGTCCTGGATGGAGGGAAGGTCAGCCCTGATGATTCTCTCTGCAGTCCTGATTGTTCATTGCAGTCTGGACCTGTCCTGTTTTGTGGATGAACCAAACCACACTGAGATGGATGAAGACAGGACAGACTGAATGATGGCAGTGTAGAAGATGACCAGCAGCTCCTGTGGAAGGTTGTACTTCTTGAGTTGCCTCAAGAAGTACAGTCTCTGCTGGGCCTTCTTTCAAACAGTGTCTATATGTGAAGACCATCTCAGGTCCTCAGAAATGATGGTTCCTAGGAACCTGAAGTGGTCCACAGCCGACACGGTGTTGTTGAGGATGGTGAGGGGGGTGTATGGGGGTGGTGTTTTCCGAAAGTCCACCACCATCTCCACAGTCTTGAGTGGGTTTTTTTCCAGGCAGTTCTGACTACACCAGTGTATCAGGCGATCCACCTCCTGTCTGTATGCAGACTCATCACCGTCCTGGATCAGTCTGAGGATGTCTGGTATGATGGTGTTGAATGCCGAGCTGAGGCTACAAACAGGATCCTGGCGTAGGTCCCTGCCTGGTCGAGGTGTTGCAGGATGAAGTGTATACCTAAGTTAACAGCGTCATCTGCCGACCTGTTTGCTCGGTAAGCAAACTGCAGGGCGTCCAGTAGAGGGCCTGTGATGTCTTTCAGGTGCTTCAACACCAGCCGCTCAAAGGATTTCATGACCACAGACGTCAGGGCTACAGGCCTTTAGTCATTTAATCCTAGGATGGTGGGTTTCTTGGGCACTGGGATGATGGTGGATCGTTTGAAGCAGGAGGGGACCTCACACTTCTCCAGTGACTTGTTGAAGATCCGGGTGAAGATCGGAGCGAGTTGATGTGCACAGGCTTTCAGGCATGATGGGGAGACGTTATCAGGTCCTCCAGCTTTGTTTGTTTTCATGCGCTGAAAGAGACTATTTACATCTTCCTCAGAGATCTTTAGTGCAGGCAGAGGATCTGAAGGTAGGGGGTTGGTTGCTTTACTGGTCGAACTTGTTCCTGAATGGGATGTGGACGAGTTGGTTTAAGGTGTGAATGGCTTCTTGTCATGTCTGCAGTAGAAGCCATTCAGACGGTTGGCCAGGTGAGGACTCTGTTCAGGATGGGTGGGGGGGCTCCTGTGGGCAGTCAGGTTTCTCAGACCAGTCCATACAGCCGAAGTGTCACCGGTAGAAAGGCTGTTTTTCAGCTTCTCACTGTAGCTTCTCTTGGCTGCTTTGATCTCCTTTGTTAGTCTGTTCCTGGCCTGCCTGTACCGCGCCCAATCTCTACTGCTGTGAGCTTCTTCCTTGTCCTTGCGCAGATTCCTGAGATGTGGAGTGAACCATGGCTTGTTGTTCCCAAAGGTGCAGAAGGTCTTGGTCTGCACACACATGTCCTCACAGAAACTGATGTATGATGTCACCACATCAGTTAGTTCGTTTAAATCAGTGGCTGAGGTTTCAAAAACAGTCCAGTCTGTGCATTCAAAGCAGGCCTGTAGCATCTGCTTCGATTCCTCAGTCCACTTTTTAACAGTGTGAAGCACGGGTTTGGAAGCTCTTAGTTTCTGTCTGTAGGTTGGGATGAGGTGGATAAGAGAATGGTCCGAAAGTCCCAGAGCAGCCCTGGTAACAGCATGATATGAGTCCTTAAAAGCTGTGTAACAGTGGTCCAGTGTGTTTTTTGTCTCTGGTGGGACACTTAATATGCTGTCTGTATTTGGGGAGTTCATTGGAGAGGTTGCACTGTTAAAATCTCCCAGTATTATGATGAAAGAGTCAGGGTGTCTCCACGTCTGTAATCAGCTCAGCAAGATATTTTTCCGCGGCAGAAGTGCAGCCATGCGGTGGAAAATATGAGCTGATTATTATAAACGAGGAAAACTCTCTCGGTGAGTAAAACGGATTACAGATTATGGAAAATGACTCCAGATCCGGGCTACATGTTTTCCCCAGCACTTTTATGTCTCTGCACCAACCTTCGTTTATATAAAAGCAGATTCGGCCTCCTTGCTTCATCCTCGATAGCTCCGCGCTGCGATCCGCTTTGAACAGCTGGAAGTCTGGCAACAGCAGTGCGCGGTCCGGGATGTTGTCACTCAGCCATGTCTCGGTGAAGCAGAGAACCGCTGATCTGCGGAAGTCCGTGTTTTTACCGGTGAGAAGAAGCAGCTCGTCCATCTTGTTGCTTAGAGAGCGGACATTTGCCAGGTGGATTGAGGGGAGTGGTGTACGAAGTCCTCTTTTGCGGAGCTTTACCAGGGCGCCAGCACGCTTTCCCCTCCGACGCTTCCGGCGCAGTATCCCGTAGAGTGCCGCCGCTCCGCTTGCCAGAAGCTCAGTGAACCTCGGATCGATGGAGGATGGTGAAAAAAACCCAAGAGAGGACTCTCTGATGTTGAGAACTTCCTTTCTACTGAATGAGAGCACAGAATTGTGGCCCAAGACCACAGTACTGTGGCTCGAAAAACATATAAACACACAAAATACAAAAACAAAGACAGAGCGAAGCTCCGTGGCTGCCATCGTCGGCGCCATCTGGGATGGTAAATTGCTTAGAAGAATAAGAGTTTTGAAGAGGTCTAGTCAAAGTCTGTACTAAAATGTGACTGAGATGCTGTAGCATAAAGTCATTTACACTCAAAACACCCTGCAAAGCAGAGACGGACAAAATGTCTCCACAGTGAAGCAAAGGCTAAATGCCAGTTATCACAAACACTTGATGGCAATTGTTACTGCAAAGAGAGGCACAACCAGTTGTTAGCTTTAGAGGACACTTCATTTTTTACATTGGCCAGGCTGGTTTGAATAGCTGTCTACCCTTAATAAATGAAATCATTGTATAAAACCTGCATTTTGCATTTACTCTGGTTATGTTTGTCTTGTATTTAAATTTGTTTGACGATTTGAAACATTTAAGTCTAAAAAAAACTAAAAAAAACTGTAAGGGATTAGGAGTAGGGCCAATACTTTTTTCCAGCCATGTACAGTCATGAAAAAAGTACACACTATCAAATAAAATGTTTAGCTTATCCAAAGTATTGGTTTAGGGTTCCAATCAAAGTTTTTTTAAATGATAAGTATCAGGTCCCTGAAGAAACTCAACTGCTAATACATTTCACTGGTTCTGTCTGTGGTTCTGTCAGCCACACCCCAATGAAACTCATTTTGTGAGCAGGTTTTTATTTTTGTGTGCCCACCTTGAAAAAATGTATGCACATTATTTTGTTGACCTAACAAGTCTGGATCTTCCATCTAACAAATACATGTTGTGTACCCTTTACAATCATGTGGATAAATAAAGAGACACTCTTATCAATCCTTGACTGTTTGTATTATGTGACCTGCTCTTAACACTGTGCTCAGACCATTTAAATCAGGGCCCCTATTCACAAAGTTTCTCAGAGTCCTCCCAGAGAGCTACTAACTTAGCCTAAAAAGTCCTGCCAAGGAGTCCTAGCTTAAGAGTAATTCAGTTCTCTGCTGAGAGCACCAATAAGCAAGGAGATGACAGAGATTCCTATCTTAGTGAGGAGTTGCTGAGTGTGACGCTGTCCTCTAAGAGCTGTGATTGCTTGTTGAAAAAACTAAAAATTAAAACAGAAAATAAATGCCCTGCTAGTAATCAATGGAGAGAAATGAACCAATGATAGAAAGTGGGTTAAGTAATGTGTAAATCCTGATGATGAAACCTAGTAGACTTAAATTGTCACACAGCATTAAAATGTTTGAACCTTATTTACATGGTCATCATTATTTTGATTTGCTTATTATTATGTTTACTCCCCATGTTGGACATTTTCCTATTGCTTCTATTTGATATTAACATGGACACTCACCTGTCAGCATTTTACTGTGATCACCTTCTTGTATAAAGATTTGAAGAAACTACCAAAAGTAAATGGAGAAAAAAAAGTGGAGAAAACCAAACTGGACAGAGGAGCAGTGTCTGCTGTTGATAATTTTTGACTTAGCAGAGTCAGTTAAATCTCTTTTTTTGGCACATTTGGCGTAAACAAAAGAAGCTGCCTAATTATTATGCACACCTTGATATAGGATGCTGACCTCCTTAGGCCACACCCTCGGTTATTAAACGGATATCATCACCTCCTATGCTTAAATCCATTAAGCATTTAAGTTTATCCAGCTTGGAATTAGAAAATATGCCTAAAAATGATGACATGGTCAAAATATTTACTTGCCTAATAATTGTGCACACAGTGTATAAATATATTAATCTAATTATATCATTCAAAGCATATATTGTTTGTCTTGCAAATTGTGCTAAGATTCCATTTTTGTAAATAATTGCTATATAAATAAATTGAATTAAACTTAATTGAAGTTAGACTTTTTGTTTGACCCCATTAGGGTTTCCCACTGTCTAATTCTGTTCGTAGGTGAAATTCAGAAGGCGTCTTATCTCATTGCTGCTTTTTGTCTTATGATTTGGTTCTGTTGGCCTCAGGAGACTGGGGCACTGGGGTGATTTGCAGCTTAATGTGAAGAAAAATCTTTGTGTGTATGTTTTTGTGTTTGTTTTTGTGTGTCAGTCTGAGCTCTGAGCTTTCTGTTTTCCCAACAGCCTCACTCAGTTTACAGACACAAAGAACACTGCAACAAACTCCCTCAGCCACAGTCATCTCTGGTTTTTTTTCTGTCGCTGTGTGAGACACACGTTTAACCTTCGATCACGTTCATGTTCATTATCTTGAAAATATAACGAATCTCCAACAGTCTCAGTCTCTTAATTTCATTCGTTATTCAGTTACAGATTAAATTTTCTTTTAATGTTCTCTTTTATTTTGATACTAATGTTTTTAGTCTTAGAATGTCTAGATCTATTATTGTAGTTGTCTAAAAAAATAAGAATTTTATTTTTGTCAATAAAATCTGTAGAAAGAAACAATTCGTATTTTTTTACTATCAGGATGTCCACAAAATGCAGTTAAAAGCCTTCAGCTGATTCAAAATGCTGCAGCAAGAGTTCTGATGAAAATTAAGATGAGAGATGATATTTCTCCTATCTTAGCTTCCCTTCATTGGCTCCCTGTTAAATCCAGAATAGAATTTAAAATTCTCCTCCTCACATATAAAGCCCTTAATGATCTAGCTCCATCATACATCAGAGATCTGATTGTTCCATACGTTCCTAACAGGGCACTTCGTTCTCAGACTGCAGGTTTACTGGTGGTTCCTAGAGTCTCTAGAAGTAGAATGGGAGGCAGATCGCCCCATTCTACTTATGTCTTTAACCAATGGCCACTTTCACCCTCTTCGCTACATTCTCACACTACTCTCCAATTTTGCATTTTTTGCTGTTATTTCAGCTTTTAACTTTATGTTCTCTCTCTTCTCCCTTCCTAGAAGCTACACCTGGCCTGACACTGTATCTATCTGTGACACCTTCTTGGAGGGGGGCATCGCCCAAGCTTCTGCTGCTAACAAATTAATGCTCACCCTCTACCAATGATACACTTGGCCCTGTCTTTCAGTGTTTCACCCTATTTTGCTCCTAGGCATATCTACTGACTGAGCTTCTACTGTGACTAACTGTAAGTGCTTTCTTTCAGACTCTGCCCTTGAAAACTGGCTCACAGTTCATCGGTTTTTTCTTTCCAGATGGAACGATTAAAGGAGCTACATCCATTAACATTTACTTTTCCTTCCCATCGAAAGTACTCCTGGATCAGTGCTTCTGTGTTCTCTTTCTGTCTCTGCTCTGTTCTCTCAAACTCCCAGTCGGTCGTGGCTGATGGCTGCTCACACTGAGCCTGGTTCTGCTGAAGGTTTCTTCCTGTTAAAAGGGAGTTTTCTTCTCCACTGTTGCTACATGCATGCTCTGTATGAGGGATTGCTGCAAAGTCAATCCCAGTGACTGTCGACTGTCACTACATGCTCATCCAGGAGGAGTGACTGCTACAAGTCACTGACTTGATGCAATTGGCTGCGTTTCCTAGACAGAAAAACTTTTTAACCAATTTGAATAGATAACTGAATCTGACTGCACTGTTCAATGATTAGGAATAATTGGAATGTATGTACCAGACTTGAAATCTATATGATTCGATTGAATCGACTTAGCACATTTTAAAGTTACCCACCTTTCAAACAATGCAACAGGAAACAACACTCTCCAATTATTTTTACCTCTGTCTTCCTCCCTCCCTGTTGGATGGAGTAAGGGGGAGTCAGGTTTAGCCTAAACCAGCTCAGTTATGGTTGAGGTGCAAACACCCTCCATTTCTGCTACTCATGCGACCCCTTTTCTTTTCCAATGGTTGTGATCAGTCTGCCAGAGAGAGGTACCCCCAATCCTTGTGGTTTTTAGTGTAACAATGGCCACCAGTGGGCTCTACATGGACAAACCTTATCAGTTTATTATTTTTACTTAGTACCCCTACACATAGCCCTTTCTAAAATGGCCAAACTCGAACATTCAGTATTTTAATCTAACCTCCCCAACAACCCCGCACCATTCCAAACCCTTTGTGAAGTGCCTTGAGACGACATGTGTTGTGAATTGGCGCTATACAAATAAAACTGAATTGAATTGAATTAAAAAATGTGCAGATCTTAATAATTTTTTTCTAAAGATATGCCTGACTTCACAAATACAGCTATAGTCTTTAACCTTAGGATGCATGAACGACCAATACCTACACTCTTCCATGAGTGGGGTCCAAAATGACCCCAATTAGAATCAATGTGTATTTGCAATGAATTTAAAAAAATTCTTTAATTTTGGTTAAAAGTGATTATATTTATTATATTTGGGTCAACAAAAGTCTGATTTTACATTTAGCATGCTTATTTATAACTTTTTATAAAATATTTTCATGAGAAATAACATAAAAAATCTTCAAACATTATTGTTATTATATCCATTTGTCTGGATGACAAAAAAGAGAATGAACGTACAGGGGTTAGACAATGAAACTGAAACACCTGTCATTTTAGTGTGGGAGGTTTCATGGCTAAATTGAACCAGCCTGGTAGCCAGTCTTCATTGATTGCACATTGCACCAGTAAGAGCAGAGTGTGAAGGTTCAATTAGCAGGGTAAGAGCACAGTTTTGCTCAAAAATATTGAAATGCACACAACATTATGGGTGACATACCAGAGTTCAAAAGAGGACAAATTGTTGGTGCACGTCTTGCTGGCGCATATGTGACCAAGGGAGCAAGTCTTTGTGATGTATCAAGAGCCACGTATCCAAAAAACATAAAACCACGGCTGCCCAAATCACGGCAGAATTAAATGTGCACCTCAAATCTCCTGTTTCCACCAAAACTGTCCGTCGGGAGCTCCACAGGGTCAATATACACGGCCGGGCTGCTATAGCCAAACCTTTGGTCACTCATGCCAATGCCAAACGTCGGTTTCAATGGTGCAAGGAGCGCAAATCTTGGGCTGTGGACAATGTGAAACATGTATTGTTCTGTGATTAGTCCACCTTTACTGTTTTCCCCACATCCGGCAGAGTTACGGTGTGGAGAAGCCCCAAAGAAGCGTACCACCCAGACTGTTGCATGCCCAGAGTGAAGCATGGGGGTGGATCAGTGATGGTTTGGGCTGCCATATCATGGCATTCCCTTGGCCCAATACTTGTGCTAGATGGGCGCGTCACTGCCAAGGACTACCGAACCATTCTTGAGGACCATGTGCATCCAATGGTTCAAACATTGTATCCTGAAGGCGGTGCCGTGTATCAGGATGACAATGCACCAATACACACAGCAAGACTGGTGAAAGATTGGTTTGATGAACATGAAAGTGAAAGTTGAACATCTCCCATGGCCTGCACAGTCAGCAGATCTAAATATTATTGAGCCACTTTGGGGTGTTTTGGAGGAGCGAGTCAGGAAACGTTTTCCTCCACCAGTATCACGTAGTGACCTGGCCACTATCCTGCAAGAAGAATGGCTTAAAATCCCTCTGACCACTGTGCAGGACTTGTATATGTCATTCCCAAGACGAATTGACGCTGTATTGGCCACAAAAGGAGGCCCTACACCATACTAATAAATTATTGTGGTCTAAAACCAGGTGTTTCAGTTTTATTGTCCAACCCCCGTACATCAGACCAGAACATTATCCACTCACATGTGGCCAAACAAATGTCTTTTCTCTATTCACTGTGTGGAGTTGTTACAAACTATTTGCTTTTGGCTGTGACCATTGCACACTGGGGTACTGCATTTCCAACAGCAATTGGGGGCTTTGCGATCTTTGTTTCTTGGACACATCTGGCACCTCTTTCTCTTTTGTTGGCCCTCTGTGCTTCTCTCCTGTTGTTGGTTTTCAGCTTTTGTCACTCCACACCTTTCCATTGCTTCAATAATGTAAGTTGGTAGGTTCAAGGTACCTTCCAGTCGACCTTTCATGTGAGGAGTTACAAGCTCTTTTGAGAGCTCTGTGAGGAAATGTCGCCGTGCATTGGTGATACCTGTGGAAAATTCAGGGTGCTTGGCCCTGAAAAACGAGTAGGCATTTAGAGTGGTTATATCAATCATGTTGTACCACAGCACCATGGGCCACCTCTCTGTCTGGCGCTTGCAGGTGTAGTTGCCAACCATCTGGTCAACGGTATCTACATCTCCTTTGGTCTGGTTGTAGAAGAGGATTGCTTCTGTTTTTTTTTTTCTTTTGGCTGTTTTCATCCACCATCTTGCTGTGGTGCATTATGCTGAGAAGCAGAACAGCCTTTTCCTTTTTTCTGACATAGCTGATCATGGTATTGCTTCCATTGAACCCGAATTCAGTGCTGTGCACCTCCCTCGACTTGGAAGCCTTCATCACTGGAGGGATGTCTGGCTTGTTCTGTCGCAACGTTCCCACAATAGTTAGACCCTTCTCCAGGAGATGCTCTGCAAGAGGCACACTGGCGAAGAAGTTGTCTGTGGTGATGTTGCGACCTGTGCGTCTGAATCCACTGCACAACTGACGAACAGTGTTTTCCCCTAGATTATTCTGAACTTCTTCCTCTGGTTGTTTACCTGTGTACACAAATCCATCAATTGCATAAGGGGTGCGTGCATCACAAACCCAGAATATCTTTATGCCGTACTTGGCAGGCTTGCTTGGCATATACTGCAAAAACGTGGTCCTCCCTCGAAATGGTACAAGTTGTTCGTCCACTGTGACACAATCACTGGGAATTAATTTCGAAAATGTATCCTGACAGTCACAGTTGGTAAGAATCAAAGGTTCCCAAAGCAAACCCTTGAGATTCTGTAGGAAATGGTTGGGGTCATTTTTGACCCCGGTTATGAAAAACTGGGTTAGTGACACAAAAACTGCAATTTCTTAAAATGTATAAAAACATTTAAAAACATTCAAATGGCCTCAAGTCACAAACATGTTTTATGAGAAATACCTGGAATGTGGAAGTGTAAAAACGTTTAATTTCAGAGATTTTGATGAATAACAACCCTTGGGGTCATTTTTGACCCCACTTATGCATCTATGGGTTAATAATCTTATGACTTGCTGCTGCTGACAGGCTTTCATTAGGAGTAGTTTGCTTAAGTTCTAGGCTAACTTTAGTTTCTTCTTTGTGATGACTCAATAACTTGGTCATTTACAGATTTCAGTGTGGTTCTAGTTATTTGTGTGCAAACAAAACCTATAGAGGAACTTGTTCTTATTCTTCAAGAATTCCGCACTTTGTACATGACTAGTGTTTCAGCTGCTCTCTGCACTACTCTCCAAGGGTTCTTGGGATCCTGGGGATCTAAGCCCGTATTCACAAAGAATCCTAAGACTAATAATAGCTCCTGGTAATGTTATTTTAAGAAAAATCTTAAAATTTATAATTAGAATTTTATGTCTAAGATTTTACTTCGGTAAGATAAAAGTTATTCACATAGCACCTTAGGTGTTAAGAGAGCTCCTAAAGTTAACAAGTGTTTAGGGTAGTGTTGAGGACATTCAATGAGCCATTAGAGTATCTTAAACAGAGACAAGATGGCTGAAAGACAGACAGAAGGGAGAGATATTCTCTGTACAATGATCAACAATAAATTAACAAAACGCTACCGGCTCGAGGTAGTGCAGGGATCCACCCCCTAAGCAGTAACGCTTTGAAAACACATTCTGACATGTCAAGGAGACATTTTGATTCAGGTGTGTTGCAACAGGGATGCATCCAAAAGTCGCAGGACAGTGGCATTCTAGGACTAGAGTTGCAGATCCCTGATATATAGGGAGAGAACACAAAGTTGTTGGAAACAAGGGCTCAGTCTGTAGTCAATCAAAGGAAGGAGACACTGCTAAGCACTGAAAGACCAGGCCAGGTGTACCTTTTACAAAGAGAAAAAATGGAGACGGCACATAAAATCAATGGCATCAATAATAGCAGATAATGCATAAATGGAGTGGCAGGAGAAAGTAGCAAAATGAGGAAAAGAGGCCAGCATCAATGTATGCAAAAAATCTAAACTACTCTAGTGTTACGTTTTAACAAAAATTTTGAGTTTTAGGCATAATCTTTGAAGGATGTCTTGTTCAGTGCTTCAAGTGCTTCTTTGTAAATGAGTTAGCAAAAATATGACATACACAAAATATATTTTTTGAGTTTTATTTAGCTTTTGTGCACTATTAAATTTCCAAGTTCCAACATGACCGGTCAGTAGACAAAAATAAGTGCAGAACTTTCTCAGGTAAATCCTCATTTGTGAGATTGATATACATACACACACACACAAGCACACGTGCGTGCATGTGCACACACACACCCACACACAAACACACACACACACACTGGATCCCCCCAGCTACCACTGGCAGGAACCATTGCCCAGTGGAGTTTCTCTGTGGAAAGAATAACACCTGTGTTGACAGTTTTCACAAAAAAATGTAATTGTTTGAATAACACTGAACTTTTCCCGTAGCTTAGGTATATACTATTTAAGGCTTTGCTCACAGTTCAATGTGTGGCAGCTTCATGGCAGGTCAACATACCGTAATTGAGGTTCTTAACTACATATTCGATTATCACTACACTGATGCTTGTTGAGGTTGCTGTCACATTCAAGTGAAATAAAGGGAACTTATCCTGGTGTTCACCCCCAACTTACAATCAATGGGGATTCCAGGACCCACAGAATATGCCGTATCCTGGACTGATGACATCAAACAGCTTTTAACATTTCCTGTCCATTGTAACCACTGTGGTAAACATGACCAACCTGGAGGGGAAAAAAATTTACAAAGACATTTGGAAGTTGCTAATCCAGACAGGCATTCAGTTCAATTCAGTTTTATTTATTTAGCGCCAATTCACAACACATGTCGTCTCAAGGCACTTTACAAAATGGATTCAATTGAATCATACAGATTTCAAGAAGGGTACTGTCATTGTATTAGGGATTTTTCTGACCCAGAAAACTCACTCAGGAGACCAGACAAGGTTCAAATATGTATTTTGTTTCACAAGAAGATTTCTACAGGAACGAGGATGGGTTGGATCTTGAAGTCCACTAGAGAGAGAGTCGAGAGTTAGTTCAGGACTGAGGTGGAAAACATCCACATTGGTTTCAGTAAAGTGGCTTATTGATCTTCAGAACAGCGAAGTTCAGGAGGGTTAATCCATTGGGTTTGGGTGTCCAGTAATCTAAGTAGCTTGTCCAGTCTTTGGTCCAGAGTTCACACAGAGTCAGGTGTTTTTGGAGGGAACGGAGCCGTACCTCAGTTAGATATGATTTATCCAGGTTCACAAGCAGTTGGTGTAGGAGTTGTATATCCAAGTCCAGTTCTGTAGGTAACAGCCCACATCTCACAGGTTTCTAGCAGGAAGCAGGGAGAGACAAACAAGGTTATCAAATGCAAGGTTAGACTGGAAATATCTCTTTGGCTTGATGTTTACTACTTGGGCACAACACTCAGGCGCCGAAGTACTGGTGGCAGGCTCCTAAATACTCCTCCAAGGTGATGCCAATCAGCAGAGGATCAGGTTCAGATGACGTGGAAGGGCGAGAAGCCAGGAAGTGGGTCAACGAAGGGTCACATATGAAGTGCGGTCCTCAGGACCATAACCCTCCCAATCCACGAGGTACTGCCATCCGCGACCTCGTCGCTGGGAATCCACAATGCGACGAACGGGGTAGACAGGATGACCCCCAAGGTCCCAGGCTGGAGGAGGGGACTCGGCTGGAGGGCAGAGGTCACTGGTCTGGACCGGCTTGATCTGAGAGACATGAAATGTCGGATGAATACCTAGGGAGGCTGGAAGGCGGAGACGAACAGCAGATGGATTAATGATGGATTCAATGACGTAGGGTCCGATGTAACGTGGTGCTAGTTTCTTGGATAAAGATTTGATAGGTATGTCTCGAGCAGCTAACCATACCTTCTGTCCAGGGGCATAATCATAAGCCAGAACCCTTCGGCAATCAGCAAAACGGTGGTTCTGTTCAGCCGTGCGGTGAAGAGCGGCCACAGCATTGGTCCACACTCTTTTACAGTGACGGATGTGATGTTGAACAGATTGAACTGAGATCTCTCTCTCATCTTCAGGAAACAGAGGAGGTTGATAGCCAAGGGAAACCTCGAATGGGGACAAACCTGTAGCTGAGGACACATGAGCATTATGAGCATATTCTATCCATGGGAGAAACTCACTCCAGCTGGTGGGATTATTTGCAGTGAGGCATCTGAGCATGGATTCCATCTCTTGGTTCAGTCTTTCAGTCTGACCGTTAGTTTGAGGGTGATAACCTGAGGAGAGGGCAACCTTAGCATTTAATGCGTGACAAAACTGCTTCCAAACCTGTGAGGTGAACTGAGGGCCTCGGTCCGAAAGGATCTCTTGAGGGATTCCATGTAGTCGAAACACATGACGGACCAAGCGTTTAGCTGTCTGAAGTGCTGAAGGAAGTTTTTTTAGGGCGATTAGATGGCAAGCCTTGGAGAATATGTACACAATGGTCAGAATAGCTGTCATTCCACGAGATGGAGGTAGTCCAGTGACAAAATCCAGTGCTATGTGTGACCATGGTCTCATAGGAATGGGTAGAGGTCGAAGGAGACCAGCTGGAGGACGATGAGATGGTTTGTTACGGGCACAGGATGAAAAAGCCCCCACATAGCTCCTAACATCCTTATGGATGGAGGGCCACCAGAAACGACGAGAGATCAAAGCAATGGTTCGGGACGAACCAGGATGCGCTGAAAACTTGGAGTTGTGGAACCACTGAATGAGACGGGAACGAACGGGCTCTGGAATGAAGGTTCTGTTGGGTAGACACAAGTCGTACATGTTTCCGATGTTCTGTGAGATCTTTAGAAAAGATTAAGATGTCATCGAGATAAACGAAAACAAAAATGTTGAGGAAATCTCGCAGGACATCGTTAACAAGTGTTTGAAAAACAGCAGGGGCATTGCAAAGACCAAAAGGCATTACCAAATATTCAAATTGGCCTAATGGTGTTTTAAAGGCAGTCTTTCACTCGTCACCTTGACGGATGCACACAAGATGATAAGCATTGCGCTGTTCAAGTTTAGTGAAAATGGTAGCTCCTTGAACAGGTTCAAATGCGGCTGACAGGAGAGGTAGGGGATACTTATTTTTAACCGTAATGGCATTCAAACCTCTGTAATCGATAGATGGAGGTAATGATCCGTCCTTTTTGCCGACAACAAAGAAACCTGCCCCTAAGGGAGATGATGAGTGGCGAATAAGTCCTGCAGCTAGGGACTTGGAGATATAATCTTCCAGGGTCTGTCTTTCTGTGCGAGAAATGTGATATAGTCTGCTAGATGGTAATGGTGCACCTGGAAGCAGCTCAATGGCACAATCATATGGCCGGTGAGGTGGACGTGAAAGTGCTTGCTGCTTACTGAAAACAACAGATACATACATTGAATATTTTCAAATTGATAAAAAAGTTTTTTAGAACAATGTGAACCAGAGAGCCTAAATATGTTGGGAGGTGTGGAGAATGATATTGGATACAGTTGTGTCAGTCAGCAGATTTGTGAAGAAGCTGATGCAGACGGTAATCAGGGAGACTGAGAAAGGGAGACTAATTAGCACTGAGAAGTTACACTTAACCAGGGAGAAAGACAAAGAAGGTACTATAACCTAAAGCTGCAGTAGGGAGTTCTGAGAAAACCGTGGAGTTAGCTTTGAACAAGCAAATTTGAACAAGCACACTTTACAGATGCCTGCCCTTTGCTCTCTGCTGTGCTACTCCCTCCAAAGACAGCCAGCAGGTCATGGACACCACAGCTCCTCCCCAAAAGCAGAGCCTGCTGTGAACACGCTGGCTAGTAAGCAGGGCAACCGATGACGGCGGATAAACAGCTATGTCAAATTCAGTGGTAGTGACGAAACATCAACGATATGCTTTAAATAGACAATGGCCCGTACATACTTTGACTACAAACTTGGTCCTCAAATCATTAGCACAGCAGCATTAGCACAGCTTCAGCTCACCGACAATATTGAGCTTGAACAAAGCTACAGAGTTCCTTCTGATACATAGTTTTGATGAAGAACAACCAGGATGGAAGAAATTCTCCTCAGAAAAAATACAAAAATATTTAAAACACTCCTCTTATGAACAGCACTGATTTTTTTTTTTTCCTTAGGGTCTTCATATACAGAAAACAAAATATTTTACACAAAAAACAGAAAAGCACAGAAATCCACTCTTATATGTAAGCTATTTGCTAAATGGTAAAAATGCTCTGTTCATATTCACCTTCTATGCCGGTAACATTCACTGGGTCCACAAAAATGTTTTTGTACAGAAGCACAAACTCTCTTTAATTAACAAAGAACAAGAAAGTTTAAATAGTTATACTGATTTGAGGAAAGATGTCAGCACCATGCATGATACTAATAAAGATACTCATATGTTTGCTTCAGCTCAACAAAGCAGAAATTAGCACCATCAGCTGCCTGATTGGCATGAAAAACAAAGGCACACAGTGCAGTTATTCTCTTTATTAGGGTGTTGTTGTCTTGTTGTAATAATACCTACACATAAACAAGAGAATGCTTTCGCACACCCAGACAATGACAGACAACCATTCACACATAAATTTGTTTCTTACATTTCAAATGGAAAGAAACATGACCATCTTGGGTCTGAAGATAGCTTAAGTATGACTCAGTGGCAACACTTAAGTGTGGATCCATTATATAAAAGTTCTTGTAGATCAGTTGATCTTTTCCATTCTGAAACTTTTATTTTTGTTTCTCACTTCTTAAAATCTTAGAAAATATTGCATGTTTTACTCAGTAGATCATATTATAATTACAAAAAAAATTGCTTTACAAACTATGACAATTAAACATTAAAATAGCCACCATTTAATTACCTGATTGACAGAACTGGTCACAACATTTTCTCTGTAACTCACTAAATAATAAAGAGTTAGTCTTCCAAACCACAGGAAAATATGAACGACCACCCAATTTATTTGGGTAGTTGTTGGTCTGTGAGGCAGATCTCGTCTTTTAAAATCCCTAGTCTGTAGAGAGATGGGTTTGGGGTACAGCACAGACATCACTGTGTCACATTCACCTGGGTGAATTGGTTTGAGGTGTTTGAGTTTTAGTTTCTTTATTGTCGCTGTTTCTTCTCTATTTCATCATTTCATTCATTATAGATTAGATTCTTCAATTCAATTAAGTTCAATTCAGTTTTAGTTATATAGCGCCAATTCAAAACATATGTTGTCTCAAGGCAGTTTACAAAGTCAGTTCAATGAATCATACAGATTTCAAGTTGGGTTCATACATTCCAATTAATCCTAACTATCAAACAGTGCAGTCGGAATAAGTTTATTATTCAAATTGGTTAAACGTTTTTCTGTCTAAGGAAACCCAGCAGATTGCATCCAGTCAGTGACTTGCAGCATTCACTCCTCCTGGATGAGCATGTAGAGACAGTGGACAGTCACTGGCGTTGACTTTGCAGCAATCCCTCATACTGAGCATGCATGTAGTGACAGTGGAGAGGAAAACTCCCTTTTAACAGGAAGAAACCTCCAGCAGAACCAGGCTCAGTGTGAGCGACCAGCTGCCACGACCGAGTGGAGGTTTGAGAAAATAGAGCAGAGACACAAAAAGAACAAAGAACCACTGATCCATGAGTACTTTCTATAGGAAAGAAAAGTGAAACATTAATGGTTATACCTCCTTTAGTGGTTTCATATAGGAGAGAAAGACAGCTAAGCAGAAGAACTCGGAGCCAATTGTCATTGTTAGTTCGTGTAAATTGTACTCGTCGTCTTCCGCTTTATCCGGGACCAGGTCGCGGGGGCAGCAGACTCAGTAGAGACACCCAGACGTCCCTCTCCCCAGACACCTCCTCCAGCTCCTCCGGTGGGAGCCCAAGGCGTTCCCAGGCCAGTCGAGAGACATAGTCCCTCCAGCATGTCCTGGGCTGTCCCCTGAGCCTCCTCCCGGTGGGACGTGCCTGGAACACCTACCGAGGAAGGCGTCCAGGACGCATCCGATATAGATGCCCGAGTCACCTCAACTGGCTCCTCTCGAAGTGGAGGAGCACCGGCTCTACTCCAAGCCCCTCCAGAATGGCCGAGCTCATCACTCTATCTCTAAGGGAGTGCCCGGCCACCCTACGGAGGAAGCTCATTTTTAGCTGCTTGTATCGGTATCTCACCACAATGGACCGACAAAGGGTCTCCATTACTGCAGCAGCTGCACCGATCCGTCTGTCGATCTCCTGCTTCATTCTCCCCTCACTCATGAACAAGACCCCAAGATACTTGAGCTCCTCCACTTGAGGCAGGAACTCCCCTCCAACATTTTCCCCTCCAATAGTTCATGTTTATGTACATTTAATATTATTTCTGCTACAATTTATCCCTGTGTCCCATTCTGTCAGATCCTGTTCATTCTCTCTCTCCTCCATCCATTCTCTCCACCTTTAATGGTCTCAGCTGCTAATCATTCCCACCTGATTGCTTTTATATCCACTCTATGACTTTTCTCCACTCTTGCCCCAGTATATATACTGTCTGGTTCTATTTGTTCCTCGCCTGTTTCTTCCGTTATTCTGCTCCATTTACTCTGCTCAGTAAACTTCCCTACCTTGCTAGTCCCTGCCAAGTGTTTAACTAGATTTGATTATTTCAGTTTTTTTACTGTCAGTTCAACTCTGTACACATCATAATTAATCGCAGTTCATCCCTAAGACTTGTTTTTTTTATGTGTCCTGTCTTGGCATTGGAAATGCATACATCCCTACATTCGCCAGAGCAGTTTTGCGCTACACAAAGGACATCTCCAGCTGGTTTCCTAATTCATGCATTAGATCTGGCATTCTGGCATCACAGTACACAAGCCACAGTGATGACATTGGAACCTGCATTCGTATAACTCTACACTTTCGGGTGACAATTTTGCACACACACACACCTACTCTAAACACACACAGACACATCATACGGAGACACCCATGCAAGCGATTCATAGATTTCAAGGTTAATGGAAAATCAGGAACAGCAAAAAGCTCACAAAACTTAATGCCAAAGCACAGAAAAGGGCAGGTAGCCTAGGCTGCTTAAGGCCGCAGCAGCACCTGCACATCAAGGAGGAGATATCTCCCCCAGAGCCCCCAACACGCTTACAGGCACCAGCCAGCTACAAGGGCTGGAGCGTAGAAGGACCATGAAACATTGCCATCCCACCTGGTGATGTAGCTTCGGGGAGGTCAAGAGAAAGCGATTCCCACTATAGCCCAGCTCAGTTCCTTTGGCCCACAGTCAGCCCAACACATTCCCTACAGCCATAGGCCACCAGTCAGATCCCCACTATGCTGTAAGGTGGCACAAGCCCCCATGCAACCAACACCACACTAAGGCAGAGGCCCTTTCCACCATGCCCCCCACTTAGCCACTACCCCACAACACCACCATATTTTCCAAGGTCCTCCCTACATCACTGGTCCCCATTCAACCTGCATGAGTGGAAAACAAAGAAGAAAAAATGCCAACAAAACCTGTAGATACAGAAATTTTAAAAAGTACAATCATACATGATCTGTCAATTTGTGATCCCATATCTGTCACGCTCACAGATCTGTGTGCAGGTTGGTTGTGTTCTCTCTCTCTCTCTTTCTCTCACCTCTCCTGTAGGGTGTGATAGGCAGGCATGGCTCACAGCTGCAGCTCTTTGGACTAAACCAGAGGGAGATGCCAGATCATTAGCTCTTGTAGCGTGGTTCTCAGGCCTATTCTCTTCCTGCTACTTACCTGCTCATGTCCATGTTTAGATGCTCAGTTACAAAACCTTCCTCTCACCTGCTGGTCCACCCGCTGCACGCTCCTCCACGTGCTCCCTCCCTCCCCCCAAACAAAGACGCAGCATTATCAGGCCACCAAACAGCCTCATGCTGACCTCAGAATCTGAGGTGCTCCCCTAGACAATCTTACTTCTTTGACAACAGTAAGAGCTCTTCATCTCTTTGCAAACATTATCATCATACCCACTTATCATCATTTAAACCCTCACTTTCTTTTCTTAAGTATCCAGTCCGAATCCAGTCAGGAACCCAAAGGCCTAACCACTTTTCAAAAATGTAACTAAACTCTCTAAACCTGTCCAACAAATCAGTAATTGTTGCCTACTCTAGAGTCAGATTTAAAACAACCATGACAATCTCCGGTGTCAGATCTGTATTTTAAGACATGCACATAACTGTAATGTATTAAATTATAAATCTTACCTAAAAATAATAAGGGTTATTCAGTTTTTTAAAAACCTTGATTACTTACTTTCTTGTAAGAAGGATTTTAAAGTATTTTTTATACAGTATTCTGTCTGTTTTAATATTCCTTATATTTGCCTACATTACTTCTTTCTAATATGTAACGTTTGCTGAGAGGTAATGAGCGGGGCTGAAAGGTGATGATCGGCTGAAATCTCGCGAGAGTTGTGCGTAAGTAATACGGTGGTATACTAGTAAACAAACACGACAGAACTCAGGTAAAAAAAGCCAATACATTCAAGCTGAACATAGAAACGTGTAAAATACTAACCACTGTCTCATATTTTCCCACTAAAACAAACTTGTCGAGGAAACCTTGGACAGCCTTGAGAACTACATGGATGAATGTTTTGATAACATTGTAATGGGCAAGCCACAAAAATCTCCACCTATGGCCACACCAACATCAAAACGCACCCATTCAGAGGTCTCTGCCAGCACCTCTACTATCTCTCAAGAGAAAAACTACGCTGATGTCCTGGACTCTATCGACAAGAAGCTAAGCCTGGTTGCCTGTCCTCCCCATGGTGGAAGTTCTCCACTGGGAATTTCAAGCTCTGAGGGAGTCTTTAGAGTTTAGCCAGGAACAACTCGCTTCGCTCACAGCTGAGAACCAAACACTGAGGGATACCGTGAAAACACTTACCGGTAGAATGACGCAGCTATCCGGATGAAAATAAACAAATGAAGGAGACCATCCTGGATATACAAGCTCGGCGCATGCGGGACAACCTTGTCGTCTCCGGCATCCCAGAACGGGCAGAGGAGGACGCCGAATACACATTCCTTGAATTTCTCCAATGTCAGCTAAAACTATCAAGTGGCAAGGTAAAAAACATCACTTTCCATCCTGTTCACCAGCTTGGATGTAAGAAGCCCAATCACAACCGACCTCGGCCAATTGTAGCAAAATTCAAGCACTATATGCAAAAAGAGCAGGCCAGAAGTCGGGGCAGAGACCTGCAGGTAACAAACTTCAGTTCCCAAAGGAGATCCTCAATCTGAGGTAAGTTTTATTCCAAATCAAGATGAAATATATCACCGAAGGCATCAGAGCTACAGTAGCTGTAGATAAACTTTATGTCAATGGTCAGTTGTACAGGGACTGGGAGATCACTCCGTGGCTTTATTAGGAGCAACAGCAGGTTAGTCTAAAACATGTAACACTGAATAGATAAGAGGTTAGATTACAGGCAGTTATAATCTAATGTAAAGCACAGCTCGGCATGATGTTTACAGTGTTAGATGTGGGCAGGGCCAAGGCTGGGCTTTTGGAAATAGACAGGCTGAGCAAAACAGGAACTCAGTGCAGTTGGCAATCAATAACTCATACACTGCTCAAACAAATAAAGGGAACACTTAAACAACACAATATAACTCCAAGTAAATCAAACTTCTGTAAAATCAAACTGTCCACTTAGGAAGCAACACTGATTGACAATCAATTTCACATGATGTTGTGCAAAAGCAATAGACAATGGGGAAATCTTTGGCGATTAGCAAGACACACTCAATAAAGGAGTGGTTTTGCAGGTGGGGACCACAGACCACTTCTCAGTACCTATGCTTTCTGGCTGATGTTTTGGTCACTTTTGAATGTTGGTGGTGCTTTCACACTTGTGGTAGCATGAGACGGACTCTACAACCCACACAAGTGGCGCAGGTAGTGCAGCTCATCCTGGATGGCACATCAATGCGAGCTGTGACAAGGTTTGCTGTGTCTGTCAGCGTAGTGTCCAGAGCCGGGAGGAACTACCAGAAGACAGGCCAGTACACCAGGAGACATGGAGGAGGCCGTAGGAGGGCAACAACACAGCAGCAGGACTGCTACCTCCGCCTTTGTGCAAGGAGGAACAGGAGGAGCACTGCCAGAGCCCTGCAAAATGACCTCCAGCAGACCACAAATGTGCATGTGTCTGCACAAACGGTTAGAAACCAACTCCATGAGGATGGTATGAGGGCCCGACGTCCACAAATGGAGGTTTTTGCTCACGCCCCAAAAACCGTGCAGGACGCTTGGCATTTTCCAGAGAACACCAGGATTGGCAAAAATTCGCCCCGGGCCCCTTGCTCTTCACAGATGAAACAGGTTCATAAGAGCACATGTGACAGACGTGACAGAGTCTGGAGACACCTTTGGAGAGCGATCTGCTGCCTGCAAAATCCTTCAGCATGACCGGTTTGCAGTGGGTCAGTAATGGTGTGGGGGGCATTTCTTTGGAGGGCTGCCGGGCCCTCCATGTGCTCGCCAGAGGTAGCCCGACTGCCATTAAAAGGTACCGAGATGAGATCCTCAGACCCCTTGTGAGACCATATGCTGGTGCGGTTGGCCCTGGGTTCCTCCTAATGCAGGACAATGCTAGACCTCATGTGGCTGGAGTGTGTCAGCAGTTTGCAAGATGAAGACATTGAAGCTATGGACTGGCACGCCCCCTTCCCAGACCTGAATCTGATTGAGCAGATCTGGGACATCATGTTCTCGCTCCATCCACCAACGTCACGTTGCACCACAGACTGTCCAGGAGTTGGTGGATGCTTAGTCCCGGGGTCTGGGAGGAGATCCCTCAGGAGACCATCCCCGTCTCATCAGGAGCATGCCCAGGCGTTGTAGGAGGTCATACAGGCACGTGGAGGCCACACACAAATGAGCCTGATTTTGACTTTTTAAGGACATTACATCAAATTTGGGATCAGCCTGTAGTGTGTTTTTCCACTTTAAAATTTTGTGTGTGACCCCCAAACCAGGCCTCCATTGGTTAATAAATTTTGATTTCCATTGATGTTTTTGGGCGTTTTTTGTGTCAGCACATTCAACTTTGTACAGAACAAAGTATTCAATGAGAATATTTCATTCATTCAGATCTAGGATGTGTTATTTGAGTGTTCCCTTTATTTTTTTGAGCAGTGTAGTTAAACAAAACATTAGTGATTACTTTGCGATGCATGGCGATCTCTTTACCCTAATCACAGAGAATATACTTTCTTCTCACATGTCCATCACTCTTACTCTTGTCTGGATTATTTCTTAGCGAGCAGCTCGTTGCTGACTGACGTTTCAGACACTGAGATACACCCTATAGCTATCAGCGATCATGCACCCGTCTCCTTAACTCTAGTAAATTAGAAAGAAAACCCACAAAGCAAAAACTGGAGGTTTAATACATCATTGTTTAAGGATGAAGCATTTATCAAACATTTTAAATAAGACTGGACTTCATATGTGGAGTTTAATGACCTCTCGGGGACATCAACATCGGTTCTCTGGGAGGCAGGGAAAGGAGTGATGAGAGGTAAAATAATATCATTGTCATCACATAAGAAGAAAAACGAAAACAAACGAATTCAGGAATTAGAAAAAAACATTAAACTGAAGCTTCCCAGGAAGAGGAAACTATGTAAAGCCAAACTAGAATTAAATGGACTTATTGACAAAAAACCCCAGTTCTTAGTGCAAAGACATCGAATAGAAAACTTTGAGGTAGCTTTTTAGCTAACCAGCTAAAAATAAATAAAAAAAGGCACACTACATTTGCTGTTAAAGACTCGACAGGGAATACAGTTTATGATTCTGAAAGAATAAACAGCACTTTAAGAGATTTCTACAAAGCAATATACTCACCACAGATAGACCCGTCAGATAATGACATTGATCAATTTCTGGATAAAGTAACACTTCCTAAATTAACAAATAATCAAGCGATGGCCCTGGATGTACCACTGACTTCAGCCAAAATCATAGAAGCTCTCACAAGCATCCCCAGTAAAAAGGCTCCAGGCCCTGATGGATTCCCAACAAAGTTCTACAAAGAATTCTGGAATATTTTGGCTCCAATATTCCAAACAATGTTGCAGGAAACCGGAGAAAATGGCATACCTTCTCCAAATATAAATTCTGCCAACATCACTCTCCTGTTAAAACCAGGAAAAGACCCAGTACTTCCTAGCAGCTACCTCCCCATATTCCTTATTAACGTTGATCTGAAAATAATCTGTAAAGCCCTCGTAAAAAGACTAGAAAAGATAACTCCTCTCATAATACATCCTGACAAAACTGGTTTTATAAAAGGGAGGCATTCATCCACAAATTCTCACAGATTACTTAATTTAATAGACTATTCCTACAGTAAAAATATTGAGACCAATATATTATCTCTAGATGCAGAAAAAGCATTTGATAGAGTTAACTGGAAACTCTTGTTTGCAACCTAGACTAAATTTGGGGGAGAACTAGTCAAGCAGAACTTGACTAGTAACCCCAGTTTACAATAAATACAATATAAAATCCTTCATAGAGTATACTATACAGGTCAACGGATGTTCAAGATGGGTTTTGCCTGTGCTTACACTGCACAGGCAATATACTTACACAATTATATCCACGCACTATGGTTATGTACACCTGTTCAGAGGTTCTGGTGCCTCATATGTGAAGACTTATCAAAGTGTCTGAGAAGGTAACATTTCACCTTCTCACTCAGTTTTTTTGTTGGGCAACTTAGATGATGTCACCATAGAGACAAATTCAGTTGACATGGTTTTCACTGCCTTTTGTATCGCTAAGAAATCTATCCTCATGAATTGGAAAAATAAAAACCTTCTTAATATTAACCAGTATAGAAACCTTCTGTTGGATTATATAAGTCTTGAGACACCCCTTGCTACCACATCAGATCAATCTCTCTAGGCGCCTTTAATCGGCTCGATCACCTAGTGGGGGTGGGGCACCTTTGGCCTCTTCCTGTGGGGCCAGGGGGGGGTGTCTGGGTTTGGGTCATTTGGGGTGTCCCTGGGCTGGGGTCGCTGGGGGGGCTGGCATCGGGGACTGTGGCCCCAACCGGGGTGGTGCTTTGGTGGCTCTTGGGGGAGACATCTGGTGGCTGCATGCAATGCTTTTGGGGAGCATGTGCCGGTGGACATAGGTTACTGGCCTGGTGGGCGTGCTGTTCCTGGGTGGCCTCTTCCTGTGGGGCCAGGGGGAGGTGTCTGGGTTTGGGTCATTTGGGGTGTCCCTGGGCTGGGGTCGCTGGGGGGCTGGCATCGGGGACTGTGGCCCCAACCGGGGTGGTGCTTTGGTGGCTCTTGGGGGAGACATCTGGTGGCTGCATGCAATGCTTTTGGGGAGCATGTGCCGGTGGACATAGGTTACTGGCCTGGTGGGCGTGCTGTTCCTGGGCAGGTCTGGGGTGGGCTTGGGGGCTCTGGGATCCTTGAGCGTGTCACCTCAGGCTGGGGTCCTGGCTGGGCCTGGGGGGCTTGGGTCTTGGTGGGCATCTTGCTGGGGTTTTGACATTGTTTGGACCTGGGTGGTTGTGGTTCAGATTCTGATTCTTTGTCTGGGTTCCGGTTCTGTCTGGGGAAGGGGGTCGAAGGGGTCTGCATGGTTTGGCCAGGCGGGCTGGCTGGCCGGGGTTGATCTTGGGGTGGACTGGTCTCGGCTTCACGGTGGGATTGATTTTGGCTCTGTGGGCTCTCTGCCTTTTGTGGGCTTCGGTGTGGGTTTTCTCGCAGGGCTACTTCTGGTAGGGGAATGGGTGTTCTTGGACCTGGATGCTGTGGGTGTTCTTTTCACTGGGGTGCACTTTCAATTCAATTCAGTTCAGTTCATTTTTATTTATATAGCTCCAATTCACAACACATTTTTGGATCTGGAATAGTGCAGGGTTGTTGGGGAGGTTAGAATACACTACTGAGTGTTAGAGTTTGGCCATTTTAGAATGGGCTATGTGTAGGGGTACTAAGTAAAATTATAAACTGATAAAGTTTGTCCATGTAGAGCACATTGGTGGCCATTGTTATACTAAAAACCACAAGGATTGGGGGTACCTCTCTCTGTCAGACTGATAATAACCATTGGAAAAGAGAAGGGGTCACATGAGTAGCAGAAATGGAGTGTGTGTTTGCACCTCAACCATAACTGAGCAGGTTTAGGCTAAACCTGATCCCCCTTACTCCATCCAACAGGGAGGGAGAAAGACAGAGGTTTAAAATAATCGAGAGGTTTTTTCCTTTTTTGCTTTGTTGTAGGGGTGGGTAATTTAAATGGGCTAAGTCAATTCAATTGAATCATATAGATTTCAAGTCCATATTACAGTCCAATTAAACCCCCAAGTCAGTCTGCCACAACCGACTGGAGGATTGAAAGAACAGAGCAGAGAAGGAAAAAGAACACAGAAGCACTGATCCAGGAGTACTTCCTATGGGAAGGAAAAGTAAATATTAATGGATGTAGCTTCTTTAGTGGTTTCATCAAGGAAGAAAAAACAGATAAACTCTGAGCCAGTTTTCAAGTTTAGAGTATGAGAGAGCACATACGGTTAGTCACAGTAAAAGCTCAGTCAGTAGCTATGTCTAGGAGAAAAATAGGGATAAACTTTGAAAGGCAGGTCCAATTGTATCATCGGTAGAAGGTGAGCATTATGTTGTTGGCAGCAGAAGCTTGGACAATGCCCCCCTCCAGGAAGGTGTCACAGGTAGACACAGAGTCAGGCCAGGTGTAGCTTCTAGGAAGAGAAAAGAGAGAGAACATAAAGTTAAAAGCTGAAATAACAGCAAATAATGCAAAATTGGACAGTAGTATTATGAGAATGTAGCAGAGAGAGTGAAAGTGGTCATTATGTCTTCCAGCAGTCTAAGCCTAGAGCAGCATAACTACAGAGATAGCTCAGGATAACCTAAGCCACTCTAACTATAAGCTTTAACAAAATGGAAAGTTTTAAGCCTAGCCTTAAAAGTAGACAGGGTGTCTGGCTCATGGACTAAAACTGGGAGCTGGTTCCACAGGAGAGGAGCCTGATAACTAAAGGATCTGCCTCCAATTCTACTTCTAGAGACTCTAGGAACCACCAGTAAACCTGCAGTCTGAGAACGAAGTTCTCTGTTATGAATATATGGAACAATCAGATCTCTGATGTGTAGTGGAGGTAGATCGTTAAGGGCTTTATATCTATTCTAGATTTAATATGGAGCCATTGAAGGGAAGCTAAAATATGAGAAATATGATCTCTCTTTTTAATTTTCATCAGAACTCTTGCTGCAGCATTTTGAATCACCTGAAGGCTTTTCACTGCATTTTGTGGACATCCTGATAGTAAAGAATTACAATAGTCGGCCTTGAAGTAACAAATGCATGAACTAGTTTTTCAGTGTCACTCCTGGACAGGATATTTCTAGTTTTGGCAATGTTCCAGAGGTGACAGAAGGGAATCCTAGAAACCTGTTTAATATGGGATTTAAATGACATGTCCTGGTCAGAAATAACACCAAGGTTATTTACTTTAATACCAGAGGTCAATTTAATGCCATCCAGGTTAAGTGAATGACTAAGCAGTTTCTGTTTCAAAGACTCTGGTCCAAAGACGAGAAGCAGAAAATTTAAAGTCATTCACGTTTTTATATCTTCAAGACATGCTTGTAATCTATCTAACTGGTTGTACTCATTAGGATTTATGGATAAGTAAAGCTGAGTATCATCAGCATAACATTAAAAATGTATCCTATGCTGCCTGATAATTTTACCTATTGAAACCATATACATAGTGAAGAGAATTGGCCCAAGCACTGAACCCTGTGGTACTCCACAATTAACCCTGGAGTTTGAAGATGATTTATCATTTACATGAACAAACTGGAATCTGTCAGACAAATAAGATATAAACCAGTCTAGTGCTGTGTCCCTGATCCCTACAGCATTTTCCAGCCTTGTAAGAGAATATTGTGATTGACTGTATCAAATGCTGGGGCTCCTGGCGCTGGCCTGATGGTTGGGCGGGCTTGGCGGTTTACTGCTCTGCTTGCTGTTGTGTCCGGGGGGGAGATCAGGTGTGGTGGGCGGCATGATGCAGCGGGGGTGCTTCGAGCAGGGTTGTGTGTGGAGCTTGCGCTGTGTGGGTTTGGCTTCGTCGGCTTTTCGAGGACGGAGCTCACCTGTGGGGGTGTGCCCCTGTGCTGTGGGCATAGGATTCATGGCGTTTGGGTTCAGGGGTAAGTATTTGATATCTGTGTCCTGGTTGGGGATGGCGCTGTGGGAAAATTCATGTTGGGGTTCATGGGGGGTGGGGGGGCTCATGGGGTTAGGATCAGAATTCATTGGCGGGTTGGGACTGTTTCATCCTGTGGTGTCTCTGGTTGGCGGGCTAGTTTGGACCATGTAGACCCCTCTTTTGTACATGGCCCCCTCCCAGGATGAGGATGGGGGTCATTGGGACTGAGGTTCGGGTGGGGGGTCGGTGTCCAGGCTGGGGTCACTCAGGTTCAGGCACCAGCCCAGGCTAGCCTAGCCCAGGTTCAGGTGCTTGGGCGGTCTGCCTGTCTCCACCCCCGGGGGCTGGTTGCCCCTATGGGGTATTGGCATCTGGACCTCGGAGTATAGAGTATGTATGGGGAGTGTGAGAGTGAGTGTACAACGTCCATTGTTGTTTGTTTTTACATTGGGTGTGTGAGTGTGAGTGTTTTAATGTGTACGCATGAGGGTGGGAATGTGTGATTGTGACTGTGTGTGCCTGTTATTTGTGTCAGGTTGGATCTTGGACTGCTCCCTCACCTGGGTCAGTTTATGCCCCCGATCAAATATGGGGCCTATTTTCTCCCTGTCACAGGTGGTTGGTGTCTCTGACCGCTGGTGTACTTGTAGTGCTGGGTGCTTTGGTGTGTGCCGGCTCACTCATTCACCAGTGGCTGCTTGCTAGGGCCTGGACTGCTGGGCTCTGTCGGGCCTCTGTCGGACCTCTGCTTCATGATATGTCCCGGGGTCTCGGGTCTATGGGTCCATGGCTGGATCTGCTCAGGCGTAGACGGCTGCTTCTGCACTGTGGCTGCTAGGTGATTCCCCTGAGACTCTCCCTGCTCTTCTCTGGGGGGGTTGCGGTAGTCCTGGCGGTGGTTCTCCTGGGGTTCCTGTGCTCTGGGAGGCCTTTGCATGAATATGGCTCAGATCTCCTCTGTATCTTTCCTGGGTCCAGGGGGCAGGTTTGTGGCTCCTCACACTAGCTATTGCATATTTTTATGGAGAAACCTTGTATACACAAGCGCGCTCACACTCAAACCCACAGGTGTTTAGATTCAGGTGTTAACAGATACACAAGTGATTTATATTGAGCCGCTTTTACCACTAAATACACCTTGCATTTATAACACCTTTTTGTTTAAAAAGCTGTTAATATGAATGTTTCTACAGGTAAGAAGCAAGCAGGGTGTTATCTTGTATTCTGTTCATCCTTCTTTCTCTCCTCCATTCTTTTATCCTTCTCTTCCTTTTTCCTTTTTGCCCTACCTCTCTCTCTCTCGTGCTTCTTATTTTTACCTTTTCGTTTCTCCGTGTCCGTAAAAACTGAAATAATCACAAAGCAGTTTCTTTTGTCTTTTATAAATATCAAGCAGAGCTTTAAAGCATTAGCTGTGGTGCTCCACTTGTGAAAGTAAATCTGTCGGGCTTCTTCTTGGCACTCAGACAACAATTCTGAGTGCTACTTGGCCAGAGAGGATACGTTCAAAAAAACTAACAAAAACAAAGTTTTATGGTCTCAAACAGTCAAGTCTGTGAAACTGGACAACAACTTCTGTAAGTTTCTCTGAACATAATAAAATCTATCAACTTTTGTCTGAATTAGATCTAAATGCTGAGGGATAGACCAACACTAAGTGACCAATATGGCTAATTGACAGCTTTTTAATTGGTCAACATATAAAAGTTATTCTTTCAAAAACAGTTAGGAAAATTGTGAAAATTAACTGTAAAACCTAACTGTAAAGCTACATACGTTTTGCTTGTGTGTTTCTTTGATTTTTTCAGTTTTTTCATTCTTTAGTGATTTATGATAAGCGTTAAAAAGCAAACACAGTCTCACAGTTTTGAAACTTTACATGGGTAATCTCATAATTGAAGTCACAAATGCATAAAGTGTAAATAATGTGTCTGTGATATTATTAAATAGAGCGACTTTTAGCAGCAACAACTTGGAGAAATTAACCTCTGTGTTACCTCATCAGACACATCATTTCAAATGAATTTTGGTTTACTCTGTGCAGCAACAATTCTTCTTTAACATCATCAAATATTGCCTCTTTGACATTGTTTTTAACACATACCTCAGTGCGCCAGTGCCAAATGTTTTGTTTTTGTAGGGGTGATCACACTTGCTGGTGATTAGTTAATGAATGATAAGCAACAGATGTTGCAGCTCTGACGTCACCCGGGATTATGAAACCCGCAGAAAATAAACTTTCGTTGCCATTTTCAGCGTGTCTCATGGGACGACGCATCGGAGGCGCGTGTTTCCAGAGACAAAAGTTCGCAGGCGAACCTTTTTCCCTCCACACGGCCATTCCCGGAAGAGCTCGAAGGCTGGAAATCTGTCTGATACCAGAAGGTCAGAGGATTCAGATACCGATCGAAGACCACGCTGACACCTGCTGCAGGTGAAAACCTACAGAATTTATTTCCAAGGAGATGAGTTTTTCTTCTTGTTAATTCAGTTGACTAAACGGTTCTTCATATTTTCCCCTCCTGGACGGATGAGAAGCTTACCGTTTTTTTTTTTTTTTTGTTGATCACGGACCGCATGACCCCCCCCCCCATTTTTCTGCAGACCTGACCCATCCTCAACCGGTGGAGAGAAGAAATCAACGCCAAAGTAATGTTGTTCTTTTTTTATATACAATCGGATAAGCGCATTTGGAAGTCTGGGCAGGGTGAGGCATAATTAAGGTGATTTAGAATCACCAGTATTTAATCCAAGTTATCAACTTGTTGCATGCAATACTGATATTCGAGTGTTTTATGCTGAGGTGTTCTGATTTGCTGTGCAAGCTGCGTGTTCATGTTTTTGTCCAGCTAATCCCAAATCAGCCAGGAGTTAGAAGTTGGACCGTTGGTTACGTACTGTAACCCCAGATTCTATGAGTATAGGCGCAGCCCTTTAAGGCTATCGCCAGTGGGTTTATCCCTTCGCACGCAGCGCAGCACTGAAAACTTTAGTCCACGCCCACCTGCTGTGTGGGCCCCACGCCGGTCCGTATAAATTACAGTGAGACCGGACAAACGGCTCCCAAAATAGCTTTTTCTTCAGCCATACAGGACCCAGTGAGGCCCAGAGCTTAAAGGGCTGCGCCTATACTCATAGAATTTGGGGTTACAGTACGTAACCAACGTTCTATTTCGTATAGGCTTCGCCCTTTAAGGCTATCGGTATTGGGTTAAAGGCGAAGCAGGATGTAGTCTATGCCTCACTGGGTCCATCCAGACCAAAACTGAAACATCTGCTCGCATAAATGAAACCAAACTCAGCCTTCTCAATGCGTCATGATGCACTCCAAGCGTCCTGCACATCACAATGAACAGGGAAGAATATCTCTGGTCAGTGAAAGACTGAGATAACAGACCTGCTGCTGTAATAGGAAAACGAAGGTTACGAACTGTAACAGTGTAACGATGAGCAGAGCAGGTCAAAAATCTCCAGGAGGGAACGTGGAGACAGATCAGCAACTGGATCATGCGTAAAGATGCAGCATAATAAACCTCGTGTGCCACAGACAGCACAACAGAGGAGAATGACCTCTGTTCACACGGAGGCTTAATAAAATACAGCCGCAGTGACAATAACAGCAGAAGTCACGAACCGTGGCTGATAATAATATTATGGCACCCTGCGTCTGCATGCAGGAAGGGTGACTCAATAATAAACGAAACGAAATAATAATCATTCTGTCAAAACCCTGAGAACAGAATGAGTCATGGAGAAACCTGACACATCTCGCAGGTAGAAACAAATAAATGAGCATGGAGATGACCATGAGGCTGCTTTGGAAATGTCCTCCACTGTCATACCTCCATGCAGAGCTGTGGAGGATGAAATCCCCCTGATTGAATGAGCTCTGAGATTCTCTGGAGGACCCAATCCAGAGGAAATAGCCTCACACAGCCAATGTGAGAGGCGCTGGACAGATAGAGGACGGCCTGCAGAGTTTTCTCTGTAATGCACGAACAGACGCTGGGAGCGGCACAGTGCAGCCGTGCGCGCTATGTAACACGAAAGCGCGCGCACGGGACAGAGGAGATGAGAGGTGGCCTCCTCTTCGGAATTATGTGGAGGAGGATAAAAACCATCCAGAGTTATCACTCTCGATCTGAACGAAATCGTGATGCTTTTAAGTGTAAAAGCAGGGTTAGGACGCAGCACAGCTGAGCTGCCGTTGGCTCATATTCTGAGACATGGGGGAGTGACAGAGAGCGCAGATAAATCGCTCACTCTCTTTGCAGATGTCAGAGCTAACAGCAGGGCTGTTTTAAAAGACAAAATTTTAAGTGGAGCCTGATCTCAAATAGGGCTTTAACCAGTGCGCGCAGGACGAGCGCTAAATCCCACTGAGGGACTAGAGGGCGTGACACGGGTCTGTGTCTTCGTACACCCCGCAGAAAACGCATCATCAGCGGGTGGTTAAAGACCACTCTGTCACCAAAACCCTCATGACAAGAGGAAATAGCTGCAGCAAAAGTTTTAATGGTGCTGAAAGCTAAATTTCTGTTCATCAGCTGCTGGAGGAATGACAGCACGCAGCCTAGTGGACATGAAAAGGGCTCCACACCTTTCTCTGCACACCAGCGCTGAAAAGCTGCCCACTTTGATGCGTATGACGCTGTGGTAGAAGGGGCTCGTGCGCCCTGAATCGTGCGCACCACATCTTGCAGGAGACCCAGCCTTTCTAAGCGCTCCCGTTCAGCGGCCAGACCCAGAGACGCTGACCTAACTCGCCCCTCCCGCCTGGAGGAGCGCATCCTCTCTCCACGGCAGCTGCCACGGGCGACCTGACACCAGCTGCTGCAGGCTCGGAAACCATGGTGCGCTTTTGCACTCGGGGGCTACGAGAATCACTGAGAACTGTTCCTCTCGGACTCAGTCTAGGACCCGCGGGATCAGCGGAACTGGAGGAAAAACGTAAAGGAGCGTTTTCGGCCACGGGCTGGGAGCAAAGGCATCCACTCCTAACGGTGGATCCTCCCGTGGGCTCAGGGAAAGCAACAACTGGCATTGTGCGTTCTCCCGTGTGGCGAAAAGATCCACTACTGCTTTCCCAAATCTGGTCCAGATCTGAACAATCAGCTCGGGGTGGAGACTCCAGTCCCCGGGACGAGGACCACCTCTGGACATGATGTCTGCTCCTCTGTTCAAGACGACGGGGATGTACACTGCTCTGATGGAGAGCAGGTTCATGTGTGCCCAGCACAGCAGCCGTCTGGAAATGTTTAGCAGCTGAGCCGAGCGCACACCTCCCTGGCGATTTATGTAGGCTGCTGCCGCTCTGTTGTCTGTGTGGATCAGAACATGCTGATCCCGCAGCAGAGGAACAAAATGCTGTGTCACCTTCCACACTGTGTGAAGTTCCAGCACATTTATGTGGAGAGACATGTGGTCTGGCCACTGACCTCCCACCACCGGAGACTGACACATTCCTCCCCATCCCGACAGGGATGTGTCTGTGAACACTGAGACGTGTGATGCAGGTCTGCTCCCTCTGACAGGATGCGGGGATTTCCTCAGTGGGCCAGGTCGGGTCCCACTGAAGGAGGGACTGAGATCATCCGCCTCTTCTGGCGCACAGGATTATGCGCAGGTGGATGAACCATCTCTGAAGACGTCTCATATGAAGCAGACCCAGCAGGACAACCACGTGAGCCGCTGACATCATTCCCAGTAATCCCATAAGTGACAGAGCTGTCACTACGCTCTGAGGTTTGACATGGAGGAGAAGCGCTGACAGCGCGTCTGTTCTCGGCTGTGAGAGCCGGGCTCTCATTGTGGCTGAGTTTAGCTCCACTCCCAGATAAACGATCATCCGGGATAGGAAAACAGAACTTTTCTGCCAGTTTATGGAAAACCCCAGGACTGTCAGATGTGCGGCCAGCGCCTTTGTCTGTACCGCCACTTCCTCTCTGGACCGATCCAGCAAAAGCAGGTCGTCCAGATAAAAGAGGATCCTCATCCCTGCCGAGCACAGCGGCTGCAACGCCGTCTCCACACATTTGGAGAACGTGCGTGGGGCGAGAGAGTAACCGAACGGCAGGCGGTTGTATTGATATGAGATCCCCTGATAAGCGAAACACAGATATTTGCGGTGTTTCGGGATGATGAGCATCCTTCAGATCTATGGAAGTGAACCAGTCATTCTGATGAATGTTCTCCATCACCTGTCTGACTGTCAGCATGTGGAAACGTCTCTCCCTGATCGCTTTGTTGAACAGGGACAGATCGAGAATCGGCCTCATTCCTCCTGTTTTCTTAGGAACCAGAAAATACAGGGAATAAAACCCTATGTTTCCCTCTCCGCGAGGAACTCTGGAAATTACGTTTTTTATCAGGAGTTCCTGCAGTTCTGACTTGAGAACGGAGCTCTGCTCCGGGGAGGACAGGACTGTCTCCAAAAACCCTCTGTTGAGCGGTGGCATCACTGGTGCGCCGCTTCGTAGGGAGCTACTGTTGTGCATCCTCTGTGATCTCACCCACTGACAGCTGGGGAGGACAGGAGTGAGAAAGCAGCGAACGGGGCTCTACCGGAGCAGCATAGGATGCTCTTGTGGAGTCATGTTTTGAAACTGTGAGATCGCAGGGCCTCTTAAACAGCTATTTAAAAGGGGCCGTCTCATTTGGCGTGGAGGATGTGTGTGAGGAAAGCACAGCGAGATCGTACGATCTGGCTGTGTCGGAATAAACCGGAAACTTGCTCTTAGAGAAATTTACGTGTTTTATTTCAAAACAATCAGCAGTTTTACACATATCCCCCCCACCAGTCATTTCTTAAATCTCCGCTGTGGCTCCTGCGGAGGGTTGGACCAGGCGCACCATGCCGACCTCTGCGCTGCTGCTGCGGCTGAGTAGACGGAGCAGTGGGCGGAGGAACTCGGGGAGCTGCGGCAGCGGCCGTGGAGCATCTTTGCTGATGCCGGTGATCACGGCGATCCCGCCAGCGGCCGGTGGTATGGGAGGAACGGAAGCCAGAGCGACTAAGAGACCCATGTCTCCTGACCCGTTCAAGCTCCTCTTGAGAGGTCTGCATCTGCCCCAGCACAGACTGGAAATGAGGACCGAACAGCCCATCTGGACTTATCGGTCCCTCCAGTAACTCCCTCTTAAAGTTCTCGGGAATGGAAGAGGAGAGTCGAAGCCACATCTGTCGCTGTAGCAGGGTCTGCCAGGCAGCGATGCAGGAGGAGCACACAGCCGACGCCGCAAAGAGGTTAGGGATGGTGTCTGCGAAATTGCAGAATTCCTCCATATCTTCCGGTGGCAGCTCCATCTCTCGAGCCTTCTTGGAGATGGCGTAGGCCAGGAAGGCGGTGTTGTTCATCGCCGCAGCAACCTGAGCGGCACACTGGTGGGAGCGCTAGGTCAGCCTGGCCGTGATCTGATCGCTGGGGGAGGGGGGCACAGGCCGTCGTCCAACGCGCCGGGCCGACCTAACCCCAAAAACTGCTGACAGACTGGGCTCCAGAGCAGGAACTGGGGGAAACCCCTGATCCGTCAGGGACTCCACCCTCATGATGGGTGTGAAGGTGGAGACCGGTGCCTTCAGCTCCCGACAGGTACGCAGTTACCGCCGGAAAACGGGTCCAAACCAGATCTCGGCGAGTTAAATGAGCTGGGCCGAATTTTCCCGCCAGGTCATCAGTCGGGAGTTGGGCTAAAGGCGCGGGAACAGGGACACCTTTAGCCTCAGCTACTTTAGCAATGATATCCGGCAGCGTGCTAACAAGTGCGCCCATCGCCGGAAATGGGGTGGTCGCCGACATCGGGAGGCTCTGACCCTGGACTGGTTTGGCATCTCCGCGTCCTCCGTTCGGAGGAAGGGAGTGGAGATATCAGTCGCTGTCCCCGGGGCGGAATCATCCGATTCCCGCCCAGCACTGAAGATGCCCAATGCCTCATCGAGGGAGCATTGGTCCGCTATGGGGAATTCCCCTTCTAGCAGGAAGAAAATGGCTAGGCGCCGTTGCTTCTCCTCCAGAGGAAGACGCCTGCAGGAAGGGCAGGTGGACTGCGGGGTCAAGGCCAGGTTAGCGTGATGGGAGATGACATGCAGGTCATAGCTCATGATGTAGCCAGTATCACAAGCCGGGCAAAGGCGGATAGTGCCAACGCTAGCCATATATCTTCTAGAATCAGTGCTCTTAAGCTGTCGCTGCGCGCGAAGGGATAAACCCACTAGCGATAACCGTAAAGGGCGAAACCTATACGAAATAGAATTTTAAAGTTTTCCATTCAAAGCAACTGCGGTCTGGGCCTCGCCTGACCACTCCTTTGTTCCATTTTTATCACTGGAGTTTTCCACTGAATTCCCGCCTCAGAGTTTTATGACTCTTTGTTCAAGATTTGGGACAATCAGCTGCTAGCGGCTAAGAGCACAGCGCACCGTTTACCAGCTGATCACCGTAATCGATACATCAGCACACCAGGAGGGCTTCTCTTTCCAAGTTTATCCAAATTGCACATTTTGTCCATAAAACTGCTGGTTGATCTTCATAGACACTCAATGCGCATATATTTTCATTTATTATTATTGTTAGGTAGTCATTTTTATCCCCTTTGTGTAGAATAGTGCTTGTTAGTTAGGTGAAGGTTTTTGGACCAGAAAAATGGTATATCAGAATTATATGGCTTCAATACATCTTCGTATATATAATTAAGATAGGCATTTGTGTTTATTTCGTGCAAGACGGATTTATCTATCAAAATAAGGTCGAAGTTCCCCCACCTTTGGTGAAGCGGTTGAATAAACAGTGATATTATCAATTATTAATGATAATATAATATAATATATAATATAATAATAATGATAATAACTAATTGTAATTATTAAGAGCTTTGAGCCCATAATCATAACACCAGAGGACCTCTCCTATTTCTATTCGTAAGTAATAATTTTTGGATAAGAAATTATTTTACTGAATTATGATTTTTAATAATTTTTGATAAGCATTAATTAATCAATAATCATAATACTTACAGGCTAAATAGTAATATCACACAAATCTAACCTCATCTTGGGTCTGGAAAGCACAAAATGATACACAGAAAAGAGTTATACCCACAGCTCCCAAAAAGACATTTTATAAGCGCTTTTGGGCTTGTTGCCTCCGCCATGGAGGTTATGTTTTTGTCTGCGTTTGTATGTCTGTCAGTCCTTAAATATCTCAAAAGGTTATAAACTGATTTTTCTGTAATTTTCAGACAAAGTGCATATTAATTAAATGCATACTAATACATTTCTGAAGTGGCTCAAAGCTGGCAATAGCAGAAAGCATTTCAAATCATGTCAGCTGAAACCCATAAACAATAAAAATACATTCGTATAAACAATATCAGGGCCTTGTCTGGAGCTGAACCTTTCATTAGAGAGCACAGAGCAAATAGAAAATTTTAAAAGGTAAAATGATGCACACCTTCTCGCCTTGACATTGCTTATTCGTGTCATGCGCATTACTCAGGCTTAAATAAAACACAGCATTTACTTGTCAGAAAGTGTGGGAAATGTAGGAATTTGTCACAAGAAATGTAGGAAATTGGTATGCTCGACTATAAAAACTCAAATGTCCGTAGACTGTGCGCGCGGAGACTCCACACGGTCTCCGCCCACAGTACACCCGACTATATTCTGCCCTTAAAACATTACTTGTCAGAGTTGTTATCTTTAGCTTACATACTGGCCTCCTTTCACTCCTTATTACATGAGATAGAAACTGCTACCCAGGATTTACATTGCTTGTGTCACACCACGCCACGCACTTTGCTGCCATCGGTCTGGTCCTGACATACACTACCGGGCAAAACTTTTAGATACACTTTCTCAGTTAATGGGTCTCTTTATTTACATTGTAGATTCTCACCAAAGTTAATAAAACTGTGACACATGGAATTATGTAGTAAAAAAAGTGTGAAATAACTCTAAATATTTTCACGTTTTAGATTCTCCAAAATAGCCACCCTTTGCTTTGATTTCTCTTGGCATTCTCTCCTGGAGCTTCATGAGGTGGTCACCTGAAATGGTTTTCCAAAGAGTCTTGAAAGAACTTCCCAGAGGTTCATAGAGAGATGGCCAAAGGTTAATAGTTCAGTTATTGTAGCAAAGGGTGGCTGCTTCTAATCTGAAATATACAACATATTTAATGTCCTTTTCTATTTTTTTATTTGCTACATAATTCCATATGTGTTCATTTACAGTATTGATGCCTTCAGTGAGAATCTACATACAATGTAAATAGTCATAAACATAAAGAAAACCATTAAATGAGAAAGACGTTCTAAAACCTTTGAATGGTAATGTACATTGGAAGCATTCTAATTCACTCCAACTCGCTGCGAAGCCCAGAGGTGCTCCAAGAAACATGCTTGGGAAATGCGATAAAGCCCAGGTAAGACGATAAAAGCCAGTGATAAATGCAAAAGTCAGACCAAAACAATTCATTCTGTGGATGACAAACATAAAACAGCAGTTAAAACAGCTTAATTTTAATTAAATTCAATTCAGTTTATTTATATAGCCCCAATTAACAACACGTCGTCTCAAGGCACTTCACAAAAGTCAGGTACATACATTCCAATTAGTCCTAACCATTGAACAGTGCAGTCAGATTCAGTTATTTATTCAAATTGGATAAAAAGTTTTTCTATCTAAGGAAACCCAGCAGATTGCATCCAGTCAGTGACTTGCAGCATTCCCTCCTCCTGGATGAGCATGTAGAGACAGTTGACAGTCACTGGCGTTGACTTTGCAGCAATCCCTCATACTAAGCATGCATGTAGCGACAGTGGAGAGAAAAACTCCCTTTTAACAGGAAGAAACCTCCAGCAGAACCAGGCTCAGTGTGATCGACTGACTGGGGGTTAGAGAGAACAGAGCAGAGACACAAAGAGAACAAAGAAGCACTGATCCACGAGTCCTTTAATAAAATCCACATTTTGATTTGAACCAAGGACCTTTTTGCTGCAAGGCAGCAGTGCTACCAACGACGCCACAGTTCAGAATGTACTGACTGGGAATGGTCTTTGCTTGGGACATTCAGAAAAACAGACGCTTCTGTCTGGATTAGTATTGCTCCAAAGTTTGCCTGAAGAAGTTAAAATGTTCTGTTTTATGATGATATTTTTGATTCAGCCATGGCAATAACGAGGACAAGGAATTTAAATATTCACGCTCCGCAGATTCAGTGGAGTCCTCTCGTTTGACCCGATGCAGGCAGTCTTGTTACGTGCAGCTGCACTGCAAAAGACTGTGTATATGCTAACATAGCTATGATCAAGCTTGTTCATCGTTTCTGGGGATTTTAACCAAACCAACACAAAGACTGTGCTCCCAAGATTTTACAAGAATGTAGACACTAAAACAAGAAAGGGCAAACCTCTAGATCAGGTCTACACCAATATTACAGGAGCCTTATTTGCAGGTCTAAACCACAGTACAAGCCACTCCAGAGATCATACCGAAGAGGCCACACCGTCCATGCAGGACTGCTTTGAGGACACCTTATGGAAGCTCTTTGAGGATCCAAACATTGTGCTCCACACATCCTATGTGTTATTTTACATCAGTTTCTGCATGAGCAATGCAACATTAAAGAAAATATTCAAAATATTCCCCAACAAAAAAAACCTGATTTAACACCAAAATCAGAACACTACTCCAGGCCACAGATTCAGCATATAGGTCAGGAAGGCCGCATGTAGCGACAGTGTGCAGTCACTTGCATTGACTTTGCAGCAAACCCTCATACTGAGCATGCCATTTTTGGGAAAACAGGGGGAAGAAAAAAATTTTCCCTTTTAACAGGAAAAAAACCTCCAGCAGATCCAGGCTCAGTGTGAGCGGTCATCTGCCACAACCGACTGGGAGTTTGAGAGAACAGAGCAGAGACACAAAAAGAACACAGAAGCACTGATCCAGGAGTACTTTCTATAGGAAAGAAAAGTAAAATATTAATGGTAGTTGTTCTTTTAGTGACTTGATCTAGGAGAGAAAGACAGCTAAGCAGATGAACTTTAAGCCAGTTTTCAAGTCTAGAGTATGAAAGAGAGCACAAACAGCTAGTCACAGTAGAAGCTAAGCCAGTAGCTATGTCTAGGAGAGACGGGGTTAAACACTGAGAGACAGGGCCAAGTGGATCATCTGTTGAAGGTGAGCACTAAGTTGTTGGCAGCATCAGCTTGGCCAATGCCCCCCAACAGGAAGGGGGCCCACGGGGCTAACCCAGGTCGGGGACTGGGGGGCTTGGTAAGGCGTATTCGCCCTTTCCCCCGTGTTTTTAAAAAACCTTTGGTGGATTGTTTGGTTTGTGAAGCTTTTTTCCCTCGTTTGATTGTTGTTTTTTTTTTTTTTTAAAAATTTTTTTTTAATTTTTTTTTTAAATAATACATAAGGGGCAGGGTTAAAACACATACTTTCTTTTGCTTTTTTTTTAAATTTTTTGGGGCACCCCCCGGTTTTTTTCCAAAATTTTTTTTCTAGTAGTGGTAAGGGGTCGCTAGCTTGGGCGTTAGCTTTAGCTCCCCCAAAAATGGCTACCTGGTCTGCTTTTTCTCCCTCTCTGAGTTCTCCTCCTCTCTCCTGCTCTCTGTTTTTAGATGTTCAGTTACTCCTCTGCCCCCTTTTAGTGATAATGGTACATTAAAAAAGGGTAGCATTTTTTGCTTTGGAGGGAAAGGGTTTTTGGTTTTTGGGGGCCCCCCGGCCCCGCGCCCCTTAAAAAAACCAACAGAAAACCCGGGGCCCCTTAGCTGGGGCGGGGACCCACTTGGGGGTTAGCTCCCCATAGCAGTCCTCCAGCAGAGCCCCCGCGGGGCCGGGGGCCCCTTTCGGGGCCAGCTGGGTGACTGTAACTAGGAAGCATACCCCTTTAGATCTCAGCCCCAGGTCACCACCACCCCGGTCTGCGTTTCTTATAGTTTTTTTCCCCCTCGAGCGACACACCCGCTGAGAAGCCAACTCTGGTAATTTGGGCAGCCCCATAGTCAGAAACGGGGCACTAGAGACACCAGCGACCATAGTCAAATTTTGGGCCGGGGGCCAGAAGGGGGCGACATCAAATCAAAACCCCTGAAACTGCTGGCAAGGTTTAGCGTAAATACAGTAAATTTTTATTCACGCTGGGGGGTTAATGACACCCGGTTACCTCAATCGGGGGCTCACTAAAGTTAGTTTTTTGTTTTCGGTGTGTAAATTTTCCCAAAACAATGTCGGTCCGTAATTTTTCTCTGGTCCCCTCCCCCCCGATCTGACCATGATAAACTTTTTAGCCGCATGCTGTCTTTCAACCGCGGGGTTGTCTAGGTGGGGGCCAGAAAACGATGTGGGCTACATTGATAACTGGCGAACTTTTGGGGGGGGGAAAACCTGGTCTGATCCGGAAAAGACGGCATCCATCCCACTTTGGATGGAGCAGCACCCCCTTTTCTGGGAATCGGGCCCGGGAATTTTTATTAGTTCCCCAAAAACTCTACAACCCGGGGTTTTCAAAGACCAGGAAGCGGGGTTCGTATTTTAAAAACACCCCTCTCTGCATTTTTCTGTACTGCTACCTCCACCCATTACCCCTATTAAGATAGTGTCTCGCCCCGGGCCAAAATTGAATAGTTTTAAAAAAATTCTAAAAAAGGGAAATCGGGAAAATTTTAATAAAAATAAACACAACTCAGACTAAAAAAAAAAAAAAAAATAAAAAAAAAAAAATTAAGGGTGGCCAAACCTGAAAAATAAGATCTCCCCTTTTAAAAAGACATTCTATGTTAGTGACCTGTTTTTGGTGACAATAATTGATTTTTTTTTCCCTTTCACAGAGGATTATGTTACTAAAAATTTTTTTAACTCCTACTAATTTTTTAAAATTTTTCACATTCCCCCCGAAACACTGGGCAAAGGAGGAGTAGCACCACCTTTCATTCCGATTTATTGACTAGTCCCGGGACCAATCAATAGCTACAACTTTTTTTGAATTTTTTAATCCTCATTTTCCTCATCCAAAATTGCCAAAGCCAACTAAAACCACTTCTTTTGTTTGTTTTGTACCGCCCCACCGGGGCCCTTACTCCCATTTTTAGATCAGTTTTTTCAGACCTTTTATCTAATTTTAGTGTTAATTAGATAAAGTTATTATAGGGGGGGTTTTTTACTATTCATGTTGACACTGAAAGTGATAGCTTAAATATGGGCCTTTAAATTGCTATTTTTGACTAAATTGGCTTTAACTCAAAACTTAAAACAACCTACCCCCTTTTGGGTTTTCATTCTCGGGGAAACCTTGGGGCTGACAAAGGGCCCATTGAGTGTAAAGCCTTAAAAATATTTTCTCCCAAAACCCCTGGGCTGTCTCCTTTTTTTTAAAAACCCTTTTTAAAGTTTAATTTTAACAGAGTACTCCACACCAAAAGAAAATTTCATTATAGTACCCCCATTATCAGACAATGCTGAAACACCTTTTAAAAGAATCTGGTTCCACTTTTAATTTCCTCATTATCCCCGAAAAACACTGGGGGGAAAATTTTTTTTGTTTTTTTCCCCCCTTCCCCCTTTATTGATTCCCTTGTTCATAGTGTTACTTCATCCAATGCGTTGGTGCTTAGCACAATGCAGCCCCCTTTTAAAAAAGAAGGTAATTTTCTTTGGGAGACGGCCCCCCTGGTTTAATTCAGAGCTGCGTACTTTAAAGCACAATTTAAAAAATTTTGGAGCGAAAATGGCGCTCTACACAGCAAGAGGATTCCTACTTAATCTGGAAAAAGCCTACTTTTTGAATAAAAAGACACTTAACCAAGCAGAACAGCTTATTTCCCCCACCCTTTAAATAAAAGAAACAAAAAAATCCTAGGTTTTTTCTTTTAGTACAGTTGCTTAACTTACACAGAGTCCATAGCTCTATTGACCATCCATTCTTTTAGCTCTCAGCAGCCCATGACGTTATGGGTTTTCTTCCAAAAAAAAAATTGATTCTATTAAGAAGAAATCTTTGACATACTCCCGAAGATGATTACTTCATCCTCAAAAAATGAGAACAACATTTTTGGGAAGTACCTGTAGAAACCTGATTTGTGCTTAAACTGCTTTTTAAACCTGTGGAGCTTCCCGGGGTTATCAGAAATATTAGCTTCATCTAAACCTTTTCAACTTGGTATTTTAGGGCCCCAAAACCCCCAACCAAATTATTTTAAAGGGAAGTGTTTTCCTCGTTTTCCCAGGCCCATTTTAGATATGATTAAAATTTATCTTTTGTAAAATGGGTATGTACCACAAGCTTTTTTAAAGGTAGGCCCCCCCCCCTGTTTTTTTTAAACCTTTGCATAAAAAAACCTTTTTCCCCTTGATCGAATTGACTTTAAATTAAATTACAGACCGGATATTTCCCAATTCTTCCATTCTTATCTAAAATTCTTAAAAAAATAGTTTTTTAATCAAATGTGGGGGGCAAATTTACCCCAATGACCGTTTTTAAAGGTTCAGTCAGGTTTCAGAGCTCATCATAGCAACTGAAAAAGGGTTGGTGAAAGTCACTAATGTTTTTCTTATTGCCTCAGATAATGGACTTTTTTTTGTGTCTGTATTTGGTTCTGTTAGATTCTCAGTGCTGCATTTGATACAGTTGATCATAATATTCTCTTAAAAGGCTGGAATATGCTGTAGTGATCAGGGGAACAGCGCTAGGCTGTTTTAAAATCTTATTTGTCCCGAAGATTCCAGTTTTTCTTGTAAATGATAAATCATCTTTAAAACTCCAGGGGTTTAAAAATTGTGGAGTACCACAGGGTTCAGTACTTGGGGCCAATTCTCTATACTTAATATATGCTTTTTCCAATAGGAAAAATTTAATTTAGCAGCATAGAATAAATTTTTCACTGTTACGCTGATGACAATCAGCTTTAACTTATCCATAAATCCTGATGAGCCCCAAACCTGTTAGATAGACTACAAGCTGTCTTGAAGACAAAAAACTTTGGGTGACTTTAAAATTTTCTGCTTCTAAATTTAGACAAGACAGAAGTTGTCGTCTTTGGGCCCGGAGTCTTTAAAAAAGAAACTGCTTAGTCAATCACTTAACCCTGGATGGCTTTAAATTGACCTCCGATAATAATGTAAACACCTTGGGGGTTTTTTTGACCAGGAAAAGTCATTTAAATCCCCTAAATTTAAACAGGTTTCTAGGATTTCCTTCTTTAATCTCCGGGAACATTGCCAAAATTAGAAAATCCTGTTCCAGGATTGAATGCCTGAAAAAACTAGGTCCATGCATTTGTTACTTCAAGGCTGGACTATTTTATTCTTTTTGTTTTCGGATGTCCACAAAATGCAGTTTTAAAAAGCCTTCAGCTGATTTTAAAAACTGCAGCAAAAGTTTTCTGATGAAATTAAAAAGAGAGATCATATTTCTCCTATTTTGCCCTTCCCTTCATTGGCTCCCCTTTTTAAATCCAGAATAGAATTTTTTTAATTTCTCCTCCTCACATATAAAGCCCTTTTAATGATTTTAGCTCCTCATACATCAGAGATCTGATTGTTCCATACGTTCCTAACAGAGCACTTTCGTTCTCAGACTGCAGGTTTAACTGGATGGTTTTTCCCAAGAGTCCCCCTCTGGGGAAAAGTAGAATGGGAGGCAGATCCTTTAGTTTATCAGGCTCCTCTCCTGTGGAACCTTTCCCTTTTTTTAGTCCGTGAGGCGGAAAACCCTGTCTATTTTAAAGGGCTAGGCTTAAAAATTTTCCCTTTTTGATAAGCTTATAGTTAGGGGGCTTGGGTTATCCTGAGCTATCTTCCCCTTATTTTACCTCCGTCTTCTTCTCCCCTTTTGGATGGAGTAAGGGGGATCAGGTTTACCCAAAACGGCTCATTTTGGGTTAGGTGAAAACACCCCCTCCATTTCTGCTACCTGTATGAGCCCCTCCTTTTCCAATGGTTATGGCAATCTGACAGAGAGAGGTATCCCATCGTTGTGGTTTTTAGTAAAACAATGGCCATCAGGGGCTCTAGATGGACAGACTGCCCTTTTTTTAAAGGCTAGGTTTAAAATTTTCCCTTTTTTGATAAAGCTTATAGTTAGAGTGGCTTGGTTTTTCCTGAGCTATCTCTGTAGTTATGCTGCTATAGGCTTAGGCTGCTGAAGGCATAATGACCACTTTCACCCTCTTCGCTACTTTCTCATACTACCCTTGAATTTTGTATTATTTTCTGTTATTTCAGCTTTCAACGTTGTTCTCCCCTCTTTTCTCTTCCTAGAAGCTACACCTGGCCTGAATCTGTGTCTACCTGTGACACCTTTCTGGAGGGGGGGCATCGTCCATTTCTGCTGGCAACAACTTAATGCTCACCCTCTACCGATGATCCATTTGGCCCCTGTCTTCAGTGTTTTAACCCTTTCTCTCTCCTAGACATAGCTACTGACTGAGCTTTTACTGTAACTAACTCTATGTGCTCTCTTCAGACTCTAACTTGAAAAATGGCTCGGAGTTTTTCTGTTCCTTCTTTCTAGTGAAACGACAAGGCTACATCCATTAAAATTACCTTTTCCTTCCCATAGAAAGTACTCCTGGATCAGTGCTTCTTTGTTCTCTTTGTGTCTCTGCTCTGTTCTCTCTAACCCCCAGTCGGTCGTGGCAGATGGCCGCTCACACTGAGCCTGGTTCTGCTGGCGGTTTCTTCCTGTTAAAAGGGAGTTTTTTTCCTCTCCACTGTCGCTACATGCATGCTCAGTATGAGGGATTGCTGCAAAGTCAACGCCAGTGACTGTCCACTGTGTTCATCCGGGAGGAGTGAATGCTGCAAGTCACTGACTCGATGCAATCTGCTGGGTTTCTTTAGATAGAAAAAAATTTTATCCAATTTGAATAAATAACAGAATCTGGCTGCACTGTTCAATGGTTAAGATTAATTGGAATGTATGTACCTGACTTTTGTGAAGCGCCTTGAGACGACGTGCTGTGAATTGGCGCTATATAAATAAACTGAATTAAATTGAATTGAATTGAATGTAGCTTCTAGGAAGAGAAAAAACAGAACATAGAGTTAACAGCTGAAATAACAGCAAACAACGCAAAATTGATGGTCATTATGTCCTCCAGCAGTCTAAGCCTATAGCAGCATAACTACAGAGATAGCTCAGGATAGCCTAAGCCACTCTAACTCTAAGCTTCATCAAAAAAGCAAGTTTTAAGCCTAGCCTAAAACTGGGAGTAGATTTTAAATCTAGAATATAATTTTAAATTCTATTCTGGATTTAATAGGGGCCAATCAATGGAAGGTAAAATAGGAGAAATATGATCTCTCTTTTTAATTTTCATCAGAACACTTGCTGCAGCATTTTGAATCACCTGAAGCCTTTTAACTGCATTTTGTGGACATCCTGATACTAAAGAATTACAATAGTCCAGCCTTGAAGTAACAAATGCATGAACTAGTTTTTCAGCATCACTCCTGGACAGGATATTTTAAAAATTGGCAATATTCCAGAGGTGAAAGAAGGAAATCCTAGAAACATCTTTAATATGGGATTTAAATGACATGTCCTGGTCAGAAATAACACCAAGGTTATTTACTTTAATACCAGAGGTCAATTTAATGCCATCCACAATAATTTAATTATATTATAACATTTCCATTGTTTATTTAAATTACCTGAAGTTTTTTTAATACTTTTAAAACTGGTATTAAATATCCACATGTTCAAATATGTTAGTTAAGCATACATGCTGTCGTAGGTAACGTGAGTCAGATTGGTAAAGTTCTAAAAGTAATCAAATTAATTAAAGTTGTTTCATTAAAAAGTTGCATTCCCTACAATAATTTCAAATGATCCAGCAAAAGTCTTCGATAGTTTTTTCCTTTTTAAAAAATCCCATCATCTTAATAGAGCATGTTCAGTTTTTTGATCAGAAAGGATGCTCAGCATTACATTTATTCTCAATAGGTCATTAAACCAAATTTAAAAAATCAAATATAAGACTTTGATTGTGTTTATTTGAACTACAAAGTGCAGATTGAAAATAGTTGCAAGTGACATAGTTGTATATTAAAACTGATATGAAGGAAATGTGCAAAGTCCTCTATAGGTTGCCCTTTGACTGAGGTAAGGATGTGTGGCAAACTTTGTAGAAATGTTTGTGGTGTTTGTAGGCTTCAGTCATCCAACAGAGTTAGTTGAAACTAATCTTGATATGTTGAACAAGCAAAGTAGTAACAGCAGCAACCTCCCTCCTCACCTTTCCCTCACCCACACGATAAATAATAAATGACCTCAAAGTAGTCTTAGTTTGTGAGCTGGTGGGAGTGGGATCCCATAATGGACAAATTAGTTGTATCTCACATTATCTGATATTGGACACTCGGCTCTGTTGTCCATCCCTGGAGAATCTATCTATCTATCTATCTATCTATCTATCTATCTATCTATCTATCTATCTATCTATCTATCTATCTATCTATCTATCTATCTATCTATCTATCTATCTATCTATCTATCTATCTATCTATCTATCTATCTATCTATCTATCTATCTATCTATCTATCTATCTATCTATCTATCTATCTATCTATCTATCTATCTAGCTATCTATCTATCTATCTATCCATCCATACATATCTATACATACATATATATGTATGAGTGACGGTGTTGGGGAGTGTAGCAAACCTTAAAGGCTCCTACATTCCACACCAGGAACAAAGCCTGAGAGGAAGACATACAAGCTTACAAAGTGGAGAGTTTCAGAGTCTGGTAGTCATGCAGCAACAGCGATGGAGGTGGTACTGGAAAAGAATCTAGACAGGGTGGTGCAAACAGGTGAGGCTTTGTTTGAATGAGTCTCTGAGGTAGATCTATATCAGGAATCCTGTCCTGCTCTGCCCTGCACTCTCTCTGACGGAGATCAGTTTACGGCCTGGAGACTTGCTGTCGCCTTGCTGTCGGTTGATGGACAGACAGCAAGAGAAAAAGAAAGGTGCAGAGAAGAGGAAATGAAAAAGACAAAAATAGTAGCATCTCAGTATTGAAAATACTGTATGACAACAACAGCAATTCACATTGAGACTAGATAAAAGTGATAAAAGGATTGCCATAGGAAGACTGGAGTGATTAACTAGGGGATCAACATCATTTTTTGTTACCATTTGGTGTTTCTTCTGCAAATCTTTGTAGTAAACTGTTTTCGTTTGTGTATTGTTACATACCCTATGAAAGCTGATATTCTCAGTGCTTGATATTGTACTTAATTTTAAATGTAGATCATGTGTATCTGTGTGACTAATAAATGAAAAATGACTAGTCTTGTTTAAGCGTCAGCATTTTAACCTTTAAAAGGTCGTACTAGCAAACAGCTGTATCAATTATCAAGTTGTTTCAAAGGGGTTCTTCATGGATTTCTTCTCTTCAGCAGCCAAACATGGAGCATCAATAGTAACAGATATCAGCCTTATAGCCAGGAATCACTCCTTCCACTTTAGCACAGAAGAAGCTGTGAAAAGAAAAGAAAAATGTGAGCTGAGATTAGTTTGGCAACATCTTTTGTTATTTACAGTTACACTTAGGCAGCAGCCCAATGCAGCAGGAGGAAAAGATACGATCAGTTCCAGTTTACAAGTTAAAACCATGTTGGTTTTTGCAACACTGTTTTTGAAACTATTGCAAGTGCTGTAAAATACATTTTTTATAATTTGGCATTTCCATATAAAATGTAATGTTAATTTTAGCAAATTTAAACTTAAGGAGCACTTACATTTTTCTGATCTCAGTTGTTCATAGTTTATTGCATACTTTGGTTGTTAGTCAAGTTAATCTACAATAGAGTCTATTTGCAAAGATAAATAATGCACATATTTTTATATACACTACCAGTAAAAAGTTTGTCTTTCATTGGCTTTTTTATTACCTCTGCATTGTAGATACATAGTGAAGACATCAAAACTATGAAGCAAAATATATGGAAATATGTATCACACAAATAACTGTGAAGTAACTCAAAACATCTTTAATAATCTGAATTCTTCAAAATAGCCCCAATTTGCTTTGCACACTCTTGGCATTCTCTCAAAGAGCTTCATGACGTAGTCACCTAAAGTGGTTTTCGAACAGCCTTGAAGGAGTTCCCAGATATAGGAAGAAAAATAGAGACAAGCAATTGAATGAGACTGTGTCCAAATGTTTGCCTGGCAGTGTATATTCATTAAAACTGCTAGTCCGTCTAACTACTGTCAAAGCTCAGGTACACAGCAAATGCAAAAGTGTTACTTTTTCATAGTTTAAGTATTTAGAGTCTTTTTTTTTACATTGTGGAGTTTATTAGTAATTAGATACACGTCCCGTGTTGCGGCAGTGTCTCCTATTGGTGTCAGTTATTTCTGCAGTGTTGGTGAAGAGTTTATGTTGAACTCATTACCTCTCAGGGTGTGTATTTGTGACTGAGTCATGAAGGTTCGCATTTTACGTAGCGAGCGTGTGCACGTCGGGTTCGGGTGTGTTGCAACGTACTGTAAATGCGCATGCGCCAAACAAGCAGACGGTGGTTACGTTTCGGCGGGGTTAATAGTTGGGTACATAGCGGTGCAAGAGGTAACGTCTTTTTAGACAACAGAAAACACAGGTAAGTACATTGGCAGTTATGCATGTACGTTTAATTTTAAGCAAATGTTAGTGACATCAGCTGACATTAGTTAAGTAAACGTACTGCTACAGAACCTAAATGTCATTTAAGGAAAATGGACCAATTTATCCGTGGTAGTTGAAGATTGTGTCAAGGAGATAGTCAGACACCGTTATTCTCCCCACAGTTTTTCTCATAAACTGCACTTCCAGTTCCCTCCGTGTTGTGTTTGCTGTGTTTGCCCTTTTCTCCCGCTCCCTCTCCTGTTGCTCTAGAAATTCAGCACCGGCTGCTTATTAGCATTCCCGCCTTTAGTGGCTCCTTAAGAGGAACAGTCATAGCCAATATTACGCAATAAAATCCACAATGCCTCCACGGTTGGCCCGCATCCTCCACGCTTTTGAAAAACTTGCTACGCTATTTCGATCCATCAGGTTGTATTCCTTGTCTCAATGACTACAGTGACCATTAAAAACCCATGACAAGTTTTGCCCTGCTTGCTTGGTGATCATGTTAACCTGCTGTTAAAATGACCGCCTCACCGTTTGTTGTTAAGAAATTCTGAATAATTTTTTTTTCTCAGATATTTGTGACAATGCTCTTTAAAGTCCAATATGCAGGAAAGAAACGCTACATCAAACTCAATGGAGCCTCATATTCCACGTTTTTATAAATTTCTTAACTTATAGAAGTCAATTTGCTGAATATTAGTGATATATAAAGAAATGCCAGAATTCTATATTTGAACAATGCAATGGTCTCAAAAAATGTATGTGCATTTACAGCCAAAGAGAATTTTGACATCCCTGATGAAATAAATGTATATCTAATGGATGAAACTGGAACAGTGGTGGATGAGGATGTCTTCAGTGATGTTCTGGAGGAGAAATCGGGCAATGTCTGGACCCTCGCCGATGCCTCTTCTGTTGAGGGTAACAATAGTTATATAAAATTAAGCATATCTTGTTTAATACAATTCAAAGTATACAAAGTTCAGAAGGTGTTTCATTTTTTATTTTTTTATTTTTTTCATGCTTCACTAACATCACAGACATAAATGTCTATTATTAATCCATTGTAGGCACGAATTGTTTAATGTTGGTCCACCACTGATCTTTTTGTATTGCTGTTTTCTCCTTAGAATCTCCAGTACAGTCTTCATGCACAGACACACTCTCTCTGTCATCACGTTCTTCAGACAGCGAGCCTTCATTCATGACCCCTAAAAGACAATGTATTGATAGCACCTCGATGATGTCCCCAAGAAGAGATTCAAGTGATGACATTTCTTTACAGGCCAAAGAGGTGACATTTTCACTTCATTTAAATAAAATTATTTGGTTTAATTATGTGGGAAATAGTTTCTGAATGGAGTGGGACCAATGTAATAGCTGTGTGAGACACAAATACTGCGTTTTCGAAACTAACTTTACATTCTATATAAGCTGCAAACTGAAAAAAAATGTGAGTGGGTTGATAAATGTATTTGTATGACTTAATATACCTGTACTTAAATGATTTGGGTTGTTTTACACTTTATAGCTTGTCGAAACACTACTGGAAACTAAGCCAGACAAACAAGGGAGGTTAAAGACCCATTATGGCGGAAACTGGTCAACATAGTTGTAGCAGCAATGATTGAGCAGTATGGGTATGTTGTTTTTGTTAGGCTTTTAAAGACAGGATAATCAGCTACACATACAAATATTAGGCCATAAGGAAAAATTAATCCTCATCAAAGACTAATCTTAAGATCTTGTTAAGGACTGCTCCACCGATCGATGTAAGGACACGCTATGCATTGGGAATTGTCACCTTGTTCCCTTGTCTGAAAGATCCGTACTCTGAAAAAGGATATGTGAGTACTGAGTATTCATTCCTGTGCAGTTAAGTTTCAGAGAGGCATCGTGACGATTATTTCACGATTAAACACTATTTTTACCTGGCAAATACAATTTTATTTCCTATAGGAGCACTTTTTTGACTCCAAAAGTAATGAAGGCTACATTGCTTGGAAACTAAAATACATGCAGCGCAAACCCTGCAGTGGTAGTAGGGAGCCATCAAGCAAAAGAGGACCACAGTTTGCAAGGTCTGTGACTGCAGAGCATCAGTTGGAGGGTGATCAGTGCCATGAGGCCATTTCCCATCTGAGGCACACCACAGATGAAAGGCAGATCTTCTTGAAAATGGAACAAACATTTCAGTACAGACAAGCACTAATTCATGATTCAGAGAAATGTGACACCCTCCTTAGCGTGTTCCCAAGATTTCTCAATACAAAAGGCCTGGTGAGTCTACTTTGAACAGAAAATCTAAAGATGCAAACTTTGGTCTAAAATCTCTTCGTTCTTTACAGCTGCTTTGTCACAAAGCATATCTCTTTTCTTATTGCTGACATGCCCACCCCAGACCCAGTCAGGTTTTGCAGTCCATTGTAACTTTACCCACTTAAGGTCATATAAATAGTGGCTTGCCACGTTATCTTTTCACCTCAGTTCAGTATAGCTTGTCATGTTTTCTTATCAATCTCCTGCTTTCATGTTGTTAAATTACAGTTTAATTTAGATTTTTTTTTTTGTTCTTTTTTTTTTTTAGGTGCTATAGGATTTCCAAATGATGTTTGGAGAGAAAATCTCATCAAAACTAATGGAAAAGTGGGGAACTTCTTTGAAGCAGAAAGTCATCAAAGAAGCCAATAACCTCACTAAGACACCAATGCTGGAGTCTCTCCTTCAGTTTGCAGAGGAGAACCCAGAGGACAATGTTAACACTTTTTGCTCTGTCAAAGATTTGGTTCGGCATCTCAAGTTCTCTCATGGCTTTTACCCTGGTTTGAAATTTAAACTGTTGTGCGACCAAGACGGATGTTATCAGAGATTTTGCACATTTTCAGGCTTTCGAAAACATCTTCATTACAAGCACAGAGCTTGTATTGTGGATAATTTTGAGGTAACACACTCTAATTCAGCAGTAGATCAGTCATTTGGGCAATCTTCTGAAGAGCCACCTTGTTCTTCTGTAGAGCAACCACATAGCAGTGAAAGAAAAAGGCAAAATACTCCAGAAATGTGTGCATCTCTGATTGGGAAACTGATTGACTGTGGTGTGGCGACCAATGTAATAATGTCTGAAGTACAAAATGTAGAGGAGCTTGTAGATGAAGTTCAAACAAACATACAAGATGATACACTAAATATATGGATATGTTGAATCTTTCAGTGCTACCTATTTTTGCCGTTTTTGTGTGGCTAACAAAGATGTCTGTCAAAACCTTTTCACTGATGATGAACCAGACTTGACACTGCGCAACAAAGAACTCCATGTTCAGCATTCCCGTGATATACAGGACCCTACAGTGACATCATCATTTGGGGTGAAGCGAATTTGCTTACTCAATGATCTGCAGTATTTTAATGTCTCTGAAAACTATGCTGTTGACATTATGCATGACATATTGGAGGGTGTCGCGCAATTGGAGTTGAAGTTACCTTTTGGCTACTTCTCTGACAATAAAACCATATCCAAATATGAGGCCATTGAAAGAATATACTCATAAAACTATGGATATCTTCGTCCCAACAGAATAAACTTGGGGCAAATAAGTAATTCAATAGGTCTAAATGCTATTCAGACATCTTGTTTGATGAGAAATGTCCCACTAATATTTGGAGATGTAGTGCCAGAAGGCAATGCATATTGGAGACTGTTGCCACTGCTGCTTCAAATTCTCAATATTGTGTTTTCACAAGTCATTACAGAAGGGATGACTATTTGTCTGAAGTATCTCATTATTGATCATCAGTTATTCAAAGAGCTCTACCCACAGCAAAACTTGATACCCAAACACCACTTCATGATCCATTATTCCAGGATCATGCGAAAAATTGGCCCAATTCTTCACTTTTGGTCAATCAGATTTGAGGCGAAGCACAGATTTTTTTAAGAGCACTGTAAAAAATTTCAAAAACATCACAAAGACATTAGCCCAAAAACATCAAATGGCAACAGCATACCACTGGGAGTCATTGCCTTTGAAAGGCATTGATTCTGGACCTGTAAAGACAGTGAAAGTATGTGAGTTAAGAAATGGAGACATGGTGGCAGATAACCTGCAAGGTGACATGAACTGGTGTCGTGGGTTGCATGTTATGACACGGAGTATCGCCCTGGTCTCATTGTATGCTCCAAGACTAAGGATGGAATGCCAATATTTATTCAAATAAGTGACATTATTGTTTTTGCAGGGAATTATTTTTTTGCAGTCGAACACTTTGAGACACTTGGATTTGATGAGCATTTTCCCTCCTATAATGTGATGAAGGGAAATGAGTTTGATGGTTCTCTGCTGAGGGTTGACCAGTTGCAGTTTTTCCAACTGTTTGACCTTCAGACAACATGGTTTTGAGAGGAATGATCTGTATGTGGTTCTTGTGCATGTGTTGTTGTAGAAGACATTAACAGAGGATTTTTTTGAATGTTTGTTTAGAATAGCTTTTTTCACATTAACTTATTTGGTACAAACTTAAGCACATTTGCGTTGCCTTATGTTGTAGTGAAAATTGCACAATATACTGCATAAGTGTACCATTTTGACGAAACTAATGTTGCATTTCTTCGGCAGCTTACATTTTGTTAATTGGGGGTTGCTTTGTTCACAATTGATAATTGCTAAGGTGCTGTCCATTGCTAAATATTTAGACAATTTTGGCAATTGTTAAAATTTGATTTTTTTATATGAAGTATGTCCTTTGTTTCCTCAAGTTGCTGTATACTTCGAACATGCTATTTTAACATTTTTAGTGTTGCCTGTTTAAAAATAAAGTCTAGTTGGACTTTGTGTTTGGTTGCTTATTCATGTGTAATTATCTTTGAAGTGAGAGTTAATGTTGCTAGTTTGGGGATTTTTAAAAGCTAGAGTACACAACATGATACAAGCTAGAATTCACTCTGTTTTGGTGATGAATAAACTCCCTTTCTACTGTACATTGGACTCCCTATCGTACAGATTAGACACTGTCAGAGTTTATTTTTATTCTTTGATTGTACTGTCAGTCAATAGAAGTGTTACGGGTAGTCTGGAAAGAGTCAAATGGTATTGGTAAAAGAGTTAAGTTATACTCTCAAAGTGTTAGAATTTTACACTATTCTGGTGTTGTGTATTTAACTCCAATGTCCAGTGTGGTTTCAACTCTGGGAATTTGGACCCAAATAAGTTTGGTGTAAACTTTACTCTTAAAGTGTTAAAAATACACTTCACAATTTGCTGTGTATAATTATACCATCAAAACATGATAACCCAGTTTAATGTTTGTAACCTCTGTCATTAGCCAGTTTAATCTGACAATGTTAAGCTGTGAAAACAGGAAGTTTGCAAGGGAACTAAATCAAACCATTGGGCTAACATTTCGGTACTGAAATCCTTTTCTCCTTTGCAACCCTTTTCTATTACACTAAAGCATTCTTCCTTGCAGAGGTTTTCTACCCATCCAGATTAAATACCCAAAGCAGTACCTCCATAATGGACTACTTTCTGTATGTGGAGCAGCTACGTCACTCTGTGATCCTCCCAGATGACAGACCTCCACAGTCTATTTCTATGGTTAACACCAGCCAACTTAAACCCCTTAACTCTTGAATTTCTATCCAGTTGTAAAAAAAAATATTCATTTTTTTCTGTCAAGCAGATGTTAATTAATTACAAATGATCGATTTGAACATTGCACCTAATAATGTTCTTAGTATAACCAGCTTTTCTCAGCTTTTAACTTTGTTCTCTCGTTTTTCTCTTCCTAGAAGCTACACCTGGCCTGACTCTGTGTCTACCTGTAACACCTTTCTGGAGAGGGGAATCCTCCAAGCTTCTGCTGGCAACAACTTAATGCTGACCCTCTACTGATGATCCACATGGCCCTGTCTTTCAGTGTTTAACCCTTTCTCTCTCCTAGACATAGCTACTGACTGAGCTTCTACTGTGACTAACTCTCTGTGCTCTCTTTCAGACTCTAAACTTGAAAACTGGCTCAGAGTTTATCTGTTCCTTCTTTCTAGGTGAAACGACTAAAGGAGCTACATCCATTAACATTTACATTTTCCTTCCCATAGAAACTACTCCTGGATCAGTGCTTCTTTGTTCTCTTTGTGTCTCTGCTCTGTTCTCTCTAACCCCCAGTCGGTCGTGGCAGATGGCCGCTCACACTGAGCCTGGTTCTGCTGGAGGTTTCTTCCTGTTAAAAGGGAGTTTTCCTCTCCACCTGTCGCTACATGCATGCTCAGTATGAGGGATTGCTGCAAAGTCAACGCCAGTGACTGTCCACTGTCTCTACATGCTCATCCAGGAGGAGTGAATGCTGCAAGTCACTGACTGGATGCAATCTGCTGGGTTTTCTTTCCTTAGATAGAAAAACTTTTTATCCAATTTGAATAAATAACAGAATCTGGCTGCACTGTTCAATGATTAAGATTAATTGGAATGTATGTACCTGACTTTTGTGAAGTTCCTTGAGACGACATGTGTTGTGAATTGGCGCTATATAAATAAACTGAATTGAAACTGAATAACCAGCATATTTATCAACCAAGATTTGTGGTATTCAAACCTTGGCTTTACTCATAAAGAAACAGTTATGAACCTAAATAGCGCCACTCGTCCAAAATTTTGGTAATTTTTTTTTTTGAATCTCAAGATTTTGGTTGTTGTGTGAAGTTCATTTACCATTTATGAGGTAAGTGTATGTTACATGGACAGCACACACAGTGGATGTTACATGGACAAAGCAGCAATAGAAATGATAAAGCAACTAAATATGCAAGTATAAGTAATCATAGGCCATTTCTACATCTTCCTTTCAAAAGGTTGATTTTTCCTCGAACTGACATTACTAAGTATTTGTTATTAGTATGACAACTGGAAAAAAGTTGAAATTTCTTTGTACTAAATCAAATAAAGCAGTCTTTCAGTTTCAGTTTATGCCTTCTGGCATTTTTTTATTATATACAGGCTTTTATCTGGACCTTGTGAATTTCTATTATAATCAGAACTACGCACTAAATTTGTGTCTGAAGTCTACTAATTTCATTCTTTTAAAAACAATAGTTGTGGATGAATTCAGTGTTCATCCACCAGAGAGTTGATCAACCAAATTATTTAAACTTAAATTTTAAGGCATACCATATAGGGCAGGATATCTCAAGACAGTATCTTAATTATTGTGATTGGCCACATTGATGTAATAGTAACCTGTGTTTGTATGACCTTCAACAAACTGGATTAATTGTGTGTTGATGCCTGGGTATGTGTATGTGTGTGCATGAGTGTTTATATGTTTGGGATTCGTCCGGTTACAGGACGAACCTCTACCACTGCTGCCAATGTCGCACCTGTTTGTCACCTGGAGATGCACAGTTGTGTGGTGAGAGTGTTAGAAGACACCCAACCCACAGCACCTAAGAGCAGCAAAGAACAGATGGACCCGGCTCTGGAAGGCCAGGCAGTCCCAGGCAGCCATAAACAAGACATCATCCCAGGGCAGATATATGTCTCACACAGAAGCAGGTTGTCAGTGAGGCACAAGACCAGCCAGCCACCAGGCTAAGGAGGCACAAAATGTGCCTCAAAGCATCAAGCCCTCAGCCACACCGCCACTCCCAGCCATGCAGGCCAAGCCCAGGAACCAGCAACTCCTAGCAGTGCAGGGCCCACGCCAACCCCCAGCGGCACTCCGCCCTAAGGGCCAGCTCCCCAAACGGCCCCCATCTGGAACAGCTAGTTTCTACCCCAGCACAGAGCTGACCGAAGCCAGGCACCCCCCAGAGATCCTCAAACACACCAGGAGGGAACCCCCACAGAGAAACCGCCCCCCTGGATGGGAGGACCAAGGCCAGCCGCGCAAAGCGAGTCCATCGCCAGCAGCCCTGGACCCAGAGATCCACCAGACCGGCCAGGACCACAGGCACCATGCAAGCCCCGGCAGGTGCACCCTGCCTCCAAGCTCCATGCCCACCCAGACATAACCCAAATTCAGGTCAATTGAATTCAAAAATACTTTATTAATCCCAAATGGAAATGAAATGTTGTTGTAGCTCATATTATGCAAGTTTCTTCAAAGAGTCGTTGTAGATGCTGATGGCTGTGGGCAAGAAGGATCTCCTGTAGCAGTCTGTCTTACAGCAGATCTGAAGAATCCTCTGACTGAAGACACTCTGATGAAGAGAATGCTCAGGGTTCTTAATAATGTTCTTCATTTTATAAATAATCCTTCTTTGCACAATGATCTCCATAGGTTCTCGAGGAGTCCCCAGAACAGAGCCAGCCATTAGCATGTGAGCTTTTTTAAGTCCCCTGCTTTGATGCTGCTACCCCAACAGATGATGGCAAAAAAGATCAAACTCTCCACAACAGACTTATAGAAGATCTGCAGCATCTTGCTGAAAAAGTCGAAGGACCTAAACTTGTGTTTCTAACCTAGCTGGTTAGATACACAACCCTGCGGTCTCTGTTTGTCTGGTAGTCTTTGATCTAGGAGATTGTTGAGGCCTCCACCTGAGTCTGCTGGAGTTTCTAACAAAGCAAAACAGGTTGAATTGTGTTAAATGAATATAGCAAACAATGAAGGTGAGAGATCCAGTGATTTGTTTTCACACAAGCATTAGATGAGCTATATAATAATCTGATCCATGACAAAAAAGCAAAGTCAAATCCAATTTAATGTAGCAAATTGAAATTTCCAATTAACCTTGTCATGTCATTAGATGCCATCTCTGCATCCAATAAAAAAATTAAACCATTTTTATTTTGGATGTTGCAATAATCATTTAGGTTGATGAGTCTTCTTGTTTTATTTATAGCATAACAAATTTTATTAAATCCTGTCTGGTCAGGTTGTATAATAGAAGGGGAAGACTAACTTCATTTAAAAATTCCTCTATCTCAGAACTAGAGAGATCAATATTATTTCAGTATCAATTTTTGTAAAACCTTTTGCATTAATTTCTTAAGGGTCATTAGTTGTTTTACCGTTACTATCAGATATCGTTGAAATTGTTACCTTCTTTTTCCATTTAATTGCAAGTAGTTTGATCAAAGTTCTCCAACTGTAATCTCTCTATTTGAAATTGTATTCATGCCTCTAGTGTTAAGTTTGTTAAGTTCTAGTTGTAGTTTTCATATTTAATCTTATATATTTTTTGTGATGTAGCATACGTTTCTGAGTCTTTTATGTTCTTTTCTAGTTTCACTTCAGCAGTTTTTTCTTTTTTTCTTATATGATGAATATAAAATTGTTATTTTGCCATGCATAACAACTTTTACTTTATATTTGAGTAATAATGTGGTAAACCTCCAAAGTTTTACAGGTGGTGTTAATGGTTTTTCATTATCATCATAGTTACTGGTGCATGGTTGCTTTAGGAAATAGGATGAATTTGTGACTCACAAACCTCCATGACAGAGTTGCTGATTAGACATAAGTCTATACGGGAGTAAGAATGGTAGACAGGTGAGCAAAGGTAAACTTCTTTTCTTGTGAGTTACATTAGCACCAGGCATCACACAGACCAAAATCTTCCATATACTGCTTTAGTGTGTTAACTGACCACAAGTTACAAAGTGCAGATGATCTGCTGAGCCTGTCTAACTCTGTGTCGAAAATGAGGTTGAAATCTCCCACCACCAATGCTGTTCCAGTCTGTGTTAAAGGGCAGTGTTGTGATTATTTCTATGAATATATCATTAATATTTAATAGTAATATTTTTGTATTTTATTAAATAATAATTTGGTCTGTTAAGTGTTGTCCTGTGAATACCAGCCCACCACGGCAATGATATTAGGACAATAGTAAAAGGGGTGATTCAAGCTCTGAAATTATTGAGCAGCAAAACTCTGCACACACATGGAAAAAATTCACACAATTTCTTAAAATACAAGAATTTATTTACAAAACTAAGCCAACTCAAAGTCAAACATATTTCAATCAACAAACTCTTTACTATACTAGAAAAATTCAACTAAAAATACCAAGCAAAATGAAAGAATAAGGAAGACCAACTAATGATACAATATTTGTATGTCCAATATGAACAAGTGAATCAAAGATGGTTAAAACCATGACCAATAAAAGGATGCAACATAACCATTCAATGTTATTTATGTATGAGAACCAGAGATGTTCAAAAGTCCAAGTCAAGTCTCAAGTATTTGAGTGACATGGCAGTAAAAATGCAAATCACTTTATAGTTGTAATGGTCTGTCATGAGACTTCTGCTTTATGGTTTACATAGAAAGTTGTTATATCTTAAGTATGATAATTAACTTAAACTGGTAAATATAAAAAATACAATTTAAAAGAAGCACACACAAATGTTTTACGAATTAGTTTTTTAGCTGTATTTTTCTCCAAAAAATTTATTTTCTTACAAAACTGACGTTTGTGAATACAATATTTTTTTGTTTTAGCAATGAACATCTACTATCTTTTATTACAAAAGAAAAATGGGGGCTGTGAAAAAAGTGTTAATGTATGTGTAATGTGCGAGCCTCAGGGCTCAAGTAAGCTTATTTGAATAAGGACGCAGGCTGAAAAACCTTTGGAGCACGGGAGGTCGTCTCCATTTAATCTCAGCTCACTAACACGCCAGCCTTTTTAGAATAAAAGCACATGAGCATATAAAACTCTGCGCTTACATATGTATGAATGGGTTCATAACTGATTGTAGTGTAAAGCGCTTTGGGATCTCTGGGGACTTGATGAAGAGCTATACGCTCCTTGGTATACATAAGTTCAGGCCATGAACAATGATGATTCTGACATAAAAAGCCCTGCAGTAACAACTAGCTGTGGTGCTAAGCTTGTTTGTACTTGTTTGTAGCATAGATGCCAAAATCAACCTTTCATATCACGCCATGACTAACCTTTCCGGGTGGGTTTTCAGGTGAAAGATGAAATTAGATGTGGTGGACCCAGCTTCATGTATTTTTATGCCAAAGATGCTGCAGTCTGCTGCTCTTTTATTTTCTCCTTGTATGACGTTTTTGTAGCCAAAATGTATTATGAACTGTGGGACAGAAACAGGTGTGCTCACCGGTGCTACCATGATTGTGATGGTTTGCACACGCGGCCGCATTTGGTATCGTAGCTTTATGCCACCACTACTTGTAAGGACCATAATAACACACAGCAGGCAGGCGATCAAACAGAGAAAAAAACAAACAAAAACAATTAAAAATAAAAAATGGTTCGCAAGTCTCAAATCACAGGTCCAAGTCGAGTCTGAAGTCTTTTGAGTGCAAGTCTAAGTCGAGTCTAAAGTCACTGTATGTGCGACTCAAGTAAGAGCCCCAAACTCGAGTCCCTATCTCTGCTGAGAACCAAGAATTATCTTGAAGAATCTGGAATCTGGGATTGAGAACTGGAACAGGTGATAAATTACATTTAATTCAGTGATGAATGTCAGATGTTTTTAGCATTCTTCAAACAACAATGGAGATATTTGGTATTAATGAAATCAGCCTGGTTCAAATGCACCTGTGAATTTCAACCAGATCGACTAGTCTGTCATTCTAAAATATAAAGTTAAATCTAAAAGTTAGCCTTTTCTTTTCAAAAAATCCACACAATTTGTATCATTGATTTGAAAGGCAGACTTGCCACTTCCAATTTAGCAAACTAACTGAAGTATTGCAGCAATGGACCAGCACATAAGTCATGATAGCCGGTTTCTCTCAACTGCTTTAAGTAGTAAATATGTTTGTTCTCTCACTCTCTATCTATGTTTCCCGTGCGATATAATGACAACTAGCCTTTATATTATTACCTGGTCATTGGCCCCCGCAGACGACGAGGAAGCCATATTGTCCTACTACCAGGCCCCTGCTGCTGCAGTGTGGTGGATCTTCCGCTTTCCTTTGAGAGCATGATAAATGTCCAATGCAGAAAATGCTGCGCAAATTTGTCAAGATCATAATTTCTCAAATGATATTTGTGTTGTGTGCTGACATAAATAGCTGGTATCAGTGAAGCATAATATTTTTCAAAACCAATCACATAAACATAGAATATCGATGATGTTTTTTTTTTATTACTTAGATTTTTATTGATTGATTAACTTTTTTTCAAACAGAGATAGAACAGAACAATTGTTGACATTAGATACTATTGACAGTCAAACAGAAAAAAACCAGGGGGTAAATATACGAAATATGATTCACAATTAACTCTTTGGAGCAGCTTACAACATTTCAGAAGAACAAGAGGCAAGTTTCAGTTGTTGAGCTCAAGGAATCTATTCCATTTGTACCATCCTTTTTTATAAAGTTCAGATTGTAATCTCAGCATAAATCTTAGCCCTTCCATTTTGTGTACTTCCGCCGTCAGTTCCAGCCAGTCCTTAAGCGTCGGTGTTTCAGGTTGAAGCCATCTACGAGTGATAATTTTTTGGGCGGTTGTACTAAAGATTTTTAATAGGTATTTGTCAGTCGTATCCAGACCGTCAGGAGTGAATGCTAGTAATAATAACATGGAGGGGTGCAGAAGCGTAAAATCGACTCAATTTTTCCCCAAACATCCCTCCAGTAAGTCTTAATTTTTGTACATGTCCAGAAGATATGGCTGTGGTTTGCCTCAGTGTCCCCGCAACCTCTCCAACATCTAGATGCGTTGGAATTTTTATAAGACTGTTGATGTGGTTTTTTTAAAAAAACGTAACAAATTTTTCCAACTGAACTCTCGCCAATGGTTTGAAGAGGAAGTTGAGGCAGCAGATTCACACATATTATCCCATTGTGATATTTCAATTTTCAACTCATTCTCCCATCTTTTCTTAACATAGTGAGTTGACATTCCTTTGGTACTAAACAAACCCTGATAGAGTTTAGAAATGATCTACACAGCCTAGAGTAAGCCTGAGAGACTAGTCGAATTATCTCATTGCCCTCTGAGACAAGATCTTTCAGTATATTCGAAAAGAGATATTGTCTGAGTTGCAGGTATCTAAAAAAGTCTCCTTTTTCTAAATCACTTTTTTGTTGAAGTGTTTGAAAAGTTGGTAAAGTATTTTTATCCAGTACCTTGCAATATGCCGTTACTCCTTTGTGTAACCAAGTTTTAAAAGTTGAGTCCAACTGGTTGGGGGTAAAGTGAGAGTCAAAAGCAGCCCATTTGAGAATTCGTATTTGGTTGAACAACTTTAGGTTCCTGACCATTTCAAACCAGGTCATTAGTGTATATGATGCCAGCGGGTTTAGATTTCTTTCACATGTTGTTGCAAGTTTCTGATCCCCAATCAAAGCCTGTAATGGGATGGTTCCACACATATTTTCCATTTCTTTCCATTTAGCCTTACAAGTATTCTCACACCACTGTATTACTGTTTTAAGTTGAGCTGACTTTTTATACAAGTCATTTGGAAGAGAAGTTAGCCATACTCCCAAATATCGGATATTTTCCTTGGACCAGTCAGTAGGAACTTTATTTTTAAGTTCTGCTGAGGGGTGATAGTTAAAAAAAAAATAGTTAAAACATAATTTGTGTTTTCCCCTTTTTTAGCCTGTATCCTGAATAAACACTAAACTTGCTTAATAACTCTAAGAGAGCCCGGATGGATTGTTCCAGGTTCCAAAGATATAACAGTATATCGTCAGCATACAATGCTATTTTATGTTCTCTTGAGTTGATTATGATACCATGGATATCATTACTTTCCCGAATTGCCTGGGCGAGGGGCTCAAGGTAAAGGGCAAAGAGGGTTGGAGAGAGAGGGCAGCCCTGTCGAGTAGATCTCTCCAGGCTTATCCGGCCTGTTAAGCGTCCATTTATTTTGATTTTAGCAGTGGGTGTGAATATAATGTTTTAATGCTATTGATTGAACTGTTTGAAAAGCCAAATCATTCCAGGACTAGGAATAAGTATTCCCAACTGAGGCAGTCGAAGACCTTTTCTGCATCTAAGCTAGCCAATACTGCTTTATATTTATTCGCCTGTATATTCCGAATTACATGAAGGGAGCGCCTTTTATTATTCTGAGATTGTCGGCCACTGATAAAACCGGTTGGGTCCTCGTCAATCAGCTCTGAGACAAAATCATTCAGCCTACTGGCCATGATAGATGCATATAATTTATAATCTTGATTGAGGATTGATATAGGTCTACATGAACTGCATAATTTTATGTTCTTCCCTTCTTTTGGTATTAGGGTTATAATTGGTTCAGTATTGTCGTTTTCATTAGTGTCCTATTTAATGCTTTGAATAATACTGGGGTCAGTTCTTCTTCAAATGCCTTGTACCACTGAGCTGGAAGGCCATCCGTTCCAAGTGTTTTATTATTTTTTAATTTTCTTAATGCCAGTTTTACTTCTTTTGTACTTATAGTCTGTGTTAGGTTTTTGTTCTGGCATTTTCCTATTTTTGGTAAGTCTAATGAGTCAAGAAATGTTTTAACCTCTTCTGTTTTATTCTGTTTTGATTGTGTTTATTGTGTTTTGTAATATGTTTGAAAGGCTTTGTCAATACCTTCTAAACTATTTTCTAAATTTCCTGTCTCTGGGTTAATGATTGAACACGCTGAGTGCATTATTTGTTTCTTACAAATTTTCCTTGCAAGTAATTTTGTTGCCTTTGGCCCTGTCTCATAAAATGATTGCTTTAAGAATTTATATTTTTTCTCCTCCTCTTCTTTACATATGTCTAGGATTTTTTTTTTTGTTTTTTTTATTTTGTGCTTCTATATGATTAAGTTGAGTGTTAATATACATTTTTTTCTAACTCTTTTAATGAACCCTCTAGTTAATTCAATTATTTGTGGTTAGTGATATAAATGTCCCGCTTATTACAGCCTTTAATGTGTCCCATAAAATGTTAGGATCAACTTCTCCATTGTCATTTAATTCTAGGAAGTTTTTTATTTCTGTTTTTACTTCCTCTATGACATTTTCATCATTTAGCAGGCCTGTATTTAGCCTCCATATAGTTTTTTTAGGTCTTATGTCTAGATTAAGAGGTAAATAAATTGGCGAGTGGTCTGACAAGCTTCTAGAACCACTTTCACACTTACTTATTTGATTGTTCCTAAGAACTAAAAAGAGATCTATCCTTGAAAATACTGCGTGAGGGGGGGAGAAGTTGGTAAATTCCTTGTCTGTCGGGTGCAGTTCTCGCGAAACATCCAACAAACCAATATCAACCAGTCCCCTTTTTACCAGTTTACTTTGTGGTGTGGCCTTCCTTTTGATATTGGTCGTGTCGTTTTTATTCAGAACTGTATTAAAGTCACCTGCACATATTAATATACCTTGTGATTCCAATGAAATCAAATCTAGGATTTTTTCTAAAAACTGTAGATCATAATGTGAAACTCCTCTTTTATGAGCTATTTTAGAAGAGCTGTGAAAAACATTCCTAAATCCAAATTTTTTTAGCTTCTCATGCTCTGTTGGAGATAGATGAGTTTCTTGAAGAAATAGAATCTGGATTTTATCCCTTTTTAATTTAGATATTACTCTGCTTCTCTTAACAGGGTTGTTGAGACCATTCCAAGAAGCTGCTCTTATATCACCATTATTCATACCAGTATATCAGTTTGCCTAAGCCGATAGTTTGAACACAAGTAACAACAGGAACATAGAGAACATAACACAAATACAAATAAGACGACTTCCATCCACAGGGCATCCACAGGGCATTCTGCCATATCATCCTACAACTTCCTTTCCCACATTGTAGGATGAACAGACCTACCATAAGTAGGGGCTCCTTCTCTGTCAGCGACAAAGTTCCCTCACCTTCGAGCATGACAGGTTATTTCCCTCCATTAGTCCTGATCAGTATAATGTTTCTGAAAGTAATTTAAAAAAAATGTTTTCAGTTTAAAATCTTATTTTTCTGTTAAAAAAATATTTTTCTGTTTCAAAACCTTTTTTGCAGTTTCAAAAATATTTTTCAGTTTCAAATCCTTTTTTTTGTTTCAAATCCTTTTTTTCAGTTTCAAAAATCTTTTTTTTCAGTTTCAAAAATATTTTTCAGTTTCAAATCCTTTTTTAAGTTTCAGAAAACATTAGCTATACATCAGTCTTTTTTGTTTATATTTTTATTAATATTTATCAACATAATTACTCTTATGTTACTAATTAAATATCTGGCTTCTGGATTAAATATGCTGTCTTTACATAGACTATAAACTGTATCCTTTTGTTAATTAAAGTAGCTACTCTTCTCTGCTTTGAGTTATGGTTAGCTAAATAAAAATTTGTAAATTATGGTGTACTTATTGCATTCGGTCCAGATTTGTATATGTGGGTTTTTTTAAAGTAAGACAATATCTCCTTTAAGTTTTTCTAGCTGATCTAAGATTTTATGCTTTTAAATATTATTTTCTGTTCCTTGTACATTTCAAGTGACAAATCGTATTGAATTCATTTCACGAGGAATTAAGTTTAAACTTTTTTTTGTCTTCCTGTGTGTATGAGTGTGTGTGTATGTGCTTATTTGTGCCTGTGTGTGTATAATAAAGGTAGTGTGTGTGTGTGTGTGCGTGTCCGTGTGGAAGTGAAAGAAAAATAACCTGGGGACTGAGGAGTCGCCCACAACAAAATCACAAAAACGAGTTGCATGTTAACTGTAAAGGTATTAAATGCCAATAAACTTCACCTATCACCTAATCAGTGTTTACTATTTAATCCCACCTACTTTTCTGTTCAGTAAAGCCACAGAGTAATCTCCCTTATCCCGGTACAGCTATCCATTTACAAATAGCCTGCCAACCCTGACTACAGTGAGTACCATCCGCAATGAGCTCCAGCTTCACATGAAAAAGAGCGTGTCAGCACTCAAGGATCTCCTTTGGAAATTGATTGTTCACACTCTAGTTTGTATCACGCATGTCCCTACCGCAGCTTGACTTGTTCTTTCTGTTTGAAATATTCAAACTCTGCTACAATGAGTCTCAGCCGGGGGTTTGTCAGGCTGCTTTGCTACCAGATGATGAACACAGTGAAATGAGACAGACTGGACAACATCGCTGGGAACTTAAGCTGTCTTAGGAGGAAATCTTGCACAATGGCATATGGGTCTTCTTCTGTGCGCTCAGAAATGCCGAAGAAAACAAGGTTGTCCCCCACGATCCTTGCCTTAATATCCAGTATTGGTTTTTTCAATATTTCATTTTTAATTTTATTTCATTTGTGTGGTCACTGGAGATCTGCGTCATCTCTTTGGTGAGTTTTTTTCACTTTCCCTCAGCATCTTCCCCTCAGCCACCAGCGTTGCTACCTGGTCCTGGCTGTACTCCAGTGAGTCCCTCAGGGCCTGGAATTCTTTAAGCAGAACTTCTACCAGGGCCAGTTTGGCATCGAGACTAGAAAGCTTCCGGTTAATAGAGTCTGAAATATCTGGTGAGGTGGTGGTACTGGTGACAGGGTTCAGACAGGGTCTGTTGTAATGTTGGAGTTGTGGGCAGCTTGTGAGGTTTTGCAAATTAAACTTTCTGAAAAGACTTGGCAGTGTATATATAAAAACTGTCAATAGTTTCCTCGTCCAGGTTGTCGATGATTTAAAAAAAAAAAACACAATGGTTATCATTTCAAATTGAATTCAATATTTGCTTAGATTTTATTGGCTGTTTCTTATCTGAGCTGGAGAGTTGTTTGTTAGTGTGTCGCCACGCTGTATACTTACATGCCACTCTCCCAAGAACTTAGCACATCTTGCTCAGCACATCTGTATCAATTTTCAAATCTTTACTATTAGTCTCACCTTCTACAGCTCACTGTCTTACACTTCTTTTTAGGAAATGACTTAAGTCTTGTTTATACTTTTAAGTCTTCCAGCTGTCTGGTCGAACAAACAATATATCATCACTACATCACTCTCTGGACTCATAAAGCCAGCTTGCCCCTATGCAAGTCAGCGGGCCACTGACTACCTCACTAGCTGAGTCACAGGTGTAAAAGAGACCTCTAGCAAACTCTTTTATACATTTTCCTAATCTATCAAAATGCATCCAAGGGTGTGATTTGCGGGGTGGTTAGGGGGATTATAACCCCCTTAAAAATCTGACCCAGGATATAACCCCCCCCAATAAAATCTCATCACCCCAATATACCAAAATATAGTGCATTAATAATTTTATGATTTTCTTTATTTACATTTGCTAGCAAAATAGTAGCATGTATATTTGTCTGGTAATATAACCCGCCTTCCTCCTCCCAAAAACCTGGCATGATCCAACCTGCTTTTTTTTGCTAAGTGTTCATCATTCATTCTACTTTTGACACAGTCGCTGGTGTTGGGACCCACAGCCATGGTACAACATGAAAGATGCAGTACAAACGTTTCTGGAACTTTCAAAATAAATTGCATTTAACCTACTTCCAGCAAATTTGGAAAAGGGGGGTAACAGCGGACTTCCCATGATGCCACTGGCCGTATAAAACCCCACCTTTCCAATGGTCCAATCTCAGAATATTTTCCGTTTTTAACCATTTTGTTTTACGTGATGGAAAAATCTAAAGGCCATCAGTCATTTTGAGAAGATTACAATGTACAAAATCAAGAATAAACTTGCAATTAGTCTTCGGCAACTGCAGAGTGAGCAAGTGGCAGCAAGGAGGTTAGGCGGGGGTAAAGAGTTCAGCAGTAGCAATCCCAGTGAGACATTTGATTATACACAAGCGGTTGCGCAATTCAAGACCGTGAGGACTAGGAGGAAGTTGTGAGACTGTGCGTTTAGCAGGTGATCTGTTCATATTTTAAGTGCAATTGTTTAATTTCATTGTTTATATGTAGTTACTTTGACCAAAGTCAATCATTGTTGTCACTACCGAGAAAAAGTTACAGGTATTCCGCTGTGTTCAGCTTGTTCGGACTGAATGTTTATTAAAATTAATGAAAATAGATGTTATTGAATGTTTAATCATAATTATTATTCACTGTACTGCTAACCACCCATTACCCTATTAAGACAGTGTCTCGCCCACGGCCAAAACTGAATAGATTAAAAAATAATATAAAAGCAGGAAATCATGAAAATCATAAAAAAAACACAACTCGCACTAAAAAGAAAAATAAAACAGTTAAATGTGGCTTACTGAACATAAGATCTCTCTCTTCAAAGACTTGGCTAGTTAATGACTTGATTTGTTACAATCAGACTGATTTATCTTGTCTTACAGAAATCTGGCTGCAGTAAGAGGATTATGTTACTATAAATGAGTCAACTCCTACTAATTATTCAAATTTTCACAGACCTCAAAATACTGGGCAAGGAGGAGGAGTAGCAACCATCTTTCAGTCCGATTTATTGATTAGTCCCAGACCAATTAATAGCTACAACTCTTTTGAATATTTATTCCCTAGTTTTCCTCATCCAAATTGCAAAGCACTAAAACCACTTGTTTATTGTTTTGTACCGTCCACCAGGCCCTTACTCTCAATTTTTAGATCAGTTTTCAGACCTTTTATCTGATTTAGTGTTAAATAGGCCTACAGATAAAGTTATTATAGTGGGGGATTTTAACATTCATGTTGACACTGAAAGTGATAGCCTAAATATAGCCTTTAATGCTATCTTAGACTCAATTGGCTTTGCTCAAAACATTAACAAACCTACCCACCTTTGTCTTCATTCTCTGGACCTTGTGCTGACATATGCCATTGAGTGTAAAGAAATAACAATATTTCCTCATAGCCCTGTCCTGTCTGACCATTTTTTAATAATCTTTGAGTTTAATTTAACTGAGTACTCCACACCTGAAAGAAAATTTCATTATAGTACATCATTATCAGACCATGCCGTAACAACCTTTAAAGAATCTGTTCCACTTTTAATTTCCTCATTATCACAGAAAAACACAGTGGAGGGCAATAATTTTGTTTCTTCCCCTTCACAAATTGATTCTCTTGTTCATAGTGTTACTTCATCATTGCGTGGTGCATTAGACAATGCAGCCCCCTTGAAAAAGAAGGTAATTATTCATAGGAGGCTGACTCCCTGGTTTAATTCAGAGCTGCGTACTTTAAAGCACAATATTAGAAAATTGGAGATAAAATGGTGCTCTACACACCTAGAGGATTCCTACTTAATCTGGGAAAATAGCCTACTGTTGTATAAAAAGACACTTCGCCAAGCCAGAACACCGTATTTCTCATCATTAATAGAAGAGAACAAGAATAATCCTAGGTTTCTCTTTAGTACAGTTGCTAAACTTACACAGAGTCATAGCTCTGTTGAGCCATCCATTCTCTTAGCTCTCAGCAGTCATGACTTTATGGGATAATTTTTAAATAAAATTGATTCTATTAAAAATAAAATCATTGACATACTCCCAAAGATGATTACTTCATCATTAGCAAATAAGATAACATTGGAGGTAACTGTAGAACCTGATCTGTGCTTGGACTGCTTTGAACCTGTGGAGCTTCCTGAGTTATCAGAAATATTAGCTTCATCTAAACCTTCAACTTGTATGTTAGACCCAATCCCCACCAAATTATTAAAGGAAGTTTTTCCCTCTGATTACCAGCCCCATTTTAGATATGATTAATCTATCCTTAGTAAACCACAAGCCACGAGCTTACCACAAGCTTTTAAGGTAGCTGTAATTAAACCTTTACTTAAGAAACCTTCGCTTGTTCAAGATGATTTAATAAATTACAGACCTATATCCAATCTTCCGTTCTTATCTAAAATTCTTGAGAAAATAGTTGCTAATCAAGTGTGTGAGCATTTAGACAGTAATGATCTGTTTGAAGAGTTTCAATCAGGTTTCAGAGCTCATCATAGCACTGAAACAGCTCTGCTGATAGTCACTAATCATATTCTCCAAGCCTCAGATAATGGACTTGTCTGTACTTGTCCTGTTAGATCTCAGTGCTGCATTTAATACAGTCAATCACAATATTCTCTTACAAACGAGCCAGACACGCTGTCTTCGTTTAAGGCTAGGCTTAAAACTTTCCTTTTTGATAAAGCTTATAGTTAGAGTGGCTTAGGTTATCCTGAGCTATCTCTGTAGTTATGCTGCTATAGGGTTAGGCTGCTTTAGGATATAATGACCACTTTCACTCTCTCCGCTACATTCTCATACTACTCTCCAATTTTGCATGTTTTGCTGTTATTTCTGCTTCTAACTTTATGTTCTCTCTCTTTTCCCTTCCTAGAAGCTACACCTGGCCTGACACTGTATCTATCTGTGACACCTTCCTGGAGGGGGGCATCGCCCAAGCTTCTGCTGCCAACAACTTAATGCTCACCTTCTACCGATGGTACACTTGGCCCTGTCTTTCAGTGTTTAACCCTGTTTTTCTCCTAGACATTGCTACTGACTGAGCTTTTACTGTAACTAAGTGTATGTGGTCTCTTTCATACTCTTAACTTGAAAACTGGCTCATAGTTTATCTGTTCTTTCTTCCTAGATGAAACCACTAACGGAGCTACATCCATTAATATGTACTTTTCCTTCCCATAGAAAGTACTTCTGGATCAGTGCTTCTGTGTTCTGCTTCTGTGTTCTTTTTTCTTCTCTGCTCTGTTCTCTCAAACCCCCAGTCGGTCGTGGCAGATGGCCGCTCACACTGAGCCTGGTTCTGCTGGAGGTTTCTTCCTGTTAAAAGGGAGTTTTTCCTCTCCACTGTCGCTACATGCATGCTCAGTATGAGGGATTGCTGCAAAGTCAACGCCAGTGACTGTCCACTGTCTCTACATGCTCATCCAGGAGGAGTGACTGCTACAAGTCACTGACTGGATGCAATCTGCCGGGTTTCCTTAGATAGAAAAATGTTTTATTCAATTTGAATAAATAATTGAATCAGACTGCACTGTTCATTGTTTGCAATTAATTGGAATTTATGTACATGACTTGAAATCTATATGATTTGATTTAAATTGACTCAGCCCATTTTAAAGTTACCCACCTTTCATACAATGCAACAGGAAACAACACTCTCCAATTATTTTTACCTTGCCTTCCTCCCTCCCTGTTGGATGGAGTAAGGGGGAGTCAGGTTTAGCCTAAACCGGCTCAGTTATGGTTGAGGTGCAAACACACCCTCCATTTCTGCTACCTGTGTGACCCCTTCTCTTTTCCAATGGTTATAATCAGTCAAAGAGAGGTACCCCCAATCCTTGTGGTTTTTAGTATAACAATGGCCACCAGTGGGCTCTACATGGACAAACTTTATCAATTTATTATTTTACTTAGTACCCCTACACATAGCCCATTCTAAAATGGCCAAACTCTAAAACTCAGTAGTTTAATCTAACCTCCCCAACAACCCCACACCATTCCAAACCCTTTGTAAAGTGCCTTGAGATGACATGTGTTGTGAATTGGCGCTATATATATAAAACTGAATTGAATTGAAAATCTGAATCATTTTAAAAAATAAAGTGATGGATACAAATAAATTATGACAGGATTTCTTTAAAGCATTCAGTCATAATGACGAAAAAAAAATGAAAAAGTCTAGCACAACCTCTGATTGTACTCCATATAATAACTGCCCTCTCCACCTAAACTGACAATGAATCAAAAGAAAAAGAAGATATTATTTGCGCACACGCGGCACCGCGACAGTACGACTACTCTCATAGGTAGGGACACACTGGCAATTTGTCCATTCTGGAGAAGTCCAAAACTCCTTTTAAGTCTAGGGCCTCTGGCCTGCCTCCTTCATTACCCGAAAAGTTACACTGAGTGTGTCAAACAGGGCTACAATAGGCGAGACGGCTCATTTCAGAGCAGCCCTGGATCCAACCGGAGAGTGGGAGCCACTGGGCTATGTGTGTGCACAGGAACAGGTGGAAGCAGAGCGGCTTAACCCAGGCTGGAGTTAGCAGTAAATTCGATTTGGTTTTCAATTTTCTTTATTTATATAGCACCAATTCACAACACATGCCGTCTCAAGGCACTTTACAAAGTCAGTTCAATCGAACCATACAGATTCCTAGTCAAGTGCATACATTCCAATTGATCCTAGTTATCAACAAAGCAGTCAAATTTAGTTTATTATTTTTAAATTAGTTCAATAGTTTTCTGTCTAAGGAAACCCAGCAGATTACATCGAGTCAGTGGCTTGCAGCATTCGCTCAGCACTCAGTAAGCACTGATCTAGGAGTATTTTCTGTGTGACAGAAAAGTAGTCGCAGCAAAAGATCAGCCAATAGCTATGTCTAGGAGAGAGACAGGGTTAAACACTGAAAGACAGGGCAAAGTGTATGTATCTGTAGAAGGAGAACATGAATTTGTTGGTAGCAGTAGCTCAGGCGATGACCACCTCCAGGAAGGTGTAACAGCTAAAAACAGATCCAGGCCAGATGTTGCTTCACCTGGACTACAAAATCGCAGCAAGAAATAAACATGGCAGATACGCGACATTGATCTGCCAGAAGTCTATGACCTTATTTAGCTGTTCTGCATCAAATACTGTAACCTAGCAGTTGGAAAAACCTAACAGATGATAGAGAAAACTGAACGGACTGAAAAATATGACCTAAGTAGAATATAAAGATATCTGCAGCACCTGGAGAGACTCAATTCAACTTTTCTGCTCTCCTACAGACTCCAAGTACACAACAAAATGTATTTAAAGGCTAAAAAAGTATTTTGGAGAAAAGTAGTTTGTGGTTATTTTATATATGTGTGTAGAGCTTGTTATTTCAGAACGCTAGTGTGTGAATTCACTCCTTCATCTGTTGTTCTATAATACCACACCTCACCTGAGACTGAGAACTGTTTTGCAAATATTTCCTGATAATCAGGTGGTGCCCCATCTTAATAATTCTGTTCAAAATTACTAACTTTGTTAATAATTACCTTTAATAATTACCTTTGGCACATGATTACAGTTATTCACAGTTATTCATGGCCAAACCAAAACTATTTTTCCACATCACTGTTACAACAGCATTATTTCAGATTTCATTTGTGGCCCCCTAGAAATCTAGCTGAAGTTTTCATGTTTTTGGTAAAGAGGTAAGAATTAACCAAAAAACTCTGTTACTATAAATCCAGCTGCTAACCACAGATAAATGTCTGGATTCTGAACTCTTACCAAACTCATTATGTATTTTTGCTTGTCTTTAGGTTTGATTAATTTATTTTATGAGTGTTTTATATTTGGTAAAACATTCAGCTTTAGAATTTATTGACCTGGGCATTAAGAGTGACAAAATAAATTACCTGTTGAGTTGACTGCCAATTTAAAGCAGCAGAATCGTGTTTCATTTAAATCACTTAGCAGTCATGCAAGCATATCGGTCTAATTCAGGTTGTGAAACTCAAATTCTCTCTGAATAGAGCTTGTATGAATAAATGAGAGCTGTATGAACACTCTTTTTACTGCACATGGATGATGGTTAAGTCAATTTTGACAGGCAATTAGAAAAAAGGCCCACAGAAAAATGTTTCAGACAATGGCAGTTGAAAGCTTAATGGTTGGTAAACCCAGGCTTCCTGTAGGCTGGAGCAAGGTGGGTGGTTCACAGTGTTGAAACACAATTGTCTGTAGTCAGCGACAGACCAAGAGTTGGAGTCAGAATTGGACATCGCAGTAGTGCAAGATAAAAACCAAGACAACAGGACTACACTCAGGGAGGGTTGCTGGATTTGTTCCTTAACAGAACTGATGTCTTATATAGAAATGTTAATTATCGGTACTGGTTATGGTCCTGGTAATTGGTGGGCTTTTCTTTTAAATCTTTTGCATGAATTAACTCTGACAGAGAATAATGGCATTCATTTGTAAATTCTATTAAAGATAAATTCCACAATTCCAAAAGTAAATGGCCAGATGTGTGTTTCCTACACAATAATAATAATTATTATAAAAAAATTTACGGAGGGAGTAAGGGAGTAACTCTAAGAAAGGATTAAAAAACAATTTCTATCCTAACTACTGTTGGGATTTTGCAAAAGCTGGCCAAACACTGCCATCATGCAAACTCACATAACATATTGTCCATTCTCTATATAACAAAAATTCACACCATTTTTTTCCATTTGTTTAGCTATTTTCTTTGTAAATCATGATTTAACTGAATAAAATGTACCCTTAAAACAACCTTTCACCTGCTGCTACCTTTGAAACACACTATCACTCTACTATGTGGAAGGTATGTGAAATCTTTTTTTTTTGTCACAGCCACAAAAAGTTTTGTGGAGTTTATTAAGATTTTATGTGACAGATCAACAAAAAAGGCTTAGAATTGTGAGATAGGAGGAACATGACACCTGAGCAGATGTGGCTCAGGTGATAGGAGTTTGTCCTGTAACCGGTAGGTTGCCGGTTCCCGGACCCCCCGCTCTGTCCGTCTCAGTCATTGTGTACTTGGGCAAGACACTTCACCCAACTTGCCTTTTCAGCTAAGCCACTCTTATAGTTAGAGTGGCTTAGGTTATCCTGAGCTATCTCTGTAGTTATGCTGCTATAGGCGTAGGCTGCTGGAGGACATAATGACCACTTTCACCCTCTTCGCTACATTCTCACACTACTCTCCAATTTTGCATTATTTGCAGTTATTTCAGCTTTTAACTTTGTTCTCTCTCATTTCTCTTCCTAGAAGCTACACCTGACCTGACTCTGTGTCAACCTGTGACACCTTTCTGGAGAGGGGCATCGTCCAAGCTTCTGCTGGCAACAACTTAATGCTCACCCTCTACCGAGGATCCACATGGCCCTGTCTTTCAGTGTTTAACCCTTTCTCTCTCCTAGACATGGCAATTGACTGAGCCTTTACTGCGACTAACTCTATGTGCTCTCTTTCAGATTCTAACCTTGAAAACTGGCTCAGAGTTTATCTGTTCTTTCTTTCTAGGAGAAACGACTAAAGGAGCTACATCCATTAACATTTACTTTTCCTTCTCATAGAAAGGACTCCTGGATCAGTGCTTCTTTGTTCTCTTTGTGTCTCTGCTCTGTTCTCTCAAACCCCCAGTCGGTCGTGGCAGATGGCCGCTCACACTGAGCCTGGTTCTGCTGGAGGTTTCTTCCTGTTACAGCCTAAGCTGTATCGATCATAACTGCTTCGGCTGCACTTATAATGATTTTATGAGTGAATTCAAGCAGACTTTTGACACCGAATTAGACCAGACCATTACAGCCCGCCCCAGAACCCATGCAGATTGGTCGAACACAACTCTCCCCAGAAGAACGCCAACAAAGAATGGAATCCAAGCAGTGTTTATACTGTGGAACACACAGACACTTCATCGCCTCTTGTCCAGTGCGACCAAAAGAGAGGGTCCGCAGGCTCAGATCGATACAGAACTTCTTCCTTTCCCTCACCTGGTTTCTGCCATTGACGGTAAGAACCTGCAACACATCACACACAAGACCAAGCCTCTAGAATTAGTAATCTCAGGAAGTCATCGAGAAGTGATATCCTACTTCGTGTTTCCTGTTTCACAGAATCCCCTAGTGTTAGGTTTTCCCTGGCTCCAGAAACACAATCCACTCCTTAATTGGTCAAACTGTCAGATAAGTTCCTGGTCCACAAACTGCCTCTCATCCTGTCTACATTCAGCCGTTTTTCCCAAACCTGAACCTTATCCTGGAACAGTGGAGTACCCAGACTTAACTTCAGTCCCTGAAGTGTATATGGATTTAAAACAGGTCTTCAGTAAGACCAAGGCTCTGTCCTTACCCCCTCACAGGCCATACGACTGCGCCATTGACCTTCTCTCTGGGCCTCCTCTGCCCTCCAATCGACTATATAATATCTCACGCTCAGAACGACAAACTCTCAAGAAATATATCACTGAATCCCTAGCTGCAGGCATCATTCGTCCCTCATCGTCTCCTCTAGGGGCGGGATTTTTCTTTGTGGGAAAGAAAGATGTATCCCTTCGTCCATGCATTGATTACAGGGGACTCAACCTTATCACAATAAAGAACAAACATCTTCTTCCACTAATTTCTTCCGCATTCAAACCTGTACAAGATGCAACCTTATTCGCCAAACTCGACCTCCGAAATGCTTACCATCTCGTCCGAATCCGCCAGGGGGACGAATGGAAAACAGCTTTTAAGACACCCTTGGGGCATTTTGAGTATCTCGTTATGCCTTTCAGCCTTTGTAATGCCCCGGCTGTATTTCAGGCCCTAGTGAATGATGTCCTGAGGGACTTCATCGATCATTCGTCTTTGTGTATCTAGATAACATCCTCATTTACTCCAAGAACCTCTCAGAGCATCAATAACATGTCCGCCTGGTCCTTCAACGCCTCCTAGAGAACCAATGATGTGTAAAAGCTGAAAAATGTTAGTTTCACAAGACCTCTGTTACCTTCCTCGGATTCATCCTAGAGGGTGGGCAGATTCGTTCAGATCCAGACAAGATAAAGGCTGTACTCGAATGGCCCATTCCTGACTCACATAAACAGCTTCAACGGTTTTTGGGTTTTGCCAATTTTTATAGGAGATTCATCAGAAACTACAGTCAAACTGCAGCCCCATTAACCACTCTGACTTCCACTAAACACCCCTTTGAGTGGACTCCACAGGCAGATGCTGCTTTTCACAGACTCATGGACAGTTTCTCTCAAGCCCCTATTCTCATTCACCCAAACCCTTCAAAACAATTTACTCTAGAAGTAGATGTGTCCGACATTGGAGCAGGAGCTGTGTTGTCCCAAGTTTCTGATTCTGACAGCAAACTTCACCCTTGTGCCTTTTTCTCCCGCAGATTCAATCCAGCAGAGAGAAATTACGATGTGGGAGACCGCGAACATCTGGCAATAAAACTGGCCCTGGAAGAGTGGCGACATTGGCTGGAGGGTATTGAACACCCAGTTGTGGTATGGACAGATCATAAAAACCTAGCCTACCTTCAAGCAGCCAAAGGCATTAACCCTCGCCATTTTAACCTCTCGATCTCATACAGACCTGGTTCAAAAAATATCAAGCCCGACGCCCTCTCTCGACAGTTCTCCCCGGACGACTCTGACGAGGAACCTGGTCCCATTCTTCCACCAAGTTGTGTTGTTGGAGCCCTCACATGGGATGTGGAGAACTTGGTATCCCGGGCCCTCAGGATTGAACCATATCCCGGAACTGGACCCCCAAATCGGACTGATCCACTGGTTCCATTCATCGAAATTCTCGGCCCATCCTGGCTCTAGCCGAACCATCACCCTCATCTCGAGAAGGTTTTGGTGGCCGTCCCTTCATAGAGACGTTAAAGAGCATGTACAAGCCTGTGCTACCTGTGCTAGAAACAAGTCCTCTGATCAACCACCCGAAGTACTATTGCAACCCCTTTGTATTCCTAAGCGACCCTGTTCACACATTGCCCTCGACTTTGTCACCGGACTTCCCACTTCTAAAGGTATGACCACCATACTCACTATTATCAATCGTTTTTCTAAGACCTGTCATCTTATCCCTCTCAGAAAACTACTCTCTGCCCTCCAGACAGCTAAACGTCTGGTAAAACACGTTTTCAGACTCCATGGAATACCTCTGGAGATCCTCTCAGACACAGCTAAGGTTTGGAAATAATTCTGTTCTGCATTGGGAGCTAAGGTGTCTCTAACCTCAGGATATCACCCACAGTCTAATAGCCAAGCGGAACAAATGAATCAAGAACTGGAATCCACCCTCCGTTGTTTAACTTCAACCAACCCCGCAGACTTGAGCCAATTCCTGCCTTGGGTCGAGTACACTCATAATTCCAACACTTCTGCTGCCACTGGTTTCTCCCCTTTTGAAGCTTATTGAAGCTGATTATCAGGAATTAATAGCAAAACAACTCCGTCTCTCTCGGTTATAGTTTTATAAATACAAACGTGGACAAAATTGTTGGTACCCCTCGGTTAATGACAGAAAAACCCACAATGGTCACAGAAATAACTTGAATCTGACAAAGGTGATAACGAATAAAAATTCTATGAAAATGAACAAATGAAAGTCAGACATTGCTTATACTCTATAAAGTAATTCTGCGTTGCTGATATCAAATGAATACTTTAGCTAGAACTCAGTAAATATTTTTATTTTTATAATGTAAAACAGCATTTTCCGCTTATAACTTAATAAAGTAAGATTATTATTAGATTTTAGCTTTGCCTTATTTAACGTTTTTGTCATAACTAAAAAGAAAATAAAAAACAGAGAACTGCTGATAAACCTAGCAAAAACTGGTTCAGCATAAGTTACCATGGTGACTAAGGTAGGAAATATTTCAAGCTCCATTATACAAAAAATCCTAAATTAAACCTGATGTTACTTTGCTCAGCCCCTAATCCTGTTTAATAATACAGGCCCCTGCTCATTCATCTGGAGGTCTTCAATGTAGAAAGCCTTGTGTTAAAAAAAAGTATTACTGTGTGTATTACTGTGTCCTTTGATTATATGGCTAATAAATGGTCAGTAATGGTCTATTTTCACTTAGAGCAGCATGTGAGGTTGAGCTTTGTTTGGATGGTTGCAGAATTGACAGCTGTGAATTAGTAGGTTCACGCCAGTGGCGGCTGAACAATGGAGGGTGCTCCATTCACCACTCACCACATTAAATTGAAGGAAACAAAAAATGAAATAACAGATTAGAAATTTGCATTATTTGCTGTTATTTCAGCTTTTAACTCTATGTTCTCTCTCTGTTTTTTCTCTTTCTAGAGGCTACATCTGACCTGACTCTGTGTTTAGCTCTGGCACCTTCCTAGAAGGGGTCATCGGCCAAGCTGCTGCTGCCAACAACTTAATGCTCACCTTCTACAGATGATCCACTTGGCCCTGTCTTTCAGTCTTGAACCCTGTCTCTCCTAGACATAGCTACTGGCCGAGCTTCTACTGTGACTAACTGTATGTGCTCTCTCTCATACTCTAGACTGTAGAGTTCATCTGCTTAGCTGTCTTTCTTTCCTAGATGAAGCCACTAAAGGAGCCACTAATCATTAATGTTTCAGTTTTCTTTCCTATAGAAAGTACTCCTGGATCAGTGCTTCTGTGTTCTTTTTGTGTCTCAGCTCTGTTCTCTCAAACCCCAGTCCGTCGTCCCAGATGACTGCTCACACTGAGCTTGGTTCTGCTGGAGGTTTCTTCCTGTTAAAAGGGAGTTTTTCTCTCCACTGTCGCTACATGCATGCTCAGTATGAGGGATTGCTGCAAAGTCAACGCCAGTGACTGTCCACTGTCTCTACATTCTCATCCGGGAGGAGTGAATGCTGCAAGTCACTGACTGGATGCAATCTGCTGGGTTTCATTAGATAGAAAAACTTTTAATCAATTTGAATAATAAACTGAATCCGACTGCACTGTTTGTTAGTTAGGATTTATTGGAATGTATGTATGTATGCATGGATTAAGAACCACATGGAAAATCCACTGAGACATGTATGGGAAAAGAATTCCTGTCCATATATATAAATATATATAGTGGGTGATAATACTACCGTCTAACTTAACAATCAGTAGGGATGGTGGGACAAACAATCCACTTCACCTGATCTTCATACGATACGAAGAACCTCACTTCATCTTTATTACTTCACATAAACCTTGAGGGATTATATTTTCTTAAAGCAAACTCAAATGTACAGTTTTCCTGAGAAGCCAAGGCTAAAGAATGTGATCACCGAAATTCATTTGTATTTCATCTGAGAAACTACTCAGTCTAACTGGAGTGAAGAACTGGACCACGGAACATACAAACATTGTTGTTAAAACCAGAAAAATTCAAAAAACTCATCTCATTACCTACCTCAACTAGTTTTTTTTGTAATTGAGCAGATGGAGCCTTTTCCTGCAGAAACCAAGTGAGAGTAAAAGGCAGGATGGGCAGAAGAAATAAAACCATATACACACACTCTAACAGGCAATTTAGAGTTCCTATTCAATGTAACATGAACGTTCTATGTATTATTCATGCATGGGTTGAGAATAGCACATCCACAGAGAAGTTTAACCACCTACAGTCTACCTGTGAGGCGGCAGTGCAGACCACTGCTCCATCACGCAGGAAGAATCAGGATAAGTTTAGCTAAAAATGCGTGAGGTCTTTAAACCATTTTTTTTTTTTTTTTTTTGCATGAGGAATGAGTGAAAATTTTGAACCTCATGTAAATTCATTAAAATCTGTGCGCTTTAAAATGAGAATTTAGGGCAAGGTACTTAAGCGTGTGTGTGTGTGTTCCTGTCTTGGCATCACAGTGAGAACCATTTTCCCGATTTTACCATCAAATTGAGGACCGTTGGTACCAAAGTGAGGACATTTTGCTGGTCCTCACGACCTATTTTGCTAACAGTTAGGTTTAGGACTAAGGTGTGAATTGAGTTTAGGTTAAGGTTAGGGTTAGGCATGCACTGGTAATGGTTAGGTTTAGGGTTATTGTTAGGGTTAGGGCATAGAAAGGGTTGAAAATGACTGAAAATGAATGGAAGTCAATGGGAGTCAACACATGGTCCTCACTACATATAGCAAAACAAGAGTGCGTGTGTGTGTGTGTGTATCTGTGTGTGTGTTGTGTTCATGTCTGTGTGTAAGCAATGATGGATTATATAGCTAAGCATAATATTATTTGTAACCCTGGCAAATTTAGATTTGCAATTATTTTCATGAAGGCAAAAATGCTCTTTCTGATAAAAAAATGAAATGGGCATCTCTCAAAAGATGATAAAGAGCAAATGTTTTTCACCTTATTTTATGTGTTACATATAACTGTTGAAATGCTTACAGTTACAGTAATAAAAGATTATTTTCAGAGTTACTTGAACACCTTTTTCAGATAATCCAATGAATCTAAGTAGGTTTTATGGAAAAAGGAATGTTAATATGTCATAAAGGAATGCGTGAGGCTTTACTTTGTCAGAGAAAATTTCAGTGACTCAAAGAAAATTTTCTTGCCTAAATTTTTAAGACTTCAAACAATGTTTCTATAAATATCTTTAAATTTGTTATAGCATTTGAAAGGTGTAAGCTCTAAAAAAAAAGTGAATGTATCTAAAAAAGGTTCTAAATTTCCTCTATGGTTGAAATGTTGTGTGTACCCCACCATAAAGCATGCCTTATTAAAATTAAGCCCCTCTTTGTTAACGACACAAACATACTTAAAGACACCAGGTCGGCCGAGTTTATCTGTTCATTTACGAAACTGGAAGAGAGGAAAGAGAAATGGATAGAGACAAAACACACATTCAGTATTAAGTAAAGCTGCTGCTGTGTGCTGACAGATTTATACAGCACCTCATTATATTTTCAGCTTCTTTCTGGGCCGAATTACCCAGCCAGTTTGCTGCTGATCCTCAGTTGACTTTACTGTTTGAATGCAAGCATTTGACACTAATCTCTTGTTAAAACCTTTATCACAAGGGCTTTAACTGTTTAAACCTGACCAGCACCAAACATACCATCCCATACTTTGGCCTTTTGCCTCCACATTTCTCCCTCAGTCTGTTGGTTCTTAAATTTTTATCTGAATATTTCTTTCCACCTTTTTTATTCCCTTTTCTTTCAGTTTAAGAAGTTTAAGCAATTTTAAAAAGTACATAAATCATCTAAAAAACATTGACTTCAGATTTATGCTATTCTCAGTGGAAAAGTTGAGTTGTGTTATGCAACAAATTATAGTTTTGCTATGTCTAAGCAAAATATACAAACTAAAAGTATAAGTTTATCTTATAATAACATATAATATTACTGCATCATGAATCCCAAATAGTGATAAATAAAATTCAGGGCAGTGCAGTGAGGATAACAACAGTAAAAGCTGTAGCCATAAAATAAGATACTGTAGTAAAAAGAGTGACAAGGAAATCTAAAAATAATAAGCAAAAAAATTATAAATAGGCAAATTAGCAGATTATGAAGGGAACCTAAATGCCTCCATATGACAGCCATACAACTCAAAGCAGATATTTACATACACTGTTTCTTACTGTCTGACATTAAATTGTCCTGTTTTAGATTAAGGATTACTAACATTATTTCCATTTTCCTAAATACTCAAATAATGAGAAAACGATTTTTAAACTTTTTTTGAATTCAAAAGTTTAAATATGCTAATATTGCTGTGCCTTTAACCTTGAAAAGCCCAGATGATGATATCATGGCTTTGTCAGCTTGTGATCCACATTTAAGTTAAACAGAGGCATGTTTTTAAGGCAACAGCCCAAACAAACTTCCTTGTGTCACACCATGGGAAAAAGTAAGGAAATCAGCCACAATGTCAGGAACCAAATAGTAAACCTCCACAAGTCTGGTTCATTCTTTACAATTGTCAGATACCCAACGGTTCCAAGTTAATCGTTTTTGGTGTGATGTGTGCGAATCAACCCCAGAACACAAGCAAATGATTTTGTTAGGTTAGTGGCTCGATGCAGTCACCTGGGTTTCCTTAGAAAACGTTTTTACTAATTTAAATAGTAAATTGAACTTGACTGCATCAGTTAAAAACTAGAATCAAATTAGGATGTATGTAATTGACTTTGAATTTCATGATTTAAGCTTTCAATTTTCTTTTTGTTTTTGTTTGAACTTTTTCCTTGCTGTTCATTATGCTCTAATTCTTCTTTGGTTTACTTCCCAGTGCACATTATTGTTTGGAGTTTTCCTCATTGGGTTATTGTTTAGTTTCTAGTTTTTTCTTGTGTTCTCTGTATATTTAGGGTTTTTTTCTGTTAGATCTCTAATAAATATTTACTTTGGACTTTTTTGTACTTCCATTCAGCTTCTTGTTTATTAGTCTCTCAGCCACTCTGCAATCCAGTTCATTTAGCTGAGTGGTAGTGTACCTGCTCATTACCACTCATACCATTCACCTGTTTCTCCCATAACTTCAGCTCATGTTGGCCATTGTCTCTGCTGATCGTTCCGTTCCCATGCCTATCTCCATGCCCATGTTCCATGCCGGATTTTGCCCAGGCTTCATGTTCTGACCTCCTCAAGCCATTCTGTAAGCTTTTGTCTTTTATTAAAAACCCTTTCCACTCATTATTCTGCTTCTGCATTTCAGTCTGCACCTTGGTCCAACAATAAATCTATTTTTATGATTGACTGTTTTTCTGTATATTTCAATGAATTATGTTTTTTTTTTGTTGTTGTTTGTTTTGTTTGTTTTTTTGTAAATTACCATGAAATTACTTTTGTTGTAAATTGCCACTAATCGAGTCCTGACCCCGGAGACCCGTGCTGCATGTTTTCCCCCTTTCTCCACCCTGCTTCCTGTCCGGTTACTTAAAAAAAATAATATAACAAAAAGTTAAGGGCTATTAGTGTTGCAAAAAAAGTCTTTAAGAAAAAAATACTTAATTGAATAGAATTGAAGATGGTGACTGAAACTGATAAAGTGGCATTATCCACAGTGAAACAAGTCCTGGGCTGAAAAGAGAGGAAGAAGCCATTACTTCAAAAGATACTTACAAAGCAGCAGTATCATGTTTTTTGGTTTCCTGGAAAGGGACTGCTGCACTTCAACAAAAAATGACATAATGAAGAAAGGACATTATGTGGAAATATTACAGCAACATCTTAAGACATCAGCCTTGGAGTTAAAGCTTGGGCACGATTGGGTCTTCCTAATGTACCTAATTGGTGGAATGACCTTAAGCATTCCACCAAATTAGTCACGAAGTGACAAGACAACAGTCTGTGTTTTTGAATGTCCATCACAAAGTCCTGATCACGGTGCCAGAGGGAATTTTTGGACAGAGTCAAGTCAGGACATAGGCATTTTCAGACCAATTGTTATAAGCCTTATCTGAGAGTTATGGGTACTGTTAGTGCCCTTAGAGATGTTAGAGACCTGTGTGTTAACTTTTCTTTTATTTGAACTTTTTAATTGCATATATTGCTACACACCAAAACAGAACGAGACAGAACTGAATTCCATGGGGAATAAACCTGTACAAATACAGGATATGTTACAAGAAAACAAGTTTTTTTTGCAGGAAAATGATGCCATTACTACAGATTTCATTGTTTACATGAGGAATAAAAGGTTCATATGAATTATAAAACACATTTAAACAATGTAAACTTGTTTTTGTTGTTTAACCATTTTATTTTATTTATATAGAACTTACCTATGATTGCAAAAGCTGGATCAGGTCGAAAATACAACTGTGATGCAAATTATTGCTGAAATAAAAGAACACATCTTCCTCCTCAAGTAAAACAGTTTGAACTGGATAGGAGGATTTGCATCTCATTCCAAAACACAATATAGATAGCTAAAGAATAACTGAGGGAATGTTTCTTTGGCTCAAACCACAAAAAACATCACACATCTCAATGATGCTTTTCAAAAAAATATTGTTAAGGATTTTAAATGAAACTTTTTTACTTTATTATTAATGCAGTTGTTATTGGTAATTTTCCAGCTTAGGTTACCATAAACAGAAGACCAGTATATCTGTGGCAGAGTTACATTTTGTGTAAGAGCATTACAGATTTCTTTGTTGTTACATTTTTCATAATATAAGACTCAGCAATAAAGCAATAAAGCTAGTTCTTTTCCAGTTTAATATCTGGTTCATGTGGATAGTGAATTGTTAAATAGCAGTAAGGTACCTACTGAAAATATTAGTGTATATTATTTGGTGTGAGAAGTAGTCCAAACCTATTAAGTTATTCACCATAAGAGAGAACTAGAGTTGTTGGACCTGAATACTGAGTATTTTTTCTTGGCATGAAACCATACTGCTGCTCACAGATACACACTTCTGACCTCAGTCTGGCTTCCACTACTCTTTCTCAAACCTTTTTTGTGTGACTTATCAACTTTATTCCTCTGTGGTTGCCACAACTCTGCACATCTCCCTTGTTCTTGAAAATTTGCACCAGGACACTCCTCTGGCATCGTCTCGCTCTGTATGGTCGCATAGAACAACCTAGTCAAGAACTCTACTGCTGTCTCTCCTACACACTTCCATACCTCCACAGGTATATCATCAGGTACAACTGCCTTTTCACTCATTATCCTCTGGAATGCCGTGCTTCCTTAATCTTTACTGGTCTTTTCCTATTCTACAATAGTCACTTCTTCTGCTCTATGTTGTTTTTAATTTTCCTCATTCATCAACTATTCAAAGTACTCCTTCCATCTTCCTATCACACTTGCTGCACCTGTCAGTACATTTCTGTCTTGAAACTTAATCACCCTAACCTACTGAACATCCTTCCCATCTCTGTCTCTGTGCCCCACCAACCTGTATAAATCCTTCTCTCCCTCCTTACTGTCCAACATATCTATAAGTCACTATATGCCCTTTGTTTGGCCTTAGCTACCTCTCCCTTCACTTTACGCCGAGTCTCTATTGAGTCCTCATAGTGTCCCACTTCTTCTTGGCTGATCTCGTTGTCCATACATACTCCTGTTCTTTCTCATTCCACCACCAAGTTTCCTTATCAAGTTTCTTTCCAGAAGACATACAAAGTACTTGTCTACCTGTCTCCCTGATAGTTTAGCTGTCGTTGTCCAGTCATCTGGAAGCACCTCCTGGCCACCCAGAGCCAGTCTCAACTCTTTCCTGAGAGCCACACAACTTTCTTTCTTTTTCATCTTCCAACACTTTGTCCCCTGCTCTACATTTGTCCTCTTCATCTTCCTCACCATCAGAGTCATTCTACACATCACATCCTATGCTGTCTGACAACACTCTCAACTACCACTACCTTGCAGTCTCTAAGTTCCTACAGATCATCAATGCAATGTGTAATACACCTGTGTGCACCTACCTCCGCCCTTGTAAGTCACCGTGTTTCTGCATCTTCTATAATAAAGTATTCACTACAGCCGTTCCCATCCTCTTTGCAAAGTGTATCCTGTTCTGGATACCAAACCTGCCCATCTGTTCCTTATCACCTGTGTTCCCTGATCCAACATCCATCGTATCCTGAAACATGTATGACAAGGACGAAGAACTTAGTATGATGAAGATCTCCATTGAGATCTGCACCAACCAAAACTCTCTCACATCTGGTGATGTCGCTACATGCTCATCCAGGAGGAGTGAATGCTACAAGTCTCTGACTCAATGCAATCTGCTGGGTTTCCTTAGATAGAAAAACTTTTTATCCAATTTGAATAAATAACTGAATCTGACTGTACTGTTCAATGGTTAGGATTAGTGGAATGTATGTGTGAAGTGCCTTGAGACGACATGTGTTGTGAATTGGCACTATATAAATCAACTGAATTGAATTGAATTGATATTCTGCATCACTTCATCTAGCTCGCTCCAGAATTTCTCTTTCTCCTCTAACTCACATCCCACCTGTGGGTCATAACCACTGACAACAATGAACATCAAACATTAAATTTCTAGCTTTAGACTCATCACCATATCTGACACTGTTTTCACCTTCAGAATATTCCTGATAAACAGCTCCTTCAAAACAACTTCAACATAATTTCTCTTCCCATCCACACCATGGTAGAACAGTTTGAATGCTGCTTTTACACACCTACTGCCTTGCTACCTTTCTACCTTGGGCTCCTCAAGACACAGTATGTCCACCTTGGAAATCATTGTTAAAGATTCTTTGAGAATCCTGATTAGTGGGACACATACTTGGTATTTCAGCCCTAGATTTACACTAATATTTAGACACAATTTTTTTTAAATCAAGTTACACAACTTTTCCAGGAAAAAATTGATTATGCGGAAAAATTAGGTTTTCCAGCCTTACTCAGTTTAAGAAACACAGCAGCTTATTGTTTTGGTATTTTCTCTGACTAGTTTCCACTCTTGCCTGGGAAAAGACAATAGTACTAATTTCTGAATTTATATGGATTCAGAATTTGTTGCTACAAACAGCCAGCTAAGACAGAAGCAGTTGGCACTAAACTGTTTACTGAAATAAAAAACCCTTAATGAACTGAAACTAAGCAGAATTTGACTGATGACAGGTTAAGGTGTTGGGGTAACAGATAGAGGAAGCATCTGCGACATACTGATGTCTCATTCCTTTCTCCAAAACCAAACTAGAGAATTATCACCATGGTAAGGATAAACAAAACACAAGAATTTAGTTATTACCTGCGTTCCGTATTGTGTTAATGTTACTTTATCAAACTCATCTTTTTCTTTATCTACAGATTTAACAAAGGCAGTCCTTTTTCAGTTTCTATATGTTTTTGAGTCAAATGTGATGGCCCTTTAAATGGGCTCTTTAAAAAGTTCCTAAACTAACACACTACAGGCTGAGGATGAAAGGTTAATATCTATTTATTTGTTAACTGCAGATCCGTCCTGCTCAAGATGGAAAGTCCAATGCATGAAAAAAAGCGAAAGGTGAGTAAAAGACAAAAGTGTCGAGATTTGGTGTATGTAAAAGGAGCATTTTTTTGCCTTTTTTTGATGGCTCATGACTCACCCCTTGATTCTAAACTCTGTCATTAAAACCTTAATCAGTTATAAAGAGGTTTGTGACCTTTTGTGGCGCTACATGAGAAGCAACAGCTACACTGGGAGCACATAAAAAATTTCCATTCAATTTTGTTTTATTTATATAGCGCTAATTCACAACACATGTCGTCTCAAGGCACTTTACAAAGTCAATTAAATTGAGCCATACAGATTTCAAGTCAGGTTCATACATGTCAGTTAATCCTAACAAACAGTGCAGTCTGATTCCGTTTATTATTCAAATTGGTTAAAAGTTTTTCTATCTAAGGAAACCCAGCAGGTTACATCAGGTCAGTGACTTTTAGCATTCACTCCTCCTGGATGAGCAAGTAGTGACAGTGGACAGTCGCTTGCGTTGACTTTGCAGCAATCCCTCATACTGAGCATGCATGTAGTGACAGTGGAGAGGAAAAATTCCCTTTTAACATAAAGAAACCTCCAGCAGAACCAGGCTCAGTGTGAGCGGCCATCTGCCATGACCGACTGGGGATAAAAAAGATTCTGTAATAATACAATCCTTTGTTGCAATTAGACATGTGACCTGAGACTGCAATATGCAAGGAATCATAAACATACAAGGACTTTAAAATCAAAGATTTTACATATCATGTATGCATTTGTCCTGTGTCCCCCCCCAATTACAGCTGGACATGGGCACCAAGCCATCCCCACAGCCCTGGGATGGATGGATGGATGGATGGATGGATGGATGGATGGATGGATGGATGGATCTAGACATTTTGAGTTTATTCTATTTTGGCTTCGTTTTTTTTTAAAGTAATGGATTAAGGGGATCTGTTTGAGGTTATATTTAAATCATTTTGAAAACTGCCAAAAGATTTTTTTGTCTGTGAGCACTTTTAAATGAATGATGACGAAGAAGAAAATAAACAAAAATGTAAACCAACTGTTAAATATAATTTTCTCTATACAGAGAAAATGTATGAATTAGCAACCTCAGTTGAAGTAACAAAGAAACTAAATCTTTAAGGAATTGATTTCTAAATTTGGTTTTATTTCATATGTAAAAGGAGTTTAATTTGACAGGACATACAAACTTTTTAAATATATGAATCTGACTTAATGAACTGGCCTGGTTTCTTTAGACTGAGGGATTTTTATTGAAAAAATAACTTTCTGTACCATAATAGAAAACTTCAATTTTCTTGGAAATAGTTTGTGGCTGAAGACCCAAAACGTTTTTGTCGTGCCTTAAAATGACAAATTCAGTCCAAAATATCAAACCAAATTTTTTGGCAAAGCAGAAATAAAACAGGTACACAGAGACAGCAGAGTTGTGTTGATATGAAAGGATCTCTAATAAGATGGTTGGTGAAAGGATGGAATGATCCTCTGAGGAGATAACAAGGAAGTGCCTGCCACTTATTCATCCCTGTTGATGCTCCATTGACAAAGAGCAGCGGAGCGTGCTGAGATCAACAGGCTTTTTAAAACAACTAAACCAGTGATCACACAAGGTTTGAACAAATATTATGTCTTGTAATTGGAAGGAATGGAGCACTCAAGGGGAGGGAGAGCCAAAGGTAGGGAGGGGAGGAAGGAAGGAGCGGTGGTGGGGGTGAATTAAAACGACAACACTTTGCACTTTGACAATCGGATTTGGAGAGTTTGTTTAACCTGACAGGCCTTTGAGCCGGCTGCTTTTGCACACTCATTAAAACAATTATTCACGACCTGTCAAGTGTTTTCTTTTTCAGTCACACAAACAAGTAACCACCACCCCCAAAGCCAGCAAAACGCACAAACCCCAAGCCTTATGTTAACTCTTAATTTATATTATAACTATTTTCTATTTGTCTGTTTTATGATTACAAACCATCAGATGTAAAGAAACTCTAAGTAAACCTGTATATGCTCACTTAAGAAGGTTGCTGAGGTGTGCTTTTTTTCTTAAGCAAAATTCTTAATTAAATTCAGTTTTAATTTAATTCAGTTTTATTTATATAACACCAATTCACAACACATGTCGTCTCAAGGCACTTCACAAAGGGTTTGGAACGGTGCGGGCTTGTTGGGGAGGTTAGATTAAACTACTGAGTGTTAGAGTTTGGCCATTTTAGAATGGGCTATGTGTAGGGGTACTAAGTAAAATAATACACTGATAAAGTTTGTCCATGTAGAGCCTACTGGTGGCCATTGTTATACTAAAAACCACAAGGATTAGGGATACCTCTCTCTGTCAGACTGTTTATAACCATTGGAAAAGAGAAGGGATCATACAGGTAGCAGAAATGGAGGGTGTGTTTGCACCTCAGACATAACTGAGCCGGTTTAGGCTAAACCTGACTCCCTTACTCCATCCAACAGGGAGGGAGGAAGGCAGAGGTAAAAATAATTGGAGAGTGTTGTTTCCTGTTGCATTGAGTGAAAGGTGGATAACTTTAAAATGGGCTAAATCAATTCAATCGAATCATACAGATTTCAAGTCAGGTACATACACTCCAATTAATCCTAACCATCGAACAGTGCAGTCAGATTCAGTTATTTATTCAAATTGGTTCCAACATTTTTCTATCTAAGGAAACCCAGCAGATTGCATCCAGTCAGTCACTTGCAGCATTCCCTCCTCCTGGATGAGTATGTAGAGACAGTGGACAGTCACTGGCGTTGACTTTGCAGCAATCCCTCATACTGAGCATGCATGTAGCAACAGTGGAGAGGAAAACTCCCTTTTAACAGGAAGAAACCTCCAGCAGAACCAGAACCAGGCTCAGTATGAGCGGCCATCTGCCACGACCGACTGGGGGTTAGAGAGAACAGAGCAGAGACACAAAGAGAAAGAAGAAGCACTGATCCAGGAGTACTTTCTATGGGAAAGAAAAGTAAATGTTAGTGGATGTAGCTCCTTTAGTGGTTTCTTCTAGGAAGAAAAAACAGATAGTCTAGTCAAGTCTAGACTATGAAAGAAAGCACATACTATCACGACCAGAGACAGAGAACCCAAATCCAGCCAAACACAAAGTGATAAGTAAAAAGGTTTATTCAGAAACTCAGGATCAGAGAGCAGAAGAACAGCAGTCAGCATCCAGGAACCACTGAGAACAGAGAGACTAGTTAGTGTCTGAATAAAACTCAGGATCTGCAAGGAGTTAGATAAAGCCACTAACCTTCTCAGTCTGGTGATGAGGCACAGAATCCAGAGGAGGAAGAGATCCAGACAGTTAATGAGGAAGCGTCCAACAGACTGAAGTCGGATTGCCGACTGATCCAAATCCTCCGGGGAACCAGCTGACGCTGTGACAGGACCACAGAGAGCTGTGATTGTCCTCTTGACAATAAATCCAGGCAGACTAGAGAGCCAGGCGAACTCAGGCTGAATAAACCAGTGGCTAGGCTGAGACGTAAATCCAGGGACAAAAACAGGGTCGAATTCCAGGGCTAGAGGCATCAGACAAGGGGCAGGCAGAGACATAAACCAGAGGCAGAAAACAAAGTCGAAATCCAAAATCCAATCCGTCAGACAAGGAGCAAGCAAGAGGGAATAATCCGTAAGGCAAGGCAAGGTCATGGAACGAGATCAGTCAGGAAGGAACGCTGGATAACTACTCACAAATGTTTTCGAGAATCTGGCACCGTCTGCCTGTCAGAGGGCTGTATATAACTGCAGCTCCACAGGTGTGTGGCATGCAATGATTGCGCAGCAGCAGACAGGTGAAGCAGATGAGTTAATTGAATGAGTGAGAGCAGAGCAGGCAGACGGGCCAGAATCATAACAGTACCCCCTCCTCAAGGTCCGGCTCCGGACGGACCCCGAGGCTGATCAGGATGGAGGCGATGGAACTCCCGGATGAGGGATTTGTCCACTATAAATCGTGCAGGAATCCAGGACCTCTCCTCAGGACCATAGGCCTCCCAGTCCACCAGGTAACGTATGCCACGTCCCTGCCGTCTGGACCGGATGATGCGCCAGACAGTGTAGACTGGGCCATCAGCAAGAAGCCGGGCGTGTGGAGGGGGCCTGAAGGTGGGCCCGAGACGGGACACCACATAGGGCTTGATCCGGGACACGTGGAAGGTAGGGTGAACTCTCATGGCACGAGGCAGACGTAAATGAACAGCCACAGGATTGATGATCTTGGATATGGGAAAGGGTCCCACAAAACGAGGTGCCAGCTTACGGGAGTCAACCAGAAGCGGGAGGTCCTTGGTGGATAGCCAAACCTTCTATCCCACCTGATAGCTTGGAGCAGGGATTCTCCGACGATTTGCTGTGCGTGCCTGCACCTCCGACATTCTGATCATAGACCTTCTTGCCTTCCTCCAGATGCGCTGACATCTTAGGGCCGCGGCCTGAGCAGAAGGAACCTCAGCCTCTTTCTCCTGGACTGTGAACAAGGGTGGCTGAAAACCAAACACAACTTGGAAAGGGGATAACCCCGTGGCACTAGCCGGGAGGGTGTTGACAGCATATTCAACCCAGGGTAAATTTTGAGACCATTTGGTTGCGTCTGACTCACATAGTGCGCGAAGTTTGGTCTCCACCTCCTGGTTGGCCCTCTCAGTCTGTCCATCCGACTGTGGGTGAAATCCTGAGACAAACTAACAGTAATCCCCAGCAAGGAACAAAACTCTTTCCAAAAACGTGACACAAATTGGGGCCCTCTGTCTGAGACAATGTCTGTGGGTATGCCGTGAAGGCAAAAAACCTCACGTGCCAGAATGTCCCCCATTTCCTTGACTGAGGGCAACTTCTTGAGAGGGACTAGGTGAACCATCTTAGAAAATCTGTCGATGATAGTTAACAGAACTGTGAAGCCATTAGAAACTGGCAAACCTGTGACGAAGTCCATGGCTATGTGTGACCAGGGACGAGGAGGAATGGGCAGGGGATGTAAGAGTCCAGCAGGAGGGCGATGAGAAGACTTGGCTTGGGAACATTGAGTACAGGCCGTGACGTAATCTGTGACATCTTTGACAAACAGATGATTTTGAAGAAGACGGAGGAGGACAGCCCGGACATGATTTCTGTGGGTTTCCAGATCCTGAGAATAAATCAGAATGTCATCAAGGTATACAAAAACAAACTGTCCAACCATATCCCTCAGGACATCATTCACCAATGCCTGAAAAACTGCAGGGGCATTGTTTAAACCAAAAGGCATTACAAGGTACTCATAGTGACCAGTAGGAGTGTTAAATGCCGTCTTCCATTCATCCCCCTCCTTGATACGAACAAGGTGGTAAGCGTTTCTCAAATCCAATTTTGAGAAGATCTTGGCACCCTGAATCTGGTCGAAAGCAGTGTTCATAAGTGGTAGAGGGTATCGGTTCTTGACGGTGATGTCGTTTAAACCCCTGTAGTCGAAACATGGTCTCAATGAACCGTCCTTCTTTCCCACAAAGAAGAAGCCTGCCCCTGCTGGAGAAGACGAAGGCCTAATAATACCAGCTTTTATTGACTCATCAACATACTTCCTCATGGCTTGGTTCTCTGGTTCTGACAATGAATACAATCGACCCCTAGGGGGAGAAGTGCCTGGTAGGAGCTCAATGCCACAGTCATGGGGTCTATGAGGTGGAAGTGCCGTAGCCCTGGACTTGTTGAAAACCTCCTTAAGTGCATGATATTCGGGTGGTACCTTAGACAGATCAGGATATGTCTTCTCAATGTCATTCTCCGGAAAAATATCTGTAGAGGCAGAAGACAGGCAAGTGGCCGAGCAGGACTTAGCCCAGCCCAAAATCTCTTTGGCTTGCCAGTCAATATGGGGATTGTGCTTTTGTAACCAGGAGGCCCCTAAAACAATGGGTAGTTTAGGAGAGTTGATAATCCTGAATGTGACCTCGTCCTGATGATTGCCCCCCAGTGTGAGTTTTATTACCTCCGTCTTGTAGTATGAACTGTTGATACTATGACCATCCAAAGCCAGGACATTACGGGTGTCAGACGTGGGAAGGTGCTTGATGTCATGGTCCCTGGCGAACGACTCATCCATAAACTCCGTGTCCGCCCCTGAGTCAATGAATACTGACACCTGATGAGAAGTGGAAGACACTTGAATAGTTGCAGGAAATGAGCATGAGGAGACAGACAGTTGACTTCGGCTCAGTAGAGTTCTCCTCACCTCTACTGAGCCTGGGCTTTTAACGGACACTTGAATGCAACATGACCCTGTCCACCACAATAAAAACACAAGTTATTCTTCCTTCGTCGAGCTCGTTCCCCGCAGAAATCTTAGAACGACCCAACTGCATGGGCTCCGGGTCACAACAGTGATCAGAAGGGGGGTGGAAGACCCTTGGGTTCTAGGTGGGGAACAGGACTGTGAGCTGAAGGGGAATTAACCCGTCTATGAAGCCTCTCCCTCCTCCTTTCTGTGAGCCGCAAATCGATGCGGGTTGCCAGGTCCTCAAGTTGGTGAAGGGAGGCAGGGTAGTCCCGGGTAGCCAGTTCATCCTTAATGTTCTCATTCAGACCTTGCATGAAAGCATCCATTTTAGCATGCTCATTCCAAAGACTGTCTGCTGCCAGTAAATGAAAGTCAATGATATAAGATGTAACACTTCTCTCTCCCCGTTTAATGGAGAGTAAACCTCTGGCAGCTTCACGACTAGGAAGAACTGGATCAAAAACCTTGATGAGCTCTTTGGAAAATGCAGAATAAGAAGCACATGTGATCGAACCATTTTGCCACTCAGCAGTGCCCCACTGCTTAGCCTTTCCAGAGAGCAGGGAAATAACAAACGCCACCTTAGAGCGCTCAGAAGGGAACGAAGAAGGCTGAAGCTCAAAATGAATCTCACATTGAGTAAGAAAAGCACGGCACTGGTCAGGATCTCCCCTAAACAGTTCAGGAGGCGTGAGTCTAGGTTCTCTTACCACAGCGGAAAGATCAGGAACTCTGGGGGAAACAGGCTTTACTATTACGACCAGAGACAGAGAACCCAAATTCAGCCAAACACAAAGTGATAAGTAAAAAGGTTTATTCAGAAACTCAGGATCAGAGAGCAGAAGAACAGCAGTCAGCGTCCAGGAACCACTGAGAACAGAGAGACTAGTTAGTGGCTGAATAAAACTCAGGATCTGCAAGGACTTAGATAAAGCCACTAACCTTCTCAGTCTGGTGATGAGGCACAGAATCCAGAGGAGGAAGAGATCCAGACAGTTAATGAGGAAGCGTCCAACAGACTGAAGTCGGATTGCCGACTGATCCAAATCCTCCGGGGAACCAGCTGACGCTGTGACAGGACCACAGAGAGCTGTGATTGTCCTCTTGACAATAAATCCAGGCAGACTAGAGAGCCAGGCGGACTCAGGCTGAATAAACCAGTGGCTAGGCTGAGACGTAAATCCAGGGACAAAAACAGGGTCGAATTCCAGGGCTAGAGGCATCAGACAAGGGGCAGGCAGAGACATAAACCAGAGGCAGAAAACAAAGTCGAAATCCAAAATCCAATCCGTCAGACAAGGAGCAAGCAAGAGGGAATAATCCGTAAGGCAAGGCAAGGTCATGGAACGAGATCAGTCAGGAAGGAACGCTGGATAACTACTCACAAATGTTTTCGAAAATCTGGCACCGTCTGCCGGTCAGAGGGCTGTATATAACTGCAGCTCCACAGGTGTGTGGCATGACGGTGATTGCGCAGCAGCGCAGCAGCAGACAGGTGAAGCAGATGAGTTAATTGAATGATTGAGAGCAGAGCAGGCAGACGGGCCAGAATCATAACACATACAGTTAGTCACAGTAAAAGCTCAGTCAGTAGCTATGTCTAGGAGAAAAATTGGGTTAAACATTGTATTAATATTTTGCAGTTAGCTTTAAATGATAAAATCTCATATAAAGCACATAAGGAAATTAAAATGAGATTAAATTGTATTTTATTTAAATTTGTTTTATCCAAGAATGTTTGACATACTCTATCTAAACAACCATTATGTTAATAAATATGTTTTCAAATGGGAGTGATAATTCTGACATTCCTTTGCTGCTGGTTGAGTAAAACCTGGGTGGATTGCGAAAAGATGTATTTTTTGGAATCTGTGAGCTCTCTGCTTATAGCAAACATGCTGGTTGTGTGTGGAGAAACCGTGTGGTGAATAGCTGAGACCGAGTTTTCCATTTTGTGGAGTTTGTTTATTTTCTGAATCAACTGTCTTTAGTTTTTAACTGTTTTTGGTGTTTGTAGAAATTGTTTACATCAGTTTTTAGCTAAGATTCTACCATTTCTGTGGATACCACATATGTTTATGTTTAACTAATGGAACTTGGAGTAAAGAAAGTAGAAGAAAACAAAAGTTAAATTCTGCCCCCAGTACTGGGTGTTGGACTTAAGAGGCTAATGCAACAATGTAAAATAAATGCGATAAATGGAACCTTAAACCTAATACAGAGACAGATACAGTAATGGTGAAATGGAAGTGCGCTCTCAGTCAGTTCTTAGAGTTTACCGTTCAAATGATCAGGGCCAGTATTCACAAAGATTCTCAGAGAGCTCCTAACTTAGCCTAAAGATTCCTGCCAAGGAGTCCTAGCTTAAGAGTGATTCTGAGAGCAACTCGGAGAAAGGAGACAATAGAGATTCCTATCTTAGTGAGGAGGAGTGGTTGACCCTGTTGCTAGGTGTGACACTTAGCAACGGGGTGATTGGTTGTGATTGGTTGTTGCAAAAAGCAAAAAAAAAACAAAAGTGCTCCTAGTAATCAATGGAGAGATATTAACCGATGATAGAATTTAGACTGGATTCAGAAATGATGATAAAACTTAGCTAAATTAAATGATTTGTCACACAGCATCAAAATGTTTAAACGTAGCATATTTACATGATCATTATTTTGATTTACTAATTATTATGTTTACTCATGCTGGTCATTTTCATACTGCATCTAATTCATATTAATTAATTTCACACTAATATTAAAATTCAGCATTTGACTGTGATCTTGTATAATAAGGTTTAGTTTGGGAAAATGACCAAAACAAAACAGAGAAAAAAAGGTGAGGAAAAGCGAAGTGAACAGAGGAGCAGAGCCTGCTGGTGAAGGAGAAGAGAGGAGTGTTAAAGGTAGATTTGGTCCTGGGATCACAGTGGAACAAACAGGCATTCCCAGCAGATAAAGGCTTCATTCCCTCAGCTTTCACCAGGCTGGAATGTGAGCAGCTCTGGTACCTGCTGCAGTCAGAAGCTACAGAGGAGATAGCAGCTCACCAGAGAACGTCTCCACAGATGGGAGCGTTCTAGATGACCATTTAGGCTGAGGCTGCTGACATCATCATGTACAATACAGCAGATACTTACTCACCTCATTTACATCCTACTTCTATGTATATAGTACTTAGATTATTGTACTTTCTCTTGTATAATGTATTAAAATGTATTAAAGCATTTTACAGTCTGTAGATATTTAAATAATTCTGTACTATATTGTTTGTAATTGTGTTTATTTTTTATTCATGGTTATTTATTATTGTTTCTATTATTTATCCTTGCGCGTTTTATTGATGTACTGTTGCTCATTGTTTGGAGAATATCTCTCCTTTCTCTCAGTCTTTCCACCATCTTCTCTGCTTAACACTTGACACTCTTACTAAAAAGTCCTTCTCACTACTCTTAACGTCTCCTCACATTAGGAGCTCTCTTAAGGCTTAAGATGCTTCGTGAATAACTTTTATTTTACCAAGGGAAAATTCTAAGAAAAATCTTAGAATTCGAGAAAGATTTTTCCTAGAATTACATCACTAGGAGCTACATCTTAGGAGTCTTTGTGAATACGAGCCCAGTTCTTTATCAGGTCTTCATATTTGTACTCTATGAGTGGTATTACTGCTTCCAGGTAATCTTTGCATACAAAGTTGTGTAAATCCAACTTCAGTTGCAGAAATGACAGAACAGATTCTAAACAGTCTTGCAAAAATATTCATACCCCTTGAATTTGTTTTCATGCTGTGATGAAAAGTACATTGTTTTGAAATATTTTTACGAATAAAACAAGTGAACAAGCAGCATCATGAAGACCAAGGGCCACAGCAGACAGGTAATGGTTCGTTCAGACCGAATGCGATTCCAGTGAATTTTTCACCTCATTTGGGTGATGCCGCTGGCCTGACATTTCGCCAGCAATTTGCGTGGCCAATGCACAACAACGCTCCACTCGCTACACTGCGTCATCAAATAGGAGGAGCTCCTTCTCCTGCTTGCTTGTTTCAATTTAACCTGGAGCGAGTCACGGTGCTTTATTTATGGAAAGCTGAACAATGAGTTTGGAGAGTACCACCACCTACTTCAGGAGCTGCATCTGAATGACGGTTGCTTTTAGCCATACTTCCGTCTATTCAGGACCCAGTTTGAGGACCTGCTGTCCCACGTTGGGGAATGAATCAGCCTCTGGGACACCAACTACAGGCGTTGTATCCCCGCTGCAGAACGCCTTCCCATCTGTCATCAGTTAGTAAATAAATCTCAGCTCAATAAAAAAAACTGCCAAATTGTACTATCCAAATTTTCTAAATATAATAAACATTTTTGTGCCTAAACACAGGGACGAGGACCGCCAAAATACACCAGGCAAGTGCTGATGTGACAACAGAATGTAGCATGGTAGCCATAAGTATTGAATAATTATGTAGTTTAAATAACGGCTGATTGGCAACCTAATAATCAGGTTTGCTGACATATGCTTCTGAAAATTAAATGAATAAAAAAACCATTTCCTACATGAACATAGATGTACCCTGAGCAACTGCTGTGAGCTTCATACTTGTATGACAACTTTTGTGCTGAAAAGAGGGCTATAGACACGACGCGAATTGACAGAAAAGTTCAGATTTTTTAACTCCGGCGAAATTCGCTTCGCGTCCATCACAGGTTTCGCTTCGCTGTATTCGCCCTAATCATGCCATTTGCATCGTTCCTGAATGCGCCTCTACATAAGGATGACATGTAAATCAGTCACATCATTCACGTTCGGTATAAGGTAGGAAGTTGTGGAGGCTGTTTAAGGAAGGTGAGGTTAAAAAACAATATTCCAAGCTATTCAACTGTTAGGCAGACACTCCACAAATCTGCCTTTTTTTTGAAGAGTGGCAATTTGCTCAGAGACCTAAACCTTTTGGCTTATCTGCAAAAGACTTTTGGAATGGTAAAAAAAGAATTCTGCACATAACCATGAAACACTATCCCTACTGTGAAACTTGCCATGATGCCAGCATCATGCTGTGGGGATGCTCGTCTTCAACAGAGACAGGGAAGTTAATCAGAGTTGATGGGAAGATGGATGGATAATATGATACTGTGTTAGAATGGCTTTGTGAAAGTCCAGACCTAAATCCAATTGAGAATATTTTGACAGACTTGACAGTTGATGTTCACTGATATTGTCCATTCAGTCTGACTGAGCTTGAACTGTTTAGCAGAGGTGGGCGGAATTGCTAAATATTGTACTCAAGTAAGAGAAGCATTACTTCAATATATTTTTACTTGAGTGAAAGTACAAAGTAGTTATCCAAAACAATACTCAAGTAAGAGTAAAAAGCATTTGGTAAAAAGGCTACTCAAGTACTGAGTTACTGTTTGTTTATGACACTTATTTTTTAGATTTAATTTGTAGGAAATGATGTAATAATCCATCCATCCGTTTTCTATATCCGCTTATCCTTGCAGGGTTGCGAAGGAGCTGGTGCCTATCTCCAGCGTTCATTGGGTGAAAGGCTAAGTACACCCAGGTCAGGTCACCAGTCTGTCACAGGGCAACAAAGAGGCACACAGCACAGACATCAGAGCTCTTACAAAAGCATGTTCCCAGCAGAACTCAGGTAACCTGCTGCTTTTTGATGTTCCTAGGAATCGTCTTGTGACGAGAGCTTTCTCTGCTGCAACTCCCAAACTTTGGAACGATCTCCCACTCACTTTAAGGATGGCCATTACTTTGAATGATTTTAAATCACTTTTAAATACTTCTCTTTTTAACTTGGCTTTGTATCCCAGTTGAGCAGAAGTATCAGATTGTTTTTATTAATATTTTTTATTTTTTTTTTATCTTTCTATTGTTTTAACTTGTCTTATTCTATTAGTTATACTGTAGACGTATTTTAATGCTTATTTCTTGTTTTTTTATTTATTTTATTTTATGGACCTGTACAGCAATTTGGTCACTTTGGTGTGTAAAGCACTCTATAAATAAAGCTTGATTTATTGATTGAATTAGCTTATATTTCATTATTGCTGATTTACATTGTCAGTGGATAAAGATGTAACGACCTCAGAAAGGTTTTGACAGATTGTGTTTGATCTCCAACTAAAAATGCTTTGCCCCCCTCTAACTCTACTTCCTTATCACTTCTGCCTGGGTCTTCCCCTGGCTGACAGTAAAGGAATGTACCCTGTTTTTCAGACAGGGCCTCATCTCAACCAATCAAACCTAGATTAGTTTAAAGTAGAAATACAAAAATGAAGCAGTCTAGATTTTCCACATCCTAATCATCAATGATCAACAGCCTGTCTGATAAGGCTGAAGAAAATAATGGAGCTTTGGACCCGTATACACTCACACACACACACACACACACACACACACACTGTATCACAAGAAGGTAGTACACGTAAGTAATCACCAGATAAAGGTAGAAACACACACAAATTCACAGGTGAGCAACGATTTTCTATGAAAGCTACTTCATTTGTGTTTGTTTGTTGTAGGAAATTGGTAGAAAATATAACCCCAAACCCTTATCTGGACCAAATTCAAGGTATGTATAAAAACAATATTTAACCAGGTAATGATTAAAAATAACACAAAAACACTGATAAACAAAACAGGTATGAAGACTAAAGTAAATGTAATAAATTGTCCATCTGTTAATTCTGAAGTTTTTGATATAAATAATCGGGTTTTTACCAGGCTCCCATATTAAATTAATCTAAACCTCTGGTATAGAAAACTATGCACAACAGATTTCACGCTGAAATTATTTATTAATCTGAGCAAGCCAAAATCTGAACAAGTTGTCCAAAAAGTGCACCCCAAAAATCCTAGATATAGACCATCTATTTACATGCACTGTATAAAGACACATAAGCATTATTGTCTAACTGTCTGAAAATAAATAAGATTAAACTTTTCCTCTTTTAGGCCAATGCTTCCTTCTGTGGCTCTTGCCCCTGCCCGGGCGCAGGGCTACGGTTGGCGGTCAGGTGGGTGGGGCGGTGGAGCATGTCTTGTGCCCACACTGGGGTGGGTGATGAGATGTGCTTGGCCTGGAGCGGTTGGCCTGCCCGGCCCGGTTACCCGGCTGGTGCATGTTTCCCTCTCACGGACTGATGAGCTGGGGCTGCTGACGGTGGCAGAATGGTTGGGTGGGCTTTGTCCCGTCTTGGTGTGGGGTCGGGGAGTCCGTTGTGAGCACGGTGGTTGACGGTGTCTGCCCTGTTGCGCCTGTGGGTGGGGGCCCACCTCCTGGGTCCGGGGCTGGTTGTCCCTATGGGGTATTGGCAACTGGACCTGGGAGTATCGAGTATGTATGGGGAGTGTGAGTGACGTGTGAGTGTACGACGTCCATTGTTGTTTGACTTTACGTTGGGTGCGTGGGTGTGAGTGTTTTTATGTGTACGCATGAGGGTGGGAATGTATGATTGTGATTGTGTGTGGAGGGCAATAATTTTGTTTCTTCCCCTTCACAAATTGATTCTCTTGTTCATAGTGTTACTTCATCATTGCGTGGTGCATTAGACAATGCAGCCCCCTTGAAAAAGAAGGTAATTATTTATAGGAGGCTAGCTCCTTGGTTTAATTCAGAGCTGCGTACTTTAAAGCACAATGTTAGAAAATTGGAGATAAAATGGTGCTCTACACACCTAGAAGATTCCTACTTAATCTGGAAAAATAGCCTACTGTTGTATAAAAAGACACTTCACCAAGCCAGAACAGCTTATTTCTCATCATTAATAGAAGAGAACATGAATAATCTTAGGTTTCTCTTTAGTACAGTTGCTAAACTTACACAGAGTCATAGCTCTGTTGAGTGACCCATTCCCTTAGCTCTCAGCAGTCATGACTTTATGAGATTCTTTTTAAATTAAATTCATTCTATTAAAAATGAAATCATTGACATACTCCCGAAGATGATTACTTCATCCTCAGCAAGTGAGACAACACTGGAAGTAACTGTAGAACCCGATCTCTGTTTGGACTGTTTTGGTCCTGTGGAGCTTCCTGAGTTATCAAAAATATTGGCTTCATCTAAACCTTCAACTTGTATGTTAGACCCAATCCCAACCAAATTATTAAAGAAAGTGTTCCCTCTGATTACCAGCCACATTTTAGATATGATTAATCTATCCTTAGTACATGGATATGTACCACAGGCCTTTAAGGTAGCTGTAATTAAACCTTTACTTAAGAAACCTTCACTTGATCGAGATGACTTGAAAAATTACAGACCTATATCCAATCTTCCATTCTTATGTAAAATTTTTGAGAAAATAGTTGCTAATAATGTGTGAGCATTTACACAGCAATGACCTGTTTGAAGAGTTTCAGTCAGGTTTCAGAGCTTATCATAGCACTGAAACAGCTCTGCTGAAAGTCACTAATGATATTCTTATGGCCTCAGATAATGGACTTGTGTCTGTACTGGTTCTGTTAGATCTCAGTGCTGCACAGGGTTCAGTGCTTGGGCCAATTCTGTTCACTATGTATATGCTTTCAATAGGTAAAATTATCAGGCAGCATAGGATACATTTTAAATGTTATGCTGATGATACTCAGTTTTACTTATCCATAAATCCTAATGAGTACAACCAGTTAGATAGACTACAAGCATGTCTTGAAGATATAAAAACGTGGATGACTTTTTCTGCTTCTAAATTCAGACAAGACAGAAGTTGTCGTCTTTGAACCGGAGTCTGTAAAAAAGAAACTGCTTAGTCAATCATTTAACCTGGATGGCATTAAATTGACCTCCATTAATAATGTAAAAAACCTTGGTGTTATTTTTGACCAGGACATGTCATTTAAATCCCCTATTAAACAGGTTTCTAGGATTTCCTTCTTTCATCTCCGGAACATTGCTAAAATTAGGAATAGGAGTGACGCTGAAAAACTTGTCCATGCATTTGTTACTTCAAGGCTGGACTATTGTAATTCTTTTCTATCAGGATGTCCACAAAATGCAGTTAAAACCCTTTAGCTGATTCAAAGTACTGCAGAAAGAGTTCTGGTGAAAATTAAAAAGAGAGATCATAGTTCTCCTATTTTAGCTTCCCTTCATTGGCTCCCTGTTAAATCCAGAATAGAATTTAAAATTCTCCTCCTCACATATAAAGCCCTTAATGATCTAGCTCCATCATAAATCAGAGATCTGATTGTTCCATATATTCCTAACAGAGCACTTCGTTCTCAGACTGCAGGCTTACTGGTGGTTCTTAGAGTCTCTGGAAGTAGAATGGGAGGCAGATCCTTTAGTCATCAGGCTCCTCTCTTGTGGAACCGGAGCTCCCAGTTTTAGTCCGTGAGGCAGACACCCTGTCTACTTTTAAGGCTAGTCTTAAAACTTCCCTTTTTGATAAAGCTTATAGTTAGAGTGCCTTAGGTTATCCTGAGCTATCTCTGTAGTTATGCGTCTATAGGCTTAGGCTGCTGGAGGACATAATGACCACTTTCACCCTCTTCGCTACATTCTCACACTACTCTCCAATTTTGCATTATTTGCTGTTATTTCAGCTTTTAACTTTATGTTCACTCTCTTTTCTCTTCCTAGAAGCTACACCTTTCCTGATTCTGTGTCTACCTTTGACACCTTTCTGGAGGGGGGCATCGTCCAAGCTACCAATGATCCACATGGCCCTGTCTTTCAGTTTTTAACCCTTTCTCTCTCCTAGACATAGCAATTGACTGAGCTTTTACTGTAACTAATTATATGTGCTCTCTTTCAGACTCTAACCTTTAAAACTGGCTCAGAGTTTATCTGTTCTTTCTTTCTAGATGAAACGACTAAAGGAGCTACATCCATTAACATTTACTTTTCCTTCCCATAGGGAGTACTCCTGGATCAGTGCTTCTGTGTTCTTTTTGTGTCTCTGCTCTGTTCTCTCAAACCTATGCATGCTCAGTATGAGGGATTGCTTCAAAGTCAACGCCAGTGACTGTCCACTGTCTCTACATGCTCATCCAGGAGGAGTGACTGCCACAAGTCTGACTCGATGCAATCTGCTGGGTTTCCTTAGATAGAAAAACTTTTAACCAATTTGAATAAATAACTGAATCTGACTGCACTGTTCAATGATTAGGATTAATTGGAATGTATGTACCTGACTTTTGTGAAGTGCCTTGAGACAACATGTGTTGTGAATTGGCGCTATATAAATAAACTGAATTGAAATAAACTGAATTGTGTGTGCCTGTTTTTTGTGTCAGGTTGGGTCTTGGGCTGCTCCCTCTCCTGGATCAGTTTAGGCCCCCATCGAATGTGGGGCCTATTCCCGCCCCGCCACACTACCTGCCGGTGGTTGGTATCTCTGCCCGCCGGTGTACTTATGGTTCTCGGATCCGGGGCTGGGTGCTTTGGTGTGTGCTGGCTCACTCCTGGTGGCTGCTTGCCGGGCCTGGACCCCTGGGCTCGGTCGGGCCTCTATGTCCCGGGGTCTCGGGTCTCTGGGTCCATGGCTGGATCTGCTCGGGCGTAGACGGCTGTCGGTGGGGCCTGTGGGCTCATCGCTGCAGCTCCCTGGGCTTCTGCACTGTGGCTGCTGGGTGGTTCCCCTGGGATTCTCCCCTGCTCCTCTCTGGGGGAGTTACGGTAGTCCTGGCGGTGATTCTCCTGGAGTTCCTGTGTTCTGGGGGGCCTTTGGATGTCTGTGGCTTGGATCTCCTCCGTATCTGTCCCGGGTCCAGGAGGGCAGGTCCTCGGCTCCTCACACTCACTGTTGCATATTTTTATGGAGAAACCGTGTGTGCACATGCGCACTCACACTCAGACCCACAGGTGTTTAGATTCAGGTGTTAACAGATACACAAATATTCTATATTGAGCCGCATTTACCACTAAATACATCTTGCATTCATAAGTACCGTGCACCTTTCGGTAAAAAGGCTGTTAATATGAACATTTCTGCTGGTGAAGAAGCAAGCAGGGTGTTATCTTGTATTCTCTTCATACTTCTTTCTTTCTTCCATTCTATTCTCCTTCTCTCCCCTTTTCCTTTTTGCCCCCCCTTTCTCTCTTTCGTGCTTCTTATTTTTCCTTTCCATTTCTGTCTCCGTAACAATTGAAATAATCCCAAAGCAGTTTCTAATAAAGTTTCTTTTTATGAATATCAAGCAGAGCTTTGAAGTGTTAGCTGTAATGCTCCACTTGTGAAAGTAAATCTGTTGGGCTTTTTCCTGGCACTCAGACAACAATTCTGAGTGCTTCTCTGCCAGACAGGACACGGTAAAAAAAACAAAAAAAAAGAATTATTTCAGTGTATTAAAGTCCAAAGTCCAAATATTCGTTGGTAGATCTCTGTATAAAACCAACAATCTTTCATTTATAATTATATCTCAACCGATGAGCAGCAGTTGGAGCCATATTGAATGCTTTGCCTCTCTGTAGAGCAAGTACAACATGTGCAACATAGAAAGGTGATGTAACTGAATGTCCTCTATACTGAGGGAGTATATAACTGATGTTGGGCAGACATAATATTACAAAACTAGGCAGTGGTGAATGGGGCATGGTTAACAAAAATAAAAACAGACTGAAGAAGCAAAACAAGAAAACTGCACAATCCAAACAGATCATAATGATCTTTACAAAACTCCAACATTACATGGGCATCTCTATAAACTGGTAAAATATATCATCAAACAGTTCATTTATTTCAGTTAGTAACATTTTTGTATTTTATTGAGATGCATCTGTAAAAAAGGTCTAAAAATGGCCACGGGAAGGTGGTTTGGTAATGTCTATCCTTGACATGCTCTTTAGCTATGTGGTAATAACCTAACATTAACCCCAGCATTGGGCACACATCAGCAACTGAGATGTACTTACTCACCTGTGACCAGATCAATTAATCAGTTTTATTAGCTTTTATTATTTATTGGCAGATCTTTATCACATATTTCTACAAATCACCTGTTTTGGCACAGTTAGCAGCACTGCTGCCTTGCAAGTGTTCAAATTCAACCCTTGGGACTTTCTGCATAGAGTTTGCATGTTCTTCTTGTGTATGTGTAGAATCTCTTTAGGTACTCGGGCTTCAACCCACAGTCCATAAACATGACTGTTAGGTTAATTGGTCTTTCTAAAATTGTTGTTAGGTATAAATGCATGATTTTCTGTGTCACTGTGTTGCCATGTGATGCTCTGGCGACCTGTCCACAGTGTACCCCACCGCTGAAGATAGGCACTGGCCACCTCGTGACCCTGAGAGAACAAGCTGGTATAGACAATAGATGGATGGATGAATGGATTTGTATACTGCTGAGTATTTCTCTGTTTTATCTGACTGTAAATGCAGTGATGGTAAAAGCACTTTGTCACTTTTAAGTTTTTATTGTAAAATGATCACATCTTTTACAAATCCTAAAATTATCAAGAAGGAAAACATACAGGCTGTTGATTTCATGTCATTATTTATTAAACAAAGTTCAAGCCAAAATGCAAAAAACTGTGAAATACTGAAAACATCCCAACAAAACTGGATATGTACAAAGAAAACTATATTTTTCCTTTTTTCCCATGACTGTATTGCTTTACAGCTATATAAAGGCTGTAATGTAAACCTTCAGCTCTACAACCACACCTGCCAGAACTACTGGTAACTTCAGGTTTTGCTACCTCACTAATCAGCACAGAAACTCTGGAAACATTCTTTATTGCTGACACCATGACCATGGTCTGTCAGAGTCACAATAACACTGACAATTTATGATAAATTGTTTCAGAACATTTAGCACTCTCAACATTCCAACCTGTTCTGGAGGCTGGAGGCAGCTGCCTTGTTACCTTCCTCCTTAGTCTAGCAGGTGTGGCTCTCCTCTAACAAAGTTGATGCTGCATACCGCCACCCGCTACTGCTATTGTTAAACATCATGATTACTGAATGTATATTACCAAATTCTTTTTAATTATGCATCTGGAAGCTGTTGAAAAGTTGTTATTAAAAGACACATGGGCAAAATCGAATAGGAGAGTGTTGAACAAAAACAATAGGAATCATAATAATAGACCTACCTCTCGTTATTTGTGGGTGCTGAGATAAGTGGCTCATTCATATTCATAAATTCCAATGGGGTCTAAAGACAACAACTACAAATAAAACTGCATTAGCACAAATTTTATTGGAAGTTAAAGAGACATGTTTTTTTTTGTGCTAACTTAATTAATTATGTTCATTTTAATTTTAATGTATATGATTCTAACTGACCAGAGGAATCAGGTATATCCCTTTCTACAGGAAATGGTGTTCAGGTAACTTCCCAAACTTTTAGTTTGATGACTTAAAGCTACACAACTACACTTAAACACTTCGCCTAATTAGAACAGTGTATTGTTTTCCATTGACTGATTACAGTCCCCTTTGCAATCCAAGACGCTAATTTTTTTTATTTAAAAAAGTTGTTGAGCCTCAAAATCCGAACAATCTTTTGAGAAAAGATAGGCAATTATATTTTATAATTGCCTACTGTATGAAATCTGTTTTAATCATTTAAAAAAGCCGTAAGAATATATTAACCCTTCACGACAAGAATAGAACCATTTTTTAACAGAGCAATGTTTAAGGAAAATTTAAAGAGCAGGTAGTTTGTGGCCTAATAATAATTAAACAATTAAATAATTTACCTGTCTGGAGAATTTTATGCTGTCACATAAAAACACATAGATAATAATTTGAAACTGTCCTTTTTTAAATTCCCTTTATTTTTTTAAACACTTCTCAGTTCTTTGTCATTTCTGGCCATAGTTAAGAGCCGCAGTTGTAATGTTGCAACCTGGAACCTGTCTATTTCCTAGTCTGCTCTATGCTCTGCCACTAATTGCATTCATTCTCTTCATGTGCCTGATTGCTGTTTGCTGCCTTTCACTCAGGTCTCTGCCTACAAAAAGCTCCTTCCAGCCTGAAGTTCTCTGCCAGATTATCTTGGGCCTCACAGCCTGCAGATATCTAGCTTCTCATCCTTGCCTTGATTTTTTTTTCTTTGCCCAGCTGTTCTTGACCTTAGCCTGTTGCCTGACCTTGATTTAAGAATTACGGATTGGAAACCTCTGCCACTGGAAAACTGTACTTGGACCTAATGGAAATGTGCCTTTTGGATTATCCCTGACCGACCTTCTTGCCCTGTGCTCTGCATCTTTGAGCTGATTCTGGATCAGTGTGGACCAGCTCATCATAAGGAGGTTATTGGCTTTTAGCTCCAGCATTTCCCCCTCAGATTTCTGCTCAGCCACTTACCTTCTCCGTTGCCTTACAGAAGACTCTAGATCCCTGCAGAGACCAGCTTCTGTCCAACACCAGTGGTCAAACAAACTTTTGTTACATAATGTTACTGTGTCTGGCTGAATTATCGCGTTTTCAGATCTGGTCACGACAGTATAATCTGTCCATGATGAACCCGTCACCAGCACAAGAGGGCCGCACTGGTGTTGAGACATCTATTTCCAAATTAGAGAGGACTATTTCTGGCATGATGGTTTTGTTGCATAATCGTCCACTCCGTACTAACCCTCCAACAGCTCCACCTGCAGCTTCCATGGAATCAGCTGTGCAGTACAGAACATCACCACTTCATGAACCTCGTCTCACTCTACCAGAAGTATTTAAAGGGGAACTCTCACAGTGCAGAGCCTTCCTAACTCAATGTGAGATTCATGTCGAGTTGCAGCCTTCTTTTCCTACCGAAAGGGCCAAGGTAGCATGCCATTTCATTGCTTTCTGACCGTGCCAAATTATGAGGAACGGCTGAATGGCAAAGACTCAGACTTGTTACTCTTTTAAGAACTTTACTAAGGAACTGGCACGAGTTTTTAGCCCAGTATTACCTGACAGAGAAGCTGCTAGAAGACTGCTTTCAATTAAACAGGGTAGAAGAAGAGTCACTGACTACATTACAGATTTTCACACTCTCGCAGCAGAAAGTAAGTGAAATGACGAGGCACTAGTTGACGTGTTTTACCAAGGGATGTCACAGGAGATCAAGGACCAGCTCGCTACTCATGACACTCCAAAAACGCTGAAAGATCTGGAGGACCTGGCCACTAGGATTGATCTAAGGCTGATGGAATGGAGAAGAGATGGTGGAACTTTCAGAGGCCTTCCTTCTGGGGAATGAATTCCATCCGCCTCTCCAGCTACTGAGGTACATAACTTTGTTGCCATGCCAGCACAGGAAGCAGAGAAACCCATGCAGATCGGACGTACCAACCTGTCATCACAGGAGAGGGAAAGTCACAAGAGACTGAACTTGTGCTTCTACTGCGGTTCCAAGGAGCATTCCATTAGCCATTGTCCTTTTAAAGGGCAAACTCAGTAGGTAGCAGGAGGTTCCTACTGTCTATTTCTGCCAAAACCCTCCCCTTTGTTAGTGAACCTGCTGAACTCAAACTAAATGTTTATAGGTCTTAAGGACATCAATGTTTCCCCGTCTTTATTGATTCAGAAGCAGATACGGAGTTTTTTTACCAAGACCTCGCCAAGTCACTGGGGTTACAAAGCACCCTAACTGACAAATCTCAGAAGGTGCTAGCCATAGATGGTCATGTTGTTCATCAGATAACCCAAGAGACTGAACCCATTCACATGACAATGGGAGGTAATCACCATGAAGAGATTAAGTTTATGTTGATCAAATCACTTGACTTGCCAGTTATTTTAGGGGCATCCTGGCTGATGCAGCACAACCCCCATGTTGATTGGGCAAAAGAGAAATTGGTCTCAGCATTGTTTAATGTCCTGTTTGTGCATTGCCCCCATTCCCACCTGTGTGAGAAATCGAAGAGAAATACCCAGATATTTCTAAGCTCCCAAATGAATACCATGATCTGAGGGAAGTATTCAACAAACATAAGGCCAGTTGTTACCGCCCTCATCGACCTTATGATTGTGGAATAGATCTGCTTCCTGGAACCTCCCCTCCTGAGAACCGCATTGTTATGATTCTGGCACGTCTGCTCTAGCCTGTCTCTCTGGCTGCAATCAGCAGATGAGATGCACCTGGTGACTGCTGCAGTGCAGTGCAATCTGTGGCATTCCAAGCACCTGTGTCTTCCCTGATATATACTGACTCTGACAAGCAGACGGTGCCAGATTTTTAAAAGCCATCGTGTGAGTAGATATCCAGCGTTCCTTCCTGACTCATTGTTGTTTTGACCTTGCCTTGCCTCTTGGATTTTTGCCTCTGCCTGCCCCTTGTCGGACTGTTTGGATTTTGGTTTTGACCCTGTTTTCTGCATCTGATTTATGCCTCTGCCTGCCCCTTGTCTGACGTCTCTTGTTCCGATCATTGACCCTGTTTCTGTCCCTGGATTATTGAATCAGCCTAGCCCTTGGATTATTCAGCCAAAAATCACCTGTCTCTCTCACCCGCGCTGTGGAGATCCCTGCCTTCTACCCACTGAGGTTTCCCCTCTGGGTTTCAAGTTTAACCCAAGACAAGAACAGGTTAGTGACTTTTCTGATCCTTGCAAGATTTGGAGAAACTACAAGTCACTAATCCTTCTTTCTGCTTCAGTGATTCCTGGAAGCTGTGTGGAGTTTAACCTGAGTGACGTTTTCCTGTAGCTGAATAAACTTTTTAATCTTTCAGTTCTGTGTCTGGCTGAATCTTGGGTCCGCCTTTTTCTAATTCGTAATGCGCATATTCCAATTGTCTGCTAATGAATGTGACAAAGTGGTTCAGTTTGTGTTTACCACTTTTCCCTTATTCTTATTTCTGATTTATTTACTTTCGGTAGCTGGTTATAAAGCTTAAATTTAAAAATTAGTTTGCAACTTTGCTTCACTTACTATCCCGGGTTTGTTTGTGTTAGCATTATGTTGCAGTTTTCATCTATTTATATGTTTGGGTTAAAGCTATTACTTCTGGACTATTGGTTGACTTTGTTTTTGTTTCAAAGTATATTCATGGTATTTGTTTTCCTTTTTATTCACCATTGTTTGTCATAGTGTTTCCTGCATGAATGGCTGGATGATGTCACTGATTACCTTGCTGGGTTCTACCAATTAGAGGGTTTTCTTTGGAGCATTGCTTTATTTTTTCTTTAAAGTAACTTTTGAGTTAACTTCTATTACATGGTATATTTTGCAGATCCTTTCATTATGTAGATGAGTTTGTAAATTAGATTAGTAATTTTATTTTTAGTTTCTGTTTAGATTTTGTTTTTTCCTGTTTAATTGTGGCTTGGTCCACTAAAGTGCAGGTGTGTTGCCAACTGGCTATAAAAACAGTAAGTTCTTAGAAGGGGAGGTGGGGGGGGGGGGGGTGTCAGAGTCAAAAGTAACAAAGTCAACAGAAGAATCTGAAACCGGTGGCTGATGCTGTTTTATTGTTCATCTTGCTGCTCCTTGACGACACTACTTCCCAATGAGAGATATGCTATGCAGAGGTATATCAGTGATAGTCTTAAGGCTGGTACTATTCGCCCCTCGTCTTCTCCTGCGGGAGCCAGTTTTTTCTTTGTAGGCAAGAAAGATGGTTCTTTGCGCCCCTGCATTGACTATAGGGGACTAAATGACATAACGGTGAAGAACAGATACCCACTTCCGCTCATGAACACTGCCTTTGATCTCATCCAAGGAGCCCAGATCTTTAATAAGTTGGATCTGAGGAATGCTTACCACTTAGTAAGGTTAAGGGAGGGGGATGAGTGGAAGACTGCTTTCAGCTCTCCCATAGGCCATTATGAATATCTGGTTGTGCCTTTTGGCCTCACAAATGCCTCAGCTGTCTTTCAGACTTTGGTCAATGATGTCCTGGTTGGACACTATGGCTTCGTCTATTTAGATGACATGTTGATTTTTTTTTTTTTTCAAAACACCTTGAGGCCCATAGACAAAATGTTACATCTGTCATGCTTCGCCTTCTCCAGAACAATCTATTTATCAAAGCGGTGAAATACAAATTTCATCAGACTACAATTTCCTTCCTTGGTTTTGTCGTTTCCCCTAACAGGGTTACTATGGATCCCTGTAAACTGACAGCAGTTAAGGACTGGTCCATTCCGCAAGACAGGAAGCAACTACAGAGGTTTTTGGGGTTTGCCAATTTCTACAGGTGTTTTATTCGCAATTTCAGTCAGGCTGCTACCCCTCTACATGCTCTTACCTCGTCTAAGACCAGATTCCTGTGGAATGAACGGGCTGATGCAGCATTCACCAAGTTAAAGGATCTGTTCACATCTGCCCCTGTTCTTCACAGCCCAGACGCCTCCAGGCAATTCATTGTTGAAGAGGATGCGTCCAGTGTGGCTATAGGGGCTGTTCTCAGTCAACGCAGCTATGACAATAAGGTTCACCCATGTGCCTTCTTTTCCAGAAGCCATCCTCCTCTGAACAAAATGATGTGAGAGATCGAGAACTGTTGGCAGTGAAACTGGCTTTGGAAGAATGGTGCCATTGGCTGGAGGGATCAGAGACACCATTTTTTGGTCTGGACAGATCACAAGAATCTCGAGTACATCAAATTAGCTAAGCAGACTCAGCCCTCACCAGGCCAGGTGGGCATTATTTTTCAGCCGTTTCAATTTCACTTTTTTTTTCATTTATCTTACAGACCTGGGACTAAGAACATAAAACCAGACACTGTCCAGGATTCAGGAGCCTTCTGCTAAGGGGCAAGCTAGTGAGAGAGGGGAATTTATACTGCTTGATTCCATTCGGCTGGCAGTATCTCAGGTGGGTTTGGAGGATACTATCAAGAGGTCTCATCGACAGCACCCAGTTCCAGTCACTTGCCCACCAGATCACATGTTTGTCCCTAATAATCTCAGAACTGAGGTACTCAGTTTTTGTCATTGCTCACATCTGTTTTGTCACCCAGGATTTAGTAAAACCCTGTCTTTCATCCAGGGACATTTTTGGTGGCGAACGTTATACTCTGATACTAAGGACTTTGTTTTTGCCTGTCATACCTGCTCCCAATCTAAGCCATCCCGCAGACTGCCAGCCAAACACCTCAGTCCACTTATACCAGATCGACCTTGGTCACACATTCCCATGGACTTCATATCTGGACTGCCTGTCTCTAACGTCCATACTCACCACTCTGGATAGGTTTTCAAAAATGACTCACCTGGTCCCCCTCAGGAAACTCCTTTCAGCCATAGAACTTGGTGGAATCTCGGTCCGTGAAATGTTTCACTTACATGGACTACCTACCGACATCGTTTCATCTCTCAGTTTTGGAGAGAGATCTGTGATGTGTTGGGATTAAGGCGAGTCTCTCATCTGGCTTTCATCCTCAAACACACAGGACAGTCTGAACGTGTTAACCAGGAGGTTGAGGTTAAATTAAGAATGCTTTGTGAAAAGGATCCTACTAGTTGGTCACAGAATCTGCCTTTGGTTGAGCATGCACTAAACTCTCTTCCATCCTGCTCCACTGGCTTGTCTCCTTTTTACACGGTTTATGGGTTCCAGCCACTTGTGTTTGCCATTTCATTTTTTAGATTTTTAGCTCTGATCACGACAGCAGTGGAGGAAATAGACAAATGCTCTGGTGTAATTTGAAATTAAATTCATTGGTTTGAAAATGAATTTCACTAAGTGAAAGTAGTCAAACTGAACTTTCAATAGAAAGAAATCCATGTTCAAAGCACATGAATTCAGTTTGAAGTTAGCAGAATTTGTTTTCAAACCAAAGCGTTTAATTTCAAATTACAAGAATAGAGTTTCTGATGGCACACGTTTCCGCTCATAGAAGGTAGACAGTAAAACTTTCCCCTGACAGCTGCGACTGAGGCTAAGTTCGCATAGCAGGCAAATGCAGCCCAAGTCAGATTTTTTTTTATGCCGGTCTGAATGGCCCAGTTCCATTTTTTTTATTTTTTTTACCTCCAGAAAATTGGAATTGTGCCACTTCCATAAGTGGTGTCATTGTCCTGCCTCTGACTATGCATCCACACCAGTGGCGGATGCTGGTCTTTCAAGGAGGGGAAGCTCAATTTCAAGATCGCTGATTCGCTGCTTTAGCTGTCAATCAAAAAGGGATTCAGCCTCAGACAGATCATCCAATCATCATGAAGAAGGTGAGAGTCTGGGCCAGCCGAGGCCAGCCAACTGCCCAATAGACCTCCAGAGATGCTGAGCGTCCGATGGGCGGGACAAAGCCCAGCATTTATCCAATGACTCGTCTCGTTTCGTTGCAGCCAAGGCTGCCCCATAGACCCCCAGAGACGCTGAGCGTCCGATGAGCGGAACAAAGCCCAGCATTTTTGCTTCGCTATTGAGCTCACTGTTTAAAGCACTGTGAAGCTGCGGGAATGAGTGAGAGGAAAGCCGCGTCGTTACCAGTGATAAGAAGCTGATTCTGAACAAAAGTTGAGCGCGTTGTAGCGCATGTTTAGTCAATGACATGTACACACAACAGTATATATTTGATCACTTATTTTTTGACATTTTAGGGGAAGCTGAGCTTCCCTTGCAGTCTTAGAGCAATCGCCACTGATCCACACAGACTTCTCTCGAGAAGTAGCAGTCACTGCTCCATTAAAAGCCACTAACACCAAAATGAAATAGTGCTTTGTACGAGCATGCAAAAAAAATCTGATTTCAGCAAAAAATCTAAATTGAGCATCAAGACCTGCTGTGTGAACATAGCCTAAGATGTGTTGCGAATTAACGGCCAGATAAACTCAGCTTGCTAGCAGGCTTAACTTTACCACCAGTGCCATCAGACCCAAACTGAAGTTATTATTCAACAAAGAACTTATCAAAGACAAAACTTTTACAACTCAGATATTCTAAATCAAAGTACAATATACATAAACATGTCTGTCTTACCATTCTCTGCTGGACACTGCACACAGCAAATGAGAAAGAACTCTCCATCCATCGTCTTCAGCTCATCCAAGATGAGGTCACAGGAGTAAAGGGTCCAGTAGGGAAATCAGCTACACTCTCCAGCTCAATCTGAGGAATCCCGAGGTGTTCCCTGGCCCACAGGGAAATAAAGTCCCTCTTTGGGTGTCGCTGGGTCTCCTCCCAATGGAGGACAAGCTAATGTTATCACAGTAAGACTGTTGTTGAAAATAACATTCACAATTTTACTTGATTAAAAGTAAAAAAAAAAAAAGACTAAACTTTTATACCTTTAAGAATTCCTTTCTATAGTTAATGACTAACATTATCCCAGCAGATGAAAGTGACATCAAGTGAGCATCACCATTTAATTCTGTACTCAGTTGTTAGTTTTTTTTTTATAAACAAATATCGAATAAACTTTTCATCATCTTCTGGATGTTGTTTCGACACATCGCAAACAGGAAGTAAACCACAGAAAAACACATTTTACTTCAACCTTTCTCAAAACAAAAACTTCTTATTATTCATTATTGTTGAAGTACAACTATTCTAGATTTCTTCTTAGTATTGTTGTGAGGTAGAAAATGAATCTTTGTTCTGTTGTGCAAAAAAAATCCGCAGTTCTTACATGTATAGTGATAATTAAAAACATGCCTAGAAATGGCTGTCAAAACTGTTTTGAATCTTTTTTCTATCTGAGAAGTCAAGAACAGTTGGGGGCCCTGCTGGCCTGGGGGCCCTAATCAGCAGCATTTTTCTCGTATGCCCTTGACCAGCTCTGGTGTATGTGTTCAACCTGAAATAATAAAAATAATTTCTATTATATCAATCAATAGAATTAATCTTTCAGTCGAATCCCAAAATTGTTGTTTTATTTCCTGAGTCAGTGGTCTGTAAAGGAGGGGATATGTCTATCTTCATTAACTGATTACTGGCCTCTGACAAATGAAAATTGAGAAGGAAAAATATTCAATGTTATTCACACACTGTTAGGTCTTTTTGTCTTTATTTTCAAAATTCTCAGAAAATTGTTTGAACTACTGTTTTCTGTTCAGAAGCAGTTTCTTGATCTCCATTTGTTGCTAGATAAGGAGAGAAAATGAAATAAAAATGTGATGCTATAACTTGGCTTCCTTTGCTCAACTATTTTACAAACGACTACTGTAAAACTACACTATGGTAAAGATCTTAAGCAACCTCTCATTTAGATTTCATAAACCAGACATTCTTTTTAGGGGATTTAAAGCAACAGCACTTCAAGTGTTCTAAGTCTTTAAATTGAGTGTTTGGCTGCCTTTTCTCTGTGTTTACTAATATGCAGAGTGGGTCAAAGGTTGTATGGGGTCCACGTTTACTCCAGTCCATCACCCACCATTCCTTAAAGTGATCTATGTTTGTCTGACCCTCATAGTAGTATAATAACATGTTCAGCAAGTGACAGAAGTAAATAAATTACAGAGATGCGTTTTTTGTCTGAAATCGACATATTTCATACCTCCCAATAAGGTCTTTGGTCCAATCCACCACTAAACCTGCATAACAATTTCACCATTGACTGTGTGCACTGACAGTGACAATACAGCAAGCATTCAAAGGGTGGCATAAAACACACAGCAGACAAGGGAATGATAGGTCAGAAGCTGAAGAAGAAAAAAAAAAGGTATTTTAAGGAGAAAAAACAGCCTTCAGAGAGGGAGACAGGGAATTATTTAGGAGTATACAGAAGCAACTTAAAGTAAAAATAACATACAGCAAGGAGGCACGCAGGAAGAAGCTGGAGAGCAAGCTCAAGTAAGACAGTATCAGAGATGTGTGGTCAGGGATGAAGAAGATCACAGGCTTCAAGCAGAAGGACGATCGGACCGATGGATGTCTGGACAGAGCCAATGAACTAAACACATTCTTCAGTAGGTTCAGTTCAGAAACAAGCTAAGCATCCTCCTCTCCTGCTCACAGCCAAACAGACATTCCACCCTCCTTTGACCTACAGCTTTTCTGTCACACGTCAAATGTTTTATCTTCCACCTCAGCCATGGACCCTTCCGCTTCTACATGTTTGCCTTCAACCAAATCAGAAGATGCTCCCTTTCCTTCCTCCTTCCACCGGTGTGCCACAAGAAGTCAGGTGAAGAGACTGAACTGAAATAAGGCTGCGGGTCCAGATCGTGTCAGCCCTAGAGTCCTGAAGGCCTATGCAGAGCAGCTCTCTGGGATTCTGCAGCACCTCTTCAACTTTAGCCTGGCCCAGAAGAAGGTTCCAGTGTTGTGGAAGACCTCCTGTCTTGTTCTGGTACCAAAGAAAATTCACCCAGTGTTCATGTCCTCAATGACTATAGACATGTTGCCCTGACATCACACATGAAGGTCCTAGAGAGACTCTTGTTTGCCCACCTGAGTAAGCAAACAATAAGCTATCAGGACCCCCTTCAGTTTGCTTATCTCTGTGGAGTTGGAGTTGAAGATGCCATCATACACCTGCTTCAACAAACCCACTGTCATCTGGACAAAGTCAGCAGCACTGTGAGGATCCGGTTCTTTGATTTCTCCAGTGCATTTAAGAAAATTCAACCTGATTTGCTTTTTCAGAAACTCCAGAAGACTCAGGTGGAGGCCTCAACAATCTCCTGGATCAAAGACTACCTGACCAACAGACCACACTTTGTGAGATCGAAGGGTTGTGTGTCTAACCAGGTAGTCGGCAGCACAGGAGCACCACAGGGGACTGTACTCTCACCATTCCTTTTCACTCTGTACACCTCAGACTTCCAGGACCAGACAGACTCCTGTCATCTGCAGAAATACTCAGATGATTCTGCAGTCATGGGGTGGATCAGAGATGGACACGAAGCTGTGTACAGGGAGCTGGTGGACCGCTTTGTGCATGGTGTGAAAACAATCATCTCATCTTGAATGTGAATAAAACAAAGGAGATGATTGTAGATTTTAAGAGAAACAGGAATAGGTCAAGCACTATTTCCATCATGGGAGAAGAAGTGGAGGTGGTGGAGGAGTAGAAATACCTTGGTGTTCACCTGGACAACAGACTGGAGTGGAGATGCAACTGTGAAGCCGTCTACAAGAAGGGACAGAGCAAACTGTACTTCTTGAGGAAATTGAGGTCCTTCAGTGTTTGCAGCAAGATGCTGCATATCTTCTATAAGTCTGTTTCACACACCGTTGTCCATACTGCTCGTGTCCTTTTTTTTATTCATAAATGTTTCTACATATTGTGGTTGTGGAAACCTAAGTCAAATTCCTTGTTTGTGACACGAACTTGGCAGATAAATTTGATAGTGACTTCTATATCAAACTCACAACAAACATATCTTTAATCAGTCTCACGCAAACAAACATTCAGTCTCTTTGTTCTGGAGCAAGGGTGATTGTTGTTTACAGATTTACTACACAACAATAATTACAATGTAAAATAAGTGAAACATTGTTTAAAATAGCAGACATTTAATGTAAATCTGCTGGAAATAAGAAGACACACCATAACTTACTCATTAAAAATCGCCCCCTCCCTTCCAAAGCTAACCTTCATCATCGTCAGCGTACGCAGCTATCTGAAGAGGAGCTCTCAAGTTTAATGAAAAGTTCAGAGAGAGATTATGTCTGCTGCTGCTGCTACAAATTATAGTGACCCTTCTACCTCACTCTGTTCTCCCAACTTCCTTGCTACAAACAACCACAGATAGAAATAATGATAACTGGTTAATCTAATAAAGGACAGGTTTTAGCCAAATAAAAAACAAATTATGCATGTGACCCAAAAATGCAGACTTTTTGAAATTATTGTGGCTTCAGTGCAAAAAAAAGTTTACTTTATAGAAATGCACTTTAATTTCTAAAAGGGGAATTTAAATTGAGGGGGTTCCCAACAAAAATCCAGTGTATTAATGCGAAAATGATTTTTTTCCTCAACAGAAAGAGAGGAAAGGCAGCTAAGATTTTTAAGTTGCTTCGGGGTTTAAATTAAACCCTTTTTTTTTTCAGTGTCGGGAGGTCACATGTTGATAACAGCCGTCAAAAAATGTAACCTTTTTTGCATTTCGGGGGACTTTCATTTGTCTGTTCAAATTATAGTTTTAAATACCTATGTGTCAGAAATTTAATTTGATCACTAAAATTTAAAATCCAAAAAGATTATTTTTGAAAACATAGGACAAAAATTTTAGGGAAATAAACATTTTTTTATTACCCAACTACATCAAAATAAAAGACTGTAAAAAGTATAAACATACTAAAAGATTCCCTAATCCATGGATCTTTGTGTATCATCTAGTGGATATGACAAATGATTATGATAATTAGTCTCAACTGTAATCTGCATCACATAGCCTACATAGGAATACTATTTTCCCCTTTAAACAGCTAACACAAAGGGGTTTAAAAATATTTAGCCATAGTAAATTTTTTGGATGAGGTATATATTTTTATAGAAGTATATTTTTTAGTTCCAAAAAAATTATATTTTTTAACTGTCTCAAAATAATAATAAAATAATAATAATAGTTTATAACAGTTTGCTAAAATTGTATTTCTTCACCAAAAGCACTGCTGAAAACATCTCTTTATGCTGGAGATTACCTGAATATTCCTGATTTTTGCCTGAAAGCCGTGCCAAGACCTCTGTCTCTGTCGGGGGCGGTTTGGGGATTCCCCCCTACTCTTCCTTCCTCAGCTTTTTTTTTTCGCTGGGGGTTTCTTCGAGTGTGAAAATTTTTATATTTTTTCTGTAAACTAGTGGTGTTCCCACAGTAGCAAATGACGTTTTTCTGCACACATCATGTGGTAATGCCCTTATCAGCTACAGTAAATAACGTCTACAAAGCGCTTCTCTCTTTCTCTCCGCCTCAAAGGGCTGCTGTCAGAGCTCTCTGGGGAGAGCAGGGAGGGGAGGCGCAGGAGAGAAAACCTATGAACTCCGAAGTAAACAGACATTATGAGGACGCAGGAAGAGAATCTAAAAAAATGAAGTATCGACCCCACCATCCCTAGCATCAATCCGATTCTATCCCCACTTTGGGGTTATTTAGGGGAAAGTCATGTGTGTGTGTGAAAAATAAATGCGTGTGTCTCACGTGAGGCCGGGACCTAATGAAGTATANCATTCTAGTTGTGATCCCGACTTGGTGTTCTTTTTCAGCGTGAGGAATGTCATATGCGGCGTGTGTGCGTGTGAAGTCAGGAAAATTGTGTGTATCTCACACTCAGTGCATGAGGCTTGAGAGCTCTGTACATTTTGTTGAGAGTCAAGTACTTTTATTAGGTTGAAGACAACAATAATGTGCAGAGACTTGTAGAACAATTAGTCAAGATTAGACATGAGAAGAACTGCCCTTCCTTTTATTCAGAGTGATTTTCTGTATAGCTCTTCTAGTTTATTATTGAGGTAAACATGCATCAAATCAGTTTTCATTACTACGTATGTACAACATTTGACCTCCAGCTTGTTGCTGGTGTCTGATTACATTACCGTCACTGACACTGATCTGATAAGTCTGTGCTGCTTGGTGTGATCTCTACAAGGTTACACCTAATTTAACAATGACTTTCAATATTGTACAAACCTCCAGGGTCATCATAGCTTTATACTTTGCTGCCAAGGAGATGATCTTTCTTGTAATATTTTAAAGGGATTTTCAGAAGCAGTTTTTAAACCTTTTGCTGAAGTTTTTTACTTGAATCTTTTTGTCTTTTCACATTGAGTCCTGTCCTTTCATGGTGCTTCGCAAAAATATACAAACTCCTTAAACTTTTCTACATTTTGTCACATTACAGCAAACGTCAGGGTAATTTATTTGGATATTATGCGATAGATCAACACAAAAATCATGCATATTGTGAAATGAAAGGTACATTTTTGATAAATGTTGTGTGGTGTGTTTCTTGATCGTCATGATGCTGTTTGTTAAAACATTTTATCTAACAAACGTCAAGGGGCTTTAAAGAGAAGCTGTATTTATACTTGGGCTCTATTTACAACTTTTACTTTTCAAGACAGTTGCACTGCACAGTTGGATGTTATTCATTGAAGGATTGTGCACTACTTGGGTCCTAGATTTTTCTCTCTTTGAGATTAGTTTAATCAGCTTTTGACAGAAAGAAATGGAAAATGTGCTTTTCTTCATTTTCCAAAATTGTTTTCAGTAAAGACTGTTAACCTCACTGAGATTTTGTTTTAAGCAACATTTCACCTTTTCTTTATACCTTGTTGGTGCACAATAACTACAATATGTCTCTAAAACAATTATATCTTTTTTATTATTTCTTTTTTGTAGATGCATATTGAAAAAAGCAAGGACCAAGTTTTTTACGAGCTGCTGGTATGAAGGTACCTAAATAAACAACGTAAAAGGGAAAGACTTAGAAATCACAGTAACAGCTCCTTTGACAGTGGTCACATAAAAGAAATAAACTAAAAAATGAAAGGGAAAAAACAAAAGAAACCTTAGAAAAATCTTCAGTATGAGTGGAAGATTTTATAGTGCTCAAAATCACAAAAATTAAAGTTTGTTCTCTGGAAAGAGTGGCTTAAGTATGGTTTAAAACATTTTCACCGTAGCATATGTTAATAATAATTGCTATAAACCCGTGTGCATGCGTGTGTGTTCTTGTTGCAGACAGTACTCAGCAGCCTGCTGCAGACAGCAAGAGACGTGACCGGCGATGAACTGCTTTTCATCAAGGTTGGACACATCCCCAATCTCTGTATGATTCTACTGATCTCTGATGCTACTGTATGATTTATCGTTCCTTCACTGTTTGATTTTGACCTTTCTCTGTGTTCTTTCTCCTCCTGCCGTGTAGGAGTACTTCCATTTGCCTTTAAGCAGCCTGCGGTCGGTGCTGGCTGCAACACATATCAGCACCATCAGAATGATCCTTCAGTACTACAACAGATTCGAGAACACCCTGCAGGTGATTCAACTTTCCACTAAGCAGTCACTGTGTACCTGCAGCCTGCGTTGTTAGTCCTCCACTTCTGTTTGTCTTTTATTTTCATTGACTGTATTTGCTCCTTTTTTACCAGTTATCTGATGAGTACCAGTCTGTCATGGTGTCAGTGCTACTAAAGACCCACCAGGCAACCGATGATAAACTTCTGCTTGAGCTGGGCTCTCTGCTGGCTGCAGCCAGTCCAGCTGATATTAAGGCACTGCCCTCCAAACAGAACAATGTCAACCTGTAAGTTATAACTTCAGCTGTCATTTTAATGGGTGCAATGCTCGTGAAACCATTTAAATTTAATAAAGTTTCAGTTTAATTAAACAAAAACAACATAAATACAGCATCTTCAAAGAGATCGGTTTGCTTTTGCATAATTTTAGTTCTAAGAGGACTAGTGACTCAAAGATTGCATTTCTTGCTACTTGACTTTCCAACGTTAATTTAGTTTCGTCCATCAATATTAATCTTATATGCCTTAAAAGTGTTTTCTCACATTTCTAAATCATTGATTTCTGATGTTCCAATCACTTCCTTCGCCACAAGTGTCTAAAATCCAGTGCCAAAGCATGCAGACTGCTTCTCCAAAAATATATCAAAGAATGGTTCGCTACTATTCATTAGGTTCAGTATGTGTGGACACATTACTGGTTCATCCACTGAGATTAAAAGCCTGTTCTGCGTAAATAGCAGTGATTTTTCCAGTTACATTTAATCGTGGAGTCTCACTTACCTACATACAAACATTGCACTGCTCTCTGATCACATCTCTGGTGTCGGCCGTCTGTGAGAACTGATGTGTCATGCCAGCCACATGCATTATGTATAGAAAGTAACTGACTAAATTTCAATCTTTGAAAAGGCTGCCTTTCTTGTAATCTTTCACTTGAAGGAATATTTCTTTTTGGCTTTTAGAAATCAAGCCTAAATATAAAATGGTAAATCAGGAAATGTGACAAACAGCAGTCAGCTATGATTGCAGTTTATGTAAATGTCAAAACAGCTAAGCATTAAAGCTAAATGCTGCATGTTTAACAGATGGAAAACAAAAATATAAATTAAACGTTTTTCTCTTAAACTTTCATATTGTTTATTACAAGATGTTTGTGCCTTGATTTCAGTTTTTGGTAATGATAATTTTAAAAAGGCCACAGTGAACACGTCCCAAGCTTTAACAACATGTCTGATACCTTTGTTTCCTCCTAGGCTGGAGAACATTAACAGAAACTTGGACAGAATGAGTCTGGCCCAGCGAGAGGCATTCGGCTTGTGGTACAACAAAGTTATGTCTCCGTCCAGCATCACTGGAGGTCATCAATCTCTCATCAGGGACACAGGAAACCTGATCGCCTACTTGCCTTTCCATAGTTTCCAACACCTCTCAGCTGCTCAGGTAACTCCCCTTTGAGCTCTGACACCTGGCTTGGGAACCTGAGAACCCAGAACACAGTTTGATTATCTGTGGGCCACAACAGAGCCACTTCTCACCTTCTTCTCAAAAGAAAAGTAAAGTCTCCTCTTTTATCTGCCATGAACGTTAGGTGTAATCCGCTTATGGAAATCGTTTAGAAAGTAAAACCACACAGAATTCCCTACTCAACCTAACAACTGGCTGTGCCATATTTGGTGGCAACATTGCCATCAAGTGTTTGAAAAAACTGTGAGTCCTTTACATCGCTGTGGAAGAATTTCGGTCCACTCTCCTTTTCAGAATTGTTCAGCCACATTGAAATGTTTTCAGCTGATCATAAATGCTGCAGCAAGTTCTGATGAAAATTAAAAAGAGAGATCATATTTCTCCTATCATAACTTCCCTTCATTGGCTCCCTGTTGAATCCGGAATAGACTTTCAAATTCTCCTCCTCACATATAAAGCCCTTAATGATTTAGCTCCATCACACATCAGAGATCTGATTGTTCCATACGTTCCTAAGAGGGCACTTTGTTCTCAGACTGCAGGTTTACTGGTGGTTCCTAGAGTGTCTAGAAGTAGAATGGGAGGCCGATCCTTTAGTTACCAGGCTCCTCTCCTGTGGAACCAGCTCCCAGTTTTAGTCCATGAGGCAGACACCCTGTCTACTTTTAAGGCTAGGCTTAAAACTTTCCTTTTTGATAAAGCTTATAGTTAGAGAGGCTTAGGTTCTCCTGAGCTATCTCTGTAGTTATGCTGCTATAGGCTTAGGCTGCTGGAGGACATAATGACCACTGTCACTTTCCCTGCTACATTCTCATACTACTCTCCAATTTTGCATTAATTTCTGTTATTTCAGCTTTTAACTGTTTTTTCTCTTTCTAGAATCTGAGCTGCTGCGGCTAACAACTTAACGCTCACCTCATATAGATGATCCACATGGCCCTGTCTTTCAGTGTTTAACCCTGTCTCTCCTAGACATCGCTACTGGCTGAGCTTTTACTGTGACTATGTGCTTACTTTCATACTCTAGACTTGAAAACTGGCTCAGTTCATCTGCTTAACTGTCTTTCTCTCCTAGATGAAGCCACTAAAGGAGCTATAACATTATTATTTCACTTTTCATTCCCATAGAAAGTACTCCTGGATCGGTGCTTCTGTGTTCTTTTTGTGTCTCTGCTCTGTTCTCTCTAACCCCCAGTCGGTCGTGGCAGATGGCCGCTCACACTGAGCCTGGTTCTGCTGGAGGTTTCATCCTGTTAAAAGGGAGTGTTTCCTCTCCACTGTCGCTACATGCATGCTCACTATGAGGGATTGCTGCAAAGTCAATGCAAGCGACTGTCCACTGTTGCTACATGCTCATCCAGGAGGAGTGAATGCTGCTACTCACTGACTCGATGCAGTCTGCTGGGTTTCGCTCAGATAGAAAACCTTTTAACCAATTTGAATAATAAACTGAATCTGACTGCACAGTTTGATTGTTAGGATTAATTGGAATGTATGTACCTGACTGAATGATTCGATTGAATTTCCTTTGTAAAGTGCCTTGAGACGACATGTGTTGTGAATTAACGCTATATAAATATAACTGAATTGAATTGAATTGGTTTTAAACGTCAACATCATGTTTCAGGTCATTCCACATCCTCCCAATTCAAAATTATGTCTGGACTTTGACTAAACCACTGCAAAACCTTTGTTTTTTTAATTGTTCAGAGGACTTGGTGGTGTGCTTCACATCACTGTCTTGGTGTATAACCAACATGTGCTTAGGCTTAACATTAAGAACTGATGGCAAGACATTTTCCTTTCGTGTTTTTCTGGCAGAGAGCAATATTCATGGTTCCAATTATTGCAAGTATTCCAGCTCTTGCAGCAGCAAAGCCACCCTATCACCACTGTCAGTTTATTTTCTTTTTTGGAAATGCTGTGTGAGTTTTATACCAGATGTAAAAAGGATGAACACCTTCCAGAAATTTCCACTTTTGTTTTATTAGTCCTCCGATTACTTTCTCAAAGGTCTTAGGAACCATCAGAATGTTTTTTGGCAAATGTGAACTGGACCTCTGTGTTCATTGTGGTCGGCAGTATTTTCACCTCGCCTCTCCCATGGATGGCATCATTATCAAGTCACTTTCTTATTGTTCAATCATGAACTCTGACCAGTCATTGGAGCGGTCCAACACTGCTTCATGTTTTTCTTTATTTGTAAATAATGGCTCTCACTGTGATTTGTTGGAGTCCTAAACCCATATGGGCCCTTGTATCATGATGTCAATGACTCGCCGAATAAATGTTGTCAGACAGGTTTTGTTTAAGTGAATTCTTAATTTTGCAGGTCTGGCAGTAATCGGGCCTGGGTGTGCCTAATGAAACTGATCTGAGCTTTCTAAAAATGTGGATTAATCACAGTTAATTTATGATTTAAAAGGGGGGCAATTATATAATCATATAGTGCAAAGTTTGTTTGGATAGTTTTTTCCTCACTTAAAAGCTAAAAATCACAATTGAAATAATAGACAACAGCTTTTTATATCATTTATATATTATCTTTGTCTAATTCTAAAATGTTATTCATGAGCTGAAGCATCCAAATGTAACAAAAAGACAAAAGAAATCCGTAAGGAGACTGTAAGTGTTTTGTATTTACACCACTGAATAAAATGAAGTGAGGAAAGCAGGGGATAATTGTTTGAAAAGTACCGTTTCATGCTGTTGCTTTGTTTCTCTGCTTTTGCATAATTGCAAAAGCAGAGAATAATTGTGTACATAGCATAATTGTGTACTTAGAAAAATTGCATCTTCCAGCATAATTGAATTGATTAAACAACTGCACATTCACATTTCCTGGTATCCCTTACAAGGATGTTTAAAATAAATGCACCTTTTAGTGGAGTAGCATAATCCCACACAAACACTGACCTTTTAAGATTTTTGCACCACCCTCCTCTTTGTGAGAGTGGGCAAGATAATTTTTTGTCAAAGTTCCACTTCAATATTAAATAATGCTCTGGCTGTACGTATTGATAAACTTTGCTGAGGACAGTTTACTACCTTATATTAATGAATGCTCTCTTGTCTTTCTCATTTTGTAGACAGTGTAAAATGAATGGGCCTCTGTGTCACATATGTATACCAAATTATTGCATTAAGAGATTTGTTAAGAGACCAAGTGATTTAGTACAAAACAGTTATTCAATTTACTTAAATTAAAGGTTTAATCTTGCTATTTGTTTCCATTGAGATACATTTCTGAATGCTTTTTACACCAGGAGTGCCAATCAATGTGGAGGGAGCTGTATATTTGTTTCTATAGTCTTAATAATTACATTGTTTCGGTGCTTTACGTTTATCTGCAGCTGTTGGATGGGCTGGATGTGTTGCAGAGAAACATCCTCTCTTCTGTAAAGCAGGAATTTATTGCCAACAGGCTTATTGGGGGCTACAGGAACCTGACAGCTAAGGACTTCATCAGGTCTGGATTTCAATATTTTGTAAAACCTTTTTCCATAGACATTTAAAACTTGGTTAACATGTTAGTGATGATTGTTTCCCTATATAACAACAGACTTTTGAGTAAAAAATATATGGTTATGATCATCTATCTTTTAAATGCAGTGACATAAATAAAAAATGAGAATAGCTGTAACTGAAGAGATTGATATTAAGTTATAAGAATATGGACTTCTACTTAATGTATTTGTTGGTAATTTGATGCATATTTATGTTTTTTTTCTTTTTGTAAGGTGTTTTCCAGGTGTGTGTTAAAACAGTGTTTATAATTTCAGATTGGGAAATCTCTCATGCCTCGCAGATCCAGTGGACCTCCGTGCTTACAATAACACTGAGGCCTTCCAGGTCATCCAGGAGAGCATTATGAACTGCATGCTCAAAGGACTCAGTCTGCCCAGTCAGCTGGTAGGAGCGGATAATTCTCTGCTTTTCCTATTGTTTTGTAGTATATATGTGATATGCTTAGTGTTGTATCTGACAACGAACAATGAGGAAAAAAAGCCGTTTTCTTTTTCCAGGTTTCAGATCTCTTACTGAACAACCCAGAGTTTCGGATCCCATCCTCACTCAGTGCTAACCGACTAAAAGAGCTCGCACCACTTCTGCCCTCGCTAGGTGTGACTTTCCTGAAAGGTCTGACGGTATCCCAGCTGCTCTCCGCTCTTCCTGCCCTCAGCACTATACCATTTACTCCGATACAGGTAGAGCTGAACTGGACAGCAGCTGTCGTTTAATTGAACTGTAAAGAAAATGAGCTCCTCCTTATTGTTTTAGACAATCATGATTGAAAACTGAGCTAAGAAGTGATGCATTCCTTTGAACTGTAGATTGAATTACTGCAAGCTGAGGCAGATGGCTGTTAATCCTCAGATTGCTTCTGCTGGAGGTTTCTTCCTGTTTTAAAGGAGGTTGTTCCTTTCCTCTGTAACCCAATAACTGGTCAGGATATGATACAGCAACGATAAAGATTTTATGCAATCTGCTGGTTTACTTAGACAAGCTTTTACTGTTCGGCCTGAGTCTGAAAGAAAAATATTTAAACTAGGTGTACCTGGGCTGTTTGTTATAGGACTGAATGTGAATATGAGTGTTGTGATTGAATGTAATTGAACATTTGTTGCCTTATGTAAAGAGCTCAGGTTTCTTTTTCTTGTGATTTGGCACTGTAATGTTGCACCTAAAGTTATTAAACCCTCACTGTAAATTAGGTTTGTTGGCCAAAAATTTTAATCTAAATGCTAAGCCCAACTAATGTTAAAAGCGGTTTCTAGCCCTTGTGTTGTCTTGCGGGTCAAAAGTGACCCACTACCATGTTTAGCTGTAGAAAAAATACCTTAAGCTATCTTTTTCCAACTTGAAATTTTAAGACTTTTCCTAAAGGGACCCCATCATTAGAAAAAGTGATACTTTGTTTTTGTTTCCATGTGTGCTGTACACCACTAGAGTACAAAGATTGTCTTATGGGTCATTTTTGACCCGTGAATTATAAAAGCATTTAAACACCAGAAAAAGTTCAAAGGCCACACACAAACTCTCTCTAATACAGAGATACGCACACACACACACACACACACACACAAACACACACACACACACACACGCACACCCGCACACACACACACACACACACATCAAAGAAACTGGCAGCAAAATATGGGTGGCCCGTGATGGAAAGTCCAGCTATGCATGGAATATGCAAGTGTACACAGGGAAGCTGCCGAATGGAGCATCAGAGAAGAACCAGGGGATTCGGGCTGTGCTTGAATTGACAGTTGAACTGAGGAGGCACAATGTCACATGTGAAAAGGAAGATGACCATGGTTGGCACTGTTCGGAAGAATAAGCCTGAACTCCCCCCTGCACCCCTCGCAACAAGAGGCAGAGCGCTCTTCTCATCAAAGTTTGCATTCACTCCCACCAACGCTCTTGTTTCTTATCTTCCAAAAAGGAACAAGAACGTGGCCCAACTGAGCACACAGCACAAGGCGGCTGAAATCAGTGACTGTGAGGACAGGAAGCCAGCCATCATCCTCGACTATAACTGCAATAAAAGAGGCGTGAACAACCTCGACAAGGTTATTGGAACGTACAGCTGCAGAAGGATGACTGTTGGGACAGTTGGGAAAGGCTCTTGTCACCCCGTGCATTGAGAGAAGGGCGCGCCTGCCCCGCACAGAAGCCACTGCAGCCATTGTGGAAGCTGTTCAGGGAGCTGAATATTGTTCTGATCCACCTGAGGCTGCAGCTGGGTCAGTCAAAAGAAAAAGGTGCCAGTTCTGCCACTGGAAGAAGGACTGCAAGACAAAAGCTGTGTGCTGCACATGTGCAAAGCCCATTCTCACATTCGCACATACTGTCCTACATGTGCTAAATAGAGTTGATGTTAAAAATTGTTCACAAAATCAAGCAACATTTTGTTGTTTTGTTGTGTTAAGAGTAGTTTTATAATTCACTTCCTTAAAAAAATATATAAATATATAAATATTTATATATATAAATATAAAAGAATAAAAAGTTCCAGATTAGTGACTGTTTTTTCCCTTTCAATATAATTAATTCAGAAGTAATTACTTCACATTTATATAATAGCAATAATAAACCTTTACTGTGTAAAAGAAAACTGTTATGAAAGTTGGTTTGTGGTAAAAGACAAAGTGTAATACTGTTCACTGGTGATTGTATTTTTGTATTGTGTAACAAAAAATACATGATAAAAAATAAATTCAATTGAGTTGAATTGATAAATAACAGGTTGTTTCATCATGCAAAAATTAAACTTCAATCAAGCTGCTTTATTTTGTGGCTTTGGTAAGGCGGGTAATTTTTGACCCGTAGGACAATGGGAGTAAACAAAATGTTAAGATCGCACAAGGGCTAGACATTCAACACATAATGTCACTTTTAATGCTTACTGTGGTCTCAATTATTTAAGAAAAGTAGAACATCCTTTTGCTGTTATGGTCTGCTGCTGGCACCAGCACCTGGCAGTGTTCCTGAGGAATAAGATTGTTTGTTGAAATTTTTAAAATCCCACCACAGATTATTAACTGCATTCAAGTCAGGCAACTGTGATGACATATTTATTATCTTCCCGAACTTCTTCTGAAAACAAGTCTTGGTGGACTTTGAGATATGCTTGCTCCTAGGAATCTGGTGGCAGCTGCTCATAGCTTTCATTTTCTACACATACAGGTGGCTAAACGTCTAAAGAAATGCTTCCAGCTGTACCTTTTGGAAAATTCTGTGCCTTTGCTATTTTGTTTGTATCGTTTTTCTTGTTTGTGCACTGATTTCTTCTTTGAACTTTTTGTGCAATTCTCTTGTATTAGACACGTCTAACATGCAATGAAGTGTTGCTGACAGCAGTCCAGGAATGTAAGGTGTTCTATCTCATGTCCACCTGATGAAATCGATGAAGCCCTTGTTGGGCTGCATCAGATGCTCCACAAAAGACGACCACAGCTGATTTGGAAATGTGTGCTTTTTATAAAGACTTCTATTCAGGGGGCTGAATAAGTTTGACACTACAGTAGTCACTCGAAGTGGGATCTAGTGTGGATTATTTTTTTTGATAAATTGTAATGTCAGTTTTGACTGTGTAAGCTTATCTTGTGTAGTTGGTTTATTGCAAACACCTGGACAGTTTTTGAATTTTGTCAATGAACCTAATTAGCAGTAGTGGTTGCATAACTTTATGTGCAACTAAACAAACTGCAGGGAACTAAATTATAATGAGCTTAACAACATGTGTTTAATCTCTGTGTTTTAAAGGCATATATAATTGTGGACAAGCTGTTTCAAACTAACACAGTGAGTTACCTTAAAACTTACACACTTCATATACTAAACACTGTGTAAAGATGCTGCTTTTGCTGTGTGGTTCTAGCCTCACACCTTCTTTCCCTCTCACCAGCTAAGCACAGGCCAGCTGCAGGAGCTCGGCACTCTCATTGTTGGTGTAAAGACGGAGACCCTCCTGAACCTCACCTCTGACAAACTACTGTCTGCTGTGAAGGCCCTCACCCCACACTTTCCTGTCCGCTCTCTGCCATACATAGATGTCCACTGTGCACTGGAAGCACACACTATTGCCACAAAACTATGGGTACTCAAGGAGCGAGGCTTATGATGTCACATTTAATGCAAAAATGTTAAGTTTTAAAGTTCTACTTTGAAAAGAAGATCTTCAACAAGATTTAACATTTTAAAGTCTAAAACATTTTTTTATTTTAGTTCTTTGTTTGTAGAAGTGATTTGCAACATGATTTTTCAGGGCTTCCAAGAGGTTGTCAACTGGCTGGATGATGTGAAGCCTTTGCTCAGATGCACGCCCCTGCTAAGTGTCCTTCGAAGAACTCGTCTGCTTGTGGAAAAACTCTCCAATACCTCCACGAAACCCTGGAACACACAGCAGGTACCACAGAGCTACCACTGAATCTGACAACTTACAAGTACTTTAGAGCTTAAATATAAAACTAGGCTCAACACTATGCTCATGCTCTTACACCCTGCCTACCACCCATACGTGGCAGAGATGTTTTCATTCTCATTGTATTGATAGCGGTAATGTCAGAAAAGCTGCTGATTTCTAAATGCTTCGTCTGTTTGTACAACAGAATTGTGATTCACTACTTAATAATTAAGCAGTGAACTAAAGGAAAGACTTCATCTATGATATTGTAAAATGATGGAAATTGTTTGCATCTTGATGCCACATTATCCTTGTATCAAATCTTGAAAATTAACAGAAAAGAGATCATGTAGTAAAGTTTTTTTTCTTTTTATTCTCCAGGCTCAAGCGATTGTCAGAGAGCTGATTAATGCTAACCCAAAACTAATCAAGCAAGATTTTCTGTAAGTTTATCTTTATTTCTGACACATGACATTTTTGGCAGATTTCATGTTTTGTTTTTATAAATGATAAAGAGTAGCAGAAATGTTTCTGGAGTTTGTTGAAACCTTGAACCGAGCTCAAATTACTAGCAAGAGAGTATAACCTCTTGCAAATCTACAGGAACGTACACAAACAAAACAAACCCACTGCAATCCAACAGAGTAATTTCATTTTTTATTTACCCGTACCGCTTTTTTTTCCATTTAAAATGTTCAGTTCAACAGCTTTGGTTCCCAATAAAGTAGGACCTGAACATGCATCAGTCTTAGCTGTTGTAGCTCCCCTCTGTGTGTGTATCTAGGAGTCTGGGATCACTGGGTCAGGGTGTGAGCTGCAGGGTCTTACAGGAACGGTTTGGGGCTGATACGTCACCTTTGTCTGTGAGGAAGATCTTGGCATTCCTCAGGCAGCAACCTGGTATTCTTCACACCTCACTGGTAACTATAACAGTGTAACCAACTCATCTTTTATCCTCATTTCCTACAGTGCATGTAATATATACGTATCATGTGTCTTGTTTTTGTCCTGCTGGACAGAAAACGTGTGTGCTTGACAAGCTGCACCAGTTTAAGTTCTTCCCTGACCTGCTTCAGGATCTTGGAGCTGAAATAGCTTTATCCATACCGTGAGTCATAAAAGCTGCACCTGCACTCTCAGACTCCTAATATTCATATTTATTAGTTAGAAATCTTCATTGAAATATGATCCTTTTATCATCCTAGTTGCTTAAAAATGTATCATTCTGGAGCTGCATGTTGCTTTGTTTTCTCTATATTAATGAAGAACATTTGGCCTGAGGTTACACAGGGAGAGATTATCTATTTCTTACTTCATTGCCTGAATACACATGATGTTTCATATATATATATCTATATGTATATATAGATATATCTATATCTATATATATATATATAGATATAGATATATATCTATATCTATATATAGATATATCTATATATATATATATATAGATATATCTATATATTCAGGCTGTATAACTAACAACATTGTGTATATATTTTGCTGCTTTCAGGATGAGCACCATTAAGATATTTTCTGCAGAAATGATGGACAACCTGAGGAAGATGATTGTAGCCACGCCTCGATACTTTCTCATGTTATCTAGAAGAAAGCAGGAGCTTCTGGTGGACAGAATAGTTCAGAGGATGGTATGTAGATTAATTCTCCCACTCCTGCCTAAATTACATTAGTATGGTAAAAATACAAAAAAAAAGTACAGATTTTGAGGAGTTAAAAAATGTCATACAGCATCATTCTCAGCACTGTATAAGTGAAGTCAAATTTTGCAAAATTTACTATATAAAATTTTTGAAGGTATATTTGTGGGCTTCAAATCTAAATGCTTCACTATATGACTTCTCCTCTTAGAGCTTTATCCGATTATAGATCTGAAAAAAACAATCTGTTATGATCGTGCTTTGCTCATTTTTGTCTCTCTTAAGTTTTGGGTACAGTTGCATGATCTAAACTCCTGAATTTGGTCACGATAAAATCAGATAACACCCAGTTGAAAATTAGAAAACCTTATAAGCCTTAAATGTTGATACATACTTTCTCTTTAAGCTATAAGATTATTCGTTCTACTTCTCAGAAGGGGATGTACACTGTGCCATTCACCGAAGAGGAGTTTCGTTCAATGGGCATCATGGCGCCGTTTGTGGTGGATGAAGTTTTCATTCAGGTGGACAGAAGCTTCTTCACTCAAAACCTGGATTACCTCAAAACGCTCTGCTACAGCAGCGGCAAGACAGAACTTGTGGCTCGTATCCTGCAAGAACCTGCTGTTTTTGGGTAAATTCAGTCATTTCAGACCGAAAAGAGACTCAGAAATTATCCAGTTCACGTGAAACAATGTTTTGTATTTTTCATTAAACCAATAGTCTTTAAAGAAGCTAGTATATATATAAATGGAAATAGCAATGTTGAAAATTTAATACATATTCAATTTAGTTTAAGAGCTTTGACATCGCTCAAAATGTCTCTGACTTTCAGAGTAATTTCAGACAGTTCTTCCTAGCTGAGCAACTTCAGGTCCAATCCATCTTCTTCAGACAACTACTATAAACAGTAATTACATTTTTTATTTTTAATTGGTTTTCAAGTTAATTAACCAGATTCAATGCAGATTTAAACAAAACCAATTGAGGAAAGTGTGAAAGTTTCCCAGTTTTGTTTTTGTAATGTCCTCAGCTTCTATTAATTAGAAAAAAGAAAATATGTGGGTCTTATTAGTCAAAATTAATTAACTAAAGATAATTGCAACTTATAGGAGGATCCATCCATATTTAAGACACATTTATACATCAAATCTATTTCTACTAAATAAAATGTAAACATGCATTATAACATTTAAGGCTGATAAGTTATTCATTGAACCAGTGATTCCTTTCCAGCCTCCACCAACATAATGCTCACACACACATTGACAAACAGTTTATGGATTTTGTCTTCAGTACCTCGATTCAGGCTCATGTTGAAGAAAAAACTACTTTTTATAGCTTTTTACTCCAGTTTGTCTAATGTATTGTTTGATTTGCTGCTGTTTGGGATGCTGCTTCTGCCTGTCGATCTCTTTAAGAATAAATATGTGTAGTTAGAATCCAGTCTTAAATATTTGGAAAACCAGTCCAATGTAGTAAATACAATGTAATTACTTTTTAAATTGATTTTTATTACATGGACACACTTGTGATAGTAGGATATGTGTTAAGGCAGCACATTTTGTAATTAAAGTTTAATTAGTACCTTTGATCTTCTTAGTTTTTTGGATTTAATATGTGCAAAACACAGTGATAGTCTCTTTGGCATTAAAGCCCAGTTCTCTCTTTGTACTCTCAAGGGCCCCCCTTAGGGGAGCTGTTTCCTGTTGAGTCTAATGTTGGAACTATTGGTTTGTTTAAATCAGGACAGAAAACTTTGTTTACAGCAGCTTTTGACCAAACAAATTCAAATGCAATGCTTTTAAGCTTTATTTCTTTCTGTCTTTTAATATTGCCTTGTGTATAAATGGTGCTATATAAGCTTACCTTGCCATTCCTTGCTCTGCCCAGGTTGTTAATCTCAACTTTACACTACAGTTTTGGCTAGGGTGTTAGTGTGTGTGTCATGATTGGTTTTGGCAGAACTCAAATACTCAGCAGAGCAATGAGGCAGTGTGATAAAAAAACGTACAATGTTGGCACTGGAAAGAAACAGGACGTGAACAGGTGTGGCAGAAACAGGCAGGGAAGCAGAGCGACAGGAAGCATGAAGTCAACAGAAGAATCCAGCGAAGAACAGCGACAACCAGATTGCATATATACTGAGGCAGGGAAGGAAAATGATGAAGGAAACCAGAAGAGCTAATCAGCAAAAATGTGGAGCAGCTGTGGAGCAGGCAAAGCAGAGCAGCTGAATGAGGGAGAGTAATTAGGCAGAGCAAAGTGAAAACAGAAAAGCAAGAAAAACCAGGGGAAATATCTAACAGAAAATAACTCTAGATAAAGAAGGACCACCAAAACACACAAGAATGAACAAGGAAAACACCTTACAACATAGAAAACGGGGAAATAAACTTATAAAAGCAAGACCTAAAGAGCAAAATAAACAGCTAAAAATCTTAAAATACACACAGAAAAGAAAATCAAAACCGGGTGTGGTTTTTGGAAGTTTTCCTTTGTGTGCATTTCATAATGTCTTTCTGAAAGCTGGAAGGCAAATTTTCCATTTTCTCCTGGGAAAATGGAAAATTTGTGTCTGATGTGTCTGAACAATAGTAAACTTCCGGCACCATGAAGTGTTTGTGTTTTGCTTACAGGCCGGTGAAGAACTGGAACCAGGCAACGCTAAGCATGGTGGGACGGTTTCTCTTCTTCCTGCCTGTTAACATTTTGCAGGAGATTCCATTGGTGAGTTCTCTGCTGTAACTTTTCATTAAATCCTAATACCTTCCCAAAATAAAAAAAACAGTAGAGGCCGTTTATGTAACTGATTCTACCCATTGTGGGGGTTTTTGTGATTGAAACATGATCTCAGTGGAGGTCAGACATGCAAAGGTTGTAAAGAAATCCCTCAGGTGTCAGTTCTCCAGTGTGTTTCGGGATCAGGTGGCAAAGTTCCTGTCTTCCCGTGAGCCGCCCACGTTTTTGCTTGTGTTCCCACAGCCGCTGATGACGTTGGGGCGCATAGAGAAGCTGTTTATGAGCCACCGTCAGTGGGAAGATGGGGATGTGGGGATCCTCTGCTCAGACATGAACGAGAGGAAGGCACTTTTTGAAAAACAACAGTTTGTTCTGCAGTTTTTCCTGGGCTTCCTCAAAATAAATTCTTTGTCACGTGAGCATCACTTTGGTTCCTGTAATTTATTATTTAATTTAATCATTCTGTGGTATTTTTAAAGGTACAGTTGACATAAAAAGTATTAAAATGTCAGGTTTTTGTGATGTAAAAAGAGTTGGATCATGATTTAAAAACATTTTCCACCTTAATGCAACGTATATCCTGTACAACTTAGCTGCAAAACAAGCGATGTCAGTTAGTGTCGAAATCAGAAAAGTATAAAGTTGCAATAACCTTGTTGCATTAGTATGGATATAGTTAAACTAACTTAAATGCACATTTTTTATATTCGATCTTTTTTAGTTAAAATTTAATGCAAATTATAGTGAAACTGATTGCTCCTTCGCATTATTTAGCTAAAGCCATTTTTCGCAGAGCTTATTTAGGTTCAAAAGGATCTAATTGTTCAAAGGTGTCAGTAGAGGCTGACAGCAATGCAAAAGCAGCTGGAGGAATTTCTGGTTAGTGTTGATTGTGTTCTACATGAAATGACAAACTCCTGTATTCTCTGTATGCATGGACTAAGGAGTAGGGCTGCAAGACAGATGTGTTTGCTTCCAAAGAAAACATCCAGGGTAGGCAAAAAAATCACCTACAATCTTGTTAGAAAATGTACTATGGACGGTAAAACCAAACTTGAATGTTTAGGCCACAATCCTAAAAGGTAAGTTTGGAACAAAACCAACACTGGGTATCACGAACTGATACTAACTCCACAGTGAAACACGGCGATGGCGGCATCATGCTGTGGGGTTATTTTTCTTCTGGTAGAAAAGGATTTTTTGGTCAAGGTGGGTGAAAAATATGAAAACTTCTAATTGTCAGACAGTTATGGTGTCAGGTATCAGCTAAAAAGCTAAAGATGAACAGAAATGATTTCAAGTCAGCAAAAAAAAATCCCTCACCAAACGAAAAATAGTATAAGAAACAAAGGCAAATATCGCCAAGTCAAGACATGCAATCCTTATAGACTTAAGACTGAATTTCTAAAAGAAATCAAAAGGTACTTTAACAAAGCATTAGTTTAAGAGTAAGTACACTAATTGTTATTATCACATGTTTCTTATTTTGTCATAATTATTATGTTAAATACCTGTGTGTTCAGTTATAGAGAATTATAGAAGATACAGAGGATATATGCCACATTAAAGGTGGAACAAATTTTTTTTTTCTTACTATGGTTTTATTTCCACATCACAAAAACCTGGCATTTTACCAGAGGTGTACAACACTTTTCATATTCACTGTGTATGATATTGCGTGATATGTGATATATTTATAAGGAGAACCTTTAGGCAAACATTAATAGAAACAGTTGGCTAATTTGGTGAAGTTTTTCAACTCATTGGCAACTTAACTTTGTCTAAACGTTGATGAAGTCTACAGACCTAAAGTACAACAGCAAGTAATTGAACTGCTATTATGTGATAAAGGTTTATTGTTAGGTTAATTTCTTGTTGGGGTTATTAGAAACAATGAGACTCCAGCCTATGAGTGAAGCTAAATGTTGCACCTCTTCCTGATCACTTGTTTTTGTCTGCATTTTCTCTCAGTGACTCCGATAGTTCCTACCTGTGAAACCCTGCACACCACATCCCCCGCTGCCTGGACCTCCAGCAGCCTCAGCAGCATGTCTTCGACGGCCTTCTCCAACTGTCTGGAGCTGATGGGCCACGACTCATTCCTTGCATCCTTCCAGCGTAGTGAGGTTCTCAAAAGAGTCAAAAAGGTTGGACTTAAAAGTGACGTACATGGGTACTTCACAGGCGACGTAGCACAAAGCACTAGTTGGGTTTTAACATTTAATGTCAATCCTGTCTTCTTCTGGGTCACCCTGCAATGACGTTTATGTGTGAAGATGTATGGCCCCGTCTCCTCCTTTTCCCCATCTGTCATTGCTCAGCTGGGTGAGATAGCAACAGAGCTGTCACCAGAGGAGCTGAGTGCTCTTCGACTGGTGGAGCAAAGCAGTATTGCTTCTATGGGAGCTGTCAGCACCTGGAACACCAGACAGGTGACCTATTATTATGGTAACCTTCTACAAAATGTCATCTTCTTCCTTGTCCACAGAATATTTTGTCCACAGAATTTAGAGCTAATAACTTTAAGGGAAGAAAGCTAATCTTTTTAAAAATGTCCATAGAGTACAATATAATGCTTGTTCACACCAGTATACTCTACATCCTGTTCTATAGAGCAGGAAACCTAACATCATGTGTTGCCTATCTTTCCAGCTGACTGCACTGTTTACCACCGTGTTAAACTCCACCAAGCTGACCCCAAGTCGGCTCGACTCCAACATGTTCGTGGCCCTGGGCCACATTTTGTGCGGAGCTAAAACAACAGAGATCAATACGTTCAACAATGTGGAGTTTGGGTGAGCTCAGGGACCACAGTAAAGGAGTTGTCTTCTCCCAGTTCAGCCTGGCGCTTGTATTTACTGTCTTCTTGTGTTGTGTCTCCCCCTGCTGGCTGCAGTAAGGCGGTTCTCTGGCTGGGGCAGCTCAGGCTGTCCTGCTCAGAGGAGCAGATGCTTGCTTTGGTTCAGCTGCTCACCCACAGTCTTGCTTTTGGACCCATGAGTTCATGGGACACAGATGTGTTTATTGAGATTGGAGTTCTGGCAGGTACTGGGCCTTTGACTTCGGTATATAACTTTGACTGATACCTTTAATCTTCTGATAACTCAGCTCAAATGAACTTGTAATTTATTTGTAAAATTAATGAAAAAAAAAAAGAGACATTGTTTCTCAGGGACCATGGACCAGATTAGGGCAAAACAATGATTTAAAACTGAAAAAAACAATTACATGAAAACACAATTTATATAAAACATACAAAATAAGTGCACTTAAAGTAATCTTAACAGCAGTTTAGCATTTTAACAGCTGATTTTTCAGCTTCTCTCACTATCCTCTGCAAGGCTAATAAACCGAAGTCCCAACTTTTAAAAAAGTTAATTTTCCATGTATAAGCATTTAATATATCTGCCGTCACTGTTACTTAATTTAACCTAAAGCCCATTTGTTTCCCTGACAGACTCTGAAGGTATGCGTTGCTTGTTCTAGTCCAACTTTATTTATAAAGCACAGGACCAAAGTGATTTACAGTTTAAACAAACTAAAAACAAAAAAAAAGTAACAATATTCAAAAAATAAGAACAAAATAAAAACACATGGGCACACACTACACAGAAGCTTTATATTAAAACAACAGCATAAAATCAACTAAAAACCCAACATCTTGTGAATCTGCTTGAAACTGTTTGCAGCTGGTCTTCCTGACATTGCCATGTCAGCTCTGGTGAAAGAGCAAATCGAAGGAATCACGCCCATGGCTATCTCTATTATACCACCAGAGAAGTTTGCTGTAAGTCAACCACGTTCAAACATTTCATGTTTATCACAAGCTTGCATAGAGTGGATTTTGCTATAGTTCTTACATTAACTCCTCATTTTGTCTTCTGCTGCCTCCCTATTCCACTGCCTTCTTGTGTGTTTGGTTGTTTCTTCAAGGTGGCATTTAGCCAGAGCCAGATCAGCATGTTCTCCTATGAGCAGGCTGTTGCGTTGACTCCGCAGCAGGTCTCAGCTCTAAGAGATCTTCAGAGGACAGCTCTAGCCATGGTGCTGGCTCCCTGGGATGGCAGGCCAGTAATCATAAAAGGTAAAATCCAAAACCAAAGCCTATGAAATTGTAGTAGCTAGCGAGGGTCATCTGATACCGACTACATTGGAATGTGTTTAATTAGCAGCACCCAGGCTTTTGTCGACTAACAGAACATTACATTTTGCATTGCTCTACATTTATACTGGTTTAATTGGCAGATCCTACAGTCAGGTCACTGGGGCTGATCCACAACCCTCTGTGCCTCATACTGGGACTGCTGATGCTGCTGATCGTCCTGTTCTAACCCGACGCATGAACCCGCTCACCCTGCCGGATCAGAAGCTCGATCAGATAACAATAAAAACATAGGTCATTTATCTGTGCAGTACCACACTTATCTGAAACCCTAAACAACTCTGGGCAGAAAAATATGACGGTTATCAAAATCAGAATCTGTTTTCAGCAGCAATCAGTCTGACATCCAAAAAACTGAGTGAAGGAGCAAAACTTATAGTTGAATATATATTTATTTTTATAAGCCTAACTGAATCCATGCTCTCCTATTTTATTACTCTCTATATATCTGCTGTACTGTGAAATTTATTAAAAGAACTTATGCCTCTAACCTACAGAGTTACACATAATTTTGAAAGTAGATTGTATTAACAGTGTTAACCTCATTCTGTTATTGCAGTGCATTTTGTATTTTTGTGCACACCTTACAGTGTGATTATTAAAGACTAAAAGTGTTAAATAAATTTGTGATGGACTATGTGTATTTATTTATTGTTCTCTATATAATTTTGGTCTTTTTGCATCCCACTTCTATTGACCACCTTCTTACTGCTGTGTGTTTATTATGCCATGCCTATTTAACTTAGGTGTTTGTTTACCTAGCTTTATTCCGGATATTCATTTATTTATTTTTTCCATAATCCTCCAATGTATTAATTATCAAATCTGCATTTTGAACACTCTATTAATATTTTTTCATGGCTCCCCACTGTTGTGGTTAGAAGTTTTATACTCATCATGTAAATCAGTGTCATATTAATTTTTATTTTTGTTGATTTTGGTATTATTAGATATTTGATCCATTCTTTTCCAACTTTTAACGATTATACAACTAGCACCTTCAGTCGTTCTTTACAAATTACAAATTCTAATGTATGCATACATTCACCTAAATCTTTTCATAAGTGATGAAGGCACCAAATTATCTTATAGCAATTATCGCTTGTCATTAGTGTTCATAGTTGACTGCTACTGGTAGTTTATGTTTGACATCATAGAAAGGATTTGTTTGACAACTCTCATTGGATTGACCAACACTAAGAACATTGGGACAGACTGAAGAACTCCATGAAGATCTGAGAGAGAACTGTTGATTTTCACTACTTTTAAAAGCTTTTCTAAAGATCTGTAGATCCTATTATTATCAGTTTATACAATTGTATGTAAGGTAATGTTATTTGATTGTGTCAGCCATTTGCAAAGAACTGGAAAATGATGCAAACTGTCATTATCTGATTTGATTTGAGTCTTGAGCATTTTGAGTACGGCTATATTTTATGGTTCTGGGTATGTTAAGATATTTTTCTTTTCCTGTGTGTGAGAGGATTTTGAACCACTGCAAATCAAATCTACCTACGGGTACAAATAAAGTCAACTTGAATCATTAGATGAAAGGATATTGGTTAAAATGTTCAGGAACAAACACAAAAACCATTAAGGCCAAACCCTTCCATGAACTGTAAACTGCTGGAAACACCAGTGTCACTGTCCACAGTAAAGGGAGTTTTGTATTATCATAGACAGGGAACCAAACAGGCTGTGGCTTAAAAACCGACGTGTTCAAGTTCAAATGAAATTTGCCACTGCCTACATGAACAAGCACAAAGAAAAACATTACGGTCAGACAAGAGACAACGACTGAGCTGTTTGAGCCACAATGAAATAAAGTATGTTAGTGGTAGTGATAGAGATAGCTTATTTAAGACTTCTGTACTAACTTTTCAGTCTGGTGGTGGATGCATCATGCTGGGAGGCAGGTTCACAATCAATGATACTGTGACATTGCACAACTAAAATTAAAAGCTATAGTTCAATGTGAACTTGAGTGCGTCTTACAACAGGACGATGATCTGAAACAAACATCAGAACTGCTTTTTGAACCGATAAAGCAGGTCTGCAGTGAATGAGGCCTTGACTGCAGCTCCTTTGAAAATTTAAGTACTTTACCTCAAAAGTGAATCCATGTCAGAAATCAAACCAATTCAAATGAAGCCAACAATCCTTCCTAACTCAAATATTCAGCCTGGTTTCTATCAAAAGCCTTTTAGAGCTAATGAAAAGTGTGTGGTCAGGGTGCAATTTGCTAAGGTGCATTTAATCAAATGGTGTATGTGTACTGTAATTTGACACTGTGTAGATAAGAGAAAACAGACTAAATTCAATATTGGTTATCCAATTATTATTATTTTTTTATTATTTAAGAAAAATAAATGCTTTATAATCAGTTCACCCCGGAAAAAGAACCGTTCAAATAAACAATCTCAAGCCCAAAACTAACATCACATTTATTAGTGTATGTGACTTTCTGACCAGAACTATTATGAAGGAAAAAGCTATAAAAACAGTTATGAATGTAGCAAACTCTCTTTCTTCCAAATGTATTTCATATTCTCTTTTGTTCCATATAAGGCATAATAGCATAATGAGCTCATTTCACTCTTAATATAAATAAATCCTCAAAGCAGATTTAAACATCCAATTTAGTCCAAATTAATTTGCTTCCAATCAAACATTTTTTTAAATAGCAGATTTTCTTTTATAATAAAGAGCCATCAGAACTGGTTATATTAAATTAACCAAAGGGGGACATGTTTAAGCATTACTGAAAGAAACTACTGTCTTTATGTTTTATGTCGTTTTTGTTCTCATATCTAGAAGAAACCCAAACATTTCAAGTAAGTTATAACGATTCCATAATTATTATTTTTTATTTTTCAGTAATCTGACCAAGCGGGATGGATTTCATGTTATTCTACCAGCTCCCTGTTAGTTGTTGGAGGTGGTGGTGGAGGGTAGCCCACTGGGGAAGTGGTGACGGGAGATAATCCGGGAGTGACGTCCAGAACGTGGGAGCCGTTTCTGCAGCGCTGGCTTTACTGCGAGCCTGTCAAACACAACCAACACAGCCGACATGGCGGACTGGGGTGAGAAACTAACTTAGGAAGGAGAGCTATATGCACATCATCCGCTTGTAGCAGACTTTGTTTGAACAGCTTAACTGTCTGCTATTGTAGAAATCAGTCGTTAGATGTGGATTGGCTTGACGAATATTATGTTGTTTGTTTTACAGACGCTGACAACTTCGAGCCGGAGGAGCCGATTAAAAAGGCGGCAGGGCTGGACAAATGGGAAGGCGAGGACGAAGATGAAGATGTTAGGGTAATATAACATGTCTCGCACTTTACAGATAGTTTTGGGTTCCGCTGCATTTGTCTGGTTGGATTGGGGGCCATTTGCTGTGGAATTCCGGGGCAATTTAACGATGAAAATGTCTTTCCATCTGTTACGCCATGCTTCACCGCGGCTTCTTTCTCCCTGTCAACCCTAACCTCGGGTTAGCTCTATGCTAGCTGACGGCTAACTCGTGTGGCTCTAACAGACACCGGCTAGCTAGAGGCCATCGTTCGGGTTAAAACTTAGTTAATGCTTTTCACGTTAACGTGTCAACCGACCACCTTTTATTAAAAATGGCATTTTTTTGCGTGGGATTACCTTTTTAGTGACGAAGTGCTCGGGATAAATTTCTATAGCCTAGCTAGCTGTCGGGCCAATTAGCTACTAGCATGCTTACTTTTAAGTCCGCTTGCTTTTAAAAGTAAACTTTAATGTCTAACAGTCTGAGTTATACCGTGTTTTTGACATGTTTAACGAGAGGTAGCAATGATTTCTTGTCTTGACAACGATATCTACATTAAATATGTATTGGAAAGTGTCCGGTTCAATTTGAATTCCTTCAGCTTGAGTCATGTTCAGCATGCGGCGTCGCTAGCTTGCTAGCCAAGTCAAGCCTCAGTTGAAATCATCCCCAGTGGGCTGATGACTCAACTGAAGCAAGAGCCTAGGCCAAAACTTTACGAAACTACAGGGAGCGTTTATCTTTCATAACAATAAAAACCTCTAAGTTGCAGAGGCACAAGGGGCCCGTACAGTAATGTTGACTTGTTTTCTCTCCAGAAACTTCACACAGTTAACGACAGGAAAGAGCTGGCAGAGTCCGCTTTTAATTGTTGTCCGTCACATATGGCGTTTTTTACTAGCTTGTAGTGTTTTCTAGGTCTAAAGAGAAGGTGGTGTAAAATGAAAACATTTGTCTACACTAGTCATCCTTATTCGGATATCTTAATGTACATTTCTATAATGGCACACTTAAAGTCAAAACCTGTCACTAAGCCTCATTTTAACTTAGGCTATTTTCAAGATCAAGCATTTTTTCATCAGTATCATGTTATTTGAGTTATGGACTAACAGCTGCATGCATGCACACATAGGCTTCTCAGGTAATACAACCGTTTACCCTTTAACACCTAAGCCTCAAAGCGTCCGTCTGGTCTTTATTTGCCTATTTTAACAGCAAATGTGATTAAATGGATTAACCAATTTTTCCAGAAGACATTGAACTTTCAATTTTAGGCAGTTATTTCCAATTTACTCTGTGGTAAAAGAGTGTATTAACAGTTATAAGTGAAGCAAAACACAAACAATTTTATTTTAGGATTTTATGAAAAATAAACACTGCCGATGTACATGAATGATGTATTTAAAATATAAAGTTTGAACACTAGGGAACATATTTGCAGAAACATAAAGGATTATTTGGGTTTCAGTTAGCAAAAACAGGCCCAAAATAAAAAAAAAAGATGTACAGGTGTTCCTTTTTCTGCCGTTTTCTCCTGTGTGGCTGTAGACACGGTCTCTTCACATTTCAAAGTCCTGGTGGTACTGACGGTGACGGTTCCTGTCTGGCTGCTAATACAGGCCCAAATGACAGTCCTCACACTACCATGCAGTGCTCTGGTTGCACAGTTTGCATCACGTCACAAAATAATGGCTGAGCTTTAGTGTGTACACTGCTGGTGAGGACAGGTAGGTGTTTACTACCTGGGGTCATCTTAGGTTCATTTTAAACCCCAAGGAGGTGTGTAGCAACCCAACGGACAGGCTGACATATTATAGGCTTCTGCTGCATGCTAGCACATAGATCTTGTGGGATGGCATACAAGATAATAGTAGACCATCTCTTATTTTTCCAGTGAACATAATACATTCAGTCAGCCTGGGAACAGACCCATCACCAGTACTTTACCAGTCATGCAAGGTGTCCTCACAGAGTAAATGGAGACCTCTCTGTTCCTCCTGACAAGCGAAACTGAAAGTAGTGGAAAATACACGATATATTGTGGTACTATTGGAGTAACAGTGAAAGTGACGATAAACCACTAATACTTCTTTTCAGCCTTTTTTAGGCAGCTGTACGGCTGTGATTTTAACTGCATTTAATGATATTATTGAAGTCCTTGTTATTTATTGATGCTTTTATGGAACAAACAGTGGAGAAAATAGTAAAAGAAACAATCCCAGCACTACAGCCAGTTTTTGGAGTTTTCAGACATCATGAATTGGAAATGATCTTTGTCACGATAATTCAAAGTCCCTATGATGAGAAATATATATTTTTTTGCAATAAACCATAGGATACAATGCACACCTCTACCACACGTTGACTGTGAAGTGCAACTCTTCAGTTTTCGTTTTCAGAAACTGTTGGCGTTTTTCAGATTGCTCAAACTGTTGCACAGTTGCGGTAATTCAAGCTTGTCTAAATGTGTCACCGATGAAACGTTCGGTGTTAAAGGGTTAATGACAATGTTTGCAGTAAAGTTCATTCAATTCATACGTCGACATATCTTTAAACTAGGATTACCCTTACAGCATTAGTTCATCTATAATTAATGTAATTTATTTTATTAGTCTATGCACCATTTTAAAGAGGTTTTGCTCTATTTTTGGTACATAGAAACGTTTGCATTGGTTGAATGACACAAAATAAAAAGTAAAGAAAGATTTCAACTTTAAAGTGTGAGTTCTATGTATGAAAGGCATGACAACAAAGTGAAGCACTTATACTGTATTCATTTATAATTAAAGCAGAAATTTAAGGATGGAGAAGTCCAGAAGTTTGAAATGGAAAGTGGTACGAAATAAAGTGATGTCGTGACCTGAGGCCTAATGTGCTAAAATAAATAAAATCCAATCCTTTAATCCAAATTTAATTCAAGTCATTACATTCAAATGTAATCTATTAGTTTCAAAACATTTGCTTTTATTATATCTTCCTTATTACGCATATATGTGTGCACTTTCCACAGTGAAAACGAAAATCTAAGCGGAGACCGCTAACAGAATTAGTTTCAATCAGTGTTGTGTCATTTGTCTCATTTTTCCACCGTTGTTCTTATATTTAGCATTGATCCAACAAAGAGACGGCCCTTTTCTTGAAAATACATGAACAACTTGGTAGGAGAGAACGTCCTTGTCCCAGAGGAGCTGTTCTGAAAACATTGAGTTGTTGAATTTAAGGCAAGGATTTTATCAAGGAGGTCATTAGAACCTTTTTCAAAACAAAGTTCATTGATGTGTCAGAATCTTTTTCACTTTATTATTTTTTGTGTTTTTCCATTTGAGTTAAAGTACTTTTGTTCCTTCGGAAAATAAATTTTCTTTTCAAAGTTTTTTTTTTTTTTTTAAAAGATGCGTTTTGTCATTAAAGCTGCAGTCTTGAAGAAAAAAAACCCACACCTTTATGTATCATACGATTGCAACTTAATTCGTTCACAGGATAACTGGGATGATGATGAAGAGGAGGAGAAAAAAGTAGAGATCATGAAGACAGGTAAGGTTTTAAATATTGCCCGATTGTTACACATCATCTTTCACCTCTTGTAATAAAACCTTTCATTTTCAAAACTAAATGTCTGAGTATTCAATGTTGTTTTTCCAGAGACGAAGGTTTCTGAAAAGAAAAAACTGACTGAAAAGATTAAAGAGAAGGAAAATCAGTTAAGGAAGAAACAACAAGAACTGAAAAAGGAGATGGAGGAGAAAGTAAGCACTAAATCACTTTAGCTGTTTTACCGTTGATTCCAAAACACTTTATTGGCCTTTTTAAATAAGGATTTGTGTTATTCCAGCCAGAAGAACTTACTCCAGAGGAACAACTAGCAGAGAAGCTAAGAGTCAAGAAACTACAGGAAGATGCAGATTTGGAGCTAGCAAAAGATGCTTTTGGTAAGAGATGATCTGATATTTGGGACTTTTTTTTTACTGCTTTCTGATTCTTTGTAAGGGTGACTTGAGCTCAGGAAGTTAAAATCCTGTTGGATATTAGCATCTACTAGATAATGTATCATTCAATATGTACCTTTTGACAAGACCTACATGTCAGTGCAAAGCAGAACTATTGTAATAGTGATTTTACTCTTTGAGTAGTTAATCTTTGCATTCTAAAACCTTGTTGTTGTTTTTTTCTAGGTGTTAGTACCGTCACAGGGATTGATGCCATGTGTCCATCTTCCAAAGAAGAATTCACAGAATTTGAAAAGTTGCTGAAAGAAAAGATAACTCAGTTTGAAAAGTCAGTCCATTATTCGAGTTTCTTGGATTCATTGTTTCGGGAACTTTGCATTTCATGTAAGAAAGCAACTTTGCCAGTATTTCCCAACAGTATCATTAAATGAACATCATTTCTTTTAAAAAATCTATTTATCTTGACTAACAGTTCTCTCTCTCTCTCTCTTGCAGTGGAAGTAGATGATTTGAAGAAAATCAGTAGTTCCCTTTCAGTCCTGCTTAGTGAAAAACAGAAACAAGAAAAAGTAGGTTGCCATATTGTTTCTTTTGCGCTTGAATAAAGCTTTATAGGCAGTAGGGGGCGCTGTAGTGTGTAGTGTGTGTTTGTATGGAAATTGAAATATATGGTACATTGTTTGCTTTCAACACAAAATCAAAATTTTAATATTGTTTATGATGCTTTCATAGTTTGTTTAATATTAAAGCACTAATCAGATGTTTTTTTGTAAAGGTTTCATATCATTTTACGAGGTTTGCCTTTTCTTTTTCAGCAAAACAAAGGAAAGAAAAAGAAGAAAGGCGTGGTACCCGGAGGTGGACTGAAAGCACAGATGAGAGACGACCTTGATTATGCAGAGTTTGACGGTGGTTATGCCCAGGACTACGAGGACTTCATGTGACATAGGCTTCATTACTACTTTCTTCCCTTCCTTCCTAACCCTCAGAAGTACAGCTGTACCTTCCCATGCTGTCCAGTGCCATCCTGGAAAATCTGAACTATGTGCCGCCCCTTTCATTTTGCTTCAGTCACCAGAGGGACTATACCTGGGAGCATCCAGTCTTCAGCACTCTTAACGTACAGAACGGCCTTTTCAGTCTCATTCAGCCTCGACTCGCACACAATGATGTGGTATCTGGGACCCAGCTTCATAGAAGAATACATCTGTAACTGCTGCTGTCTGAATTTTGCAGGGCTCTATTATTTTTTAAATCAATGTTGCTCCTGTTAATATGACAGATACAGTGTGGCAGTTGTAAGTAAAGTGACATAGAAACAAGGTTCTATGCAAATTCCTCAACCAGAATGTCATGTATTATAGATCGCACTGAAGTGTGGTAGGACTTTTACAGGATAAATGTATATAGTTAATATCTCTTGGGTTGCCAAATGCAGAACAATTATTCAGTTCATTATACATCTTTATCTCTGGAACAGTTGCTTTGTGGGTTATTTGAGAGAGGCACAACATACGAGTAGTTGTAATTTTACAGAGTGCACATGACATTCAATGTAAGATAAAAGGGATAGAGTATAATAAATGTGACTTTAAAACCTCAGCCATTCTCTTGATACACATCTGGGATATCCTTGAAAATATGGAGCAAATGATGCTTGGAAGATATTTTCTTTTGCATGACAGAAACATAACTAATTTGAGTTTTACTAATGCAGAAAACCTACAGATCAGATCAAGTGGAGTTAATGTGCTGCAACTGGTCTCTTTCATTGTTTCTTCTGCAGGCTTGTATCAAGTGTGATGAGGAGCAGAGGCAAATGGACTTCACCCCCACATGTCTTCATATGGGCTTCAGTTAGAGGAAAGGGACGTCTTTCTCCTTTTTCTTTTCTAGCTAATGATCAGTTCCAAGCTTACAGACAATTTGAGACATGCAATTTTGAAGAAATTACATCTGTTTTTTAAGCATCTAATTTAATAAATGACTGGTCAACAGAGCAAATTGTGTGTTGGTCCTTCTTAAAGCAAATGAAAGGAACCTGAAAAAAAAATACCCATTATTCACATTTGATTAGAAAAATCTGACGTCAACAAGAATGTTATTTGCACTTAACATTACTACCATGCTGTTAGGTTTGACAGTGTTTATTAAAGAACTTGTCAGCAGGACTGTCCATGTTACCAAAGCATTCATTCAAAAAGCTAAAAAAAATTAGACTAGCCAAGCTGGATACACCAGAGGTTAATAAACTCGTACCCAGTGTACCTTTGGTCCGACTGAGGTTGTTAGTCACGCTCAACAGTGCTACAAAGCCAATCGAGGATCTCAAGCATGACTGCAAAACAAGTTAGATTTTCATCATATGTTGCCAAAGGCTGTCAAATATGTACAACCGTAACAATAAAACTCTAGAAATCCTGGATATAAAAAAGGGTGCATTTTATGAGATTAAATATTTTAGTGATTCTTTGAGAGCTGTAAATCAACATGATACAAGGCACAAAAATAAAAGTTTCAGTTCAGTAAGTGGGCTGTTTGAAACTGACTTTTTTCCTCTCAAGAATTTAAAATGGTGCTGAAGAGTAGATTTACTAATCAGGTTTGATTAATCTGTATTACAGACGCGATGTGAGGCAATCTGGCAAGGACACGTTCTTAGGATGAGTAAACAACATCTTTAATAGTTAATTGGTTTAATAAAGATTAGTTATTTTATATTCTTAAGGCATCTTATTGATTGAGTAGATTTTTTTAAATTACAAATTACTGCAGGGATGGGCCCCAGCATAGGGTGAACCAGCTTTCTGATGCTTAAAACCGAGAACTGGTCTTGTGGTTACCTTGCTAAGCCACTATTATGGATTTGTAGTAAAATCTTTGTAGATTTACTTCGAAGACAGCAGTGGTGGATGAATGCAGGATATTTTACAGAATTCTGAAAAACATCTATGCAAAGGGAAACATTCACGTAGGGATGGACATATCAGTATACAGGGGTTGGACAATGAAACTGAAACACCTGGTTTTAGACCACAATAATTTATTAGTATGGTGTAGGGCCTCCTTTTGTGGCCAATACAGCATCAGTTCGTCTTGGGAATGACATATACAAGTCCTGCACAGTGGTCAGAGGGATTTTAAGCCATTCTTCTTGCAGGATAGTGGCCAGGTCACTACGTGATACTGGTGGAGGAAAACGTTTCCTGACTCGCTCCTCCAAAAAACCCCAAAGTGGCTCAATAATTTTTAGATATGGTGACTGTGCAGGCCATGGGAGATGTTCAACTTCACTTTCATGTTCATCAAACCAATCTTTTACCAGTCTTGCTGTGTGTATTGGTGCATTGTCATCCTGAAACACGGCACCACCTTCAGGATACAATGTTTGAACCATTGGATGCACATGGTCCTCAAGAATGGTTCGGTAGTGTTTCACATTGTCCACAGCCCAAGATTTGCGCTTCTTGCACCATTGAAACCGACGTTTGGCATTGGCATGAGTGACCAAAGGTTTGGCTGTAGCAGCCCGGCCGTGTATATTGACCCTGTGGAGCTCCCGACGGACAGTTCTGGTGGAAACAGGAGAGATGAGGTGCACATTTAATTCTGCCGTGATTTGGGCAGCCATGGTTTTACGTTTTTTGGATACAATCCGGGTTAGCACCCGAACATCCCTTTCAGACAGCTTCCTATTGCATCCTCAGTTAATCCTGCTGGATGTGATTCGTCCTTCTTGGTGGTATGCTGACATTACCCAGGATACCGTGGCTCTTGATACATCACAAAGACTTGCTGTCTTGGTGACAGATGCACCAGCAAGACGTGCACCAACAATTTGTCCTCTTTTGAACTCTGGTATGTCACCAATAATGTTGTGTGCATTTCAATATTTTGAGCAAAACTGTGCTCTTACCCTGCTAGTTGAACCTTCACACTGTGCTCTTAATGGTGCAATGTGCAATCAATGAAGACTGGCTACCAGGCTGGTCCAATTTAGCCATGAAACCTCCCACACTAAAATGACAGGTGTTTCAGTTTCATTGTCCAACCCCTGTATATTAAGTTCACCATGATTTGCAAACCCAAATTTAAAAGGTATAGTGTAGAGTAAACAACTGTTACTCAACTATAGCAGGTGGCTGAATGATCTCTGTTTGAATAAATGGTAACTTATAGTCTAGCATCAGCCCAAAATCAAATTTCTGACAACTCAAATCCAACCATGCAACAGCTGTTTTAGAAACCTTGACATCACGGGCACTTTTACTGTGAATGTTTATTTGCATAAAAATATGTGGATATATACGCCCTGTTGTTGTCCGTTCAAGTTATGTTTTGCTGGAAACAGTTAATAAAAAGGAGCGGGCCAACCTGTAACTGAGGGAATACTAAAACAGAGTAAAAAGGAAGAAATTCTTATTTGCTTGAACCACTTAGATGTTTTCTATTGGATAACTGGTGCATCAGTTCTCCAGGACTGAATAAGCCTGTTGGATGAGAGGGGCAGTGTCTTCAAAAAACAAGAAAAGAATCAAGTTGCTTTCCATTTAAGCATTTTGGATCATCATGTCCTGGATAACTGAGAATCTACACCAACACTGCTTTAAATTGTTACTCTGCAAGGCTGTAAGAAACATGTATGCTACAAGGGTTTTATGTATTGTACTGAATTTTGTAACCTAAAAACTGCATATATATCCATTGACTTCTAATAGCTACCTAAGGTAAAACAGAGTTTGTATACTGTAACATTTTTGAGATATGGGATTTTCAGATGACAAAAACTTTATTTGCCACCAGGCTGAAAAATTCAACTTATCTCTGATCATTAAGACTGTCAACTACTGCAGGTACAACACTGACTGCTCAGATGTTCTGCAAACAACCAAAAAATCCAAACTATCACTTAAGTTTAAAATGTATGATTGTCAGATTGGACTTGAATAGCTCTCTTGGGTTAGAAGAAACTAAAATAGCAGGAACACAAAAACATTATTGGGATTCTTTGGTATATCTTGATTGTGCTTCATGGAGTTTTGGAAATCAGTAGTGGAGCGTAAAGAGTTGTTTGCACATGCATGATTTGAAATGCTATTGGGTCACTCAGAAATTTAATGTCCGCTCTGATTTAGCAAAGTGCATTGCTGCACAGAGCGCAGTAAAAAAATCGTAAACAGGTAAATATCCCATTTGCAGCCTGATGAAGCTGTATTTCATTGGCTGGTTCAAAAAGATCCACATACTACAGTAAAGTGCTGATTAACCATCAAGAAGGACATAGATTAGTTGGTGAAATGTTTCAGACTTCAGGCAGTGTATTCAAATGTAAACTTTATTTCTTTTATGCAAAGTTGTTCAGGTACATGTGGGCTCCTGAGAAAGGGGGCTATACATAATTAAAAACCTATAATACCTAAGTCACTAGTCCAATTTGGATGTCGAAACACTAACGCTGAAAGTTTAGATGTAAAATTCTGCACCATGTTAATTATAAAGTATAACTGCAACTTGAATATGTTTTGGTAAATCATTTAAACCTCAAAAGCTGCTTCAGTGTCCCATTATTTCCAGACCTCATTGTAGCTCTTTGCTCAGTCTATTTGTAGAGTCATGAACTTTGGAGTTACTTATCTTCTGCCTTGTGGATCCCTCCCTGTAAGGTTTCTGGTGCTACGTTTACTGCTCCTGCGCAGTGTGTTGGCCCTCTGTCGGCGTCTGGTTTTCCTGTTGTCTCCTCTCACAACGCTTGTTACTATCTGACTTTGAGAGCTCTGCATAGCTTGAAAGACACTCTGTCGTGTCACTTCACGGTCCCCACAAGTGAAACTTAGCGCCACGCCCTCGTTGGTTTTCATGACCCGAGATGTGCCATCAGAAGTGCCATCAAAGCAGCGCCCAAGCGCAATCTCTTTTGCTGTGCGGGGATCCTGTTCCGTCTCTGTGTAGATTCCATAATTGTGACCCAGAGAGTCAAGAGGTGCCAGCATGGTGAATTCATTGGTGTCATTGTTGACTGCTAGAGGTAGGTGGTTCACCAGATAATCTTGAAGCATTGTGTTCACGTGGTCTCTCCTACAGCTACCTTGAGGAATCACCTTCACCAGGGTACGATCCACACGGTCCTGATCATACAGCATTCCGCTGCACTTGAACTCCAGACACACTGCTGAAACATTTGCCTGTTCCATATCACGAATGCTGCGAGTGTCTCTGAGACCATACAACTGGCCTACCGTCTTTGGATGGGTGCCACCCATGTTACGAGACCTTACATTGATTTCATGTGGACTGCTGATTTTAACCTTGATGTAGCAGGCCCGGTATTCCATGGGTTTAGGCCACCAACTCAGGTAATCCTCTGTCCAGCTCATTGGGTCATCTTCATTGAATGGCACAGTGTTGTAATCATAACGGTCTCCTTCAACTCTTGAAAACCTAAAGTGTGCCGCACTAAATGGGGCCTCCTCACATTCTTTCAGCTTTTCAAATGCATACACAGGTCCATTAGATTCTTCAGCTGTATTTGGGCTTGGTTTTGCCACATTGATACTAAAAGCGGTCTTCTTTACTCTAGCATCCTCGTGGTCTGTCCGCCTGTAGTTGAGTTTTCTAAGGTAAGGCTGCGGCACTCCAACAAGGCTGGGATTAAGTTTAGGAGCAGAAGCAACAGCCTCCAGTTCCTCCCCTCCAAGGTTAGCCATCACATATGCAGAATAGGCATCAGGTTTTTGTTCATCACAGAAAGCAGGAAGACAAGCTCCATTAGGGCCAGTGACAACGCTATCAAAACGACCCCAAGCACGTGGATTAGTGGAGTAGCCAGCTGTTGGTTCCATGTTTATGAGACTCACCACAACTCCCTCTACTTGCTCACTGGGCATGAAACGCTCACTGCGGAAAGCTCTCACTTTTACATAACACCTACGGTTTTCAGGAACATCCAGATTAAACAGACGCCTTTCTCTGATCTCCATGTTTCCAATCAAAAATGTTCTCTCCTCCCTTTTGCCTCTCTTTTTCTTCTCTAGCTGCAGACTTCCTTCCTCCTCCCACAGGCCAGTTTCAGGGTTTAGTGACCACAGCTTCATGTTGCTGAGGTGCTCTGACATTGTCACCTGAGCAGAGTCCAGGAACACCTTTACCTCACCTGCATTTAGAGGTTCATTATTTTCCTCACCTCTGAAGTCAACTGAAAACATGCCGTAGGTTCTCAGTGGAAGTAAATCGCCTTCACCTCCTATAAAATTAAGGTCACTTGAAGCAGCAGCAGCGGTGGAGACATCTCTTGGGTCTAAGAATGTAACGCTTGCATTGACATTACCAGTAAAGACTTCTCCGTTCACCTTATAGAAGGAATAAGGAGGAATCTGGATTTGGACCATTGCTTCCTGGCCCTCTACTTCCCCTAGATCTAGAGTGTTAGTTTCTAAAGAGCTGATGGTCACAGGTGCTTTCTTCCGTAGAAGTTTGATTTCATGGTAAACAGCTCCCCCTTTAGTGTTAAATGGGAGCACCTTTGTGGTGTTGACAAATTTTTGCATGTTGTCAACAAAAGTCAACACCAGTCTTTCAGTGTCAGGGGGAACCTGGACAGAGAAGGTGCCTTTGTAGCCTGTGCGGCTAATTCTAACTCCATTCATGAAGATGTGGCCAAACCTCATTGGCTCACCATTGTCTGCTGCAATGGCCCGACCATACACAACGGCCTTGGTGTCCACACATTTCTGACAGCCACACTCCGTCACCACCATGGTGGGCAGCTGGTAGCCTTGGCACGTCAGCTGCCTCTCTTCCATCTTTGCCACACCGCAGCAGTACGCCACGTTGTCCTTGCACCTGATAGCATTGTCCAGCTGCCCAGCACATGTACTTGAGGGGCACTTGCCCACATTGTAGTAAAAGGAGTTTGTGCTGTTTTGATAGCAGTCATGTGGAAGGCGAATGAGGTGAGATTCAGGCTTGGGGTTGCATGAATGCTGGTGTCTACCTGTATTTGAAATGTATGGATAAAATTATTTTAACATCATAAGACATGTTCTTTTGATGCATGTTCAGTTAATTTGCTAAGAACACACCTATGATTTTTAGAGTGGCGGGTTTGGTCTTAACTGCGCCGGACGGCCCACTTGCTCTGCAGTAGTACTCTCCTGCTTGCTCTGGACGTAAATCCTTCAGGACTAGCATGCTCTCGGACTGGATTTCCATGAGAATGTTGTTATGAAACCTGTTCGCTCACACACATGAGAAAATAATAGAAAAAAATGCTAAAAGTTTAACTTTAGTGTAAAAAACATTTTAGGAATATACAGTACTTGTGGGAGGTTTTACATTTCCAGCTTCCTGTAGCAGCAAGCTGTGCTGCAGAGCTAACATAGTTTGTGTGCAGACAGAAACAACCAGTGGACATTCAGTTTATTGTTTTTGTGTTATTCGGTTTTAATTCTATCCTCTTTACCTACACCTTTTTGTTAGTGTCTACACCTATGAAAAATATGTTCCTCAGAAAGTTCCTCCTGTCCCCTCAAGGCAGGGTACAAAAAACTAGAGCTGTGTGTGTGAGTTGAGCTCTCACCATTGATACTTGTCAGGCGGTGGTGTTCCAGCTACTTTGCAGCAGAAGGCAGCACTTTGTCCCTCTCTTCTGGCTTTACTCTCAGGGTTGCTCAAGACATGAAGCTTTTCTAACAAAAAATAAAGTAACATTCAGCAGCAATATATAAAGTTACAACAATATATTAACATGCAACCTTTTTTTCTTATTGTCTGACAGAAAACTAAACAGTTCCTGTTTTAGATTTATTGGGATTAACAAAAGTAATTGTAATTGTCAGAACAATGAGTAAGATAATTTTTTAGGAGATTTTTTACATTTTTCCCACTTTCAAGTGTACACATATTTTATAGTATTTGGTACATATACTTTTAAAAACAGACTTAGGCCAAAGATTTATGGCATCATTTTGCACTCTTCTAACAATAATTTGCTGGAATGTTTGCCTTTTCCTCCTGACAGATCTGAGTCAGGTTTGTAGATCGCCTCGAATTTGTCAGCTCTACCCACATATTTTCTGTGGAATTGAGCCACATTAGGGGTTGTTGTCTTTAAGCCACTTTGTAAATAATGTGATTGTAAGCTTAGGGTCACTGCCCATTTGGAAGTCCCAATTGTGCCCAAGCTTTATCTTAGTGACCAATGTCTTGAGAAATAGCTTTAATATTTCCTCATAACGTTCTTTGCTCAAGATGCCATCTATTTTGTGAAGTGCACCTGTCCTTCCTTTTGCACCATGTACTTCACTTTTGGGATGGGGTTCTCAGGCTTGTAAGTTTCAGCCTTTTTCCTTCAAACCTAACAGTGATCTTTATGGCCAGTCCATCTCCATACATAAGTTTTTTTCCATATGGATAACGACACTCTTAACAGATTCAGAAAGAACCGTAACAACGCTTTTTGGGGGGTGTTGATAGGCACATTTTGCACCAAAATACATTGATCTCTGTGTCACAGAACAGGTCTACTTTTTGAACAGGATGATGGCTGGACATTCACCACAGTGTTAATTCTTGCATGTCATTTTTTCATCAGATGGACTAAACTAAAGGATAAATTCAACTTGTGGGGGTCCACAGTTCTCTTCCCCATATCTTTGCTGATTTCTTTTTATTCTTCCATGATATCACACAAGCAAGTAGTGTGTTTGAGCTGTTGCCTTATAAATACATCCACAGGTGTTCCACAATGCAAAATTTCTAAGAAATAAGAATCTTAAGAATAAGAATAGTGTATGTAACCTTTAAATTTAAAAAAAAGCAAAACACAATGCTTCTCTCATTACTCTGGTATTTAGCAAATAGAAAAAGTAATCCTAAGTAGCCAAAACATGTAAATGTTTAGTCTGATTTAATGTCAAAAAGTGAGAAAAAATGTTTCTTTTATACGGTGTATGTAAATATCTGGTTTCAACTGTAAGTGGTTTAGGATTTTTCAATTTAGGCACAATCCATACCTGCTCTTTTCAGCTGCACACTGAGAACCGAGGTCCGCTCAGTGGTGACGGGCACAATGACATCACGAGTAGCATGACCCAGCAGGCTGAATGTCAAGGTTGTGTTGCCATCGGGGCAGATTCCAGGGATTCGGAAATGCCCGTTGTGGTCTGTGAGGGTAAGGAGTTTGCCTGAGTGAAGGATGGCTGTCCCCTCAGCAGTCAGACCACCGGCACTTCGCACAGAACCCAAAAGGATGTGCTCTTCACACATGCAAGCATCACAGTCAGCATTCACTCTCCCCATCACACAGTGCAGATAACAATCTAGAAAGCAGAACCAACACAAACGTCAGCTCCTTTCACAAGAGGTTATGTCCAACTGAACACATCTGCAGGGTAGTCCGTGTTGCTCAACCAAGCTTAGCTCACCTGTCTTCATGCACTCAGCTCCATTGCATGGTTTCCCTTCTATTTTAGGCCCATTGCAAGTTAGCGATTGAGGCTGGCAGCTTCGATAGCGAAGTTGCACACCCACTTGACCACAGAGTGCAGGACATGGGCTCCAGTCGGACCATTGACCCCAGGTTCCCTGAATGTTCATGCTTCTCTCTGGTAAAATAAAATTAAACATTTACACTACAGCTATTGCTCTGAAAGACAGATCAGATATTATTTTGAGGTATGTTATAGGTAAAAGCAAATAAACAACAAAATAACAATATTAGAAAAACTTTGGTTTTCGAGTGTCCAAACCTTTTAGACAGAGAAAACGAACTGCGTAGTTAGAGCAGTTACGTCCAGGACTTTGCTCTTCATTGAGACACCAGAAACCTACAGTTGGGTCTGCGTGTACCAGCTCGCCAGTTTCACGGGCTGGGACCCATTCTGTGGTTCTAGCTTCAACTGCCCGTGGAGTCTCACACACTCTGGTACGGTAGTAGAAGCGAATGGCGTTCAGCTGCTCATAGTCTCCTCGGCCTCCTGGGTGGTCAACGTTGAACCACGTGGTCCACTCGTAGTTGTCTGGACATGTGGAGTTTATTGATAGAAAGATAAATGTTTAGCTTATCTACCATTGTTTAGCAATATATCAAACCAAAAAAATTGAAAGCTTCATCTTAAAATTTTATTTGAATTAACACACCATCAGAGTGGTAGACAGCAGGATTAGACTCTTTGTTGTCTCCTCTCCATGATCCTACAACATATAAATGCATTTGAGTGATTAATGCCTTTCTGTCACAAGTGGTATAACAAACACAGGTTTACTGTTTGAAAGTGGCATTTCATGTTAATCAGTCACAAAGATTAGAGGTGTTAGCTTGTGCCACATGATACACGCCTCTATGTTACGTCGAGACTCACACAGACAATGTACTGCTGCAGTGAGGAAGGATGGAAGAGAGGCAACTAATGTGCCAGGCCTACCAGCCTCAGAATTAGCTGTACAGGCTACAAAGGCACCTGTCCCAGCTTGTCCTGACTAGTAATGACCTGTGTTGACAACATACAAAAATGTGTAAATGCTAAAAAGGTGCTGCCTTTTAACAATAAAGGGGAACTTATGGCTGCGTTCACACTGCAGGTCTTGATGCTCAATTCCGCTTTTTTGCTGAAATACGAATTCTCAGATGGAGAATGTAGACGTCATACAGCAGCACCCTGTTTACTGAGTAATTATGGATGTTGTCATCTCTGTGTCATTATTAGGTTGTTGATCAATGGAAGCCAACAAAATTATGACCACATCATAACAGGATGAAAAAAGGTAAGAAAAAGAGAGCACAACTATTACCATTGGCCTTTTGTGGAGCGAGGCTGATACTTCTGTAGAGAAGTCTGTGTGGATGTATAGTCAGAGTCAGGACATTGACGTAAACATCGAATAAAATGTGACATGACCGTTTAGACTGCGGATGTTTTGAAAACGACGTATTTGATTTAGTACCACATATGAAAGTGTCACAATTCAGATTTTTGTGGAGATAAAAAGATCAGAATTGGGCTGTTCTGACTGCCAGATGTGGGCAAAAAAGTCAAATTTAGGCTGCATCGGCTGGCAGTGTGAACTCAGCCTATTTCAAACTTCTACCAAAGAAAGCTCCTGTAACCATCAGAAACTAATGCTGCTTTTTAACTCAAAGCTGGGAATGACGTCACACTGTAGTTGGGAATATTCTAGTTACAAGTCATAAAACAGTAGGATATGCTAATTGTTTTGGTGGCAAGCTGTAATTGCAGTAAGCTGACAATAATGTTTTTTCTTAAAACTGAAATTTAACATGTTCACAAACATATACTTTACTGCACTATGTGAAACACTGGTTTAAAGAAATGGAAACCATCACACATGTTAATAGAGTTCATGTTGAGTTGAGACTGTCAGGATCTCTGCCATGTCTGTTTTGTGGGTGCTGCTTACTGTGTTTAGCCTCTAGATGGCATCTGGACGTGGAAGTGTCCGACAGGTGTTTTCCATCACCCTGATCACCTCCAGAGGAGGATTTAAGGAGGAGGCTGCCAGCAACTCATTGCCAGAGTGTTGCCCCTTAGTGGTACAACTCCAGCCACATTACTCTTGCCTAGTCCTCGTTTTGCCTTTGCTTAATCCTGCACGTTCTACCTTAGAGGTGTACCTGAACCTGACCTCGCCGTCAGCTTTGAACTTCTTGGATTATTGTCTTCTGAGAAGAAGTAATTTAACCTAATGAACAAAGACTCAAACCTCCGTTTGCTCCTGTGGATCTCACCGGCTGGCAGCTTCCTCTATACCTGGGATCCTCCTCAATGAACCCTGTCCACCCTCCCACGCACACAAGCTTCTACCACAGTAAACTCTGGACATTCTAACTTCCTGGCAGACCCCAACTCACCATCTCCGTTCCCACGGGTAAACAATCCTCTGGGTTTTTCTCCACCTCTCCCTCTGGCGGATCATCTCTTTCTCCACAGTAAGACTGAATCATTACTTATCATTATCTAGAGTTTATCCCTGCTTACCTTTCTGCTTTATTTTTTACAGTTCATATTCCAGTTCCAAGTTCTTGCCTTGTCATTGTAAATAAAACTTCTAACCATAAAGCTCAATCTCCGGAATTGCTTTCTGCATGTGGGTCAAATTTGTTAAATCCACCATGACAGAGACGCCATGTGTTGTGAACTGGTGCTATTTAAAAAAACTGAATCAAATTGATACTGGCCACCTTCACTGCATTTCCAGCTGCCGTTGACCTTTGCAGGAGGTCTTTACTGGTGCAGTGAGGTATCTTCCCATTTGTTTCTGCACAGCTCTCTTAAGTTTCCACCAAATCCTTTCAGACAGATTGAGGTCTTAACTTTGACTGGACTATTTTAATAGTTTGGTTCTTTTCCGTTTCTGCTGTGTTTCGGTTGCTTGGGTTGCAAAAAAAGTTTGGGTTAAGCTTCAGCAATTTGGTTTCAGTCGTATAGAAAATAATTGGGGATACAGAGGAAAACTTTTTTTTAGAGTAAAGACCTAGCTATTCTTTCAAACAAATCCTGCTTATTAAGAATTTCCCACACTGTACTCTCATGAATACATCATTCAGTGTGCTAAATGAGGCCTGTAGAGTTAAAACCATACCAGTTTGGTTATTTTCTTTGAGCACTCCATGGACTGAACTCGGGGTGAACCTTCTGGGAAAAGTGGTAGCTGCATTAAACGTTTTCCACTTAGGAATGATTGTTCTCACCTGCTTTATTAACCCTTCCCAGATTTATAAGCAGCAACACTGGCTTCTCTTCTACTCGTCTTCTATTCGTTCAACAAGCTTTTAACACAACAACAATCTCCTAAATGTCTGTTTTTATAGTGGTACTCAAAGTTGAACATGCCAAGCAAATCAAATGAGTTTTATAATTTGATAAACAGTTTGTAACCCTTTTCCTAAATAATAACATGGCGTAACTTATGTGCTGTTTAGAACAGTGGTTCCGAACCTTTTTTGACTTGTGTACCCCCTGAGCCATTTTGCTATACCATGGGTAGCCCCGCAGTCAAATGTGTTAGCAAAAATAGAATGTACAACAACTGATTATCAAATGATTACTGAAATGAAAATCATTTTATTTAATCTTGAACATTTAATTCCTTAGGCATTTAATTAGTTTCAAATTAAACATAAAGATGACTCTGTTGCCGTAAAAGTGAATAAGTAATCTAAATACAAAATCAACATGAATAATAAACCTGCCTTTGTTATAACAAAAACTGGAACTCTTTTGAATGAGTCCTCAATAGACACATTTAAACTTAAAAATTCAGGAGCAGAACCCTTAACAAAAATAATGTTCAGGCTCACTATATCAGTTTCACTTTGTTTTCATCATTTAACTGAGCTTTAATGAGACACCTGAGATTGCTTGTCAATAATAAGCTTTGATAGATTTGGAGTCGAAACAGCTGTTACTTCTCTCTCTCTCTCTCTCTTTCCTGATAGCAGAGCGTTGTGCAGGTGAACAGCAATGACACCACTGCTCCAGCCTTTCCCACATGTAGTTGTTTTATTGTGCCTTTTTTGCTCTTTGGTTGATAAAAACCTGGTGTATTTTGCACCTGCGTCCTAATAAAGCATCACACATCCAAGAATCATCCCTACTAACTGATATTTACCCATAATCTTGGAAATAATATATTCTTTCCACATACCCCCCTGCAATGTGTTCACGTACCACTAAGGGTACGAGTACCTCTGGTTGGGATTCACTGGTTTAGAAGGCAGTATATTTACCCAATGGTTACATTTGTTGATGTTAAATAAAACTGATTTGAGACATGTACACACCTACTGTGATTATAGGAAATTTAGAATGATCTTTAATAAAGAAAAATCTAAGATTGAAAGCTTTAAGATGTTCTGGGAATTAACTTACATACTGGGAAACGTTGCTATGGGTAAAGAATTTAAAATTAATATAAACAAACAGAAGAAATTAATATCTTTAATTTTGCTGCAAAAAAATACTATTACAGGAATATATTAGATTGGGGATGGAAGAATCCTACTTCTACTTAGTGATGTGGTTGGCAAAGTTTCTAGAAAATCAGGTAGTGGCTTTGAATCAGAGCTGGGGTCTTTCTTTGTCGAGGTTGCATGTTTTCCTTGTTTATTCTTTTGTTCCTGGACTGGCTTTAGAGAAACACACACCTCATAAGTCATAGCACTAAAAATCAAACTAATAGATGACATGAGAGTGCCTCAGTTGCCATTACCAGATTACCAGATGCCTGTCATCTAAAACTAGAAAGCTTTTGTCTGGCCACTTTATAATAGAGTTTTGATTGGCAGGTTATTATTCTTTGGGTATTTTTCTGCCTCCTTGGTCAGTGACCTTTCTTTCTTATTCCTTACTCATTAGAATAAGTCTCTTAATAGTTCTAAACCTTTTACAGTATATTTTAAAAAAATAGGTTGACTGGGATTTTACTTCATCTTAAATATCTCACTTTTGTACTCATATACTGTTGCATTTTTGGACTTGTAAGACAGCAATTTTAGTAAATTAACTTAACCTCATATAGCTCAATCTTGTTTTAACATGCTTAGAGTGACACAAATCACTTTAGGAATCCAGCCTTTTGCACACTTCACTGATTTAGGCAAGACTTTTGCAAATGACCTTCATGATAATTTGAGATTGATGTGAATTATTTCATCAGATGATGATGATGTGCAGATGATGCTCTGGAGATTTGCAAACAAAGCGAACTTCATAACCCTGAAGCACTTATCATAAACTGTTTATTTAAATGCAAGTCAGTACATGTAAAGTATTTCTTATTATGAATGATTACCTTCCGCTAGGTTAGAACTTAGTAAGCTTTTGAAATGATATGTAGTTAATTCATGATTAGTTACAGTATTTATTTTAAATAGGCATTTTGTTATTTGAATGTACTTTTGGGTTTTTCCGCGGTGGTGGCGCAAGTGTAAAAGGCACAACCCATACTCAAAGGCTTCAGTCTTCAATGCAGCCCATTGCGGGTCCAACTTCAGGTCCAGGTGACCTTTGCTGCATGTCCTCCACCTCTCTCCACCCCTTTCCTGTTGGCTTACAGTCGGAAAACTGAGAAAAATGAAGGCCACTAGTGCTGCAGAAAAACATTAAACTGTCTCTGCTTGAAAACTTAAATATCGGGGTTTGAAAAAAAATTGTAGGACTAATTTTTATCCATGGCTTTCTAATGCGGTGTGGCAAATGCTTTGCTAAACTGTTTTTCTGGTGGGGTTTTCAGACCTTGATGACATACAGGGGTTGGACAATGAAACTGAAACACATGGTTTTAGACCACAATAACTTATTAGTATGGTGTAGGGCCTCTTTTTGCGGCCAATACAGCGTCAATTCGTCTTGGGAATGACATATACAAGTCCTGCACAGTGGTCAGAAGGATTTTAAGCCATTCTTCTTGCAGGATAGTGGCCAGGTCACTATGTGATACTGGTGGAGGAAAACGTTTCCTGACTCGCTCCTCCAAAACACCCCAAAGTGGCTCAATAATATTTAGATCTGGTGACTGTGCAGGCCATGGGAGATGTTCAACTTCACTTTCCTGTTCATGAAACCAATCTTTCACCAGTCTTGCTGTGTGTATTGGTGCATTGTCATCCTGATACACGGCACCGCCTTCAGGATACAATATTTGAACCATTGGATGCACATGGTCCACAAGAATGGTTCGGTAGTCCTTGGCAGTGACGCGCCCATCTAGCACAAGTATTGGGCCAAGGGAATGTCATGATATGGCAGCCCAAACCATCATTGATCCACCCCCATGCTTCACACTGGGCATTCAACAGTCTGGGTGGTACGCTTCTTTGGGGCTTCTCCACACCGTAACTCTCCCGGATGTGGGGAAAACAGTAAAGGTGGACTCATCAGAGAAAAATACAAGTTTCACATTGTCCACAGCCCAAGATTTGCGCTCCTTGCACTATTGAAACCGACGTTTGGCATTGGCATGAGTGACCAAAGGTTTGGCTATGGCAGCCCGGCCGTGTATATTGACCCTGTGGAGCTCCGACGGACAGTTTCTGGTGGAAAACAGGAGAGTTGAGGTGCACATTTAATTCTGCCGTGATTTGGGCAGCCGTGGTTTTATGTTTTTTGGATACAATCCGGGTTAGCACCCGAACATCCCTTTCAGACAGCTTCCTCTTGCGTCTACATTTAGTCTTGGTGGTATGCTGACATTACCCTGGATACCGTGGCTCTTGATACATCACAAAGACTTGTTGTCTTGGTCACAGATGTGCCAGCAAGACGTGCACCAACAATTTGTCCTCTTTTGAACTCTGGTATGTCACCCATAATGTTGTGTGCATTTCAATATTTGAGCAAAAACTGTGCTCTTACCCTGCTAATTGAACCTTCACACTCTGCTCTTACTGGTGCAATATGCAATCAATGAAGACTGGCTACCAGGCTGGTCCAATTTAGCCATGAAACCTCCCACACTATAATGACAGGTGTTTCAGTTTCATTGTCCAACCCCTGTATAAGGTGACTAATACTTGAGCCTGAGAAAATGTTTGAGACAAAAAACACATGACACCAAGTAGAAGCCCAATGAAATATATTAACTCTGATCAACTAGTTTAAGATTTGTTTGCAGTTGTTTTGTTCCAAGTCCATTTTTGTTTCTCTGCCTTATCTTTAAAATTCTGTAATAGAGAACGTACTTATCCAGCAAGATTTTTGTACTTTAACTTTAACTCAGTTCTAAATCCAGAGTGAGAGCCCACTGAGACCTCCAAGGATTGTTCTAGGGTTAAGTGGCTGCATTTTTGGAGTGACCTTTGAGGGCAGATGGAACTGCTGTTGAAGCTGACTCCCCCCAGCAGAGTGAATGGCACCTGAAGGCACCAGAGAGAAAAAAGCAAGTTGGTTCCAAAAAATAATCAGCCTCTCCAGACTCTCTGGTGGTTCTGGTGCTAGAAACTGATGGACTGAAGGTAGCTCAATTAGACCTTATTCCTCCGATTTCTTCCAAAACATTTCCTTGAAGATAGGTCAGGTTTCTCAGAGTCCAAGTTATGGAGGAAAACCTTGCATCAACTAATGTACTTTTGATAAAGTTAGATTTTTAATCAGGTAATAGTATTATGAATGTTTATTCTCACTTCCTTTGAAGTTTTTCTTTTTGAAATGTTAGTTTAATGTTTCTTTATGTTATGTTCACTTTCAATTGAATTCTCAGTATTGTGAAAGAAGTATATTTTAAATGTAGATTAGAAGCAAATCTCATTTATTCCTCTCTAAATTATGCAACAAGATGGCTCCCTGATGGAGAACAATTTATCCTTCTGACTGATTATTGATAGATATAAGACTAGTCAATTTTGTCTCATGAGACTGAACAGAATTTTAAATACATATTTAAGTGGCTGTATTAATTGCTAAATATAAATATTACATTTCTCAGCAAAAGTCCTGGTTCTAAATCAAGTTGTATATATTCTGCCTTCATACTGCCAGACTGTAAAGTGGTCTTAATCAATGATTTTCCAAGCTTTCTTGAAGTTCTATTTTCTTTGGACATTGGTTTCTTTTTTTACTTATTTTCAGTCCAATGACAATTTTAAAGGAATGCGTTTTTGTTTGTTAAACCACTTAACTCTGAGCTGTGAATCATTTAAGCCTAAAACCTAAACACAACCTGTGCACCAGTTTTATGTCAACACAACAGATAACTGTTAAATAGGATCTTTAGGGAACTTTGTCTATCAATGATGTTTTTGTTTTTAAAATTCCTGAGTTCTAGAAAATGTTCATCTGCTGTAGATACATTTTTTTCTTTAGACCAAACACTTCTTTTCTGTGCACCAATTTCTATCTTTTAAAGCAGACCCTGCACAGTATGACCACATGCATATTCAGGAAAAAAGGCAGAACAGAAAATGAGTCCAAAGAAAAACCTTCAGAAAGGCTGAAGAGACATTAATAAAAACCGCTTTGAAATATTACGAGATTACAAATTTAAAGAAATGCCAGGTCACCGAACATTTGCACAGTTCTGTATATCCAGATTGAAAAAAAATGCATTTACCCAGGAATAGGAGAGACAAAATAAAACCGATTTCAAGAGTCCCACCTTGAACTGTCAGAACAGTGGCTGCAGTGATTCCCAGAAAGATGAGAAGAGGCCTCTGTGACATTTTCACACTCTGCTGCCACACTGCTCCCTCAGAACCTTCTCCTCTGGTATGCGTTTCTCTACAGTAAGTCCACGAAAATGAAAGTCTTCAGTAGCAAAAACACCTGGTGGAATGATTAAGTTAAAATATGTTCCAAGTCATGAATGTTCAGCACATACTGTACAGAGCGAAGCAGATTATAAAATGACACTAAAACATGGATCTGGTGGTAAACTTTAATACAGTTATGAAAACAATAGTTTGTATCTGCAAATAAAACAAAATGTTGCAGTAAGGACATGTAGTATGCTTCTTTTCTTTGAGGTTTTAAAGTGAAGAAACCTGGATGGACAGAGCTCTGCTCTCAGATTACACATCTGTGTTAGCCATCACCATTTGTCCGGGGAACACTCAAACTTATCTGCATCCACTGTCGGAACTCTGGTTACACAACCCAAACACCCACACACAAACACATAAGGACTGGTTTAAAAGGAGGAAAAGCTGGACATGAACAACCATGTTGTAGCTTCTTTATTTCTAATATTTGACGGTGGGCATTTAGAACAACAAATACTTAAATAGGAAGCATAAAGGTGGAAATCAAAAACCATGACACAGATGTTCTTTTCTAACATGCCTAAAGCCTTTGATTTATGAAATGTACATTATTCTTATTACAAAAGATGTTCACCTTAAAATAGTTTACTTTTGTTTTACTACAACGGCTCTCTTTTAGTATTTTAATTTCTACACGGTGATAATCTGACTTCTCTGCACAGTTCAACCAACACATCAGAATAATCAGAACACATCAAATGAAGTAGAATTTATTTATTCTTACCTGCTTTGAAAATGAACCCTTGCTACTGAGCTTCTGGTGTTATATTTTAAACTGGGAAGTCTTCTTTAACCTTTTTTAGAAATTGCTGTCGCACATTTCTCTCCTCCTCTTTCTTCTACTCGAACGTCCTCCTTTGTCTTCTTTATACCTCTCTGCCTCTGCCACTACTCCCTCCTCTCTCAGCGACTAGCCACAGGGTCTTTTGGTTGCACCATTACATTTTTATTTATCACCTCCCCCTGTAGAACTATGACACCAAATGATTATTAGATGGTCTTTTGTTTAAAAGATGAATTAATAGGGACTCCACATTACAAAGGCAAGTGTTAATAGATTGACCTCTGTGTTAAAAAAAATCAATGGTAATTGAGTCAGACTGGGTATTTGCTATCTGCTCTACTCCCAATCTTCCAGTCATTTCAATTATTCTGCTTGAAAAGCATGAACTCTAACCACAGAACTATTATTTAACATACGTAGGAAATTCAGTTTTCTGTTTTAAAGTGATAATTATGAACACAAAGCTTAAATGAACTGAATAAGGGACACATTTTAATAGTGTTACAGCCTTACTGAACATGTGTTGCGGTCAGATTTGAATACATTAGTTCATACAGATTGTTAAATTTGTGCTTCTGGTTTCCAAGGAGAAATTTTAGTATAGCTGTGTTTAATTTTTATTTATTTATTTTGTGTTGATTTAAACTTTGGTGTAATTTGCTGTTCTTGATTTCTACAACTTAAACCCAAATAGATTCATATCTTAGGAGGTAAATAGATATACCAAGTACTGTGCAAAGGTTTAAAGCCATTCTAATTTTTTTTTTTTCATTCAAATTCTAATTAGCTATAAATTAGCTCTAAAATCCATAGTGATGTTGACCGGTAGTTCTGCAAGTTTTTAGACACTGTCAGTTTTTCTATTCAGTCCTCGAACCTAAACCTGGCAGCAGATATTATGTGTGATGTGTGTAATTAAAATAAAGAAAATATGTCAAATGGAGAAAGAAAAGGCACATCCTAAAAACCTAAAAACTGTATCCCCATCAAGATTACAATATCTGAAAGTCATTTCTTTGAAAAATGAGCCAAAAAAAAAAAAACCTGGGAGATTAATCAGTTGATCATCTTGTGTTTTCAACTTTTTAGATAATAGCTACATGGGCTGGTGTTTGGTGATAAGCAGATGGTCCGCTGTTGATTTTAGAGGGCATTGTTTATCAAAAACATCTGACTATTGCTGCCAGAAACCACATTATGACCATGCTTACAGTAGACGAAAACAGCTGAAGGCTATAACATTAAGGCTCTGAACTGAAAGGCTCCTCCGCAAAGCTGGTGGTAGCTCCAAAACCAACCAATAACTCTGGGTCAAACTGTTAAAAAATAGTATTTAGTATCTAGTATTTTTGAAGAAACAAACAAAAGCACAGCTTGGCACAATTTGAGTATTTCCTGTTAGGGATTCTGTAATGTTTCCACCGTGATGTTTTCCCACAAATCATTCATTAGGTGACATCATCATGTGAATTAGAAGGAAAATAAAAGCCACAGGAGGGAAGATGACCTGTTTCTGCACCTTGGTATTTTCTGGCTTTCTTCCCAGGCTAAGTGAGGGAACAAATAATGACTTTATGATACAGTGAGTAATTATGTTTTAACTACATGTAAACAATCCAGTCTGAATTAGTTCTGAGAGTTCAGTGGCAGCTGAAGCATCAAAACAATGCTCAGGGGGAAAATCATCGTCAAAATTGATGTAATTTTTGTAGTGCAGAGGGGAATAAATTGTTGTAAAAACAGTTTGCATTTATTTAGTGTACTCAGTTCATATCCGAAAAGCATGTGAGCTTTAATTAACATGGTCAGGTGAGCATGAAAAACTAATGCACAGGTAATTGAAACAGTTGTTCACTGCTTCAAGCAGATTTACTGAATTCATTAGAGGTATTTGAGACAGGAGGATGCTTTAATTGCACTGAAAGTCTGAATCTGTTTGCTTCTCATCACCTCCAGTGAGAACTAAAAGTATGTTTTTGGTTTAGGTTTTAATTTATTTACCTGAGTTCACAAATTTATGTGGAAACAGAATTATCAGACTGATTTTCTTAACGTCACGGGTTGACTTTCCTGTTATTTTAAAATAACCAAGAGGGTTTTATCAAGAAAGCAAAGCCCATTTTATCAGTTTTTTTCTTATGATTATAAGATGATTATGGTGCAAACATGACACTTGTAGAGGATCATGAGCAAGTAAGTCAAGGCTTGCATTTGTGTCTCTGTTTGCTGGGTGACCAATGAGGCCACAATCTGAGCTTAAACCAGTTTTTCACATCACCGTCCTGGCCAAGCTCAATATATGGAAATAACTTCATATATTAACTGGTAATCTTGAGAAAAGAAGATTTCTTGTCGAAGTGATATTATTAAAAAAACAATGATCATTATCTCTACATAAATAGATAAATATATGTCTTTTTTAAAGATAATATAATAAAAACACCTTTCAAAGCTTGGTGTCTCTGACCTCCAAATTTTCTATCGTCTTTGTTTTTTATATTTACAATACAATCACTAGGATACAGTTGTCGGGTAAGTCCGGAAAATGAATGGACATTTTATTGCCCACATTTTTGCAGTGTGTGGGCAATAGAGAGGAAGATGTCATCTTATCCTAACATCGATGCAGTTGGAGGTTAGAACATCTCGTTAGAACATCTTAAACTATTAGTTTTAAGATCATAAGACTGAGACATGCAAATGGTACCTAACTTCTGTTACATATATAAACATATACATACATATTTCAGAGACAGAAAGGAAGTAGACCGGGGTAGATGTGGGACTCGGAGGCCCTGATGACAGGAGCAGAAGCAGATCTGCATATTTCCACTGGTAGAGTCATTAAAATGGACCAACATTAGCCACTCGTTTGTCTCTCTTTCATCACTGTCCTGTGTGCTGGACAAGGAGACAATTCATGAAATGCAGTTTTAGTCTTTGTTACATAAATCTTAAACATTTAACCTGCTCATTGGAATTCTGTATCATTTCACGGCTCTTTGTCAATATTACCAGCACTAATGGTTTCGAAATGGAAAAAAAATGGGATTATGACCTCCAGACTACTAATGCAGCAAACTGAATTGTGGCCTTTGAATGACGAATGAGTATACGCTGTGCTATTTTGGGCAGACGTAAGACCTAGATTGTAGAAGGTAATTTTTGGTCATGGCTCTTGATCTGCGGTTTATGTCGCACTGTAAGACAGGTTCAAGGACGGCCATTGTTAGCCTCTTGCAACCAAAGATACTCTGCGATAAATACCTGACAGTGTCAGATATTTAGAATGACTATCTCAAAGTGTGACAGCTGCTATGACCCATGTCTACTAATCCGCCAACAGAACCGCTGCTTAAACCCAACATCCCAAGCTGGCCTCTTCTCCACAGCCATGAACACGTCCACATTCTCCTCCTCCTTCTCCTTTTCTTCATATTTGCCCGCAACAAGGGCTGCGGCAAATACATAGTATGAATTTCTGTCTTTACAAGGACTTTGCATTGAATTCTACTCATTTTCCATCAATTTCTATGCTCACACACACACACGCGCACACACACTCACACACACACATCGACAAACAAATAATCCAAATGGTTGGAGGACATGTGTTACTATTACATCGATGTGGACTACCTACTTAGAAGCTGGATCCAGTTTTGCTTTAATAAAGTTAATCATGTAATTAGGATTTTGTCTTGAGATATCATTTTGGCGAGCAAATCTGCCATGGCACATGTCGGCAACCAGCTTCTCTAAATTTGAATGCCTAAAATGCCAAGACAGGACATGTGAAAACAGAACCCTAAAAGGTAATGACGAAGCGTCATTTTCATTTTTGTTTAACAGTAAAACTCATCCCTTCAGTCAATTAATGCCTTCTTTTAAATGAGACTTATCAGACACAATTTTAGTGATTCTGTGAGGCTTTAGCTGTTCTTAGCGGACTGAAGTACACAGTGTGGTTTTTACTGCTGTAACCCATCTGCTTGAAGATTCAAATGTGTTAAAATAGTATACCTTGGTTTTTAAGGAGTTGTTTTGTAAACTACTGTTTCCATATAACCAGCCTGTCCTTGTACATATGGTTACACAACTGCTCCTTTTTGATAATTTTCTGTAAACCGGAGATATGATTAAGAGTCAGAACTAGTTAATCAGCAGTTGCTAAAATACTCAGACCAGTGCCAACAACCTGCCAAATCCAAACTCACTTAAGTCCTCTTTTATATCCGTTCTGAGGCTCGTTTTCTTCACCACGTCTAGATGCCTACATTTATTGAGTTGATGCCATGTTATTGGCTGAGTTGCTTTTTCGTTTACAAGCCACCGAAGAGGTGTAACTAATCTGGTGAGCATATTAGATTTACTTGAAGCAGAATATGTTTATAGAAAAAACAGGCAGATGTGCAAACGTATGACAGGGGTTTCAGGATTTGATCTTTTTAGATAACTTTACTTTATTCACAACACCATTAAGGGTTTGGTCTTTATTATAGTGTGTTTTTGTGTTTACCTCAGACATCACTACTTATGTCTGGTTGTAATGCCTAACTATTAGGCGGCTCCACATTACTATTAGTCAAAAACCCATAAAATACTAATGGGTATGTTTGTGTTCCAAGTACCATCTGTGAAAGAGGTGCTAATATGAAACATGAAGGGACAAAAACCCCATAGGAAGTCAGCGACAAAAACAAACTGGAGGTTCCTCTACAAGCAGTGATTAAAATGTTTTAGGCTGCGTTTCACCCCAGTTAGAACAGCTCTGATGTTTTCCACAAGGGATATACATATACAGACAACTGAAGAAAGCAAATAAAACAGTTGACTTTGTTTATTGAGTTACACAAAGAAGGTATTAAATTAAATAATGTGAAATTTCATAAATATCAAAGACAAAGCAGGGTATAATTCAACAGGACTGAAACTGAGGGAGGAAAATGGGTGTACTGGATGTAATGGATGTACTGAGGCTGACTGTGAAATCTGTTTCCTGCAGCCCTTTGACTCTGTTACTAACACACTTGCAGCTGTGCTTTCTAACTTAGGAAAACATGTTCTTACTGCATAACTGATTTGGCATTGCTGCAACAGCACCAAAGCTGTTTGTCTAACTGGTGATCATCTAAGGAGAAGTTGGAAAAATTTACATCTGCACAATATTTTGACCAAGTCATTATCTATACAACACACGTTAAAGGCTAAAATGCATGGCCTCTTACATGTTTGCACAGACGCGTAGACCTGAATACGAGATGAAGGAGAACATGACCGTTTTTCTGCTGAAACGTTATGCAGAGTAAAAGCTCCTTTATGTTTTCTTGAAGTGTCCAGCTCATAAAAGCATGAGGATGGAAACATGTCAGCATAGAAGACAGATGAAATCTGCATATCCATCTTCCTGCTTGGAAACGTCTGGAGATTCTTATTACCAAAGGTCTGAGGGAGGAGGACAATAGCAGGGGAAGAAAAAAAACTCGCAGAGAACCTTACACCATTTTAACTTTTAAATCTACTCTTCTTGTCCAGGTAAATAAAAAAAATGGATTTGACCTTCTGTTAATCATGCTTTAAAAACATGTCTAACAGGCAGTAAAAAACAGTTGTACTGGTGCTGCAGTGTGATAAAAAAACGTATTTAAGGATTTTACGCTTGATGTCATAAGCAAAGATTTTTTTAGTTTAAGGAAAAGGTGGACTGAAGAGACAGACGAGAAGTGTTGATAGAGTTTGATTGATTTAGTGGATCTTTGTTTATTCTGCTGCCAAAAATCAGACTTTACTTTCACAAATAAGAAGGTTTCCCCATTATGAGTCTTTCATTGCAGGAAGATGCTAATTAATGGACAGAATACAAAGAAAATGTTGCTTGTGATGTAAAAAAAGATACCTGTAGCATTGGTCCTTTTTCTGTTTCAAGAACACATTGCCCTGACCCCCATTCCTTTCAATTACCCCATTCTGTAAAAAAACAAACCCAAATTCACAGAAAAACATAGTTAATTTTTTTAAATAGAACTGGACATTATCTTATGAAAAAACTACTTTGTTTTTTAAGCTTTTTAATGACATTACAAATAAATGGCCTTTATCAGTGACTGTGCATAAATTTAAAATTAAGTTAATTTATCTCTCTTTGCTGTCATTGGTGATTTCTAGTATTCAGATGTTGATGCACAAATGCCGAAATGTCATTCAAATTTGGGGTCAGCTTTATTCCTAATAAAGCATGACCAAAGTTTTTAGCATAGCATAATGAGGAAAACAGTTGCAGGTTGATAAGAAAATAAAAAGAAGAAGGATAGTGTTTGTGTTCCAACCAGGATCAGCAGGAAAAAAGAGAATGGCCGAGCCAGACCTGTCTGTGAAAGAGACATTGCAGAATAATCCTGAGAAGCTTTGCTGAAATTCACAGATTCTCTTTGACCTCACTTTGGGTCCCTCTGCCAACGAGATATCTGAAACAGGCCAAAAAAATTGTCAGAAGAACATTTTTGACATAGAACAGAACTTTTTCAGTGTAATAGACACTGACAAACATTGTTTTAGATGTTGTATTACAGCAAGAAATCTGCTGATGAATTATAAATTCAAAACATGCTGCGAGCATGAGACCTTCCTACTTGGGTCTCCTTAAGCACTCTAAAAGCACCTTTTTTATCGCTTTCACATGTTGAATTCTTACATCCTGTTTTTCATTTTTGCTTTCCACTCATTTTTTTTCTCAGTAATTCACATGAGGCTTTCGGCCTGTGCGCCTTGTATGGAAAGCTGCCTTGAACTCAAACCAAACATCAGAGTTTGACAACTTTTCTTTATCTCAACGATTAAATACTTCAAAGTGCCTTTATGACTGGTGCAGAACAAAATTTGAGGTCAGAAGGAAAGTCTTGCCAAAGAAACATAAGAACATGTTGTAACTGTTGTTACAATCTGCTGAAGCAAACTTTTAAATATCTGCATGAATATGATGCATGACTTTTAAACATTAGGTTTTTTGTGTTCGTTAAAAAGTATTCATATGTTGAAATGATTATTGGACACATAACAAGCCATATATTGACAGATGATTTACAGAGGAATAACCTTTCACTTTGACACTCAGGCTTAAGTCTTTGTCCTAAATGTCTGACCTCACTGATTTCTTTCAGATCGCTCCTGCTCCGTACTTCTGAAACGAGCTGTAGAAAGCTGATATCTCCTTCCTGGTGGTTATAATTCACTCTTACAACACCAACAAGGACTCCAGCTCTTGCGTTCTCAAAGGTAATGTGGGATATTTAGACCTGGTAATGTTTAACTCTGGCACTGAGCTTTCATGTCTGAACGTCGGTGCATTTGTTTCTCAGATAAAACCTTTATGTCACACAGTTCTCTGTTTGTAATTATACAGTAAAACCATGTGTTTAATTTGGAAACATTGTTGGATGTGATATTGGCATGCTGATGTGTTTGTCCAAACACAAAAGCTCATGTGACTGTTATGTACATGTTAACTATTGTCTGTTCTCTGGATCAACATCTGTTAGTAATCTCACAATCTTGGCTACCAGGTGGACACAATATGTTTGTGTTTTTAAATGTTATCACTTTTATTTTATGGAAAAAAAGATTTAAGATTTGTGTATCTGTTTCTTTGACTAAACAAGCTGAATTGATACATCTTGGCTTTATGGATAAAAAATCCTGAAAATGTAAGACTTTACTGTCAAAGGATACGTTATTTACTCATTGTTTATTTATTTCCTTCTGTCAGTCGTTTCTCTTATGGTAATCACTCTTTCTAGCAATGCAAACATTGCTATGAGCTATAAAACTTCAGTATACTGTAATATTTATTCCCCGTTTAAATAAACTGATTCTGCCTTTCTGACAAATTTATTGTAACCAAGTCGAAGATGTTTAGATGATTTCAGGGTTTAATGTTGACTGATTTGTGTACATTTGTGCACGTCTCTTGACTTGAGCTGGAGTTAGAAACATTTTCAAAGTTTAAGACCTGTCTCTGTAATGCCTAGCAGAAAAAAATCTGCTCTTCTCAGTCATTGGTTCTTAGAAACCAGAAAATCTCGAGGCTGGGAAAGACATCAAACTTGCTCCGACAAATACTCAGACAGTTGTTTTTTTCATGACTTCGGATAGCATTACAGCAACTAACATTGCTGCTGATATCCACACATTCAATGTTACCATAATAACTTACTCCACATGTTCAACATTGCAATTGTGTTAAGGGTAACCATCAATCCTCTTGTGAACTTTTTTTGGCATGGAAAGTTTGATTTTATTTTTTATATTTTCTCTCCTCTAAATACCAAAGCAATAACCAAAGCACACGTTTAGAATGTGATTTTTATCAGCTTCTTTACAAAAAACTAAGACTGAAACATTGTCAGTATTCTTTATGGCCAAGAATGACGCTGCTGCACCCTAGTGCAGGGTTTTGGTCCTAACAAATCTGAAACAAATATGGAAAATAAATGGAGAAAGAACAATTAGTTAGTTAAGTGGAAAGAGAAATGGTAATGACAGAACAATCAAAAAGATGAAACCTAAATGTCTAATGTTGTCTTTGCATCCACATTATTTTGTTTGATAAGTATGTAGTTCATGTTGGAGCAGCAACTCATCTGTTAACATTGGAAAAAACAGTGAAGTGCAATTTTAGCTAAATGCAGAAAGGTAATTATAGGATTTCTAAGTCTAAACAAAAATTTGCATTAGGAAGTTTTCTGACAAATGATGGCTGCACTTACAGAATGATTTAAATGAGCAGGTCAAACAGAAGCTGAACATATTACACTTCAGGCATTCGTTTTTCAAATCATCAAGAATTTCCCCCAAAAAACTGCCATTAATAAAGAGTCAAATCATCCTCAATAAGCAACTTCTTCCAACAAACCAGCTCCAGTTTATGCATTTTCAGCTTGATGGAGCATTATGTCACAAAAAAAAGTCAAAAAGTCAATTAAAGATCAGAACATGCCAAGAAGCTCCCTAACTCTTTTAACTCTTTACAACCTGAGCTCATTTCTAAAAACGTGGATGGATAAACAGAAGCAAGAAATGTTACCTCAATCACTAATTGGGCAGGAATACATCAGCTTCAGTGACTATCCACTGTCTCTACATGTTCATCTGGGAGGAGTGAATGCTGCAAGTCACTGACTGGATGCAATCTGCTGGGTTTCCTTAGACAGAAAAACTTTTTATCCATTTTGAATAAATAACTGAATCTGACTGCACTGTTCAATGATTAAGATTAATTGGAATGTATGTACCTGACTTTTGTGAAGTGCCTTGAGACGACATGTGTTGTGAATTGGCGCTATATAAATAAACTGAATTGAACTGAATTGGAATTGAATTGAATTGAATTGAATTGAACTGAATTGAATTGAATTGAATTCAATACCTTGACTTTTTCAAACAAGCACACTACATTTATTGTCCACTAGGTGTCACTACACTGCAAATATCTCATTCCAAATGTGCCAGAAGTCACATCAGCACCATGAGGCAAATTCTAAGATCCATAATTAAAGCTGTAAATATTTATTTCCCAGCAGACCTCAAACACAGAGGTTTTTTTTTAAAGAAGAGGTTGATGTCAGCTCACACACAACCAGCCAGCTGTTCACCTCCATTCCCAGACCAGATTCAGATTAAAACTGATGGCCTTTAAAGGCTCTTTAAGCTCTTTCATCTCTCTTCTTTAAAGCTCCTGCAATAAAGCAGACAAGGAAACAATAAATGACTGGAAATTACCACTTCCAAGTGTAAATACACATGACAGCTTTTCCCTGTGTACATCCACATGAGCACGGGCATGATTTTCTGTTCTACTTTAAATGTTCCCCCAAGTGTAAACTTGCCACCAAGTCCTGAGTAATGGATCCAATTAAACGGTTTCTCTAGCAGAGAGCCCTTACATACCATAACCAATAGTAAAGATCAAGACAGTCAGCAGTCAATAGGCAATTCTCTGCCCTCCTGGGACACTGAAGGCCTTGTGCGTCTCCCAATCACCGAATAAAGGCTTGTGTTGCAGATTTGTTATTCCTAATTGTCTGCTTTGGTTTCATGCTCAACAAAACCGAGACAAGAAACGATCAGCACCAGTGATTCTGCATATAATTTGAAATGGAAGTGAGAACAACTGTAAAACATTTTTGGATTTTAGAACACCAGTGGTATTATTCATTAATCAATTTATTTTCATGCACACCATTGAAATGCTGCATTTACTAATAGACAATGTGCACAACTCAGAGGAAAGCTCAACAGAGCTAATGAGAACTTGCAGATTTGTCAGATTATCATTGCAACCAACTTTCTTCACATTTCTTTTGCTTCTCTCTGACAAATTGCTCCTGTAAAAGTATTGATTAGTGCATCCTTCAGAGCTGACTGTTAAAAACAAAGGTGTCAAGTATGCCGCTATCGACTTTAAGTTTAAGTTTGTTGTCTAAACTCTCAGAAATGTTTCACCATTTCATAACCTTTACACATATTATTTTAATGTTCATGTGGTGATCATGTTTGTTTCTCAATTATATTTCAGACGTAAGGTGGATCCAGACAGTGATGCATCTGAATCATTAATTTAGCTAATAAACCAATTAGGCATGCTTATTTGCAGATAATATTAACTGGATTCACTGTACATTTTTAGCTCTCATAGGAGGTATATGGCAGAAAAGAGTCAAAACAAACAATGAGGTTAGAGCAGTTATATGTGTGACTAGCTTAGTGAAACTCCAAACCTAAATCCAATTAGAAATCTATGGCAAGACTTGAAAGTTGATTTTCACAGATGCTTTTAGCCCACTCTGACGGAGCTTTAGCTATTTCGCAAATAGGAATGGACAAAGCTTTCAGTCTCTAGATGTGCCAAAGCTGGTTGAGACATACCCTCAAGAAACTTGCACCTGTAATTGTAGCGAACGTTGTAAGTAAATGTCTTAGAGGGGCTTAATACAAACACAAACCACATCTTTTACATTTTCATCTGCAAAAAAATAAAGCCCTTTACAATTCTGCTCTATTTTGTGTCTCTCACCGTGGGCAACCAATTATGTTATAAAATGGTAGGGCAAATTTAGAAAAATGTTTAACTTAAAACTAAAACCCCTATCTCGTTCTATAGCCAAGTTTAGTAAAATATTTGATAACCCTTATGTGACATGTACATACACGTTGGATATAAGCCCTGGTGGTTTTAGTCATCAAGGAAGTCCTGGCACACACTGAAAAACAATTGCTCAAGACACACCAAGTTTGATGGTTTTTGATGCCAGTTTTTGCTGTTTTGGTAACATACAAATTTAATAAGCCTATTCAAACAATTTAGAGCTAGATTGTGTTTAAAAATAGCCCATGGGAGGCTTTTTCTGTCTAAAACCACAGACCTCCTGCTTTAACTTTTATATTTAAAGTGAAAGGAAGTAGGTCAAGGACAGAACCCCTGTGGAATATGTGTTTTACTCTTCAAATAAGAGTTCTCCATAATGATCAGGGTACATTATTACATATGCTAAGCTTGGAAGCTTTGAGAGTGAAACTCCAGCAAGTCCAGCAGTTTCTTTAACCTTCATGTGGCTGCCCAGTATGAGCTGGATGAGTGATGGAACAGTGAGTGAAGAGTGAAAGCACCACTAAGAGAGCAAATAGAAAAACATCGGTTGTGTGAAAAAGAGGGTATATCAACACAGTGAAGGCTGGCTGGTTACGGTAACGACTCAGCACTGGTGATTGTGAGCGACTAAGGAGTTCCCATATGTTTACTGAGAGTTTATTACCAGCTGTTTATCGAAGTAGGGTCTGTCAGCGAGTGATAATAGAGGAGCTGAGATTCATAGTGCAGGAGCCAATCTGCAGGAGGGCCAAGGTTCGTGGGGTTAGATAGATAAGATGTGGGCCCTGGTGGTGGTGCATTAGGTGTGAGAAGTTGAGCAGGTGGCAGACATAATGATGGTGAGGTGGTCAGAGATTACAGATTATGTTGCTTTTTGTGCCAGTTTCATCAAAGATTGTTTTGTTTAAATGTGGAAAAAATTGTTTTATAATTTGTGTGTTTATTATTCATTATTTTCCCCCACACAGATACTTAAGGCATCATCATATATTTCTGATTTACACATTTTGGATCTCAGCATAATATGCAGTACCTTAAAATATAAATGCCCTGAAGAAGTGCACATTATTGATGCTGATGAAAGGGAGGGACACAATCAATGGAAACACATACAGTCAACCACATTAAAGGAAATTGTTTCATCAGTAAAATGAAATTATAATATTAATATTGCCATCATTGACTTAAAATCTTTTCTTTAATTTTCTTTCATTTAAATAAAGAATGTATAAATTATCAGGTTTGAACAACTAGAGGTTGAATTATATTATCTTTTTAAAGGATGAGGAACCTAAAGTTGTAATTAAATATCTATAACTTGGTGTATAACAGCTCTTCCTACTTTTTTCTGCCAAAAGGTCTGAAAGGCCAAGAGGAACAACAGTCAGGTATAGAGAAAATAGATGTTCTATTTCTGTGTTTTTGAATATACTCAGTCTCACCAGCAGAGGACTTTTGGCGAAGGTTATATAGATATCCCCTGTCACATTTTGAGATGTATTTAAAGATTTATATTTTAAATTTAAGATTTTCATTTAAATGCAAACATTTATATATTTTTTGCTAATATTAAGTTTTAGTTTTAGATTTAGATTTGATTCTAAATATTCAGTTGTACTCATACTGTTTAATTTTAGTATTAAATTTGTGAATATAAAACTTATTTATTAAAGAAATTTTGTAAAAAACATGACTGAAAGAAATCACTTTTTATTTATAGCTAATAACGGGACACATTTCACAAAACCCTCTTTACACAAAACAACTTTCTGTATTTATTTGGTTTTTTTGTGTTTGGTAAGTCTTACGACTCACTCAGTCACATAATTTTAATTGTGTATGCATTTCATGACTTGTATATTAATTGATCTTTAAGTTTATGTTGGTTTTAAAACATCTCTGTCTTTCTATCCTTCCTCTGGACCGTTGCACGTCTGTCACTGTCCCAGCAGTGTGATGCAGACACAGAGGGGAGAAAAATAGAAGAGGCCATCTGGACTGGGTCACACTGTAGCAGCGACCACACGGGATGTGGCCAGAACACGCTTCCAGATAATAATAAGTGTTGGGGTGGGAAGAAGCACGGAGCAGCTATGGGAACATTTCCCTACTATAGTGGGGCTCTTTCTTCCCATGCACCCCCATCCTTCCGCTCTGTGCATCTCACTTTCTTCACACCTCTTGAGATAGTTCTGCGTACATGAGTTGATAAATCCTGTTTTGTGTTGCCCTGTTTATCCGGGCTTTGTCTGTGTAGTGCTAGCTTAGCTTCATTCAAGTACAGAGCAGAATCTGTGATGGGGAACATTGGGGAAAAAGGCTTTTGTTGCTGATTTGAAAAAGCCTGACAATTGGTGGCACACCGATAGGGGAGCAAACGACAGTCCCTGCACATTCACAGACACACAATGTCCTTCCAGAAATGCACGCTGTAACACTCATTGCTCACCCACACATACATGTAAGGAGAGATCAGCTTTGCTCCAAAAACTCGAGCACTTGTGAAACAAAAACTACAATTCACCCTTTTAATCATGCATTTCCATAACACTGGGACAGTTGCTGGTACACTTCTCTTTCCTCTCTGGCATTGTGGAAATGTCTTCTCACAGTGAATACAGTGTTCTGTTTGGTATCTGACACTCTTGACCTGCATTTTTTTTTTTGGCCCAGCATCCCTTCTGCTCCTCTTAAAGCTCTGAGAAAGTCCCCACTGTGAAAGGGGTCCCTGGTGTACACCTCTCTGTGTTCGCTCCTCCCTTACTATGTAAGATAATAAACTCATAAGAGACTGGGTCACACTCTTTTACACTCTTTCCATCTATCACTGCTCTGTGACTGAGACAGCACTGAGAAGGGGAAAGAAATGAGGAAGTACTGTTCTGCTGCTTCCTGGTCTGTCTTGATACTGCACATGGGTAAGTTGCAAGTAGCCTTATTCCAGCAGGAGAAAAGGGAAACGGTATCTCTCCTTGGCTACTCAATCCAAGCATTGATCCAGCACTGGACAAAGCAGAAGTCTATTAAATTGGAGATTACATTTGATTACATATGCTGTCCTTGTGCCGTTGGATCAGCCGAGAACTTATTGAGTGCCCTGCAGCCAGATGTCTGACCTGAATGCTGCACGGACATCATCCTCAATCAACCAAAACATCTAATTCTCACTCACTGTCACCCCTTTAACCTACATTTCTTTTCTGCTCTTTTTATCTCCTCTTTCTTGGTCACATTCACCTTCTCATTACATCCACTCGGCTTTGCCCTCTAAATCTTCTTTTTCTCACTGCAGTTTTTTTGTACTGAAATGGGTACCAACAACATGTCAGGTAAAACACTTTACAAGATCATTCATACCCTCCAAGTATCTTTACATTTGGTCACATTAAGACAATAAACACAGAATGACCAGTTCGTAGTAGTCCGTATTTGTGAAGTGAAAAGAAAATGACAGATGGTTTTCTTACAAATAAAAATCTGAAAGGCGTAACACGGATAAGTATCAAGTCTTGGCAAGTCTTTTGGGAGATGTTTTTGTGAGGTTTGCACATATAGAGACAGACGTTTTTTGCCTATTCTTCTTTGAAAAATACACTATATTGCCAAAAGTATTGGGCACCAAATCAATGAATTCCAGTGTTACCATCACTTCCATGGCTGCAGTTGTATAAAGTTTGGTATGGAGAAACTGGACTGGCCTGCACAGCACAGAGTCCTGACCTCAACCTGCTTGAACACCTTAGGGCTGAATTAGAGCGGAGGCTGTTATTCTGATTTTCTCATCTAACTATGAACACACTCCTAAACCTTGTGGAAGATGTTTACAGAATAATTAAAGTTGCTATTGCTGGAAATGGTGGCTCCATCAATAAATTGGACCACAGTAAGAACAGGATGTCATCAAAGTTCATGTACATGTAAAAGTAGACACACAAATGCTTTTGGCAATATAGTCTGGCTTAAGTTCAGTCTGATGGAAAGTGTTTGCCAACATTAATTTTCCAGTCCTTTCACAGATTCACCATTAGTTTTAGGTCTGGACCTTGATTGGTCCATTCTATACAGAAAAATGCTGTAGCTCTGATTGAATATTTAGGTTCATTTTCCTGCTAGAATGTGTACTTCTACCCTAGTCTTAGGTTTTTACAGCCTTTAACAGGTTTTCTTCCAGGACTGCCTTGAATTTAGTTCCATCCATCTTTTCATCATCTCTGACCAGCTTCTTAGTCCCTGCTGAACATAAGCATCCTTATAGCACGATAATGCCACCTTTCCCAGTCTGTCAATTTAGGTCGTCAGCCATGTCTTGGTGGGTTTGAAGTTCTGTTCAATGATGGATTGAATAGATGGGATATTGTTTTGTGACATAACTCTGATTAAAACGTTTTCACAACTTTATCCCTGAGCTGTCTGCTGTGCTCCTTGGTCTTCGTGATGCTGTTTGTTCAGTAATGTTCTGTAACAATACTTTGAAGCCTTTACACAGCCAGATTCATATTGGGATTAAATGCCACACCAGTGTACACTATTTACTAATTAGGTGACTTTTTCAAGGCCAGGTCACACTGGATTTTATTTAGTTGTATCAGAGTAGAGGGGGCTGAATAGCAATGCATTCCAAACTTTGTAAAACATTTTTAAACTATGTGTATTTTACCCATAACAATTATGTGGCCTTTTTGGGTTTGTCTATCACATAAAATCCCAATAAATACATTAAAGTTTGTAATTGCAATGCAATTACTGCTTTAACAATCACGACTCATATGAAATAAAGGTGTTAGATTAATGGCATTCAGGCCTGTAAAAGGTCCAAGTTGCTGTAGCAGACATGGACATACTAGTTAATGGAATGTATGAGTTTACAACAGCTATCATCACATCCGAGTCTTTGAAATGTTGTCTGAGAGTAGTCGCTTAGAGACCTAACATGGAAACATTATTTAATGGAAAGGAAGTTAAAATACTCAAGACAGCATCTGCATTGAAATGGTCTTCCTTCATTTAGCTCAGACACAGACAAAAAATCCACCGCTGCTATAGTTAATGACTTCATGTGTTTTATGAAAGGACGACGGTGCTAAAATCAGCATGCTTCTGTTGTACCCCTGATTCACCAAGTGAGGCAGTCACAGCCTACATCAGCTGATTTGAATTAATGCAAGCAAGCTTTACAAGTTGAAGGAGTAATGTAGTGATGAAATATGGTTTGTGTAACAGGCCAGCAGTTAGATTTATAAAAGCATAAACAAGACTGAGAAAATCAACGAGAAAATTGAAAGGTGAGATAATTTAAATTTAAAGCATTTTTTCAGCGAACAACATGATTGTTACACTGAGTTTGTATTAATATTATTAATGAAAAGAATGGTATGAGACTTCCCACTGAGATTTTATGTATAGTGTTGAATGCTAGACAACACCTCCTGTTATACTGCACTTCTGGCTATATTTATGAAAACTTGCAGCTGTACAAAACTTGGCAGCTTCCACTTATTATTAATGAATGACCAGAGGCAGCTCAGAGGTGGCTTGTCTTTTCACGTTTAGGATGGAAATGTTCTATAAAAGAGGCTATGAAACATAAAGAACACTGTAAAAGAATGCTTTTTCTTACCTGAGAAACCCTATACTCATTGTTGTCTCAAACGTTGGCTGCGGGCTCTCTTCTTAAGCTATCATGGTATAAACTATGTCATGTCTTCTTCCAATAGGTTTGGGTTGTTTCTTCCATTAAATCTCAGATTTTAATTGGTTCCTGGGGCAAAATGGGTTACTTGCTGGGGAAGAAGAAAGCTGGCCTCTGTACCTGTTTACTTTCATAGAGTGAAGCAAATCACAGTTTCCTGCATTGACAATTTTTGAAGCAGAAGGTCTCTGTTATTTATCTGTTTCCCCAATAGGTGGCCACACATCCAATCAACGTATTTCTCTTAAAAAGGGCTCTTGGTCAAGAAAAAAATTCAGTCTCTGATTTTCTTTGATTCCTGATTCAAGTCTTTCCACAGATTTGAAAACATTGGGAAGACATAATTATTGTTATGTATTTATGTTTTATGTGTTTAAAATATTTTGGTTTTCTGCCTCTAATGAATGATAATATTTGACCTTTTGGTCTGTAAAATAAATGCCTATGAAGGAAAGAAAACTGAAATATCCTCTAAAATGGGTGCGGGACCAAGCGACTGTAACTTTGGAGTAAGCTCAGTTACATTGGCCAAAAGACTCTCACAAGAATGTATTTTAGCTTGTGGTGTTCCAAATAAACAAATCCAATTTGGTGTAGGACTGTGGAGAAAGTGGTTATCTAAAGAAGAGAAGAATTAGTCAAAATTCAAGTTATACTGGAGCTTTGTTGATGTGTAAAGGTGCTTTTTTCCTTTCAAAAAGAAAAGAATAAAATAAAAAAAGTTTTGCTGGGTGGGATGTCTCTCAGCTTTGAAAACAGCACATGGACAAAATACAGCACAGGCAATTAAACTGAATGGCGCTGACTAAAAGTAGGCCGTAATGGGAATGTATGAATTTCTGCACATATGCTTAAATGATAATATGAACTGCGATGTAAAATATAATTTAGGAGCTGTATGAAAATACGCTACAACTTAAACTGTCTTATCTTGCTATGCATAAATTAGCTGTGCAGTATTTTTCTTTTCCCTGTCAACCTCACCTTTCTCTGAGAATGGTCTTTTGACTGCCAGCCATGGATGTCAGCAGAGGCAATTCTTTTTTATTTAATTGGGTGTCAACTGTAAATGGAGCAGCAGGGAGTGTGTTGACGTTGTCTGGTTGCTATAATTTGTTCTCACCAGAAAAGAATTCACAGTCAGTGATTGAATCTCTGCATTTCAACATATAATGGAAACGTTACAGTAATGTGGCTACAATTTTATTTGACACTGCATAGTACTTGTTTTTCATGCTATAGTTGAAGCAAGGTGTTTTATTTGTAAAAAGACACGCAACCTTTTTTCCGCTGTCTGACACTGAATCAAACTAAACCTTTCCTGTTTGAAGTCAGTTACGATTACCAAAATTGTTATTTGTTAGTTGCAAGAATATTAAGAGAAATTTATTTTTAGATGTTTTTGTTATTGTGTTCAAATTCAGGAGTTTACACACAGTATGATTTTTATTTCTCTAAACTATTTAGGAAAGCTCACATGGTCATGTTTCGGTTTAGTCAGATTTTATGTCTGACCGTGAGAAAAACTGGTTATTTTCTTTCTATACAGTATATGTAAATATCTGCTTTGACCTGTATGTATGTTTAGTCCCTTGTCTTGGTTCTTCTTTATTCTTTTCATCTCCATTATTTAGCTCATTTGTCCATCAGATCACCTCCCTCCAGAGAGAAAACTGGACAAAAATTCATTGCAGGTACTTAAATTAGCTCATTACATGATAGCTGTGTTCACCAGACTCCATGATTACTAACAGAGCGCTGTGGCTGCCCACTGGTTACAGACTGTTATGGATACTGAGAACATATTTAATCTATGCCTTTGCTTTGATACCTTTTAATTTTTCTAATTGATTTTCAGTACAGCCCAGTGGATGAGAATCCAGAACCAGTTGATCAATTTTTGTCCCTTTCTGGTCAAGGCCCATTGATTTTATGACAAGGTTAAATTCCCTGGACTGAACTGATCAATTAATCATAGTTGATTTCCAGTTGTCAGGGCCTAGGGAGTTTAAGATCCTCCTTTATTACCTTTGGGACATATAGATCAAGCCTTGAAGAAACCTGGAGGCATAATGATTTTTTTTACCTTGTACACAGTGAATAACATTTAACACGAGAGACCAAGAGTTTTATCAGTTTAATGTATACAGAAAGACTGTAAATCAACTCTGATTGGTCGTTTAATTGAGGTCCTGTGTTAGTAAGGGAAAGCTTCATGAGATGAAGATTGAATGATGAGACAGGTGGTATTAATCTAGGATTCAGTACACTGAACAATGGCATAGGAAGCTTTGCAAAGGCATTGGGGATGTGGGTTGGCTGGGCAGGAATGTTGGCTTTCTATCTGTCTATCTGTCTATCTGTCTATCTGTCTATCTATCTGCCTGTCTATCTATGGCAGATTTCCTATTCCTGCATTTGTTGAAAATCTTTTTTTTTCTTTAAATTGCCTGTTTGATCTTTGGCTTATACTTAAAGAAAGAAAGTCAACACATTCTCCTTTGTTCTATCACCTTATTAATAACATAGAAATATGTCATTTTATCTTAATTTATAGCCATCATAATGGTGGTATTGTGTTCATATCAGTTAAACAATCTAGTAATTTATTTATATTTCTTTGATAATGCATTGTCATGAAACTAATATTTTTGTTCAAGCCTGTTGCACAGTCAGTTTCCCTTACCGGACTATGCCTACTGGCCCACTGATCCAGAGAATAGACCCTAAAAAGAAACGGTGGAGAACTCATAGAAGTGGCTACATTCATTTAATTCTTTACACATTTATGCCTCAATGCTGTAACCAACCATGAAGTGTTACAGAATAATTGATGATCCTGTATTATGAATATACATACTGAGCAGTTGCAGACAATTCCTTGATTTGTCACCAGCAGCAGGATCTCCTCTGCCAGTTAAGTATTTCAATTCATAACCAGGGTAAGAAAAGAAAAACTCAGTGTTTTTAACATGTGCTTTACAGGCATTATCTCTTTTAAAGCTACATGTGGCTTCCCATTTATTGAGATGCAAATTTTGAGGAGCACCACATGGGTGGCAGACATCAGCTTAGTTTTCATATTGAATATGAGTGGCTCAACTGTAACACATTGTATCTATCTGTACTCACGACTGAAGAGGCAAGATGTGATTAAAATCAGTGGAAAAAAAACAGCAGATGAATGTGTGTGATGGATCTGTATGTTAAGTCTCCTTTTATCATCAAAACCAACTGTGCATTTTGTAATTGCTTTTGATTGCTGGGAGTGGAGATGGAGCAGCAGAAGGGAAAAGATGAAAGAGAAAGAGAAAGTTAATGATGTTAGGGTCAGTTGTGCACTCTTCCTGAGACAGATTAATGTTCTCTTAAATGACAGTGACTAAAAAATTATAACTCTATAGTGGAGTTTGCCCTCACTTTCTAATCTTTCTTGATTTGATTTGCTTTTTGCAGAATGATATAATTGTTTTGGGCATTAGACTGTGGCCGTTGAACCTGCTGCTCTTTGTTTTTGGATGCAGAAGCATCTGCAGTTTTAGACACTGAGAATAAACAATTAAAACTAGCCAGCCTTGAATTCCAACTTCCGTTCCTCCCATCTCCATATGAAAAGTGCTGCCAGTGTGATGCATAATGAATTATTCAAGATCTGTCTTTGTGTGCTAGTGTACAGTATGTAAATTGTGGGAGATAGTTACGATAATTGAATAAAGGTGGAGGACCTTAGCTGATTTAGGAGGAGAAATAACTGCTTTTCTTAACACAGCTTAACACATTCAAATGCTGATTAGTAAAACTCACTCCACTTGCATTTTTAATTCACCAATCAGTCCTCTCTAACAGTCCACACACATTTGCTGTATGTTTAATTGCATTTGTGCAGAGTGTTTGATTTTGTAGTCATCTAGTTGTTAATGGTAGCTGACTTTTCCAGCACCAACAGTGGAAATGAAAGGGTAGAAACACAAAGAGAGGCGAGGTAAATGTGCACTTTGAAGCGTTTCTCGTAATTGTGACACTATTTATGACCTTTTCATCCCCAATAGTAAGGAATCCAAGGCATAAATTAGGGGACTGTAAAACAGGAAACAAGCAGTGGAAAAATCAATCAACCAAACATTTAAAACTTAAAATGAATAATTTCTACTTTCTTCCTTTTTTATGTTGAAACATAATTTATTTACAGATTTCATTCTGTCTTAATAAATCCATCTTCAAAAGGCATAAACATATGAATATCAAATATAAATTTGCATATAGAAATTGCATATACTCAGATTACTGAATCTATGCTGATACAGCACATATGGTAAACAGGTTAATTTTTATGTGAAACAGGGCTTGGGTATTTATGTATTCAGGTCTATTTTCCGTCTAAATAAACTGCTGTGACTTTTTAGTTTTGAGGGCTTAGATAACCAACATAAGTAAGCATAACATAAAGACCAATGATACATAATATAAACAGCCATATTTACATTGCAAGGAAAAACACAACAACCTTGCATCCAGGCTGGCAGTTGGATGCGACCTTGTTGTGCTTGCAAGCTTCAGTTTAAACTTTTCGTCTCTAAATGTTTGCTGTCTCTCATGACTCTGTGTGAATACTAAGTCCCAGAGATGCCGGTTGGTCTCATTGCATTAAAAATTCATTTTGCATCCCGTTATCCTGGGAATTCCAATTATGTGGCAGACCACTAAATTGTGTTCTCAGTGACAGTGTCATGAAAAACAAATTTGCTGCCTAGATTATGTTTAGAAATGTCTTTGTTTCTATTTTTCTTTGTGAACGGATTGAGCCCAAAGACCACAGTTTGAGCTTAATGTTAGTAGCTTCTTACTGAGAAATCAAAATTACAAACGTTAATCTTGATGGTAATGCATTTGTCATGCACTAAAATAATAATGGTAAAAAGTGAAAAGAATAAAGGAAATAACTGCTGAATATTTCAATGATATTTATTCTACTGATATTCATTAAGAACGTTGCCTTTGATGATACAAAAAGTGAACTCATCAGTAGTTGTTTACACCAAAATGAGTTGTAATTGTAATTTACTTGCACTTAAAACATCCTTTATTGCTATAAGGACACATACTATTTCAATCCCAAACATATCCCAGAAAAGACAGGAAACCTTGGCAAAATGAGAAGACCAATAACAAGTATGAGGCTGCTCATACATACATAATTCAGATTAATTTGTAATAAACATTTTTCAGTAAATAATGAAATCTTCAGATGTTAGTTAGCAAAACTATTTCCCACAAAAATGATTTTCAGTAACAGGTCTTTGCTATACCCCATAAAAGAACAGTTAAGCCTTAAATAACACATTCTAAATATTTAGTGCCTGGAGACAAAAACATCTACCCTAGGCTGCTGTACCTATTCTTAAGGTCGATAATAAGTTCCAAACATCACCTTTAACTAACTCCTGTAAAAGTGTGTTTAAATAGATTCTAACAAAATCTAGAGTAGTGCTGAAAAGCTTGCAGACATTTTACACAATGATTTACAAGTTAATATTGAACACAATGTAAAACAGAGTTAACACCAATAATGACACTTTAGATAAAGACATCAAAAAATCTTTATGTCCAGAACAGCACTGTTAAACACAACGTTGAGACAAATTAACAACATTTTTCATTTTTCTTAAAGTTCTCAGATATGCTAAATTGGCTCCTTAGAAATATCGTTGGTTTTCTATATAAATCCATATAACTAGAGATACACAGAAGGATGTACAGATATTTTCTTCATTTGACTGAGATCTTAAAAATAATTCAACATTTGCATTTCCCAAAGAGGAACCGACAATGATACTTCCACCTCCATGATTTACAAATGATTCAATGTTGCCATTTGGATTGCTGTTGGCCCTTTTTCTCATTTCTCAGTTAAACAGTGGATGTTTAAATGTTAAATAATTCTTTATGCAGCCAAGCAGAAGATATACTAACACATATATGATACAATAGCCTTTCTTTAAAGTACATGATTGCCCTTTGTTTGCCTAAATCAAATTTAAATTAAAAATGATCAATGAAATTAAAATGCTGTCTCGCAAATGGGTGACAAGCTCAACAAGTCAGATTTCATTCTACACAGATCTCTAGTTATTTCTTTTGTGATTTTTTTTTTATGCTTCAAGAATTTGGCAAATTAAGATAAAAAAAACAACCCCAAAAGGTACAGTATTATTTTGATCACATCTTTTATTTGACATCTATTTTTCCTCTTTGAACATATCCACAGGTTATAGAAAAGGGGATAAAGTTAGTAGATTCAGGAAGGAAGCTTGATATTTCCTGATATTGATTTGGTGCCAAAGCTTCTGGACACCTATGTCCAAAGTGATCCTCCTAAAATCTGGTGGGACACTACAGACTACCAGCAACACAAGGTAGAGGATGTTGGAGGGATATTAAAGTGTTGACAAAGACATATGGACTGTAAGTAACAAGCGTTTCTCTCTCTGAAAGCTCAATTACTGTTACTTGACTGTGCACAGCAAAAGCTGCACCGGTTGACTGATTGCCCTTTGAGGACTTATGCAATCAGACAATGTTGAGGGAGTGAATGTGTGGGTATGTGTAGTGTCCTTCTCCTCAGTGAGATTCAGGTCTGTTTGCATTGACATAGGACCAATACTCCACTAGATAGTCAATGAGCCTCCAAAACCTGGATGCTCCGATCCTGCAGTTTAACATATGCACACACAAACAAATTCACATGGACATATGTGCAGGTGTCACAGAATTGTACATTCTGACTGTGTAAATATAGCTTTTTTTTATTGCAGGACACCAAGCTTACCAGCCAAATCAAGCAGCAATCTACAGTATATTGACAAAGTTTACAGGAGTGTTATACATTTTACCTGGAAGGATTAGATATCTACCATGTGGATTAGAGATTGCATCTGAGCAGGTAAATGGTAACAATCTGTGCAGCAGAATTGCAACTCCTCTAGACTTTTTATGAAATGATAAGAAATAGGTTTGGCCAATCTAAATACTCCCAAGTCTTGGATGAATAGAATGCTTCAAATGTATCCCCTGTATAAAATATTACCTGAGCTCTCAGATGGAGATGATGTAAGACCCTTGTGCCCTTTACCGGAGAATTAAGACCCTTGAAGTTCTAACTAATGAACTTGTAGTGGGTAGAGAAAAACAGAAGCATCAGTGAGATACAGGGAGACAAGGCAGCAACACAATGAGGGTAAGCACTAAAAACACAAGTAACAAACACACAAAAAAGAAATAAAAAAAGCAAAACAGAAAGTAAAAAAAAGTATTCACACCCTACCAGATCCAATCCCAACCCCAGCACTGACATCTCCTGAAACGAGATACATGTGGACCCTATGTTCAACAAGAACAAGCCAATACATCGTGGTAGCCCTAACAAAAAACAGTGCTGCCTGAGAGTAATTTGACATTCTGAACATCAGCATGTTTCTAACATAGAAAAGAAAATAAAAATACAAAAAATAACTGTCATAATCTATTTTTACCCATCACTTTTTTTAAGTGATAATGTTAAAAAATTCAATTGTATTTGTTTTCATTTATTTTAATTAATATTCAGTCCGAACAAGCTGTAAAGAGAATCCACACCAACCTGATGAATACCTTTAACTTTTTCTCCGCAGTGACAAAAAACACTGACTGTGGTCCCAGTAACTACATATAAACTATTAAATTAAACGATTGCTCTTTAAATGTGAACAGATCACCTGCTGTGTCAAGTTGCAGCTTTGTTAGTCCCTGTAAAATGTTAGCTCATCCTACTTGTTTTTACTAACAAAGTCAGCAGCAAGAGAGGGGTCTTAAAAACAATGAGTCATCCCATTTGGCATGGTAATCCTGAGCATCATCAGGTAGAAAAGTCTGAACTGGACTTTAGGGCGAGAATGGAGTCTGCGCTTGATTGTACCAAATGCAGCTCGCATCTTGGTAACAGATGCGGTAAGGTCCGGGAAGACTGAAACCTTTATAACCCAGCATGTTGCAAAATCAGGTTGCGTGCATAGAAGAAGTGAACCCTAATAACAAAAGGATGAGATGGGCCACTTTCTTTTGGCTTTTCCTAGAGAGTGTGGTGCACATGATTGAGTAGGGTCTTCTCCTGTAGACCAAGTAGATCTTGGAAAAACTATGAAATAAAGTCAGCAGCACGGGGCCCTGCAAGCCCCTCAGGGACACCAATCACACAGATATATTCCCCCGTGACCTGCACTGCAAATTCTAACACTTGTCATCAAGACGCTGCAGCTGTGTTGTCAATACCTTCACAGTAGCTTCAAGCTTGCTGATTACTGTGCAATAGTCGGTGCTAGCTTCCTTCAGGTCCTTTACAGAAACTTTGTGTGCATCTAGCACATTGCAGTGGTGTAATTGAAGATTTTAGTTTCAGCATCTCTGTTGGTTAATCTTAGACATTTAAGTTTTGTTGCCTCTTGGGGAAAACATATTTAATATATAGACACATGAAAACATTTGGTGGGCTTTTTTATATCTCTGTGGCCTTTATCTACTAAGGAGGAAAAATAAGTCAGTGTTAAAAATATCCTTTGTTAGAGTAAAACTAAGCGAAATAATGTTTAGAGGGTCCACTGTAACTGCTAATTTTTTATGTGGTCTTTTAAGTTTTAATTAGATTTTTTTCCCTGTTGTTTCCCTATTGTGACTACATCTGTTATTGTCAACCAGTCACTGCTCCTCGTATCAGCATTTCAAATTCACATGGCAATATCTCCAGAGGGCAGCTTATTAGAGGGCTGCAGTAGATGAACAACCACAGTGCTTAACTCTTAAGGGGTTTAAAATCAATGTAGTCAGATACCTCCATGCAACCATTTCCCAAACTCAGTTTATAGCAGAATTGTTCTTGCTTTAACCTATCATATCCTGGTTAAATGTAAGCTAAAATATTGTTTTTTTTGTCTTCTGCATAAGTTTTACTCTGCAGTGGTTCATTCACTGTTTGTAATGAGAAACATGTTCTTGGATAGTCGTTTTTTTGGATAATGTTTATTGAAAGGTTTCTTGCCCTCTCAATATACAATTACAGAACAAGAACAAGAACAACTAGCAACTAAATAAGTATTACATTCACAAACAGTTTTCCAACCAACTTTAAATAAAAGGGGTACATCATTCTATCACATAGACTCCTTTTAGGCCCGCTTGCTTAAACTACACCTTACTCATAAATGTAATTTCATAAACAGCAACAAAGAGAGACTGCAAGGTCTTTTGGTGATAAATGTATGAACAATACATAGATACTGTATCTTAATGGGGAAGTGCTTTTTTGTTGTCTGCTGTTTACATAGTGTGTTGGACTATCTTAAAGTCAGTTATGCATTTTCTTTCTGACATGTCACTATTTTTGCAAAACATGTTATTTGCTTATCTCAAAACTATTAGCTTTTGTGACCGAGTTCTAACCAATAACTTTTTGTCTAGCCAAATAATGATTAATTTCTAAACCAAAATACTTTTGGCTCTTTAACAACCACATAATTGCTTTTAATTTATTGATAAAACAAATTTTGAACCACAGCACTGTTTTAAATATACAGACTATGTAAAAGGCTAGCTTTAGCTGATCTTTTTTCCACTACATGTTTAAACATAATTTACAGGTACTTCATTGAAATTTGAATACTGAGTAAAAGTGCAATAGTTTTTGCCAATCAGTTTAGAAAGTGAAATGGTTATTTTATTGAGATTTGTTCCACATAGAGTAAAATATTTCAAGCATTTATTCCTTGCAGTTTTGTTGATTATGGCTTAAAGGTAAAGAAAACCCAGAATTCAATGTCAGAATGCTTTGATTTGAATGCCACTTTGTGCTGGTACACTTGAATTTCCCCACTAAGTGATAATAAAGGTTATTTCTATGGAATCTATTTTATAAATATGAAAAAGACTCAGTTGGCCTTGTCCAACTCAAGTAGGGGTATTTTTCCCTGTTTTGAAAAGCAGACACACCCTCACTAAATACACTGCTTCAAGCTCAGGATGGAAATGATATTAACAGGTATAGTCTGCATGCATCAGAAATTAGGTTACTATTTTTAATTGAATTTATGTGTCAAAGTTTGCTTTGATTGAGACCTTGATTGAGATCTGTTTATGTCTAATACATTTTTTTTATATTCCCATTAAGTTCTGAATGATTGGAGCAAAACCATTCATGTTTGAAGAAACCTATTCTATATATATTTCCTACTTGTTTATGTACTTATTAAGATCTTTAATTGTTTTATTTTAAAAACAAAAGCAAAACAAAAGTAAATAATAATAATAATGCTGTCATGCAAAACATGTAGTGACTACCTCTGACCGTTAGGTGGCAATGCTTCTCTTCACTGTGCAACAAGATGAGATTGGTGTGACAAGGTTGTGTGTCACTGTGTTTGTGCACCACTACGTGTGTTTTTGTGTTTCGTCATCCATACATTACCAAGAACCAGACCAATAGCACCGTGCCCATAGGCTGAGACAACAAAGGCAAAGGCCATTCCCTGTAATGGCTTCAATAACAGGACAAAGGCCAGTGATCTGCAGTGACTCTCTATGTGATTGAGCCAAAAAGATGTATCTCACAGAAAGATGTTGTGTTAAACTTGATCAGTTTTGAGTCTGTTGTCTTTATCTGCTAATGAGGAGAAAAAAGTTAAAGTGGTAAATTTTTATCTAGACCCATACAAATGTTATTGTTGCAGTCAATCTTCCAGATTTATATAAATATTCAGTTACTGTTCAACTTTTTATACAAAAAAGGTCCATCTGGTAAGCTCACAGGTGTTTTATGGTCACTTATTGATCGTGTGATTAGCAGTCCAGCAAGGTCCACCCACTTCATGCCCAGGTAAGAGTAATAGTTATTGAGTAAGCGGTCAATGGTAAAGAAGGTTATTGACCACAGGAACCTGATGATGGAAAACCAGGGACTAGGGTACCATCAGCAGCATTCACCCTGACCTTCACCTTTCCTCCACACCACCCCACTGATTTGATTAGACAAACCAGCAGCTGGCTTGACCCCCCCTGCCCATGATAACCCACCCACGTGACCCCAAGTCTTGAGCACATGAAGCTGAGAAATGGGCTTTGTGTTTCAGTACAGGGGTTGGTACATCCATTAGGGCGAATATCCTTCATCCTGCGGGTGATGATGTAACATGAGAGCAATCATTCCACATGATCCAATCTCAGTGAACCACAGGATTAAAGTGGGCCCTTGGGCCAGTCCTCATGTTTATGTGTTCTTGTTGTCAATAAAACAAACTCAGCAGCTTTATGTGGTTTTGTTTATTTGTTATCCTAAAGCCTAATTCAAAGGGATTGTATGCATAAAATATCCTGGACTGTCTGTTCTGTTTGGGGTAAACCTTGACAGAAGAGGATTAAACGCTCCACCCTGAGAGGAACAAAACGAATCAAACAGACCTAAAAAAGAAAAATCTAAAGTTGGTGCCTGAACAATTAAGTTGTTTAAACGTTTGTTTTTAAGTTGTGCTCTGAATGTCCATCTTAACAAAACCTATAAATGTAGAAGTGGTTGAAAACAGAAATATATATTATATATGCATTTAATGCTTGCTTTGAGGATTGGCGAAAGTAGATGGGAAAGGGAATTTAAAGTCTCCTGAGATTTCTGAGTGGGAAGGAGGCCAGGTGACTTAATGGAGGTTGGGTGTGGCAGTATAACACTGACTGCAGATGTTTGGGGGAAGAAAAATATCAGAGCAAGTGGATTCAACAAACCAGTTATTAAGCTACAAGTCAAACAATAACAAAGTGTCAAGGAAAGTGTGCTTAAAAAATATAACAGAAAATCTACTTATTCACAGTGTTGTAGTGATTAGATAATTGAAAAATGAAACACAAAACTAACAACCTTAAAATTTAACAATCAGCTGAACTTTGATTGACTTTCAAAAATGCCATAAATTTAATGTGTACTGTATATATTTATATGTCAAGTTGGAAATATTTTATCTGTGATGATGAATAAGATTAATTAAAATATACAATCTTCAATGATCACCAAAGCTTCCAGACAGATCATGCCTCTTATGAAAAGGTAGAGAGGGAATCTTTCACCTTCGACACATTCACCTAGAAAGACTCAAAGACAATTCAGTTGAAAGCTGTGCAGTACTTCCCAGCTGAAGTGTTACATAGAGTAAAGTTACATAAAATAAATCTACAATACCTGATATGAGTCATGCATTTGTTATGCATTCAGCAGATATAGCGTAATATCATTGTTTACATCAGTGTTTATAGATGGTGTTCATATTTTCTGTGAATTTTGATCCCAGTTATAGATATACACCGATCACAATAGCAATGTGAAACAACTTTGTTTTCTCTCTTCTCTCCTTTTTGGAGTAGCATCTGTTGTCTGCTGTGTGAGTGCCATGCAGTCAGGCTGTTGTACTCATATGTACAGTATACTGTCCTAGTGCAGAGCTGTTATTGATCAGATTTTTAATGTAACCATAAAAACCGATCGCTCATGGTTAAAACATTTAACCCCAAAAGCATATTTTCAGTTTTCTCTACTTACCTGGTTCTGCATGCAGCAAGGGAAGTGCTTCTGGAGAAAATGTTTTACATTGCACCTTTCCTAAGCTTTTTTATGGTTATTTTACTCATAATCTGGGTTGAAATAGCTCAGATTTGACTTCTAATTCATTTGGAAACTACAGCATTGCCCGACTGGACACAAATGCAAAAAACATTAATAATAAGATGCTTGTAGATGCTTTTAAGTCACATGTTTTGGATTTTTATTCAAACAACAAAAACAAACAAAAATATGAAAGACAGCTTTTTTATGAGTTCACACGCCATAAGGTGCAGTATACATGGTCACATAGAATAACCTAGACAGATGTAAATAAAGCAAAACAAAATAGGTAAAGATAAAGGTAATGGGCAGGAGCTGTCTTACACTAATTGTCAACTGAACTGAGCTAATGTTGGCTTTTCTTTACTATGAATCAATACAACACAAATTGTATGTAGTTGTTTTAGATCACATTGGGGATGTGAGCAAAATCATTCTGTTGTTGCTTTGCACTTGCTCCACTACAGAGGCTTATCAGTAACTGCCCTCTTCCAGTCAACACTTGGGTATCGTTGTTGAAGTTTACTATGTGCCATGTTTGAGATTAGAAGGTGTTAAAGAATGTTATAGCCGATGAAAAGAAGAAACCAACAATAACGTTTTAGAGTCGGATATTTTTTCAGCTGTTGCAGCTTTAAGGATACTAAGAAACAGCTAACAAGCTTTGAGCCATCTCCACCTTCTAAACCATCTCTATGCTGTAATTTTCCATTCAGCTGCCAAAATGACAGCTGGGCAAACACTGACCCCATGTGTGCCCCTTTCCTACAGCTTCTTAAACTGCCCCCACCCCCACCAGCTTCCTATTAAGGCCCCTTTGCTCCATCAGTAGGCCCCTTTTTTCAGAATTTCAACAAACCACCTGATTAGCCAAACCACGGGCATTGATGCCCACCCAGGTCTATGACATGGGGACTCAGGGCTTTACAATAATTAAGAGCTCAGGCACATACTGATGTTCACTCAAAAGAAAAACCAGCCTCAGATTTAGGTTTTTTATTTTTATTAGTTTAAATTAAAGTTTTTAAGTATTTTTTGGGTTACGAAGACTAATATTAGCTTGAAATAACAATGAAAGAAAAACGCTTGTACACATTGAACAGAAGTCTGCATCAATCAAAATTGGCATGAAAAAATATTTAATTTTGACATGCATGATCAAACCCAAGATCTCTGCTTTCACTTCAGAGAGTTAACCATCCACATTGTTGCAGCCAAAGTGGAATTAACACCATCATCGCTCCTGTGAACTGAATCGTTAGGCTCCCAAGACAATTAATTTCTTTGATCCAAATTAAAAAAAGGCCACACTATGGCAACCTATTACAACTTTAAATCCACAAGCTGATAATCATGATCATATTTATCACAGATCAAACCAGCTGTTTATTTGATCTGGTAAAAAGCACTAGAATAGACAATATTCAGAAAACCCTGACAGTATAATTATTTTAATTGTTCTATTGCAAAATTTGACTACTGACTTTGGTAATATTCATGCTAAATGAAATCCACCCATATAGAAAAGCATGACTTATTACTGACCTAAAAGAATAATATAGAATTTTAAGAGATCGTATCTTTACCATTTCATGTCAAGATGGATCAGTACAGAGATATACACTATATAAATAGTATAAATTTTTCTTATTATTTCTTATTTTACAGGGTGTTCTTTATTGACTTCTTTAGCCCTGGGCCCAACAGTGAACTTTTACCACTTGACTTCTCTGGCTGGATAACGCTGGCAGAAATCGCAGGATCCTCAGGTCTATAGTCTAACTTGCTGTCCACTTATAACACAAAATGTGAATAGATTTTTTTAATCATATTTAATTTTAGATGCATTTGCAATCCCGTTTTTAGTGGATGTTGTGCTGTCTTCAAACTTTTCACCAAACTCAAGGCCAATGAAGAAATAGTGACTGTAGATAAGGAACATCCGTAATTTAACATCTTCACATTCCCCCACAAAAAACTTGAACTTGAATCACTGCAAATAATTCAATTCAATTCAATTTATTTATATAGCGCCAATTCATAACACATGTCGTTTCAAGGCACTTCACAAAAGTCAGGTACATACATTCCAATTAATCCTAATCATTGAACAGTGCAGTCAGAGTTAGTTATTTATTCAAATTGGATAAAAACTTTTTCTGTCCAAGGAAACCCAGCAGATTGCATCCAGTCAGTGTCTTGCATCATTCCCTCCTCCTGGATGAGCATGTAGAGACAGTGGACAGTCACTGGTGTTGACTTTGCAGCAATCCCTCCTACTGAGCATACATGTAGCGACAGTGGAGAGGAAAAACTCCCTTTTAACAGGAAGAAACATCCAGCAGAACCAGGCTCAGTGTGAGCGGCCATCTGCCACGACCGACTGGGGGTTAGAGAGAACAGAGCAGAGACACAAAGAGAACAAAGAAGCACTGATCCAGGAGTACTTTCTATGGGAAGGAAAAGTAAATGTTAATGGATGTAGCTCCTTTAGTCGTTTCACCTACAAAGAAAGAACATATAAACTCTGAGCCAGTTTTCAAGGTGAGAGTCTGAAAGAGAGCACATATAAAATAATTAGTTACAGTAAAAGCTCAGTCAATTGATATAGCTAGGAGAGATACGGTTAAACACTGAAAGACAGGGCCAAGTGGGTCATCTGTAGAAGGTGAGCATTAAGTTGTTGCCAGCAGAAGCTTGGACAATGCCCCCCTCCAGAAGGTGTCAGGTAGACACAGAGTCAGGCCAGGTGTAGCTTCTAGGAAGAGAAAAGAGAGAGAACAAAGTTAAAAGCTGAAATAACAGCAATTAATGCAAGTGTGAGAATGTAGCGAAGAGGGTGAAAGTGGTCATTATGTCCTCCAGCAGCCTAAGCCTATAGCAGCATAACTACAGAGATAGCTCAGGATAACCTAAGCCACTCTAACTATAAGCTTTATCAAAAAGGAAAGTTCTAAGCCTAGTCTTAAAAGTAGACAGTTTGTCCATCTAGAGCCAACTGATGACCATTGTTATACTAAAAACCACAACGATTGGGATATCTCTAGACAGGGTGTCTCACTTGCTTTCTGTGTTCCCCACAAAACAGCTTTTTCTGTTTTATTCTTTACTTCTGATTGTACCCATCCCTAATGCATTTTTATTTATGTGTATGTATGCTTTTTCTAAAATAATTTTTCCCTCATTCTTTTTGTTAGGTGACCATTTGTGTTTGGAAAGAGGCTTTTATGTAAAATGCATTATTATCTTTTTTATTATTATTATTATTACCTGACAAAGACTGTGTATTTTGATTAATTGCTAGTCAACACCTCAGTAACCAATAAAAATCCAATACCAGATTTCTGATAACATTTATCAGGTTACAGTTGAATAAATGCCTTGACCCTACATTTGCATCCACATGCATCCACATTTCCCTGGTAGATGTAGCCTGGGTTACAATACCATCTCCACAACATAAGAAGATCTGTCTGCGCTGCAGATTAGATTGTATGAATAATTTATGGGGAATAATTGCCATTTTCATTGACAAATATGCATGTGCTTGGCTCTTGATGATGTTTTGAAGCTATTTTGTAGTGCACAGCCAGTAACTCAATTTAGCGGGCGGGTCAGTTTGCCCCTTTGCTCTTTGTGTTTTGCAGTTTTGGTCTTTTCATTCCAAACTTTTTGGGTACAAAATGGAGCCAACTGCCTGGGCAAAGTTTGTACCAGCCACACATTATTTTATTCCCACTTTGTAGATTCTTCACTCCCACTTTGGAAACCAATCATTTAAAGTCATCTTCTATGATCTACTCATTGGCCACAGTAAGAAAATCTGGCTATGTGATTCCAGTAAGTATTTTTTGGTTTTACAAGGGGTCATAATCTCTCATATTTCATAACAGTCAACTGGTCACAATCAGTAGGTATTTTGCTTAATATAAAATCCTCTGAAAAAATTTACAGTTCAATTGAATTATTTGAGACTGAAGCATTTGTATAAACATTTACCTCCACAATTCATCAAACCCCTTGACTTTCAAGAGAAATCAATGTTAGATACAATAGTTATGTTAAACAGATGGATAAAGAAAGGGAAGTAGAATGGGAGGGATAGGAAAAGGGATTGTCTTGCCACAGCCATGGGATGAAACATGGACTAAACTGTACACAAACAAATAGATTGGTAAAAACTCTGAATCCCTAAATGCACCGCATTAACCTACATTTAGTACAGCCCAGGAAGGAGGAGTCATCGTGGCTCAGTGGCTCATATACACCCTGTGTATATGAGCCACTGAGCCATAATACCGTGCCAGATTGGGCTGGTATTCATAGGACAATACTAGACAGACCTAAAGTTGTTCGGTTAAATATGAAATAACCAAACTTAAATATATTATTGAACAACAGGATGGATTAACCCAGTGCCTTTAATGCCCCTGACACATGAAATAAAGCTCTACCTTTTTATGGTTTGGGATTGTCCCATCTTATTATGCCAATACAACATTAATATATTAATGCAAGTACCCTGCTGCTTTTCTGTCATCTTTTTCTGCTCTGAACTTACAATGCAAAATAGTTTTAAGATGTTGATGTTGACTTCAGTCCATTGGAAAGGCCCAGCTGTTGCTCTCTGGTATTATTGAGTCATTTCCAGATGACGGTTGTAAGCAACATTAACTGTTACAAAAATTTGATCATAATATCACGTCTGCCTGAGCTACATTGAGTTTAAATTTGGCAGGAGATAAATCAAGGCTAGATGGGGACAAAATATCAACACTGAAATTGCATCTATGGCTGAGTTGTTTCTTCAGATACAGTTATTTTATATCACCAAGTTCAACAACAAAAAACTGTCTAAATATACACTGATTTGGGTACAACTTGTACTCCTATTTTCAGCCAACAAAATTATATTCGTTAATTTACAGTTCATACAGTGCTAATGAAACCTTTACCGAAATGTTGTCAGCTCTGGGCTATCCTGAGGCGGTCGTCATTTACCATCAGTTTTACCAGAGAAATATTTTGCTGCATTGGACCCACCTACACATCACCTGCCATACCTCTATCCTCTCCAGTTTATGCTGGGACGTAGACTTCTGCTGCTGGCATAGCAACTGCTGGAGCCATTCCTGTCCCGGGTGTGGACCCACACCCTGGGGTCTAATTAATACAACACACTGTGCATCCATATGGCTTCCACAGGCAGTGTAAGGGGAGTGACAGGGACATACAAGACAAACTGGAAACTGGCATAGTTGACTCAATTTTTTCTAAATCAGTAGATACAGAGATACTACAACCTGTCGTTTTACTCTATTTCTAAAAACTTCACTCTGATCAATGAGTGAAGCAAGATTAGAAATTAAAAAAATCAATGTGTAAAAATGTTCAAGTCAAATGGCAAGTAAAAGCCATCCTTTTTTTCATTTATTTTCCCATAAAAAGACAAGGTCACCCATATAAGTGATGGAACAAAGCCTTGAAAACAGAGCGCAGTCCTTGAAAGGCTTTTTTCCTGAGTATGGAGTGGAGACGGGGGTGAGCTGGTGAAGAGGGACTGGCCAGGGCAACAGGCAGAAAGACGGAGGAGAAATAAACACTGAAAAGCAGCAAGTAGGAAAGAGTGAGAGTGAGTAAATAAATGTTTTGTCACCTAGTGTTAGCACACATAGTCATGACTGCACAAGAGAATGGAGCTCTGATGTTCTCCTGAAAACTAGACACAAGAAAGCTGTATTCTATGTACTTCAAAATAAAAATTAAAAAAACATACTGGAAGCCATTTAACTACACAAACGTCTCCCCAAAACAAACATTTAAAAACCTCTAAAGTTAGCTCTTCTTTGGTTAAGTGCACTCTAACATCTTTCTCAATGAATATTCAACTGGTGTAACTATCAAGATTAGAGAAAAAAAAATATATAATAGTAATATAGATGTAGTAATGGAATTATTCCATTGCCCTGCTTATCACATGCTCCTTCATAGACTCCATTTGCTATAAGTACTGGTATTGGCATACTAGTGGGGCAGCAACAGCTTCTGAGGTCAACACAGCAAAAAAATTAATAAAATGGCCTCCTGTGTTTACGACTACAAGGAGGAGAATTTCAGCCAGAGTACACAAGGACTTGTGCGGAGACAAGCTGGTAACAGTGATGAGGACATCAATACTGTTGTCAGGACAAATGGAGGGTGCACTCGTACATATTTAAGCCACTTCAACAGAAAGGTTGAGCTGACTGGGCAGCCAAGAGACTGGCTGCCTGAGTGACCAAGATTTGTATGTTGTGTCATTTATTGACAGTTTAGTCTATTATGAGATGAGGTGACCGTTTTTAATTTGCTGTACTGGCTTTATGGCTTCCATATATTTTAATTAACTGAAGTAGGTGTACGAGTAGTATGGGGTCTTCCTGAAGGCCTGTCACAGTGGTGGCATTAAAAGCATGAACCCAAACTGTGTCTGTTATGACAAGAAACCTTATAGGAATGGGTTGAGCATGATTATTGTTGGTTGTTTATTAGCATAATAATAAGAATGTAAACAAACTACATTATAACATAGTCATTGGCCAGGGCAGCTTAGATCACAGAACCTCTAATGCGGCTCTGGGTCAAATTAAACCTTTAACCAGCCTAGTAATGTTCTGAATTTTTAACATCTCAGTGTGACTTTTCATAAGATAGTTCTTGATTCTTCATCTCGTCATCTTCCGCTTATCCGGGACCGGGTCGCAGGGGCAGCAGACTGAGCAGAGACACCCAGACGTCCCTCTCCCCAGACACCTCCTCCAGCTCCTCCGGGGGGAGCCCAAGGCGTTCCCAGGCGAGAGACATAGTCCCACCAGCGTGTCCTGGGCCATCCCCTGGACCTCCTCCCAGTGGGACGTGCCTGGAACACCTCCCGAGGAAGGCGTCCAGGAGGCATCCGTAATAGATGCCCGAGCCACCTCAACTCGCTCCTCTTGATGTGGAGGAGCAGTGGCTCTACTCCGAGCCCCTCCCAGATGGCCGAGCTCCTCACCCTATCTCTAAGGGAGTGCCCTGCCACCCTACGGAGGAAGTTCATTTCAGCCGCTTGTATCAGGGATCTCGTTCTTTTGGTCATGACCCAAAGTTCATGACCATAGTTGAGGGTAAGAACGTAGCCCGACCGGTAAATCGAGAGCTTCGCTTTTCGGCTCAGCTCTCTCTTCACCACAACGGACCGGCACAGTGCCCCCATTACTGTGGCAGCCACACTGATCCGTCTGTCGATCTCCCGCTCCATTCTTCCCTCACTTGTGAACAAGACCCCGAGATAATTGAACTTCTCCACTTGAGGCAAGAACTCCCCTCCAACCTGAAGAGGACAAGCCACCCTTTTCCGATCGAGTACCATGGCCTCTGACTTGGAGGAGCTGATCTTCATCCCAGCCGCTTTACACTCGGCTGTGAACCGCCCCAGCGCATTCTGTAGGTCTTGGCTGGAGGGGGCAGCAGGACCACGTCATCTGCAAAAAGAAGAGACGAAATCCACCGGTCCCCAAACCAGACCACCTCCAGCCCTTGGCTGCGTCTAGAAATCCTGTCCATAAAAGTTATGAACAGGACCAGTGACAAAGGGCAGCCCTGTCGGAGTCCAACATGCACCGGGAACAGGTCCGACTTAGTGCCGGCAATGCGGACCAAACTCCTGCTCCGCTCATACAGGGACCGGATGGCCCCTAATAAAGGGCCCCGATTCCATACTCCTGTAGCAACTCCCAAAGGGCATCACGAGGGACACAGTCGAATGCTTTCTCCAGGTCCACAAAACACATGTGGACTGGTTGGGCAAACTCCCATGAACCCTCGAGTACCCTATAGAGGGTATAGAGCTGGTCCAGTGTTCCACAGCCGGGAAAACCACACTGCTCCTCCTGAAGCCGAGGTTCGACTATCGGCCGGACTCTCCTCTCCAATACCCTGGCATAGGCCTTACCAGGGAGGCTGAGGAGTGTGATCCCCCTGTAGTTGGAACACACCCACTGGTCACCCTTCTTATGAAGGGGGACCACCACCCCAGTCCGCCAGTCCAGAGGCACTGTCCCCGACCGCCAAGCAATGTTGAAGAGGCGTGTCAACCATTACAGCCCCACAACATCCAGAGATTTGAGGTACTGAGGGTGGATCGCATCCACCCCCGAAGCCCTGCCACCGCGGAGCTTTTTAACCACCTCGGTGACTTCAGCTTGGGTGATGAAAGAGTCCAACCCCGAGTCCCCAGCCTCTGTTTCCACCAGGGAATGCGTGATGGCAGGATTAAGGAGATCCTCGAAGTACTCCTTCCAATGCCCGATATTGTCCCCAGTCGAGGTCAGCAGCCCCACCTCCATTATAAACAGTGTTGGCGAAGATTGATTCTTATTATTTCTCATTTCATTATATGATTAGATAGCTTCTTAATAAGAAAATTATAAAGACCTAAATGTAATTTTTGATAAATTATTAGATTGATTAAGGCTTGATAGATGATTATAGTTTTGTAGCAATTGTATTAATGCTACTCATTCAAAGAATTTACTAAAACATTTTTCCAAAATTAGGTGTCTGATTAACAAAACAAATTTCAAAATCAAAACCATAATTTCCAATAAGCTGAAAAATGTTTTTCCCTATTGTGACAGTGGCCATTTTAATATGGGAGTTTGCTTTTAATTGACGTTTGGACCAAAGGGAACTGCAGATTTTTTAAATTCTGCATTGAAATCAAATTCATTTTTATAGCTGAAATTAGCGGGGTTTTTATAAGCAAGCGGGGAGAATTGTAAGAAAATCAGGCTAGATATCCAACAATTGGCCTAAAGGTTAAAATTATGCTCTGGGGTGTGGTGATGTCTTTTATATTGCTTTAAAAAAGAGATATGGCAATGACTGAACTAATATCAGAAAAAAAGATGCAGATCAGACACAAAAAAATGTCTCACCATGGTCATGACAGCACAACTAGAACAAAAAACTGTGGTAGGTCAGTTGTGTTTATTCTCAATTTAGGAATTTATTTTAAGGAAACTCAGCGTTGGCCTCAATCTTGACAGCTTCCATCAGCACATACAAGAGATTTCAGGATCAGAACATGCTTTATTGACCAATGGTTGTGCACACAAACAAGGAACTTTACTTTTGTTTTGCAAACTCTCAGCTCACAGACATTAAATATAAATATATGAAAACCAAGTTACATCCACAAGCAGAATACAATGTTTGGACCTGTGGATAAAAAAATCAGCAACACCCTGTCTGCCCAGAAGCAGTGTTACTGCTGCTAAATCACAGAGTGAACAATGTCCCAGTTTAATGATTTGCACGCAGTGTTCAGGGCTTTAACACTGTAAAATTAGCATGTGCTTCAGGGCTCTTTTGTGTTTGTTGGAAATATTTCTGCACACTCTTCTCAAATGTTCAATTTACCGGGCTTTCTTTAGAGAATATTCCACATGGTGTTTAAATGTATAAGACGATCACAGGGGAAATTCACATAATTTCTTTAATGATATGAACTTCTGAAAGGAATTTCAATACCCTGCTCTGGAGATATTAGCTCAGGATGTGCAACCTCAGTATTCATGTTTTATGATTTAAACTTTAAAAATAAACACAGCATTCCTCATCCCTTTGTGGTTTCAGATCTTCACACTTTCGGCCATGCATTGCCACCTCCTGCATTAAGCGCTCTTGCTTCTTGAAGCTAGCTTGAAGTCTCACACCTCCATCCTTTGCTCCCTTTGTTCCACCCTCATCCTTTCTTTGTCCTGCTCTGCACACCAATGTGCACGCAGGGGATGAAACATCTCTCCCCCTCCCCCTTTCCCATGATGCTTTACCCTTACCCTCGTTTTTCTTTCTTGAGGGAGCTCGGGTACATTCTATACCTTAACTTGTGAGTGCTCAATCTAATCGTTTGTGCGTGTGGGTGTGTGCGTGTGTGTATTTGAGTGATAAATGAAGAGAAAGGAGATGATAAGCATCAATCTCTGCATGTGGGCTCCACACTTATTGCCAAAAGAAAAGGCCACCCAATTTATCTTTAAATACATATAAATGTATTATAAGGTCAGTCATCCTGCCTGCATGGTCATCTGCAGCACAATGATTCCCTTGACACACATTGCGATCACATCAGCCCTCCTTTTCTCAGAAACAGTCACTCCATTAATGCTTTCAGTGCCACATCTCCTGTGGCCTCAGCATGTTAATGCTAACATTCTCCATCAGTCACCTTCCACCACAAGACAGTCCATCTTAAACCAGAGCCACAGACATCAGCATGGGGTAGGGAGAAGTGGCAGAAATTATACCATAATTTTTAACCACAAAAACCCTCTCTGGAAACATATCCACAAAACAGTCTCACAGTTTCTGCATAATTTGCACAACACCGTTTCTTTACATATTTCACCTAGAAGAAATGCGGTAAAATATGGACTGCATCACAGAGATTTTTATTTAAATCAGTTAATTTGTTTATTTGTATTGTTCTTCTGTTCTTGTTCAAGGAGCTTTCAATACAGCGTTAAGAGCAAGAAAAGGAAAACAGCCCTAAGATTATTAGACAACACATTACATTTCATGATTACATAATACAGAAATGACACATCACATGCATAATGAATATGTATTTGCTTAGATTAAATAATTCTAATTGTGAAAAAAGCTATTTTGTTTTATGTAAATAAGGGGTTCTGTAAAGATTCTGTACTTGACGTTTAGTTTGTTTTGACTCAAATTGCTAACGAACCAGAACCTTAGAGCTGATTCAGGTCCAGAAACCAATCAATTATAGACCATCTTATATTAAACTGGCATTATGAGTCATGTGGGTTGTGGTTTCTGCAGGGATCAGTTTTCCAGTTTTACCCATGCTCATATTGGTAACCAAGTAACCAGGTTTCCCTAGTGAGATGCAGGATAAATCTTGGAAGAGAAGGGAATAATTTATTTCCCCCCTTGCTTACCATTGCTAAAGAAGGAAAATCAATTGGGTGATTAAGTCTCACGATGATCTCCTGCAAAAGTTACACCATCAACAGGGACTTATCTTTTGGTCCACTGTTTCAGCTGATGTCAGACGCAGGAGGGGGTGAGCAGAACTAGAACTAGAACTAGAACAAGCAGAACTAGAGCAAACTAGGAACTAGAGTTCCTAGTTTGCTCTGACCTCCTAGTTGTATCCTAGTTAATTAGCCACCCTCCCACCTCATCAGGGTGATTTTGCTGCAACATTTTGAATGCAAAAATATAATGTAATTCTATACTTATCTGACTTTCTCTATCTGCTGATTGTGTATTTGACTATTTGAATTGCAGTTTTCTGTTGTTGGTTGAGAAGGTGGTCACCAATAGAAAGACTGGGATTTCGTCACTGATGAGATTCCTGTTATAAGAACATTTTTAAAGGATGGTAAATTTATTTTATTATTATTTATTTATTTATTTATTTTTATTATTATTTATTTTATTTTTTATTTATTTAACATTCAATAAAATACAAAACAACAGCATACAGATGTTGCAAATGCACCTTTTTATTTATATATGTGTATATTGTACATTGTAAATATGTATATTCTGTAGTGCAAAAACAAAAACCAAAGAGCAAAGTGTACCGGAGTCAAATTCCTTGTTTGTATGTACAAACTTGGCAATAAAGCTGATTCTGATTTATATAGCGTTCAGCCACTCAAAGTGCTTTACACTCGAGCCACATTCACCCAATCGCACTCACTAATGCTCACACCGGTACGCAGATTGGTAGGCAACTTAAGGTTAAGTGCCTTGCCCAGGGGCACATCGATATATGGCAGGAGGAAGCTAGAATCGAACCGACAACCTTCTGATTGCAATCTAGGATCATACGTGATCTGCGCTCAGCAGAGCTACTTATCATTTTCAGAAGCTGACATTCTGCTGACCTTCTCTAGTAGTCGGTCGCAGCAAAATCACAACTTGGGGTGTGTCAGGTTGAGTGGAGAATCATAAACAATAACGATCATAGGCAAGATTGCAGAATATTAAAGAGATGTGAAAAACAAAACCCAAGCATCTCTAAATCATGACAGGGTGAGAATTTTCCTCCATGGGCTTTATTTTAGGAAACGTGAAAGGAGCAAACACATAGTTTTTGGATCTCGCTTCCAATTCGGATTCTTCCCCCACATTTGTCTTGTTTCCTTGTGTGTTTGTGACAGATGAAAAATAATCTCGCTTTACTGTGGATGCATCTTCAACCCACACTAGTTGAAGCCACGAGTTAAGTTTTGTGTTATTAAAGCTGCAGCCACAAACATCAGGGCCTCACAGGGACAAAGTCTTCAAGCGTGTGATAATCGAGACAGACAAAAAAGAAGAAAGTAAATCACATTAAAAACCAGTCACTTTAAAAATGCACTACATATACAGATGCCTCAAAATAAAAAAAAATTATTATAATCTATGCTATTTTAACAAAAGTTGCACTATGAATCCGTATTATAGCAACACCACTAGGAAACAACTTTTCAATACATGGATCATAATTCTATTAATATTATTGGTATGCAGTCAGAATATAAACTCATCCTATACTTGTCTATCCCTGCTTCTACATGCAGGGTTGCAGGGGGCTGGTTTCTATCTCCAGCTGTCACCCTGGACAGCTTTGCAGTCCGTTTAATCAGGATATTGTTCTGGATTAAAATATCCTTTCTGTGGTTTCACAGATTGAATCAAATGGGAGTGATAATCCTGGCCTTCCTTTGCTGCCGGTTGAGCAAAACCTAGGTGAATTGCGACAAAATGTATTTTTTGGAGTCTGTAAGCTCTCTGCTTACAGCAGACATGCCGGTTGTGTGTGTAGAAGCCGTGTGGTGAACAGCTGAGTTTGGCGGTTATGTAATTTTGTGGAGTTTGTTTATTGTCTGATTCAACTGCCTTTAGTTTTAACTGTTTTTGGTGTTTGTAGAAATGTTTTATATCAGCTTTTAGCCAAGATTCTACTATTTCTGTGGCTATCACATATGTTTATGTTTAACTAATGGACCTTGCAGTAGAGAAAGTAGAAGAAAACAAAAGTTAAATTCTGCCCCCAGTACTGGGGGTTGGGCGTATATTATCACACATAATTCCTTGAATTCTGACTTTTCAGAGAAAAAGGGATCTTTTTCATTCTTACCTCAGAAAAGTTCACAGAGTTTACAAACTTAGCAAAATACTTGTTATAAAGTGTGTTTGTGCTGTGAATTAATTGGGTCAGTTTTTCTAGTATAATTTTGAACATTTTGATAAATGCTCAAAGAAAATGCTTTTAGTTTTCTACAGATAAATGTCTTCTATTAAATACCATAAACTTGACATCAGTATTAAAAAAGAAGGAGGTGACAGGATGTTTTTTAGTATTTGTGATCTGACTGGAGGGTTGTCACCTGGGATGTGCGTTAAGGCAGAGGAAATCTGGGAGCATTAAAAAAGAGGAAGGAGAAGCTGAAAGAAGTTGTGGGTCTGACCTCTGGCCCCTCTCTGCCTCGACTCCTCCCTTTGAGCCGCTAAAAAGCAATCGGTGTGAGGATCCAAAAGACATCTGCGCCCCACCTTATTGTCTTTTATGATCTCCTGGGACAATTTGGTCTCGCTCTAAATGCTGTGGGGTCAGAAGGAACCGTGGCCCAGTTGAGGTGGTCCAGTTGGGAATAGGTCTCAAATGTTGTGTGTCTGGGTGTTTGTTTAAGGGGAACAACTTTACTGATATCTCATTCCTTTCCTATTCACGGTTTCAGCACCACGCAGCTCTACTCCACCCGATCTTGCTCTACTCCACACGAAAGCTGTTACGTTTCGACTGACTCATTGATGGCTGGCGTTATGGCTTGAAGCCCCACCTCCAGCTTTCAGCGTCATACGCTCTTCTGCCACTATTACCACTTGTTGTCTTATGGTGGAGTGTGAGCCTACCAAGCATGAGAAAACTGGAAAACTCACCTGCTCCACGGTCGTCCTCTGCAGCTCCCGGGTTCTCAGTAGTTGCCTGCATGCCCGCTGTCCAGCACTCTGTTCGGTCTCCTTCCGGATTTCAGGTCTCTCCCTCAAATACTCTCTGTTGGCATTATTCACTGTCACCATTTCACAGCCCCCCACCAGGATCACAATATCCTCTGCCATCTTCCAACTCTTGAAAAGTAAGCTCACTTTCTTTACCTCATTTCAAACTCAAGAACAATTCTTTTTTTCGCTTATTCTTCACTCCACCTAACCAATCCTCTGTACTTCTTAGATGCTGCCAGTTTTTGTAAATAAACCTTTCACTGTTTTCACTTTTCTTTTGTCTGAATGTGTTGTGATGTTGCTGCATTCCATGCTCAATACTAAGAGGACGGTCAAGACAAGTCAAAAGGTAAACTTCCTTTGGTGTGTTACCCAGGAGAGAAAGAGGCAGATGACATATATTGGACTTTGGATTTGTCTCAAAGTTCAGAAATGCATTCAGATTTAGCATGGGTTTAAGTTTGGCACCAAAACTCATTGACCGGGAGCTTTGGGCCTTGTGTTCGATAGCCTTTGTCTAACCTGGAGGCCATGAGTTAATGTGGCAACAGGAGAACAGAAACGTAGAAAGGATAGAGAGACCATAAAAGTGCATTGATCAGCTGGATCTCTCTGGACTGCTAGAAGAAAACACAGGTTTAAATTACTATGTTTTCCACAAGGTACACAGATATGCAGACAATAGAAGACCAAGACAGGGTTTATTATTACTGGAACTAGTTTATTATCACTGATATTGTTTTTTTTCTGCAATCAGTTTTGCACAATGAACCCTAAAACAATACAACCCACTAAAAATTTTTCTTTTTATACATTTATACATACACACATACAGTACACACAGTATATGTGGATATGTATAGAGATTTATAACTTAGAATTGTGACACCGGAGAGTGTAGAAACAAAACTTTATGGAAACATACAGTTGAGATCCCTGACAATGCTCTGAGAACAATAGCTAAAACATTTTGTGTTGACCTGAATCAAACTGTGGGTAAAAAGCAGATATTGGCAGTGACCTCATCAGACAGACATACAATAAGACAGGCTAACAAAAAAAAAAAAGATCTGTCACAGACAAACAAACATGACTATGTATGGCGAGGAGCTAAATATAAACATTTATGTTCCCTTCATTCCTAAAGTGAAGTTGATGAGACAGATAACACATTAAACAGCTGGAAATGCACAGTGTTCATTTTCTGTGTTCAGGCTGGCACCATGTTTGAACTCTGCAGGACATAGTAAAAATTAAACTGCATAGACAAAATGAAAGTTTTTACTTTTATCCACCATTAATCCTTGTAAAATGGAAAATAAGTTGATACTTTTAAAGAGCGGTGACCAGTTTCTGTTTGTTTGCCATATATTTTGTAATACAACTCAGGAAACCTATCTGATATAAGCAGATGTTTTTAATGACAATTACTAAATTCATTTATTTCTCTGGTAACTTTGGGCTCAGCATTAAAAATGTACCTTCACTAGTGGATTATGTTTGCAATCTCTAATGACTTCTTACTACAGAAAGTAGAAGTTTAAATCCTACTGCTAACAAATCTGGAGTTGAGTTTGTAAGGTTACGATGATACTAAACATAATTTGTTCAATGTTGTGCATATAACTCGTAGAACCCTGACAGCAGTGGGTTAGAGCAGATGAAATTTCTTTGCTTCAACAAGTTATGTTGACAACTTATTGATATAATTTTGCCCCTTAATGTGTTCTTGAATTCTCTGTTTCTATGTTGTGAAGCAAGAGTAACAGTGTAATTTTTATTATCTATACACAGACATTTAATAAGTGTCTCAGTATTCTGTGTTTTTACCAAAAGGCTGTAGTTGACCTTAATGTTTAATCCTAAATTTAAAGGACAGGTGTTGTGTAGTCGGTTTCACTTGCAGAGCAAATTCTACCCAGGAGCTTTTTTCCCGTTTCAGAGATATGAAGGGTGGCTTAAGCTCATGTTTGCAACATCAATACAACCCAGACATTCTCCTCGAGCAAAGATGGTGTGAAGGGGAAAATAAACACAACATGTTATTTTAAAAAAAGGTAACAAGACTGACAGGACCTCACCCCAAGACAATCATGTGAACAGGATGCCAGATGGGAACAGGATGAGGATGAGGTGATCATCTGGCCCCAACGAGGGGCAAGACAGACTTTGTCAACTGGAAAGGTCACTCAGCCTTTTTTCATCAATACACACCATTAAAACAGATCGACTGACAATGTGAGACAGGACCATCAATAGTACCATACTGAGATCACAACATTATTTTTGCCATTATATGGCTGAATATCACAGTGTTATCATCACAAGTCCAATAAGAATTAACCAACACTTTTTTAATTAAGCTAAAATAACACATTAGCTTTCTTGTTTTTTTTTCTTGCTTTTTATTTTTCCATGCAGATCTACTGTAGAGTTTACTTTGCCTACTACCTTTAAATACACTGGATTTAATCTGCCTTCTAGAAAGAAGCATGTAAAAATATAACACTGAGCTCAAACAATGAAGAACAATTACAGCAAATCACCATCTGATAATAAATTACTTAGAAAATCTTGAAACCCAGGATAAGTAATCACACCAAACAGGTAAATTAATTGGAATTATAAGTATTTCACAATCATATCATATTGGTCATTTGGCAACAGTTTGATTAATGTCAAGGATCTAACAAGAAAATAGCTGATTGCACTGTTTGAGCTTTTAGAAAAACAAAATTTTTGACTATATCAGGTTGTTACACACATCCGTTGCAGTGAGAACGGAGCTACAGGATTACATACAGAAGTATATTATCAGTCTAGTCAGTCTAAGCCTTTTTTCTCTCCTTCTGACTTGATCTGTTTTCGTGATTATATGATGCATATCAGAAGAAAGATAGATGCTCATGGGAAATGCGTTTGAGCCATATATCATCAATTTACTCGAAGTGAAACAAACCCTGTGAATGCCCAGCTCACAGCGCTCCCTTTGAAAGCACTTGAGGCTGATTTACAGCAGAAAATAGTGATTTAATGCTTATATATCAATCTTTGTATTGATTGTTATGTAAATAAAATTAAATCTAAACTTTTCACAATTTTCTAAAGCTCAATTAAAATTGTCTCATTCTCATTCTAAACCTGAATATATTTTATTTAATACCCTAAAAGACACCAGAAAGCTACATTTATTTTATTTTAAAAACTCTAAGTTGTTATTGTAAATGTTACTGTTTGTCACATTATTTTCCCAAGGCTGCTGTTTAACCTTATGGTGATGCTTATCTCCCCTTAGGTGTGCTACAGAGGCAGATGAAACATTTCTTTTTCTTGCTAATAAAACACTTGTATTGACTTATTATTGTCCCAGCTGGATTCCTATTAACTTAAATGTCCAGCATAGATAATTACACCTCACAGAAAATCAGTTTGACCTGAACATAGTACAGAATTATGGAAGAAACCTGGTTTGAGTTATATGAGCAAAGATCAATGAGTTCCTGAGCACACAATCTCTTTGACCAAAGTTCAAGGTTTTTAAACAAAGAGGGCAAAAAAGAGATGAGAACAGATTGTAAAACACAGAAGAAAAAATCTCACATTTTACTTAAAGAGTCATAAGCTCCCCTTTGCTGATGGAGTAACAGCACCAGTTAGTCTGCGATGACAGCTCTGAGCAACCCATTAACTCTAACGTTATTCTGCAACATGACAGCCTGACCTATTAAAGTCTTATCACGCACACATGATCACAGCTGAACCCAAGACCCAGTGGATCAGTGGATCCTTAGTAAAACTACTCCCAACAGAGGTTAAAACAACACTGATTCTGGCTGCAAGCACCCCTGGAGGGAAAATATTAGAGAGATGAGGTTTAGCTTTGACATTTGATCCACTATTTTGACAGTTTACTGCTTTTTCATCCTAGCACCTCCAATGAAATATTAACAATTAAGTAGAAGAAATATAAGCAAGAACATCTGCAGAGAATTAAGTCTACATAATTTAAAAGGCATACAACTGGAGAGCATGTATAATGATTACTAAGATGGTAACCACATATACGGTACAGAAGTGCTGGTTTGCATAAAAAAAAATACAATGACTGCAGAGGGGACTCATACAACTCAACTTTCCACATTTTTGGAAAATTGTGTGTTAAAAGTGCAACTTTTGTTACACTGAATTATGAGAGAAGTTTTCTGTTTTCATGATCTTATAAATAATCTGAATTTAATCTAGTTAAGGAATAAGTCAGTCTTAGCCCAAAACGAAAATCAATGAACAGATCGTGTGGACCTGTGTGAGTTGTATGTCTCACCCACTGTTTTCTCACTTTTCTTGGTAAGTAGTAAATCAAAGTGAGGGAAAAAAAGTAAAAATAAAGTAAAAAAAAGTGAAACACATTTTTATCTAGAACCAGAAATTAAGTATGAGGTGTTTACATAGTGCATGACATAAAGGTCCTGAAAAGTTCTCCCTCCATTTGTGTGGCTGAGTATTGTTTCTGTGTTTGTCTACTAAAATTCACTACTTTACTGTTCATATTATATAGTTTCCTTCATTAGAACCTGAGAGAAAGGCCAATAACAGGGTTGAGGTAGATAACCAAAATGCATCTGTGATGACAGAGAGCAATTGAGCTGCATAGAGAGTCCCTGTGTGTGTTTTTTAATTTTTTGTTACCCAACAATCTCTAACTGTTAGTCTCCTTCAGCCAGCACTCTGTTTGCAGTCATTAGAGTCTAAGAAGTAAAAGGCAGGTGATCGGGAAGTGTCGGGAGGGAGATGTGTGAGCAGCTATGGTGGTTTTGGCAAGAGTAACAGAAGACGAGCAAGGTACGGAATATTTTTCGTCTACTGGGCACCAGATGTGTAAAAGGCGACTGTTTCTTTTAAAAAAAACAATGTCAGGTGATATAATGCAAAAGAAAAAAATGCATCTAAAAGTAATGCAGCAACAAATGTTCATAAAGAACTTAGAGATACACTGCTTTCAATCTGAGTTTTGAAAATACAAATATACTTTGTTTCCTTTTTGGAAATGCATATTTGGTCTTCTTTTTAAAGATCAATACCACAATTGTGTTGTTGACATAATAGTTAGCAAAAATGCACATTTAGGTTCTGGTTTTGATGAGGGATCAACACCACTTTATCTGTTACTGAGTTGTCTCCGTTTGCTGTTTTATACACATAAAACAAGAATAATGATGGTGGTGACTGGATTTTGTTTACATAATACTACCTCCTCCACCATTTTCTGCCTTTAAGATAAGCTTAAATGAGCTAAGCTCTATTGCAACCAACGCAAACATGCCACACTGCCGTGCGACCATTGATCCCCCTTAAACTTTTTACATTTTGTCACTTTACAACCACAGACTTCTATACATATCATTGGGATTTTCTGAGATAAAACAAAGCACAGCAGCGCTTAAATGCAATGTCAAAGGGAAATGGTTCATGGTTTTCAATTTTCTTCACAAATGAAAAACAGCATTACAAAGAATAAGGAAAACACCCAACAGTTCAGGGATACATTTGAAGAGGATTTTATTAAAAACCAATAGTTCAAATGTAAGACTCTGTTGAGCTCTGTTCAATTTTTCATCTGAAACTGGTATAGGTACAGCAGAACTGCTACCTACCAAGAAGAAAGCCATTATAGAACAAAAACCATAATGCATATTGCATCCAGTTTGCCACAAGCCATGAATGGGAACCAGAGCTACAATAGATGGTCTAAATCAAGGCATATTCATGTTTTAGAGTGGCCCAGTCAAAGTCTAAATTCAAAATTTGAAAACAGTGCATCGTTTACACATCGTTTCACAAATATACACTTTTTTGTGTTGTTCTATCACATGGAATCCCAATAATACACACTGATGTTTGCAATTATGACTCAAAATGGACCAAAAAGTTTACTTTACAAGGCAAGGCACTGCAAATAAGCTAAGCCTAATGGTCTGAGATGCTGCTGCTTCTCCTGTACTTACAGAAGATTTGAGATTAAAATTTACCAACTTACATGACAAAAAGGAAAAAAAAATGTTCCTAACCACCAGTATAGTGATCTAGGATAACTAGCTGCATTTTGCATTTTTGTTGTTTGGGTTTTTGCCAAGCTATGCTGATACAACGTCTTCAAGGTGGAAAAAAAAAAAAAAAAACGTTGAAAGAGCAGCATTGATCTTCTCATCTCCAGCCAAAACTTACTACGACGTCAAAGTAGTCATTAAAGTCTTGACACCAATAATTTTAGAAAAATAATTTAGATGTTTTTCTTTATTTCTTAGTTAATAGATTAACCTTATCTGTCTGAAATAATTTAATCAATTAAAAACAAAAATATGGACCACAGCACCATCTGCAGTTGCATTGGTAATATACTGTTTCCTGTTGAGTCTGACAATAAATATGTCTTTTATCTTAAATACTCCTGGGGACATGAATAGCAATGCAGTGTATCTCTAATTAATATCTTCTTACACTCTACCTATCACTATTGACCAACGTGACCTTCCAATTAAAATAACATGCAAGAAGATAACTCCCAGCTTAATTCGTACATATTTTTCAACACATTGTATACAGCGTTATCAGTCTGTCAACTTGCATGAGGTACTGACTCTCTACAAATATCATATTCAACAACAGAGGGGAAGAGCCAGGACTTCACAAAGGGAGAAAAAGAAGGGTTTTCATTATGCAATAAAAAAATAAAACAAACTACAACAAGAACAGCGACAACATTAATTTTGTTATCTTGAGGTAGAACAATAATATCAGCATTTGGAAGTGCTTTATGTTGGATGCTCTTTTGTCTGTTTTTTACGTCGTTAAGGAGAGGAGAGACGAATGTTGACATCTGAGGTAGACCAGCACCTGACGTTGTAGTTATGCAAACAACTGGTTCCTCCTAATTTGTAGAGTGAGCATGAGCACAGGGGAAGGCAAAGTCCCTACAACTTCCCGCAACACATTCATTCCGGCTGAGGTAGGCTTTTATCAACTTGTAAGGGTCACACAGCCAAGTCTAGAACCTGTATGAAGGCCAAGAACTCATAAAAATTTTGATATTACTGAAACAAAGTCCTGAGACAGAATGTATTAAATCCCTGGAAGAAGGTTGAGAACGAAGGTGGAATCATTGGTGGTTAAGAGCCGGCAGCAAGTCTTTGACATCCACAGAAAAACAGAAATAAGACCAACAACTGATAACCACGATCAGAGTGTAGGTATTTATGTGAATCTCAAAGCCTAGTCTCACAGAAAAATGTGAAATAGTCACAAAACTCAGAAAAACGGATCTCTATACAGCAGAACGAAGCATTTAAAATATTTCGGGCCATCCAGCTCCACCTCTTTTATATAGTACCATCCACCAGACCTTACTGCATTCACTCCTTTTAATACTTTTTTAATGAAGTATTGGGACTCTGATTTTGTAGGTTATCATGTTTTTAGCAGATTTGCACATAAAACAGCATATGTTGGCACAATTTGATTGATATGGTTTTGTGACTATTTCAAATTTTACAGCAACAGTTATATAAACATAAAAATAAAGTTATAACAAAGACATTCAAGGGTCTCTATTCTCTGTGCTGGCATACACCAGAAAATGAATAAAACACTCCAATAAACCGTCCCAGATCCCCCAGAACCTCTTAACTTACCCATAAAAAAATTATTTGAACAAAAGGAAAGAATACTTTGAAAAGAAACACTTGTCGACCTGAGTGAGAGAAAAGTCTAAGTGGACACTTAAAGTGTCGAATGTGAATGGGCCTTCATACATGATTAGCCTTGGTCCGGCTGAGCCGCTCTGGCTGAAGAATGCTCCTGAAACGGCGTCTCCCTCTCCTCTGCAAACTCATCCAAAGGTATTGTAGACAGCTCGGTGTCATTCAGTATGTAGGAGTTGGACTAAAAACACAAGCAAGCAAGAAAGAGTTATTAGTCAAATACCAACAAGGCTGCATGCTAAGTTTATAAGCACCACAATGCCCACTTTCTTCAAACCTTTAACGTTTTTATTACTGTCCTTACTGTTTTTCTTCAATTTATTATTTAAAGGTATTTCATCATAATGTGATATATGTCTCTTTTAGTACATAACACATTAATAAGGGGGGGTAAAAAAAGTTCAATCTAAAGCTCTGTAGACTGTAAAAACTGTTAAAAAAGTGTTAAATTGAACTGTTCTTGATCAGTTATAGATTCATTTTGACCACTTCAAAGACTGTTGTTTAGAACAACAAACAAACAACAATAAAGAAAAATATAAATATATTATATTAAGTTTTTGCAAGCACAAGTGAACTTCAATAACACCCTGAACCAATTCCATTGCATAACTCAAATAACTGTTCAATAAATAATACATTACACTCAGTAAATCAATTATGCCAACAGATACAGCAAAAGTATTTCAGAAAATAAGAAATGGGTAATTCAGTCAGTCAGTCATCAGTCAGTCATTTTCTACCGCTTATTCCATAGTGGGTTGCGGGGGAGCTGGTGCCTATCTCCAGCAGTCTATGGGCGAGAGGCGGGTACACCCTGGACAGGTCGCCAGTCCATCGCAGGGCAACACACAAACAACCATACAAACACTCATTCACACACCTAAGGGCAATTTAGAATGACCAATTAACCTAACAGTCTTTGGACTGCGGGAGGACGCCGGAGTACCCGGTGAGAACCCACGCATTAATTAATTACCCAAAGAAATGGGTAATTAATAAATATAATTTTTTCCTGTTATAATTTAGCTTTGTTTTTCAATTTATATAAGTGTTACTTTAATTTATTTTCTAGTTTTTCCCTAAAATAGTCTGTTTCAGCCATATATTTAGTTTAGTCTTATTTTTCTATGATGTTTTTGGTTTGCTACTTATAGCTCTAAATATAAATTAATAATTGTTTTTAAATGATTCTTTTAGTATTTTGAATATATCATAATAATTTCCCATTCTTAAATGGGAATTGCAGATACCTGAACGAAATCAAAGCGCCTAAGTTACCAAATCATTTTGAGCTGAACCTCACACTTGTGAGGGCCATGGTTACATTTTTTCACTATTATAGTGGTACATGTATTTTAGTTTATTAATAAAACCAGAATAAACTAAAACTAAGACTTCTGTGATTTTGCGGGATGGTGTATTTGCGTTAGTAAAACTTAGGGCTGACGGTTTTCATTGGAAAGTTGGCAGTTTCTTCAGAAGAGCATATTCTTATTCTTACAAATGAATTAAATCAGGCTATAAAATATGTTTTCTTTATGTTTCTGTAAAGTACTGCTACTTCAGATTTGAACTGTAGCTCTCATTGTCAGCGCTCACCATGCAGGCATCTTCTGCGTTGGGTTGAGTGAAGAGTCTCTGGAGCTCGTTGCTGTCGACCACTTTCTTCCCTGCAGCGCTGCCATTGACCTCCATCTCTCTCCTGGCAGCCCCGTTGAGCCCAGAGGCCCCCTGAGAAGAGGAAGAGGATTCCAGGACTGTGCTTTGCCCTGCCTGGGGGGTGGCCTGAACTGTCTTACACATCATTAGCCTGGAGATTACACCAACACACACACACATATAACACACTTTATTGCAGTATAAATATTAACTCTAGAAAGTGCAGGCAAGTTGCTTCCATTGTTTTCATTTGTTGGCGCGGATTTTGGTTCTGACCTGCCGCGGTAGCTGAAGACGAGGAAGAGCACACAGAAGACGATGCAAGTCACACCAATGTGGATTCCAATTATGATGCCGGTAGTGGAAGTTTTGCTCGGTTCATCTTTTACACAGTTACATGAGCCATCCAGCACTGAGGAAACACAGCACGTGTTGGTAAGGTAACAGGCAAGTTTAAATGGACACGGTGAGGTGACTTGATGATATCAGAAAGAAGAAAACGTAAAGGATTATGTGCAACAGTATAGAGGTTTATCCAAAACAATATATATCACCAGATTTTTCTAGTGCCTCACGAAGTGAAACAAATCTAGTGGTGGCATTCCCATCTCCGTGTTGGTTGTATGCAAGCAGCTTTATCTCATAAACCATAGAAGAATCTGAAGACAGTAAAACACAGAAAAAAGGCCACATTAGGAAATGTTCTAAAAACGAAATTTTAGGTAGGAAAAATCTTAAAAGCTGGGGTAATTTCAGTTCTACTTTGTTGTCATTTAATCCATATTGATAAGTTATTCTCTCAGGCAGGAGTCTTTTTGGCTAGAGAATCTTTTTAAATAAAAACCTTACTGAGATATTCTGGCTCTGTTCTTTATAGGAACATTATCTTTTTGTTTGACCTTAATTCTAAATGCAGTGATTGATTATACTTAATGGCATTATAAAGAAAATATAAGCCAACTGTGTGAAGTGTGAAGGAATCTGCAAATTTGTTCATTGACTAAAACAATGCTTAGCTCAGGAACCCAAAACTAATCTTAGAGGGAAAGAAGAAATAAAATGTCTCAATCAATAACAAAATAACATTAGTAAATAAAAAGATAGCACATTTTTGGTATTTCTTTTTACTCAGTTTCTATTTTTCCCCCAAAAAAAGAAAATACATGATTGTCATTGCAGTACTGTACAACACATTAAGCACCATCACCCTGCAGTGAAACGGAGGTTGAGCCAAGTAGGAAATATGGCATTAAAAATAAAACAAGAACAACAATTGCTTTGGATACCAATCAGTGCATCAAAACTCTAATTTAGCTTAAAACAGATAATTTTGACACCAAGATTTAAAAACGACGGTACTTGTGTAACTTTCGTTCAGGTTTCCAGGCTATGCAAAAGTCTTAAACATCTTGTAATTTAATTATATTTTATCAAAGAGCAAGACTTTCTTATTATCATCTAAAGCGGATTTGATCAGTAGTTCTAAAAGTGTTCTCTCATTTTCTTTAGGGTTTTAATTCGGACCTTTGCTGCTTTTTCTTCTCATTTTATGCAAAATCTTTGTACATAAACTCAACAGCATATTGTACAGTGAACGTGCTAAAAAAATGTGCAAAGTGCTATTTCCCATCTGTCTGTGATATCTTTAGCAATTTTCATAGATTTAGCTATGAATTTGAACAAATTGTGTCTTTATACAGGCTATGATTAACAAAGTGCCGTGTATTCACACTTGCCACTTTTGGTCCGCTTTAAACGGACCAGAGTTTGTTGCCCCCCTTGGTCCGGACCTTTTGTGCAGGTGTGAATACACTCAAGCGAACCCTGGTCCGGACCAAACAACCGGACCGAGACCCACTTTTTGAGGTGGTCTCGGTCCGCTTCCAAACAGACTCTGGTGCGGTTCGCTTATGGTCTGAATACAAACCGGCCCCGATCCGAACCAACTACAAAAAGCGTACGTCTCTTTGGAAATAAAAAGCCACCGTAGCCGGTAGCAAAGGTGTGTGTTGTAAGGTAATCATACCTGATAAGCTCTCACAATAATATTGCAGCTGTAATAATGCCATAAATATTCAGAACAGAGGTGCTCCACGCAGCACGTCTACAGCTGTTCTCCTAAATTTTCGGGTCTGTGCTCTGTCCCGCCCCCGTCATTTCTGTCCAATGGGAACAATGATCATCACCCGCGTGGCTTTGTTTACAAGTAATAATTCACTTGGAAAAAGTACAATGTGAAAACAAACCGCATCAAATGAAAAAAATAAAGTTCGCTTTTGGTTCGGACCAAACAAGCGGACCAAAGGACTTTCTTGGTGTGAATAGGTCCAACCATTAAGCCAACGGCTTATACCTGAACGTTGACTTGGTAGAGTATAGTAGGAAAGCCTTTCCGCCATCAGGTGCCAAGGAAAATTATTTTTAGGTTGACACAAAACCTTAGTAGTAGGGTTTTGTAGTATCTGAACTACTAAACGCAAACTGAAACGGTGACGCATTGTGTACAAAATCTCAGAAGATTGATCAAAATTTAATTCAAACAGGAGTCTATTTTGAAACAACTGACTGAGTTTTCTGGGTGAACTAAATGTGCAAGAAATCTACAAAGTAGTTTGACAAACACGATTTTTTTCTAAGTTTCCAAAGGCTAATGAGTCAATGAATCAAATACGTTACATTTCTGGATTTGTAATAGAGGTTTGCTAAACAATGACCTCCATATAGCATCCATGTGAAATCCACAGATAATACTCTTTTTAGCAAGATTTAGTGGTACTTACTGCCCTGAACTCTCTGCTCTACATCAGCTCATAAAAATATACATTTAAATACAACTCAGGCGTGATTTTATGACTTAGTTATTATATTTCTGTGATTTTTAATTTTCTTTTTAGAAAACATTCTTCTGAAAGTTAAGTTACAAATACACTGAGATCAGTTACTACTTCAAATATTGATGAGCGACATTGTAATTTTAATTTTATTCCTCAAGAGGTTTAAAGAAAAAAAATTATCTTGCAATTGCCAGGTACTAGAATACAAATGTGTAAAAAAGCAGCCAACGTCTCTAGAAAAGGTTTGATAACTATCAAAAAGTATTTTATTTTCTATCCAACAGTAAGTCTCACCAAGCTGAGTGATGTTGTACTGGGTGATGTTGTGAGGGAAAGGGATGGGACCAATAAACAGTGGTGTATGTGCTCTCCTGTAGTAGAGTCTGAAGCCTTGGTGTTGGCCCATCTTGGAGGAAGAATCCCACGTTACCTGTACAACACTGCTGTTCAACACCTTGGTGAAGAGGGAAGGAGGAGCGGGCACTGCAACGCAAAACAGAATGTCAGTCAAAATAACTGCAACAAAGCAGATAAAAGCAGCAGGTGAGAAATTGTTGGAAAGAACTAGAAAGACTATTCGACAACATTTAAAAAACAAACAAAAAATGATAAACCTACAAATATGTCTGACTTTCAAACAGCAATGGACTTGTTATTGTATTTTCCTTGTCATTTTCTTTATGTTATCTTTGGTCTTTTTATATTTAAAAAAAGAAAACAAATGTAAGTGAACAAAGATATGCAAAAAAAAATAAAATAGTTCTTTCATATCTATTAATCTACTGTGTCTAATAATCTTGTAATCAGCTTTAAGCAAAAGTTGAGCTGATGTTAACGAGAGAGACTTTGATGCCAAACTAAACCAGATTACTCAATTTAACAAATTAGGTTTAAAGTATTTAATAAGCAATCCCAGGGTAATTGATCTAAGCCTGCTCTGTAACATACTGCAGCAAGTGATTTTATGGGTGAAAGATGAGCTTTCTCTACGAGTTAAACTCACCCTCGCCGTGAGTGCTCTCTGTAACCCTCTCTGATGGTTTGCTGGCTCCGTGGGATGTGTAGGCCTTGACGTAGAAGTTGTAACTGGTGGAGGGCTCCAGGTCGCGGATGATCTGCTGCAGTGTCACCTTACTGACCGCCTCCTCATACTCCATTTCCAGTGGGTCTGAAAGAGAGAAGATGGCGGCAGAAGAAAAAGATGTTAGATTTTAAAAGGAGCCGATTTAGAAGGTAAATAGGTAAAGAAATGGAAATGGTTTTAATTAAAATGAGAGAAAATAAGGGAGAAAGGGTTTATTTTGTGATTATTGCCCGTTTTCCTGGTTTTACAAAAGTTCGATGATGAGATAAAACTATTCCAGCCTGGAGATACAGTGATGGGGTAAATTTTAGGGGTGGAGTGAGTGGATAGACAGGGTAAACGGGGGATAATCGTATAGATTACAGGATTGTTTTTTGCTTTTAATTCATACACACCCAGCCATAACTGCTATCTACACCCATCCCTCAGTCTACTGAGCCATACGATCTGATGGTAATTACAGCAGATTCTACTGGTTGGCCATCCCCGGGGCCCTTAATTATCCCAGAGAAGTACTGAGGTGAACATCAGCTCTACGGTTCTCTCACACACTGACACACACACTTACACTCATCCAAAAGCTGTGAACAGACTCACAAGCTTTAGTCTTGGCAATGAAACATGTGTTTTGTGGCCCAAAAACAAGTGAGCATCATTTTATGCTTGAAATAAATATGCATCTCCAAACAAACCTCCATATTAAAACGTGCCTTTGCAATACATTGCTCTTATCTTCAACTCACATAATAAACACTGAGAAACAAACTAGATGTAAATTTTTCTTAATGTATTTAAGAGCCTTTAAGAGCCTTATTGTATTTCAGCCTGAGTTACATTAATATGAAGCCTGCAAAGTTTCAGCAGTTTTCATTCTGATACTTGAAAGTTAAAGAAAAGTCTAAATCACTGAAAACCTCTGTTCACCATCATACGTCTAATGGCTCTGTGCACCTTGGTGTAACAGCACACGCTTTCCTCCCTCCTACACTTCATGTCAAGCTCTGAGCTGAATTAAAATGCCAGTTTAGAAGGCCTTTCCAGTGCAAGTCTCAAATATAAACATTTAACGGAAACTACACCAGGCAGCATCCAGGACTTAGAAAATTACCTCACAGCACTGGCACTGCACTCACTTTGTGCAAAACTAAAGATAAGACAGGCCAAGCAGGTTATAGCAAGGGATGAATTCAGACTCAGTTTTATATTAAATACATTTTTTCAAGACACCCATGAAGAGAAGATCCCTGCTGCCCATCTCCTGCATATGTGAAAGCAGATCAGATGGTCTTTATTGTAGCCCAAGGTGTAATTACATTTGCTGTGTTGAAAAGATGCCAGAACTCGTCTGGATTGGATATCAATGCCTCCCAAATCTGTTTAAAACTACTGAGAGCTCTAAATTTAAAATCAGATCACACAATAAATCATGTTTATTCCTAGTACAAACATAACCTGTCAGTGTGACAAAATGAGTGTAAACAAACGTATCTAATAAATGTAAATGACAAACATGAAAGGTCTGGATTTCTCTAGTTTGCATCCTTGGGACTGAGGATTCTTGGTCTTGGTTTATGTGTCTGAAATCTGTTTTAGAGGTTTAGCAAGACAGAAGATGTGATTTTTGAAAAATGTCTCTTTAGGCTGGAAACATTTCAGTTAACCTCCAAAATCATCATGTTGTGTAAGTAGAAAGACTTGAAAACTACTTCCCAAATAAAATTAACAGAGTCATAGACATTTTTTAATGGCAAATGAAATACTAGGATAATATAATAATTATAATACAAGTACTTACCTGATGTCTTGCGAATGTGGAGCACATATCCGATGATGTCCTGAGTGTTTCGGTCGGGCTCCCTCCAGGACACCTGAATGGTGGTGGGGGAGAGGGCCTCTGCCTGCACGTGGGTGGGCATACCAGGCAGTCCATCTGCCCAGAGCACAGTGAGACGGGCACTGGCCTGAGTGGAGCCGGCACTGTTCTCAGCGATGCACTGGTAGATGGCCTCATCCTCCTGGCTGATGCTGTATATCGTCAGAGTGCTGTGAGAGAAGAGAAGACAGCAGGGGGAAGAGGGAATAGAGAAAGATGGAAATAAAAAAAAAAGATGGAGGAGTTGAGTTTCTAGAACAGAAAACCTTGTAACACCACTCCTTGTGTCACAGTTGCACGTCAACTGCTTTCATGGCACAAGTATGCACATGCCTTGAACTTTTTCACATTTTGTCAAGTTACAACAAACTGTTGGACTAACACAAAGATATAACTGATGTGAAGGGGTAAGGATACATGGCTTTCACATTTTTTTAAATTAACTGAAACACTACGTGTAAAAAAAATATAGTGTCCAATGCATTTAAGTTTTTTGGGTGTGTCTATCAGCTTTGCATATCTAGACAGGAACATTCTTCCCATTCCCATTTTTCTTTGCAAAAAAGCTGAGGCTCCATTAGATTGGATGGACCGCATCTGTAAACAGCAGTTTTCACGACTTGCCACTGATTTTCAATTGTAGTTAGATCTGGACTTTGATTAGGACATTCTTACTCACGAATATGCTTTGGTCTAAACCATTTTATTGTAGCTATGGCTCTGTGTTCAGGGTCATTGTCCTGCTGGAATGGGAAGCTCTTCTCTAGTCTAAACTCTTTTCCAATAGGTTTTCTTCTTGGACTGCACTTTATTTGACTCTACCTTTCTACAAAGTATAACAAGTTTCCCTTTCCCTGCTAACTAGAAGCCCATAGCAGTATGCTGCCACCACCATGTTTCACCATAACTAAAGAGACTTAATCATGCTTTAAAATTCCCCAAAACCTTATCTCTGACTTGTCTAGTGAGTTCATCGATCTTTGTTTACTAATATACATCTTTTATACAGATATTAAATAAAAAGTGGACTGTGTTTACTTATCAGGTGAATTCTTAAAGGCAGGTAGTTGTACTGGGTTTTATTTGGAGGACCTAGAGTAGACCAGGTTGAACCCAAATGAATGCCAAAGATATTTTTATTTATTATTTGTAGCAATAAAAATTTTTTAAATTAAATTTTTGAATAGATGTCCCTTCAGTGTAAAAAAAACATGTATCATGTATTTTCATTCTACTTTACAATTATGCACTACTTTGAGTTGATCTAAAACATAAAATCCTAATTAAATACAATAAGGTTTGTGGATCTAAAAACACAAAATGGAAGTGGTGTTTGAATAGTCTGGCAAGGCCCTGTATGTTAGTATCACTTTAGCATTTGTAAAAATACCAGGCCATCAAATGGGAGCAGGTGAAATGTGAGATTCCACACTTTAAGTTGCAAATGCACTATCTCAGCGCCACTACAACACAGTTGCAGTGCTTCCTGGCTGATGGCAGCCATGATATATAAATGATGTTGGGTTACATGAGGGCATTTTTCCAGGTGAGTTAGAATGCGGACCACTGAGGTGTGGACCATTTAAGTCATGTTGATGCAATGCCATCGATAGCAGAAATGTCATCTAACATTATGGAATCACTTGGTGTTGCTATGAATGCATTAAAGAATTATGGCATTTTATGTAAGTAGGCTGAGCTCTGAACAATTTGGTAGCTCCTCGCTGGGAAAGAAATGGAAGCACTGTCGTATTGTTCTGTGTTATGAGCATAATTAGATTAGAGATGCTCTGAAATTTGTGCAACTGAGGAAAACATTTCTGAAGGCAGCTGTGGAACAACTAAAAAAAAACAAATCTCCTTTTTACAATGTATCTCATATCAAATAGTATTACTCTATATGGTATTATAAAGTATGAATAGTAACATACAGCACCAGTCTGAAATTTACACTGATTGACCAGTTTCAAAAATGTTTAATTAATTTTTAACTTTTATTTTATATATGTTTTTGCACCAATAGCAAACAATGCCTGTGGTAAAACAAATAAACTTAATGTATTTGCATCACGTCTTGGGAAAAAGAAGAGGATACAGCCTGAAATATAATTGGGACATTATCTTTGTCAAGCACACAAAGCCCTGTGCTCTGCTGAGTGAGAGTAAAGAGATTTGTGACACAAATTCCTGTGTGATAGACAGCAGCAGAATGTATGGACCATCCTTACTCATGCAAACCGCATGCGTTGTCTCCTGAAACTCCTCTAGGATCCAATAAATCTATTTCAGGGTTTCAAAAAATGTAATTTTCCTGCCTCAGAAAAACTTTTCATCTGCAGGTGCACACATGTAAAGTCATGTACCTATAGTCACACACACACACACACACACACACACACACACACACACACACACACATACATATATATATATATATATATACATATATATATATATATATGCCCCCACTCTCTTTTGCACTGCTGCCACACTGCTCTCACACTTCTATCTCTGCCTGGTTGCCTTCCCACTCACATGGCAGGTCTCCTCTTAAAGGAAACATATACAGTATGTAGGGTAGCTTTTTATGTGATAGTGTGCAGATATGCACAATGTATGTTTGTTCATATGTGTGCAAGTTTTAAGACAAGAGCACACAAACTGTTCTCTCATATCGAGACATTTTCCTATGGGAGTGAAGACCTATGATTTTATATGCTTCTTTTCTCTATTTTTTAAGCCAAGGCTATTTCTGCATCATTATTGTTTAACATGCAGAGAAACAAACTCACAATGTCCAAGCAATGATATGAAAAAGAGTGAGATTTACAAAAGTCTTTTTTGAAATCAAGATGGTCCCAAGACCCGCTGATCGTGACATTTCAGGAGATCAGAGGCATTTTTTTTTTAAATAAGAAGGTGCCTTTCAGTTCTGCGGTGCATTAAGTTTAAACAGGAGAAGTGAGTGGCACCTGACTTCAACCTCTTAGAGTATGTCCCTAATCTGTCACCTGCTGTTTGTAAGAGCCTGTCAACAAAATGTCATCTCCCTTTGATGGACAGAATACATCTTTGGAGTGTTAAAACAAAATTCATCAAGAATCTATGAACTTCCACTGAGAAACAGCAAATAATTTATGGAAAGAACAGCATGTCAGCCTGGAGGGTTAAATTTCAACACCTCCTGGATCTGGAAAATGGAGTGTTAGGGAAAAAGTGACATCTTAGGACTCAACAGCAGTGTATAGTTAATTTTCTGGGTCAATAGGTATGGTGCAGAATTACTAAATCATTCTTTTTCCTTTTCAAAATGGATGTGCTGGGATACAGTTATGTGAATCAGAATAGGCTGCTAGGTGGAACAGTCATTATTCCACCCAGCCTGCCAGGTGGATTCAATCTGTAAAGTTATCAGGTCAAAGAGGTCCAACCAATCTCACCTCTGACCTTTAAGGTGGCTGTACGCCGGCCTTCGGCTTGCCAATCAACCATTACATTTGTGACAGCCTTTCATATATGCGACGGATGGAGTGTTTGAAGGCAGGCCGCCGGACCAGATGCCAGAGAAGTAGGAAAAGTAAGGAGGCCCCTCGGGAAGCACTACCGGTGCTACCAGGGCTTGATGGGCCCCCTGAGTGTGTGAAGGGAAGCGGGGTAAAATGTTTTTGCTTGTTTGACAAGGTACAGTAACATTCAAAGGTTTGTGACAAGTCACAGATGTGTGGTCATATCCTGCTGAAGCGGAGCTTATGAAATTCCCCACATCCTGTCAAAGACTCTTTCACAACTTATGAGATGAAAGTTTAAGTAGATATGAACGTATATAGCATACAAAAGAAAAATATTAGAGTACTTGTCGGTATAACAGTGATTGATTGATTTGTCTCAACAGTTGGAATCTGGGAAAGACGCGAAACATGAGCTGCAAGTCAGAAAACCTGTGGGAGAACAGGATGAAGCCTCAGTGCAAATGTATGCCTCTCCTAAACAAACATTGATCAGATTATCAACAAAGCAAGCTATAATGCATGACTATGCATATTTTATTTCATCATTAAGTTCATTCCATAATTCAGGTACCAAATGTGAATCTTTGTTTTACGTTACTTCTCATGATTCTCTTGAGACACAACTCAATGGGGTCAGTTTTGCAATGCAAATGATTATTCCAATCTCACAGTTCACATTAATATGCAACATCAAACCCTGGATGTACACAATGTGCGAGGGACAAAAGGAACGTCTGAGTGACAGAGGAGAAAGAATATGGGAGAATTCAGGCTTTGGTTTGGTTGTTGTAAGCTCTGTAAAGCAGACTGTCCCGTCCTGACAAGCTGACACCATCATTTACTCGTCAGTTTGAGGTCACTTCACAGATTGACGAACGAGGCAGCGGGTCAGGGCGGAGGGGTAGATGACAGCGGGGTTTTGGGGTCTGTTGTTCAGCTGCTTAGTCCATGTTTACCCTCTGTTGTTTCTGAGCAGCGCCCCATCAAAAGGCAGCGGGGCCGTTCTGGATTCAGCAAGTGTGTAAAGGAGGGAAATATGGGGACAAAGAGAGAACAGGAGGAAGAGGTGTGGATAGCGGGGGAGGGCGAGGAGCAAGGAGCTGTCTGTGGCCTGAAAGGAGGGAGGGGCCCAGGGATATGACTGATTACAGGCGGGTCAGAGTTCAAAGCCAATGCCCAGGCCACAGCTCCTGTTATTGGTGGGTGGGAAGGTATATGTGGGGTAAATAAAGAGAAAAAAACACACAAAAAAACAGGCAAAAACATAAAAGAAAAGAAAAAAAAACTTTGAGACTATATTTCAATGACAAATTCTTACGTCAGTGTGGAAGCCTGTTCTCTCAGATGTTGGCCAGAAATTAAAGAACATGCTGCTTACACGCTCCTTTGGAACACGTTACACGTTAATTATTTCCCTTCATCGGCAACAGTATCGCTTTAAAACAACACTGGCTGGCTTTCACATTGTTAGGCTGTCTGATCAGAGATCACAGTATGTATATACTGGCTGATCATGCGTAACTGCTTTGGAGGCATAAGAATGAGGCAAGCCTTGAAATACATAATTAGTAACAGCTTTTAACAGCGGCTTTGAGAAACGTTTCACAGGAACCCGGTCAGTCAGGGCTGATAATGACAGGGCTTACAAAGCAGCATGTCTGTTTATGTTTGGGAGTGTGCACCACTACACGAGACAGGATCTTTTGAGGTGTGATGATTCACCATGAGCGCTAAGTAAACTCTTCTATACTGTCATTGGATCTTTAAAAAGCTTCATCCTCTCTGTTCGTTAGTGTTTGGAGTACATATTTGGATGAGGAGTATAGGGCAGCATGCTTTTTCTTTGATTATGCACGTGTTTGAAATGAATAAGGCCGTGCACCACAGGCCTATTTGGGCATATACGGACTCACTTGTTTTTTTGATTATTTTGGTGCAAACACACAAGTAAATGAAATGTGCAGTCGATTCTGCTCCTTTCCCTACCTCAGTTTCCTGAGAAGTGGCTAAGGGGAGAAGTGTTTGTATGTATATATATACAAACTCACAACAATATAAGCCACAAACCTTAATTAAAATCTTTCTACAGGGGCTGTTGCACTGTCTATCCACTAATCCTCCACCATCAGCCATAATATGAGTGCATAAATATATAAATATGCACATGGAGCAGGATAACTGTGCTGCCTGGAGCTCTTGAATTTATTAACATATCATTACTTTTGTTTTGTGTATCACTAAAAGTAAAAGTAAATTGTACCTGATCCAAATTTATTTCTAAAACATTGGACTTCAGATAAAACTCTATAAAGTCTAACAATGTTCATTATAATTACAATTTACTGGAGGTCCCAGGGTTAGGTAGAGGAACAAACATTGTATTATTATTGCCTTTATCCAGTGCTAAGCTGCATGAAAGATGATTGGCCAAAAGAGATGAAAAACATAGCATAATCGAATGTTAATAAAGAGAATGTTTGTTTGGACTGACAAAATTATTCAACTGACTATTAGGCCAACAAATTTTAGAAACACTATGGTTAGATTTAGTGCGTGCTACTATAAAAATACAATAGCACCACCAACTACTAAAGGTTTTATTCTTCAATAATTGTTATTTTACCCTGTGTGGAAATTTGTTTTGTACTCAAAGCTGTCCTAGAATGCCTTTACCAAAATATGTACAAAAAAGGAGATGATCAAAGCACACTTTCAAAATAGGCAACATTCCTTACTATGATTATGATTGATCAAATGTTATACTTATTCTATTAGAAATAGCTTTATTGCTCTAAGAAAAATAAAAGAAAGATATAAAAACTTGTTGATGTTGAAAGAATCAAAGAAGGTGGTTTTTTTTCTTTATAATGACTAAGTTAGTACGTGTTTATCCCCGTCTTCATATTGTCCACTCCATTATTTATTGCACTAAAAATGATTTTTTGGGTTTCTTCTCCTCATTCTGAGCTGGAGAATTTTTTATGTTTGGAAACCAATTTTCTAAAATCAGCTTTAACCTTCATTCTAAATTCTAAATAGTAAAGCTATAAAGAGGCAAAGTGTGGTAAGTAAATAGAGTGTGTTGAATGAACAGAGCAGGAAGTGCTTGAATTCTGGGGGGGGGGGGGGGGGGGGGGGGGGGGGGGAGAGTTATAACACTACCAAGCTGGTTACAAAGCAGGAAGGAAGCCTGCAGAAAAGAAAAAAAAATGCATTGAAAACTTATTACTATCACTTAACATATAAAAATGGATCTGACTAATTCTATTGAATATTTCACTGAACTAATGTGCAGCATGTGCTAGCTGGTATTACGACCTGGGAGTAAGTTTCAGCTTTAATCTCTGAGATATGATCACAAACTCTTTAAAATCTCTTTTGATTAAATATTGATTGAAGACTATATTATGAATATGCACATCTAGTACGTAGTCCATGAATACCCATAAAAACCCTACATTTCTGAAAAGAAATAGAAAAAAGCAAAGTTATTCAATTTCCTTTTCTTCCCTAATCCTTAATGAAAATGATCACTTGCCTTGGTTAAGGTCTGACCTTTCATGCACATCTATAGGTGAAAACAGACTTCTATTGTACATACATTGTGTACACTGAAGTTTTTCATCACTGTCTGATATTAAATCAAACTAAACATTTCCTAATTTAAATCAGTTACATAACTCTCACTATTTGCTAAATGCTAAAAGGGAGTGTTTTAGATGTTTTTTTTTCCCCTGAAATTCAGAAGTTAATATACATTTCTATTGTATTTGGTTCAGTTGCCTTTTAAGTTGTACCACTAGAGTCAAACATTTTTGGCAACCCTCCATAAGTTGCTCACAATAGCCCGTTCCTTATAACAGAACTGGTTCAGCACTGCCCACAAATTTTCTACAGGGTTTAGATCAGGGCTCTGTGATTGCCATACCAACATATTGACCTGTGGAGTAGAATGCTGGAGTAAAATTGTTTAATAATAAAATACAGCCACAGGTGTGGCTCCAATTAACTTAAATATAATGAATTAAGCGCTCAGAAGCACACAAAGCCATGATTTCATCATCTGGACATTCACAGTTGATTGAAGATATAGCCATCTTAGTCAATATAAACGTTTTTAAAGAGTAAAAAAAACATAGATTTTCACCAAACTCAGGTAATTTGGTGTTTATTTCAGAATATTTCTACAGATAACAATTTATCTCGCAGGATGTAAAGTGATTCTGTGAACAGCATTAAACAGCTACACATTCACATTATTCCACCTGACCGTGAAAAGGAATTACATTGTTTCATGTTCTTTCCACCTACTGCGCAGTTCAGCGGCAGAGTCTTAAGATGCTCTTGAAGCTGCTCTCTTCTCCACATGGCTGATTGCATTTCTTGGCCAACCAGCCAACCAGAGTTTATGAGATCATTAACTAATGGTGGAGCTCAAGCTAAGATCTGCCTCTGTAACCAATCACAGAGTGCAGTTTGTGATGCAAGGGATTCATATTACAGCAGGTCATCTGTAACGAAGAGAAGAGGAATTGAAGTGATGCTCTGACTACTTATTCCATCTTTCTAGTCTCTCTCTCTTCATCATTTATTCTTCCTGCAGACGCATCGTTTCTCTCCAAAGCACCTTTTTTTTATTCAATCTTTCAGTCAGGCTTCTCACCTATTTTTTTCCTGTCCTCTTTCTGCCTTTAGCATTATATCATTCCATCTGTCTTGATTATACAGGCTGGTAGATGCGAGTGGGAGCAGAGAAATAAATGTGAGCAATGGATATGTCTGCTCTTTTCACTTGCTGCTGCATAGTGCAAGCATTGATTTTTTTTTGAAATGTTTAATTTACTTTATACTTCTTTCATGAAAAAATAATAATGCACTTGGATAACTGTGGCCAGGGTCAACTGGGATAATTGAACTTTGGATGTGACGTAATCCATAAAAACATTTTAAAATGAGTCTTTGACCCACATCCATGGAGAATTTCAGATTCCAATCATCACACATAAGGATTACTGAAAGGATGGAAACAATGCAGATGTAAAAACATTCAAAGCATGTTTACAGAAGGAGCACAACAGGAAGCATTTCTCCATAAAGTGTAATCAGTAATAATTAAGTAAAAAGTATTTTAAAATATCTTGCAGGAATTAGCCAAATATGAAATCTGCCATATTCATTGTGGGTTGGGTGGGGCTGGACCCATGACAGGCTGGAGTCTATCATTGCAGTCAACAGCTGGAGTGCATACTGAACTGCTCACCAGTGCATAAGAGGACCAAACCAAAGACAAATGAGACAAGCAATCACATAGGCAAACTGTTCGGTGGCTTGAATTTAACTACAAAATACATATTCTCCTTTGTATTCCAATATGCAGTAGATTGGTTTCTGCCAATAGAAAGTACAGTAACTGTAGAGTAACAGTCTTTTTACCCAAATATGTAAAAATACATTCATGATGGCAACTCAAATGGCCATGGCCATGATGGCAACTCAAATGGTTGTGCTTTGTGGGGTTTTTTCTGTATTTGCCCTCTACCTAGCTACACTACAATCACTTTCACCAGAGAGCATCTTTATTAATTTTTTTATTGTCTGTATGCTGTGAGCGCTTGAGCACACGATCTTGGCCAATGAGACCTGTTCTCATTCTGAAATTGTACATTTAATTATTTTTAAGCCTGTATACATCTCTTCTCACTAATTGACAAGTGGGACAGGCTAATACCCTGAACAGGGTAAAGTGGGTTATCGCAAAAGAATAAATGAAAGCATTGCAGAGCCTCTTCAGTTTTTCAGACCCTGTATTGTTAGTGCTCTGCAACTGTGTAATGAATAAAAAAATGTCAGTTAGGCAAAAACCTTCAGGCTCATCAAGCAGAAAGTAACACCAGCAATTAACATCATTATGTTCACAGGCTCTTATAGTAAACAGTTTATTTTTAACATATTCTCAGAAGGTTTTTTCAAGTAAACAACTCAAATTTTCTTTTTACATAGAATGTATTGGGTATTTCATAAATAAATATATTAAAGTCAACAATTGCTGACAATTTTATTTGCAATAAACCAAATGTATTGCTTTAAATAATTCCAACAACATTTTATGTACACAGTGTGCATAAACCAAGCCCCAGAAATACAAGGAAAAAGTATCAATAATATATGTCTACCTGTTGTTGTTCCTGAGTTTAACATGTCCTCCTGGCTCCAGAACCTGCCCATTCTTCAGCCAGGTGAGCAGAGGCTCGGGCTCACCCTGCGCTTGGCAGGTAAAGATGGCTGTGGTGCCAACTGGTCGAGCGATGGACTGTGGAGGCTGAACGAACTCTGCTGGAGCTGAAAGAAGAGGGAAATGGAGAATATAATCAGGCAACATCACTCGCTCATCTTCAGATATTGGTGGGATCGGGAACTGCCAGAGATATAAAATACTAAGATTTTAAACTAGATCCTGATGTGTCAAGATAGTAATAAAAGAGCAATCAGGAGTAAGAAAAGATATAAGCGCCTAGGGTATAGAAGTGTAAGTACTGGTTTAAATCTATAATTCAGGCAAGGGTCAATTACCTTAATTATGAAAGACACAGGATCGATGCTCTAATAGGTAAATAAAAAGGAGTGTGAGGGAGGTAAACAGAAAAGTGGAAGAAGGAAAGTAAGACAATGTAAATCCTTAACAACAATCCTAATTTGCTTTAAATATTTGCTTTAAATTCTTCACATAGGTATTCTATAACTAATAATTGTCTTCATTTATTTACATATATACAAATGTCTCGTTTAATTTTTTATGTTTATGCTTTTGTATTGTTTTTCTTTAATTCATGCAACTCCCAATCTGTTATTATATCACAAACTGTTTAAATTGTTTAAAGACTTTATTGTTATTGTTTACAAAAATACAACAAAATTAATAGGCATCAGTTGTTCACTCACTCGGAACATAAACATCAGATTAAAAACACGATAAATAAATATCTAAAGATTAACTACAAATAAAAAGTCCCTCTCCGTCAAGCACTTGCTTGCAATAAACCAGGCAGGGTTCACACAACCTATTGGAAGCCTCTCGCCACAGAAAGCTTGTGGTCCACTGTGTTCCCCATGAGTAAGACAGATTTGAATCTATTTTGAAAGCCTGTTAACATAAATGGTGAATCAGCCAATTACATGACAGCAACTGAATCCATTTAGATATGGTGCTGAAGATGACATGAAGGAGATTTCACTGAACAACAGAATGGGTAAGAAAGAGTTTTAAGTGACTTTGATAATGGAGTGCATGTTTGTGCCAGACAGGCTGGTCTGGAAGGCCAGAGGAGAATGGGTCGACTGGGTGGAGGTAAAAGAAAGGAAACAGTTGCTCAGATAACCACTTCTTACAACCAATGTATGTGGACTACCATCTCTAATGCCTGGTTCAAATGGCAGGATTTTCAAATTTGCGGCTGATTTTCAAAACCTTAGAGACCCCACACGTGATAAGAAATCATAGATATACGTAACAGGTTTGGTCCTACAAACAGATTTCACTCATGAACATTCATATGTCAGACGGTAAAACTCGCAAACCCTCTCACGATGAGTTCAGAATAATTCCCCTACGTCTTTTAGTCACCTGGCTTCCTGATTAACTACACGTCACATTCAGGAGGCTGCATGTTTGTTTGTCCTCGGGGAACACCCAAGGGCCACGACAATCCAACATGTTGAATATCCCCAGTTTGAGGCCGGAGCGGTCCCGACGTCCTTCCCGGCACACTAGATCACTCCTAACACACCACACATGGCGGGAATATAGATTATCCTAAGAGCCATCACGATAATCGGGGTGTATCGGAAGGGAAACATTAGGGCAAAAATCGGCATAAAATCCGCACCACACAGAGTGTCACTCATGTCAGCTAAAAACAGAAAGCTGAGGCTATACCTTACACTGGCTTGCCAAAATTGGACAATAAGCGATTGGAAATATCTGCCTGGTCCAATGAGGCTCAATTTCTGCGGTGGTGGTGTAATGGTGTGGGGCATATGTCCTTGGCATACTTTGTGCCCCTCAGAACTAATTGAGCATTGTTTAAAATCAACACCCTACCTGAGTATTGTTGCTAACCGTGTCCACCCCTTTATGGCCACATTCAACCCATCGTCTAATGGTTACTTCAACTCAGATAGTGTACCATGTCACAAAGCACAGATCTTAAAGTGCATTTTTAAACATGACAATAGGTACACTGGACACCAATGGTCTCCACAGTCACCAGATTTACTTTGCATTTTAGATATGCAGCTGAAAAAATCTTAACTGACTCAGACCAACACTGTATTAGCAAGGTGTACCTAATAAAGTGGCTGGTTAATATAAATTACTTTACTTAAATTAAAATATACATTGTTTATATGCAAGTATTGTCAGTTGTAGTTAAAAATTTTAAAACTGACAGCTGCCTTTCAGCTAATAAGTAGGTTCCTTGGTGATAAACATTAGCTTCTACAAACTATTTCATATGTAAGTGGTTTTATACAGACTTATGGACAGTGTTTGCTAACAATATCCCTGAATGATCTAGCATGGTTTTCTTCTGTGTTTTTGCTCTTATTTGACAATATGAGTAGTCTGGGGCTAGTGTTGGTCTCACTGGGCTCGGAATATAATAAAAATGTTCATGACGAGGCGATTTTACAACACGACAGATTTTACAGAAACTACAAGGGCTGTAAACTAGGGACAGGGATGACAGCCTAATTAGTCTTGGAGAGTAAAAATGACCACCCTGTATCCAGTCAGTCATATCAATAAACACATATAGCCAAATATTCAAATAATCTCCCCAAGTGAGTTTTCACACATCCCAGAAGCTCTGGGTTTCAAGGGAAACGTGAATGTATATGCATAGTTATACATATCGTTATCTAAAGAGAAATGTCTTATAGAGAGCCAGTGTTTTGGATTTTGAGACAAGGTGCAGACTCTGCAGAGATTTTTCCTGGTTTTGGGATTTTAATGACCACAGTGCACCTTGGTTTTTACTGTCAAGGATCCCAAGTACCCCAGCAAAAACAAATGGATATCAGGAATGCTTTCTGCTCTATAGTTGTGCTCAAAGTTTGGTGATGAGTAAGGAAAGTTGCCTGAAAAACAAATTTTTATTTTACACTTTAGCAATTTCTCTAAATAATACTCATCACGTAACTTAGTGTGTAAAGCAGATGTCCCATTTACAGGCTAGCAGTTCTTAATCCAACTGTTCTGGGTTCACATCCAAGACTGGGCCATTTACTGCATATATTCCCCTTTTCTCTTTGGCACCTTTAACCTTTACTGTGCGCAATAATAAAATGCAAAAAACAAATAGACAGATGTTCAAACTAGCTAAAGTCAAAATTTTACCACATATAGCCACATGACTGACACTGAGACATTATAATTTCTCTTTTTAAAAAGCAATCCTTGATGCATATAAACAGATTTAATGTTAGTGAGTACATAGATGAAATAAAATGTTAGTTTGTCTCAAGAGCAACTGAGGCGGCCATGTTCAATGTTATGAAGAAACATTATTTTTAATAATCCTTTGCAATAAAAGAGCAGGGAGCTGGGGGAATAGTTTTATCAGCATCTGGCTACACAGAAAGTACCTGTTTGCACCGTTGATTATATGAAGGCTTTGGTCTTATATATACTGACAATAACAAAAGTACTAAATAAGAAAAAGCAATAAATAAATTTAACGTTTCTTAGTTGTCATTATTATTTTCCTAGTATCCTGTTCTTTGTCCAGATTATCTTAGGTTCCAGTTTGTTTTTCTTCCCTGCAGTTCAGCCTTTAATTCTTGCTCCCACCCTTTTACATCAAATATCATCTGATGCTTTTCCATTCCTCCAGTAAAAAGCAAAGGTGCCTCTAGACAGTTAAATAAAAGAGGAAACCGACAGCTTGAGACGTTTCTTTCATTTATCTTTCTGCATCCAAGCAGTAAAGTTATTTTCTCACTTGCAGATTTTATTTTTTATTTCTTTAAAGCCGACTAACTCAAAGGCAGATATCAGCAAGAGCACAGGATGATATTGATTTCCACCTCTGGTGTGGGTCAGATCATCTATATCAGTCATCCATCTTGCTCTTGCTTTTCACTGCTGGCCCTAACAGTTTGACTCCTCTCTCAGTTCACTTTTGGACCAGAAAGGGACTTAAAATGAATGTGACATCATTTCTGAGGAGGTCTGTTTCCTGATATGTTATGGTTTTGTAAGTACCCTTGTCTGCATTCACCTAGAGTAGGAGTTTGTGGCTGCTGGCCTTGTGTTCTAAATGGATAGCTACCGATACTCTCATTTCCATAGATGTGTCAAGTGGCTTACTTCCACAAAGTAATGCACCAATACCTCAAGGACATGCAGTAAAACATTGTTTTCTCATATTAGACCAGGGCTACAACAAATTTGTCTGGAGTTAACAGAACACCTTTGTTTTTACAAATCAATGAAAAAAAACAACGAAACTGACATAATTAACATCTATGGCTTTCAGATGCTGTCTCCAGCTAGGTAAGAGCGTGTCTGAGAGTTGACAGGCTGATGAAATGAAATATTGATTAGGATCAATACCACGATGGGATGAAGCACAGTGTGGTCCATTGATCAATTCGTGAGCAAAGTAGAGGCTAGCTGTTTCCTTCTTGGTGACAATTAATGCACAGGACCACAGAGAAATGGCTCCATCACGTGTTTAAAAAAAAACAAAAAATCAATCTTTTTTAGCTTTCATCAAACACCTTCAAAGCACAGTATTCAGTACTGTGAAGAACAAAAACAACTACAGAGGTGTCATTAAACAAAATCTTATAGTACATAAACAGGGCCGCTCCAAAGGGCTGAAGGCTAAACATAGATCAGGGTTAAGAATTTTTAAATATTTCACGCTCCTTGTATGAAAGAATAAAAGCAAGCTAAGATATATCTATATCGCTCCACTATAGCTGCATTGTTTATAGCATATGAACACCAAGTCTCTTAAGGATGCCCTTGCTGTAGGGTTAAAAGCCATTGAACAAACATCTCTGCTGTCACTGTAAAATGTAAAACAATGAGATGGCTGCCCTGGATGTTAAAAAATATAAGGAGAAAAAAAATGCTTGCAGTATAGGATTATGAATGAAATTAAATTTGCAAGCATAGATTATATAACGCACCTTTATTAGAAACCCTGGTTTAAAAAGCATTAAAATGGCATCATTTAGCATAATTGTTTTTGGAAAAAAATCAACCTTTAATTTGAGTGCATTCATTTAATGGGGAAAAAAACAAATCACCGTTTTCAACACAATCAATGGTGACATTTACTGGCACCCCTTGAATGAAGAAAATAAAACTGAAGCATTTTTAATGTATACTTTACTTTTATAATTTGATCAAAGTTTTTCAGAGACCCATTTCCCCTAGCCAATCTTCAAAATGGGAAGGAGAGGAGAACATGCCATTCAAGTAAAGCAGAAGTGTGGTGATGGATATGACTGCAAGAAAACAGCTTCTCACCTTAACCTATCTAAACTAACAGTCAGAAAAAAAAAAAAAACTTTGATAACAAAGCTGTGGACGAGGACCAAAGTTTGTCTTTTCAATTCGCACAGTGATGAGGATTGTTAGAGAGGTAAAACCAAAATTTCACTGTCACAGAACTCTTGCCAAAGCAATAAATGTTTAATTTCTTTGAAGGTTTTGTTTTTTGTAAACCTTCATCCTTTTTGCCTGTGATTGTGGAGGATACAAAATCCGCCACTTAGCAAATCAACACAGCTATAATAAAGGAATATTTTCTCCCTGTAATCCTTCCACAAAGCCATCAATATAAAGACTATTAATTACAGGCACAATGTGTTTGCACTAAGGACCGATAAAGACAGGGACATTTTTAATGGTAAGGTCTAATTACTTGACACTTGCACCACAATATCCGGATCTATTTACTGGCCTTTTCTCGTTGAACTTTATTGGAGATCTCTGGCAAGTCTTTTATGAAGATAAAATACTGCATTTCATGCGGAATTTGGCTGCATATGTGGCTCACATTTAGAAAAAATGGATAACCGTATTTATATATAGAGAGAAAAACAATATCTGATGAAACAAATTGAGAAGGAAAATTAAAAAGCTGTGGATACAAACGTTTGCAAAAGGAGAAGCATTTTTACTTTTTTCCTCACTAGAATAATAACACAAGAATGATTATTATGTTAAAATAAAGTGTTATTCTTCAAATTTTTTGTTCATAGAATCCAAATTTCTCTGTATAAACTCCCACACTGTCAAAACCTCTTGGATCCTGTATGTAATCACCCAGTGTCACAGTATAGTCTACGCTCAGAGCCTACAAATGAAAACAGTCTTTGCTCTCACTATCTGGAAAAAAAAAGCTATTTGCCATAAAAGATGTAATCAGACTTACCTCCATAAATCTAATACTCTGCATTTGATAGAATGCACGTGTTTAATGGCTAATGCTATTAAAAGCTGCTCTTATCTCTATTCAGTTTTTGAGTGATTACATACTGCTTTAAAGATTAATTTAGAGAAGTGACTTGTTCATGTCATACTGCAGACGTGATTACCTACTAAGTTCTTGTTAGCTAATGTTAATGGATTGATGGATGATGCAAAACAATTACCCAGGTAGTTTATCATCCATGCTCTGTCATAACTAAAGATTTGCATCCTGACCTTTTGAGTAATTTACCTTCTTTGCATATGCTCAGTATTGTACGGTTGCAGGGGTTTTGAGGCTTACAATAGAAGTGGATTGTAGAAAACAACATGGAGGAATGCTTTTTTTGCTTCTTGGTATACAGTTATACAGTAATACATCCTAGACGGCCTCACCTGAAACACTAAAACCAAACAGTAACTGCTGCTGTAGTCTGTTAAAAATGTATCTAAAGGAGTATGGCATGCTTCCGTTTTCCTTAGGGGTAGTTATGCAAAAACCACAAGCATGAGAGATTGGAACCAACCACTAGCTCAGAATTTAAATTAAACAACACCTACATAAGGCACACTTGTCGCAGAGAGTTCACATTTATCATGGTTGAGACACTGCTTTAGCTTAAGGCATAAATAACTCGATTAAAGTTATGCTAATCATGCAGTTTGACTCTAAACTGTATGGTATCATGTGACCTTAGTTATAGCTGCCCACCTGTAAAAACAGGAATAACTAAAAGGAAACCCCTTTTATCCAGAGCTCACCTTGGACTACTAGTCGTCCTTGAGCTGTCCTGCGAACACGTGTCCCTGGTTTGTTAGCAGCACAAACGTAGACGCCAGAGTGCTGCACACCAACATCTGAGATCATCAGGTTCCCTGTGCCGAGCACCTGAATTCCCTCCACTCCGATGGGCCGGCCGTCTGATCAGAGATGGTAGATAAAAGAGAGCAGTTCACAAAGATGGGAAGGAATTACATGAGGCAGGTGTATCCCAACCATACCTTTATGTACTGTAAGGGATTATCAGCATGTGTGTGTGTGTGTGTGTTGTACTGAGGATTAGAGAAGGTTTAAAAGCACAGGCAAGAAAGACCAAACATAATGCAAGAATACAACCACCTGCTGACAGAGTGCTATTTCTGTCCCTCAAGGATGAACTTTCACAGTTAGGCGCGGAATTATAATGTGGCGATGTCGCTGATGCAACAGACACAAGGAGGAAGGTCAGAGTTTTTATTCACTGTTTAAGTGCAACGGTTTCCAATTCTGAGCTTCTTTTCATGGTAATCTGTGAAACACTGAAGGGTGCAGTTCTATTTAAGAGTTTTCTGATGTTTGACAAAACATGTGTAGTTTTTTTTGCAGAAAATAAAGCTTCTCTTTGGATGCCTTTCTTTAAGTAAAGCTTGAGCAGGATTATTTATTGTTCATGTCTTTGTCTGACATTGCTTTAGATTACAGTTTCTACTAAAAAGGCCACTTTGTTTCTAGAAACTATAGATGCACACATAATTTCCTTACATGATCCCTGGCTATACCCTCTCTGCTCTTACTGCCATTACATGATAAGCTTACACTTTCCCTGTGCTCCCTGTCTGCAGTGTCAGGCCCAACAATGACTTCAACTTGCCTCTGATATTAGCTATGGGGACATTTCAATCCCATTTCTGGCTTCAATCTGCAGCTTGTATGCTCCAGATCTGATGTTTTAAATGATCAATCGTGCAGGCATGCTGATAGGTGCCGTGCTGCACACATGAGCAGGCAGGAGGGCCAGTCAAAGATTCAATGTGCTCTTTATTATCGGTTATGTCAACGTAGGTTAAAGAAATTACCATTTTCCCATGTTTTATTGGAATTGCTTTATAGCAGGAGTTCTCAAACTGTATGTTCAAAGGTCTACATTTTGTTTGTAGATAAGACCAAAGGTTTAGAAACCTGGTTATAAATAACTCTCTTTTATTGAATTCACTTACATTTACAACTAATTTAACAAGAAATCTAAGTATAACCCTGCCTTGATTAACTTAATAACTTTTCATATTTGAATAAAGGGTATTTCTTTACAGTCAAGAACAAACGTTAACCTAAACTGCAACAAATCGCTGAAATCAACAAAACAGCTGAGGTAAGAGTTATCCAGACTATGAAAAATGGCACAGTCAGTTAACAGCCTCAACCAAGGTTTTACAGTTTTCCCTATTTTTATGTGTCAAATTCTGCCCTTGAGTAAATATTTTTCCACACTGCCAGTTGGGTCAACCTTGTTGTTCGATCCACTTCCGGACCATATTCTGGACTTTAAAAACGGCTGCTTGATTGATTTTGCTCACCTAAGTATAGAAAGAACTAACGATCCATTGGACCTTTGTCTCAAGAGAAGCATTTTTGTTTTATTTGCGCTGCATGTATTCCTTTCTTTTCCCTTGCTTCCCTCAATCACCTTCCCTCTGCCAGCCCCTAATTAATTTAGTGTCAGGAAAGAAAGAGCACAAGCTAGCAGGCGGCAGCGCTGTTCAATGAATAGCAACAAACTAACTCTAGCATTAAGGAGTGACTGATGTGAAACTATCAGATTCATTATGCAGTTTATCCAGGCCTCCCTGCTGTAATCTAATACACACAAATCCCATCGTGTTAGCATTTCATTTTGCCAGCATTGCGTAAGGCAATACTGTCAATCTGATTATGGCTGACTGCTTGGGAGGGGCAGCAATTTACATTTAGGACAGCAAATCAGGCTATATAATAGGTAAGAAAACAGATAGGGGACTGAAAAATTAGTTGAGGCAGAGCTGAGTGATGGTAAAGGTAAAACAAAAACATGTAGGGAGGAGAAACTAATTGTATCTGGCTTAGCACCTCGTGGCAATTACTCAGAGGCTCTCCTGTGCTTCGAAGAAAGGTTCGACTTCATGAGGAGATGAAGCATGTATTTATCAGCAGTCAAGCATAATGTTTAGCCCTGAGGCTTAATGTTGAGTCCTACAGCCTTGTGTATACACAATAGATTTACTGTCTGAAATGTATTCTGTGTACACATCTGCATTACACAGAGCGGGGCAACAAGAGATAAACAGACCCACCAGGACGTGGCCCCTCAAATATCAACTGAAAAAAATTTACTTCATCTTAGCAGATAATTCCAAATAAAAATATGCAGAATGCATCACTTCTGTAGCCTTTTCTTTTCTGTGCTTTCTTGAGACATTTTTCTCACCTAATCTGCTCCAAGACACAATGGGGCGAGGGTATCCTGTGGCAACACACTCCAGGATGGCAGTCTGGTGAACAGTGAGGGTGAGATTCTCTGGGCCGACCAGAATCATAGGCTCTTTGTAAACTGAAGACTGAGAGCCTGTAAAAAAAGAGAACAGCTTGGTATGTTTTAATTGCTTTTTTGTGAATTAGCTGAATATACAGACATGTTCATTAAATTAGAATATGCGTTCCGATGAGGCGTGTTTGTCAGATTAAACGTACCTTTAGAAAGTAACCTTTGAGCAGGTACGCTATTAGAATGGTGTTTTAATAAACCTAGCTTTCTGTATTAGAATGTTTTTTTCTATTAATCTGATGTAATAATGTAATCTTAAATGTCGTGTTTTCACTAGCTGTCATCAGAAAACCTTCATAATTATAAAGGTTAGAAAGGCTTGAAAACATCAGTATGTGTGTAATTAATTTATATGTTATGTTTCACTTCGTGAATTGAGTTAGTGAAATAAATTAAATTTTCAACAATATTCAAATGTACTGAAGGGATCCGTGCAGAGCCTTGTTAAAGTTTTGATATCCCTTAAATGTTTTCACACTTTGTCACATTATAACATGTTTTTGTTATAATGTGGTTCTGCTGGAGGTTTCTGCCTGGTTCTGCTGGAGGTTTCCTGTTAAAAGGGAGTTTTTCCTCTCCACTGTCGCTACATGCATGCTCAGTATGAGGGATTGCTGCAAAGTCAACGACAGTGACTGTCCACTGTCTCTAGATGCTCATCCAGGAGGAGTGACTGCCACAAGTCTCTGACTTGATGCAATCTGCTGGGTTTCCTTAGATAGAAAAACTTTTTATCCAATTTGAATAAACGACTGAATCTGACTGCACTGTTCAATTGTTAGGATTAAATGGAATGTATGTACCTGACTTTTGTGAAGTGCCTTGAAACGACATGTGTTGTGAATTGGCGCTATATAAATAAACTGAATTGAACATGTTTTTATGTATTTCTTTAGAATTGTATAGTACAGACTAACACAAAGTACTGCTAAGTGGATGGAAAATAATGAATAACTTTTTACTAATAAAAATCTACAAAGTTTATCATGCATCGGAATCCATACTTTGGTGAACCATTTTTCACTGGAATTACAGATGCAAGTCTTTTGAAGGTCCAGCAGGTAGAGATCATCGGCTTTTCGCATTTACAGACTGAAATTTTTGCCTTTTCTTTGCAGAATAGCTTTTGCTCAGTCAGACTGAATAAAGAGCATCTGCAAACATTAGCTATCAAGTCTTTGATAGTCTACAGACTATCAACAGGATTGAGGTCAGGACTTCGACTGGGTAATTCTAATGCATAATTATGATTTGATTTAAAACATTTCATTGTAAGTAATTCTGCATAGTTAGGGATGTTGTCCATTCTGAAGGTTACCCTCTGCCCCAGACCGACATCTTTTGCAGCTTGTAACAGGCTTTCTTTCAGGGTTCCCAGATGCTTACATTAGCTTAATCCATCTTCACCAGAACTCATATGGATTCTCCTGTACCTGCTGAAGAAAAGCATTCCCACAGCATGATGCTGCTACCACCACAATGTTGCATATCACTTTGAGTGACGTGCAACGTTAGTTTTCCATCACGTTCAGCGTTCTCCATCTCGACAAAAAATGTCAAGTTTGGTTTCATGTGACCACATGTTTATTGTGTTCCAAACATGGCTTGTGGCAAGCAATCTACTGGATTTTAAATAGTTTTCATGTATTATATATACATATTATGTTGGTGATAAATCTGTAATTGATAATCACCTGAAACAGTTAGAAGAGCCTCTGCACTGTGTTTTACTCCTGCACTGTTATGTGCTACACAACAGAAGTTCCCACTGTCGTCTTCACGCAGTCCTGTGATCTGCAGAACACCTGTTGGTAGCAGTGTATACCTAAAAGAGAGAAAAAGTAGAATGCTGTATCAGGTAAAGCACATTGATAAAAAGTACTACTGTTTCAAAGAAAGCCTCAGGCCATGCTCAGCCCAACCTCTCATTTGTAGTGTCCACTGGGCGACTGTCTTTTTCCCAGCTAATGACCGGCTCTGGCAGACCATGGATCTGGCACTGGAATCGAGCCACACCAGTTTCCTCAGCATGCACCGACTCTGGTTGCACATGGAAGTCTGCCATAGCTGTAGAGAGCAAGGGGAGAATGGGATTGTAGGCCATAACATCACAAAACAGCAACAGCGCAAGAAGCCTCTGTGATTACAAAGAACATGGAGCCCTGCAACAGATGGTATGGTCCCCATAGAGTCCTGATCTCAGTATTACAGAATCAGTCTGAGATGTGGTAGCAATCGAGGCCATGAGTCCATGAGACTTATTGTTATGTATTGCTTTGCTCTACTGAATTAACTTAGTGGACTTGACAAAAACGTAAAAAGTACTTGAAAAATATACAGATAATGCAATAATCTATAGTGAATTTCCACTAATAATTAGATACGATTTCTACAAATCTCCTAAAAATTGAAATCTCTTTTGCTGCACAGAGCCTTTGAATTTACTGCTGACTTTTGATGCAGGCAGCGATCTTTACTTTAAGCACAGATGCAGACATATGGATTTTGTGCCATATTTAGTATGTAGGTCAGCCTTTTCTCCCTCCGCTTTCTTTCAAATTGCTTGCTAATAAAGAAAAAGATACAGACACAATATAACAAAACCATTATTAATATCCTTACTGAGAGCCTCATTCAGCTGCACTTCACATATCTACTCCCTGCAGAACAAAAGCATTATCAGAGTTGGAGCCAGCAGCAAACTCAATTAGAGAGAGGCCCTCTCCTCTCTCTCAGTTCTCCCACCTGCTTCAACAGGAGTGGCTTCTTTTAAATGTCAGCCATAATTAACTTGGACGAAGGACGACTAATTTTAACGTAGTTACTGTATTACAACAGGACAATCCAGAACCCTTATTATTTCATAACCTCTTGCTCCAACATGTAGCCTACATTAAGTTATTAGCTGCAGGAAGACAGAGCAGAGAGCATGCTTATTTAATGTCCGAAATATGCTTCACTACTGCCTGCTTGCATTTTTCAATTACATCGTTTACTTTGTATGAAACCCGATCTCTTTTGTGTACTGTAACCTATCAACAGTTTAACATTGTTATTGACATTAGCATAAGTATTGCAGGGTTGAATTATTTCCATCTAGATGTATTAACATAAAAACCGGAGTGTAAACATAAAGGTCAGCAGATGAAAGCAGGCAAGTCAGTGAGAAAGAGTTCACATAAAGTGGTGACACTTTAGAGCAGAGTGGCACCAGTGCTGTACCAAAGTCCAACACTGTAATTATTTCATATCACAGCTTAATGAGAAGAGTGGCATTCTCCAACATGACTTGACCTTAGATCTCTGGATGGATATCAGGAGCTCTAATGAAAATTAATTCAATACAACCTTGTTTATATAGCACCAAGTTATAAGAAAAGTCATCTCGGGGCATGTTAGATGGCAGTGTCAGTAAACACAATTACCTTTTGTGTAGTGCTTGGCGAAAAGTGAAAAGCAAAAAGCCTTCTTCTTATTACAAACAAGGAGAAAACTTTACCAGAACCAGAATATGGGTGGGTGGCTGTCTGCCTGTAATGGCTAAGGTGAAGAGACAAAAGACGAAGGAACAAATGATAAAAATTTGGGATTTGATAACCTCTGTTTTCTGTTAACACCTTGCAATGTGGAATTTTGTCTTAAAGGAAAGACATTTGAAAAATTTGAGCACCATTTTATTTTAACATTTCAAAATTAATGAACTCTTATTTGATCATGGTGCAATTTTTCCTTAAATATCTGTTTGAAATAGTTTTTATTTTAAGAAAAAAAATGTATTCATTCATTTCATTCACGTATATTGTGTCTTTTTCTGTCCTGCATGATGCCATTTTTTTTCCAATATACTGTCTACTTCAAGGCTAAAACAATTCTGACATTTTATCCTTTTCAGCATTAATAGTAATTAAGAACTATCTAATCTCTTTTATGACCCTCCATCTACTTGCCACTTTATCTTTTAAAAAAACAAGATTCTATTAGCCAAATCTTTCAACAAACCATTGCAATGGTTATCCACCAACGAGTTGGGGAAAACACTGTCCTGGTGCACACTGCCTTTTGCCCAGTGACTGGAGACCAGTCCCTTTGCAGCCTTACAGGTATTAAAGGGGTGGGTGGATGGATGGATGGATGGATGGATATACAGTGTATCACAAAAGTGAGTACACCCCTCACATTCCTGCAGATATTTAGGTATATGTTTTCATGGGACAACACTGACAAAATGACACCTTGACACAATGAAAGGTAGTCTGTGTGCAGCTTATATAACAGTGTAAATTTATTCTTCCCTCAAAATAACTCAAGATACAGCCATTAATGTCTGAACCACTGGCAACAAAAGTGAGTACACCCCTATGAGACTACGTCCAAATTGAGCACTCTTGTCATTTTCCCTCCAAAATGTCATGTGACTCGTTAGTGTTACTAGGTCTCAGGTGTGCATAGGGAGCAGGTGTGTTTAATTTTGTAGTACAGCTCTCGTACTCTCTCATACTGGTCACTGAAAGTTCCAACATGGCACCTCATGGCAAAGAACTCTCTGAGGACCTTAAAAGACAAATTGTTGCACTACATGAAGATGGCCAAAGCTACAAGAGGATTGTCAACACCCTGAAATTGAGCTGCAGCACAATGGCCAAGATCATCCAGCGTTTCAAAAAAGCAGGGTCCACTCAGAACAGACCTCGCATTGGTCGCCCAAAGATGCTGAGTGCACGTGTTCAGCGTCACATCCAAATGCTGTCTTTAAAAGATAGGCGCAGGAGTGCTGTCAGCATTGCTGCAGAGATTGAAGAGGTGGGGGGTCAGCCTGTCAGTGCTCAGACCACACGCCGCACACTACATGAAATTGGTCTGCATGGCTGTCATCCCAGAAGAAAGCCTCTTCTGAAGTCTGTCCAAAAGAAAGCCCGCAAACAGTTTGCTGAAGACATGTCAACAAAGGACATGGATTACTGGAACCATGTCCTATGGTCTGATGAGACCAATACTAATTTGTTTGGTTCAGATGGTGTGGCGGCGATCAGGTGAGGAGTACAAAGATAAGTGTGTGATGCCTCCAGTCAAGCATGGTGGTGGGAATGCCATGGTCTGGGGCTGCATGAGTGCAGCAGGTGTTGGGGAGTTACATTTCATTGAGGGACACATGAACTCCAATATGTACTGTGAAATACTAAAGCAGAGCATGATCCCCTCCCTCCGGAAACTGGGTCGCATGGCAGTGTTCCAGCATGATAATGACCCCAAACACACCTCTAAGACGACCACTGCTTTTTTGAAGAGGCTGAGGGTAAAGGTGATGGACTGGCCAAGCATGTCTCCAGACCTAAACCCAATAGAACATCTTTCGGGCATCCTCAAGCCTAAGGTGGAGGAGCGCAGTCTCGAATATCCACCAGCTCCATGATGTTGTCATGGAGGAGTGGAGAACCATTCCAGTGGCAACCTGTGAAGCTCTGGTGAACTCCATGCCCAGGAGAGTTAAGGCAGTTCTGGTAAATAATGGTGGCCACACAAAATATTGACACTTCAGGAACTTTCACTAAGGGGTGTACTCACTTTTGTTGCCAGTGGTTCAGACATTAATGGCTATATCTTGAGTTATTTTGAGGGAAGAATAAATTTACACTGTTATATAAGCTGCACACAGACTACCTTTCATTGTGTCAAGGTGTCATTTTGTCAGTGTTGTCCCATGAAAACATATACCTAAATATCTGCAGGAATGTGAGGGGTGTACTCACTTTTGTGATACACTGTAGATGATCATTTTCAACAATTCCCATTTTAAACAAAACAATTCCTATGCTTATATCCCTCCCCTGTCACACTTATGAGGGCATATTGATTTTCATTCATTTTCAAGTGAAATATGTACTAAAGTGGATCCAGTATGTGCCATACATCCAGATCAAAAACTGTAGTGCCAGAACATTTGGTATAATCTCTGTAAAGTATAAGACATGAGAGAACAAAGGGAAAAAAGCCATAAGGAGGCTTATACTGCAAATCCTTGGAGAAAGGAAGAAAGTGTGAGGGAGAAGAAAAGCTTAGTAGGAGGTCTTTCAGCAACCTAGGTCTTTAGCAGAATGTCAAGAGCTATGCAACTTTTAGCTCTCATCTTTCCTTCGTAACTCGGTCTGAAAGATGGTTCAGGTGGACAACTAAAAGCTCTGTCTCAAGTCCTGTGAAACAAATATGTATTATTTTGTCCTAAAATAAGGTCAGTCGTTTTACTGATTTGAGTCTCTGATTATAAGCAATTACTTTTGACTGTTAATCACTTACAACAAAAACCATCCAATTTATTTTAGAACCTGTTGAATATAATCAACTGTTTTGTTACTTTTACCGTGTAGAACGTCAGTACAACACAAAATTAAAGAAGCAATGTAGTTTCTGGTTAACATACTGTAAAACTGTCTGGAGGACAGTCTGGAGGAGCAGTTTGTTATATTACCTATTCCAAAAGTGCTGACAAAAACCTGGAGTGCAGACATGCAGTCCAAGTCTTCCAGCCAAAAAACACAGCTGTGTTCAAAATAATAGATGTGTTTTTCATAAAGTGACAATGGCTCAGAAAGTTTGCAATAGCTTTTATTTCTTTAAAGGCAAACGAGTTAGGAACACTGCACATCCTATTTCAAATCAAATCAGTATTTCCTTTTTGACGTAGGACACCATGACCTCTTCAAGTATTTTAATTTATTTAAACTGATGCATGATATGCCATAAATAAACCCAACATCATAGTATACAAAACATCCCCATAGCATGATGCCTATGCCACCATGCTTGTGTGGTTTAAATTCAGTGTTTGGTGGTGTTCTGACAAACTGTTTGTGGCCCCTACACCCAAACAGAACAATCTTGCTTTCATCAGTCCATAAAATGCCGTGCCATTAAGGTGTTCTTCAAATTTTAACCTCTTCAGCTCATGTCATTTTTTCAACAACTGGACTTTGTGAGGGCTTCTTGGTAGCAGCTTGGCTTTACATCGATGTCTTCTAATTGTTACAATACTCCCAGGATGCTGTAGATAATTTTTTATCACCCTGGAGCTGATCATTGCCTGACTCCGTGCCATTTTGGCTACTCCTTGATTCATTCAAAACACAGCATTCTAGCTGAGCAGCCAATCAGTTTCAGCACTTCTTTACATGTTTTCATTTCTGCAATCATCCTGCTGTTTTTCTAAACAATGTCTGAAAGGACCCATTTTGTTCAGATTTTCAGAGAGATTTGCATTATAACCACTATGAACAAATTTTGCTGCATTTGTCCTTAAATAAAGGTCATCTTTTTGGCACCTGCTTTTTTCACAAAAAGAACGACCCCACTGACTGAAGTATTAAACCACACTGCTATTATTTTGAACACACAACTTTCAATGATCAAGTTACACACAGTCAGCTAAATCAATCGCCTGCCTGTTGGGTCTGTTGGTTTTCTTTACCTCCTAGCAAATGACTTTCCATTTAGAAATATAATTTTAACATGATTGATCGGATTAGTGATGTTGGACTTGTGCTACATTAAACACAACTGTATAGAAAAACAATTAGCTTTGGCTGAATAATGCTATCCAGGAAGGGTATAAAGTAAAGTCATAAAATACAGCGATTTATATGCTGTACAGTAATGTCCGAATATACTGGGACACTTAAACATTAAAGAACAAAAGAGGACAAAAGGGGACCAGTGCCTAAAGAAGCCATCTTGTGCATCTTTGCCAAGTACTCATGGTGCTTGCTGATTTGGCTCTTCTGTGTGTCCTCTGACACAAACCCCTAGTGGGCCCCACCCTTGGCCCTCATGCATAAAACATGAGTTCTTTAAGAGGCCCTTGCCCCCAGCAAACCCTCAAAAAATCAGACACAATTGTCAGAATCACAATAGGGAAACATATACAGATAAATGCATACAGGAAAGGGGTCTTGTTAACTGTCTGCACCAGCTGTAAAGAAAACAGCCTTTCACAATCTTAAGTGTGTTTAAGTCTCTTGTTGTTAAAGGTTGCAGTCAGTCTAAAATGAAGCTAAGCTATTGCCACCATACATAAACATATGCTAATGTAAAGAACTGGTCTGACTGGAACACAACCATTTCAACCCCCCTATGCTGCAAGAATAGTGAGGCGCTCTAACTCATTCCAAAGCCCGGCCCCACTGGACCTGTTCAGCCTTTGTTTTTCGCTCTTCCTTTGCTCTCTGTTGACAGACACTCACACATGATTAAAGAGTGTCCACTACCAGCGTGACGCCGCTGGCTGAAATGAAGCAGGTCTAATTGCCGCAATAGAGGAGAGAATGGACGGGATGCATGCTAAAAAGAAACCCATAGACAAGTGCACAGGGAGGAGTTCGGTCCTTCAACATATGTTCGACAGTTTGTGACAAAAGAAGAATGATTGAGGGAATAATATGAGGAAGGGTTGCAGACAGGAAGTGTGAAGCAGGGTGTTTTCAACAAGTAGCTGCACTGTAAATCAGATTTTGTCAAAAGTGAAAGGGACAGTCCTGCTGTGTGTTTCACATTAAACAAAAGGATTCAGAATCAAGCAGATATCAGCATGAAAATCAGCCTGAAAGAAACCTCACCTGCTTATGCAGGAATATTTGTAAGTGAGAACAAATACCTAATAAAAAATGCATTTGGATATGTCCATATTGGGCAGTGATATGCAGGCATGGTTAAAAAATTTCACCTTTTAACTTGACACCTCTGGTCATGTTTACCCAAACCTAAAGCTAGGGGATCTAAAGGTGCTTTCATGTCAACAAATCTATTCAACTAAGAAATGCTAATTATTTGGTGATTTTTTTCAGTTATCCCACTGTGAATTATTATTATTATTTTTTTGCCTAATGACCCAAGGTGGTTTATTACTCAAACTCAAACATACAGCATATAGGTAAAATACATATCAAAAACTTTCACCATTATTAGCAACACTTCAAACTGTAGTGTAGAAATCAGCCAAGGGGGTTAGCTATTTTATGTATTTTACAGCTCTGGCGATGTTCTCCTTTCCTGTGGTGGGCATGATTTATTGATATGACAGATGTAATGATGCTATCATAGAGACAAACCTACTGCAGCAACAGTCAAGCCTGCAGCTAGGTGTGTTTTAATGTCATTGCACTGCCTTCCCTTTGCCTCCAGCCACCTCCAGCGTAAAGTACATCTGTGCTGCTCTTGATCACGCTCCTCACCCCCACTCCCACGAGTCCTCTCAAGCCTGTGACATCATTAAGAACATGTTGGTCAAGCAGTGGCTGCTGCACCCACCCTTGCTCTGCCTTGATAAACCAGTAAAACAGAGATGAGACCAATAAATAATGGAGAAGGTGTACAGTGCAATTTCAGCTTGGAGAGCTCACACTTCAACAACCTTTAAACAGGCATCCTTGAAATGGCAATCCCTACTCTGGGACAATGGAGAAAGCATTTTAATGCAGATATGATATTTTATTGGCTGACTGCCCAATCGGGCCCCCACTTTTTCCTCCTGTCTTGAACCCAGTGCAATGCTTGAGCACAGCTGTAATCCATCTGCTGGTTTGTGGTGTGCAATGCTTATCACCTATGGAAGCATGGGCATCACACACACTGACACACACTCATTTCCCCCCTTTAACACACGGTCACCATGACACCTTCCTGCGTCGGAGCCTGCGTGAGCAAAAGCATCAATTTACCAGAACATCTGCCATGGTTGCCCAAGTGGCAGATGTTCAGATGGAAACGAGGCTTAGAAAACAAACTAACTGATCATTTATGTTAAATGCACCAGGCCAATGTACCTGTAATAAAATTTATAAGGCATGACCCGACAGTTATTTCCGGCAGTCAAGCTTTACGTTTTACTCTTTGTGTTGCTTTATGGAGAGGAAAACCTCCATTTTGCTTTGGAAAAAAGACAATGGACCACCCTTAAATAATGCACATCCTTAAAACCAGATTACATCCCACACAATATCTGAACAGTGATTTTTTCATATGTAGTGGAACTATAATCAATAACCTCTAAAAATTGACAAAAAAAATCCTACAGGTAGCTCAAGATACGTAACCATACAAAATGTAAAGGTAGTAGGATGTGAGGAGACTAGGGCAAAATTTATAGCTACCAGTTTTGTCTTCTGTACTTGTCAGGTTCCTTTACAGATGACCTCATACCACTCAGAATTTACCACCTGTTCTGAAGGCAATATAAAACGCCCATTTAAGGCTCAAATACACAAGAGACAAAGAAGACAGACACTTGAACCACAAGAAGATAAAGGAAAACAATAAGGGTGCTTGTTCTGAAGATACACTGTGGAAGGAGATAAATGTTATCCACTGTTGGATAAATTATCACTCATGGATTGTCATCGGTATACGTTCTCAGTCATTCACTATAAACCTAAGTGCTTAAATAGGAAGCAACCAACATTTTCCCTTGTTTCTCTTGTTTGAAGACATTTCACAGCTTGCCAAACAGGCTTCTTTATTTCTGAACATAGGTACCATACTAATGATCTTACGTGTCCTGTTAGTGTGATAGTTCTCATTACAATTTATAAGCCTGATACTCTCAAGCCATGTTCAAAACTGAGAAAGCCTTTTGGATAAGGGCGGAAGTCAAGTTGCCTTCTATTGCAGCAGTTATTGAACAGTTATCACTTATGGACAGCAAGGGCACACAAACTGTGTAAATTTCTTTGGTGGACAAGAAATTCACAGTTCTGTGGTTTTTCTCCAGTTTGAAAGAAAGTTGTAAACCCCAGTGTATTAATGCCACCTATTAGGATGCAGTGAAAATTGCAGCCCCCTAAGTCAAACACTCTGGTGAAGCTGACTCCAAAGTAGCATGAATGTGAGCACATCTACGTTGGTAAGCTCCTATTGGCTTGCACACACAGACATAAATAAGGTTGTCCTTACTGTAAGGGTCAGAGTCTCACAATGCAGTCACACACATGTGTTTTTTTATTTCCAGAAATGGCAATTCAAAGCACACAGATCTGATAAATGCCATAGATGCTGCAAATATTGTCCCCTTTATTGATCAAACATGTTTCTCTTAAATAATTGTAAAAGTCTTTCGTTCACTGTTCCTCCAGCTGAACCTGAATTTCCCCTCTCAAGTAATGCAATGTGTTTGACAAGAACTGAATTGCCTTTTCTGCTGTTGCAAGTTTGTCTGCATCAGGCATTGCAGTGGTGTCACTGTCTGCTAGTTGTTATGCTGATCAATAGCATGGAGCTGGTGTGCAGTAAGTTAAATATATTAAGATTGATGGCTGCTATTAGGAATTTCTGCAGAAAATGGGTGTGGTAGCAAAGGGATAATAGTCACAACTCACAAACATACCTGTTAAGTTGAGTCGCTGTTTACATTGCCACACATGTTGCTGTTCCTAAAAAAACTGTACGGGCTTCCAGACATAAAGAAATAAGGCATATTTTGTGAAACACGAAGTCTCGTCACGTATATGTTTATTGTTTGTGTGCCGCTCATAATATATTGCAGGTATATTGTAATAGGGATGGAAAATTCACAGTGTGCTACTGTGCAAGGATGTGTGTTTATTTATTTTTTTCATACCAAATGATAGCCTGACCAATTTGGTCATGAGTGCCCTCAAGGGGACTAATAATTAATAGCTGAATTAATAATAAACTACTGTTAGTTTTGCTGCCATGTTAGGTATTTCAAGCATTCGGGATGCTCAGGTGAGCAAATTGTCATAACTGCAGAGTGTCTGCACAGTCTAGCAGTAATTTGCCTAACAGTCATGTTTAGTAGCCCATGGCTAAACTGCAGAGCAGAACAGAAATCTGGCTCAAGGCTTTTCTAGTAAATCTAAATAAAAAAACCTACAAAAACAAGACTTTCACAAAACGGTGAAACAGGTAGCACTGGAAGCAACAGGGAAGCAACAGGTGGCAGGGCAGCGGGAAGGCTGAGCAACTCAAGGAGGAGACTGGGTCTAGACATAAACAGAACACTAAATAAAGAAGGAAAAGACAAATGCAGATTTAAAGGGAATAAACTAGAATACACATGAAAGAACTAAGTGACTAAGCAAAATGAATAACTAAGAAAGCAACATCTAACTAATGATAAAGAACCCAGACTACAGCAGAATAAGGAAATGAACAATAATGAGTAACATAAATAAGAACCAAAACTGAACACTCAAGGATTACGACAGTAACATTTTTGCTATGAAATTTGTATTGCAGTCAAAAAATTTCATAGGAGTTACAGCTTTGTGAGGTATACAGGGGGTTGGACAATGAAACTGAAACACCTGGTTTTAGACCACAATAATTTATTAGTATGGTGTAGGGCCTCCTTTTGCGGCCAATACAGCATCAATTCGTCTTGGGAATGACATATACAAGTCCTGCACAGTGGTCAGAGGATCTGTTAAGCCATTCTTCTTGCAGGATAGTGGCCAGGTCCACTACGGTCATCCTGAACACGGCACCGCCTCAGATACAATGTTTGAACCATTGGATGCAACATGGGTCCTCAGAATGGTTCGGTAGTCCTTGCAGTGACGCGGCCATGTAGAACAAGCTATTGGCCAAGGGAATGCCAAGATATGCAACCCAAACCCATCATTGATCCACCCCCATGCTTCACTCTGGGCATCTAACAGTCTGGTGTGGTACGCTGCTGTTGAGGGCATTCCCCACACCGTAACTCTCCCGGATGTGGGGAAAAACGGTATAAGGGGACACATCAGAGAAAAAATACATGCGTTGCATATTTTCTGTTCACAGCCCAAGATTTGCGCTCCTGACCATTGAAAACCGACGTTTGGCATTGGCATGAGTGGACCACAGGTTGGCTATAGCAGCCCGGCTGTGTATATTGGAACCTTCGGAGCCTCCCGACGGACAGTTCTGGTGGAAACAGAGAGTTGGAGGTGACACTTAATTTGCGTGATTTGGGCAGCCGTGGTTTATGTTTCTGGATAACAATCCGTGTGAGGCAACCCGAACATCCCTTCCAGACAGCTTCCTCTTGCGGTCAAGTTAAACTGTTGGAGTGAAAGTCCTTTCTGGTGGTGTATGCTGACATTACCCTGGATACCGTGGCTCTTGACATCACAAAGACTTGCTGTCTTGGTCACAGATGCGCCAGCAAGACGTGCACCAACAATTTGTCCTCTTTTGAACTCTGATATGTCACCCATAATGTTGTTTGCATTTCAATATTTTGAGCAAAACTGTGCTCTTACCTTGCTAATCGAACCTTTACACTCTGCTCTTACTGGTGCAATGTGCAATCAGTGAAGACTGGCTACCAGGCTGGTCCAATTTAGCCATGAAACCTCCCACACTAAAATGACAGGTGTTTCAGTTTCATTGTCTAACCCCTGTATATGCCATCTCTAACTTGTAACACTTATGCTGCTGATTTTTTCTCATCACCACCTACACTTTACTACCTCTTCATTTGCACTCATATATTTTGTTACAGTTGTACTTTTGTTTACTAACAAAGTTATGACCCTTGTATTTTTTTAATGTTTCATTATGCTTCATTCAGTTACTTTTATGATGTACTGGCTTTTTAACACAGTATCCATTACTGTCATTACAAACATTACGAGACTGGGTGCCAAATGCTGAACAAACACTTAATCAGTGTAAATATGCAGTGTAAACACAGAGATAGCTCTTGGTGGTGCATTATCAATTTGCAGGATGCTGAGGTAGGCAGATATAATGACATACTGCGCAATAACGGCATGATGGAGAGGCATATTTCTCAATGTCTGCTTTATTTTTTTCTACCGGCCCTCCTCACCCAGCCCATCGACTTTAGAGACAAAGCCAGTGCCTCTTCAACTACCCTCGCCCTGCCTGCCACACCCCTCGCTCCAGTACCACCATTAACATCCTCCGCGGCACATCATTTCTTTCCACCGGTCCCTGCTTCGCCTATTACAACCCCCCACCTCAATGCACCGTTCACAGTGGACCTAAATCTCACACTTAGCATCCGCCACTCTCTTCAGCAGATAGACCCCAATTAAAGGGGGAGCCATTAAAGCTCAACAGATGCTGAAAATTAAGGGATTATTCAAATGATTCCCAGTCACGGCTTCGTGAGATTAGGGATAGGCACGGGAAAAAGAAGAGCGTATAACAGCAGGGGGGAGCAGGGTGGGAGGAGAATATAAGACCTAAAATAACAGACAAACTGGTGGCAAAAAAGAAAAAGGGATTTGAGATCATCTAAGTGTTTCTTCCTGCTTCTGCCAACTCGTGGGATGTGGTTTTGTTCTAATGAAAAAATAATGAATAAGTATTTGAATATGCAAACATTCAGACGGAACTATCAAACAATATGCTATGTGAGAACAACAGAAAGAAAAACATAAAAAGCCATTTCTTTGTATTGTTTCAGGACACACAGGGTGTAAAACTCATTAAAATCTTCAAACTTTCCCTCATTACAGTCAGAGATGGCTTCAGTGGGCTCACAAATCTCCTCTGCTTTCCAAACATGGGCTCAGTGTGATCCTAGCACTGCCTACCACATGATCTTGTTTACTTTCAAATGCAGCTGTCTCTCTTTTCAACATGAAATTTGCATGGTCCCTGCCATTAACCGATGTGAGTTATGCATGCTCAGAATGTGAGTAGCGCTGGCATTTTGCCCTTCCCCATCATTAGCCCGCACAGATATAGAAAGCCTAGATGTGCTATTTAGTTTCCAGTAGATGTGGGTTACAACAAACCTTCAGCAACATTTTTTGTTAATTTGTGGTCTTTGCAATATATCTAGATTTTGTGAAGACAAAAAGCAGCTAATAAACCTTCTGTTATAGTCTTGCATTAAATAAGAGGATTTAAAATTCATACTTAACTTATAAATAATTGATAAACATTTAAATGAAAGTTTTGGTGATTTGGAAACTAATTTTAGCAATTACACTGTAAATTTGACATCTTTGCAAGATAAAGTCCAGTACAATAAGTCAAATGTTTGTATATTTTTTGTGCATTTCAAATGGATGCAATTTTGAAAAACTCATGTCTATCAGATCAGAAAAAGAAAAATTTTGGAACAAATACTCTATGGAGATGATGGTATACTAATGAGAACAGATGACTTCATAGTCTTGCCAAGTTTCTATCTAAGCTTGTAGATAATGATGGTCAGTGTGTTTGCTTATGCACAACTCACACTGAGCAGCGTTGATGATTCCAAATGTTTTTGTGTTAATGTCCCCAAATCTTTGGGGACAGAAGATTTGGGGAAAGAGACACTTCAGTGAATGAGGGTGTTCTCCCATTACTGAAGCTTCGAATCCTTTACTTGAATGAATTCAACCTCCTCTTAACTCTGTCCCTTCCTTAATTTGTTCCTCTTCCAAATTACCATCTTAATAAGGACATTGCATGTGGGATAGCTCCAGAGGGACAAAGTCCTGTGAAGTCCCTTGAAAGTCTTACACTGACCTCAGCCTGATCAGTTTTTTAAAGGCCCAGTTTCAGTTTTTGGTAGTTTACATTTCTACATACCATATATACAGTGCTTTAACACATCACATGCCGATTATAATTACGTACAGTGCGGGCATAGATCTATCTGTTTACTTTCAAAATGTGTTTTAAGGCAAACTTTGGCCTTTCCTTATTCCCTATTAGCAGTAATCTAATTGTTTCCTAAGCTTCACAACCTGTAAAAAACCTCTTTTGACTCACACATAACTGAAAAGCTGGAAGTTTTTCTTTCAACAGTGAGCAGACTTTACTGCAACCTCTCTTGTTGAATTTGTCACATAAATGAATAAATATGCTGGAGCTCTGAACTAGTTCCTTAATAAACCAACCTGAGATGTTTACACGGCTATAATGCAAAGTTAAATGTAAGGACTTTTCAAAGAGAATTTAACATGTTTTTTAGCACCTAATTCGGGTAATTATTAACATATTCTTAAACAGGAATTTACACTTTTAAGGCATAACATCATGACCACTTTGGCTCCAAAAACAGCCCTCTATGTATTGAGGCATGGACTCCCTTAGACACCTGATAGAGAGTTGCAGTATCTGGCACCAAAATATTTGAAGCTGATTTGAGTCCTGCAAGTTGCGAACTGGTACCTCTGTGGAGCTGAATTGTTTGTACTGTGTATCCCATAGATACTTGATTAATAAGCATCTGAGGAATTCAGGGGCGAAGTTAACTATTCAAAGTTGTTGTTGTGTTCCTCAAAACCTTCTTGAACCATTTTCGGTTTGTGGCAGGGTGCATCATCCTACTGAGAGAGGCCAAAGCCCTCAGGAAATATCGTTTCTTTGAAGTTGGGTACATTGTCTTGGTCATGAGCCCATTGTGGGCAGTTTTGGCGGTGGGCGTGAGTCAGAACCTGTCACCATTTTCACCAATGTTCCTTCCTTGTGCTGATTGATTGATACTGACCACTGCAGACTGGTAACTGCCCAGAAATGCAGCAGTTTTGGAGATGCTCTGGCCCTCTTGTCTTACCATAACAATTTGGCCCTTGTCAAACTCACACAAATCCTCACACATGACAATTTTTCCTACTGTCAACACATCAACACTGAGAATAAAATGTTGACTTACACCCTTATATTGCTCAGCCGCTAACAGGTGCCACGATAATGAGACAACCAGTGTTATTCACTTCTGTCTGTCATAATGTTATGCCTGATTGGCATATACTTAGACTAGAGGGGCAGCAACATTTAAAAATGAAACTGTCAAACTAAATAATAGTTTTTAGGTTATATAATCCACGTATAATTCAGGCATTTTCAAGGGTTTCCAGCCACCTTGTGAATGACTACTCGTCATATCTGACCCTGGATCTGATGCTCGAGCTGTCGGATAGTTAAAAACATAGCCCTTACTTTTCGCTTAGGATTTCCAGAAGAATCTAATTTAGCTTTTCAGGCACAGGCTATACAAGAAAAAAAGAAAGCTGAATGCATGTAGAGGAGATCTACTCTTAGTGGGTCAGGTTTGAGCTCTCTGAAGGCTGCTGATTTCCCACCTTTTTTCTTTAACTTACCTGACAGCTGAGCATTAATGTTTCAAATAAATGAAATTTGTAGCTCTTGAGAATTTCAGGGAGCAGCAAGCTATTGTTAAGTGTGCGGAAATTCACAAGCATTGAATGAAAAAATTCACTTTCCTTTTCTCACAAATGCATTCAAGCTCACAGTGAACAATACTTATGATGACATCCTTTATGTCAGTTCTGGAAATATGCTCTAATAACCATTATTCTCCAGGTGTTTATTGCTAAAAGTAATGTACCCTAAAAAGCTGTAGACACTCTTCCTTCCCTCACTGTATTGTTGCAGGAAAGATGGCTTCTCAATACCAATTCTTTATTTGCCCAGAGGCCACATATCTAATTAATATCACCAATACATCTGCATGCAACAGCCTTCAGAATTCAAATGAGATCCTTCTTCAATCATGTGCCATTGTGTGAGAGCTCATACCCACAAGAACACTCATTTACAGTATTCTCACTGCAGGAAGTTAAAACATACATCATTTAATCCTTGCAGTTGGTTTGTGTTGAGGAGTTTAAGATATTTTAGGACATTTAGGTTGAATTACTTTCATATTCAAATGGAAATGCCATTAAACTCCTCTTTAGACAGTCTACGCCCCGTGTTTTGTGAAGCCAGAAATGAGTAAGGCCCTCAGACAGACATGGCACTGAATAACAACCTGGATGGACATTTGGCATCACAATTCTCCTCAGCCTGACACTCATTACTTCCTCCTCATTAGAGGACAACTGTTGGTTAGAGGGCACTTTGAATAGAGAGTGATATATTGCTGCCGAAAAGCCCTTTTTATTGCCATCACTGCTTCTTGTTCAGATAAATTCATATACTATGATTTGTGAGGGTATATTTTTTACCTGGGAGTGTTATCTGTCCATCTGACAGTGACTTTAAGGGGGGTGGGTCTAATCCCTGGGGTAGATGGATGACCCTGCATCTGGCACTCCCACGCGAAATCTAAAAGAAGCAGGGCGGGACCAGCCCGTGCGCTCCACTGCGTCTCACAGCACCCTTTAAAACAGGGCTCCCCCAAACGACAAGAGCAAATGTGTAAATCTCACGCCTTCATCACCCCCAACCAACAGGCACAACAACGGAAGCCCAAAGAAGAGGGAGGTCCGCGGGGCCTAAGAGGTTTGGTTCCAGGCTTGCATTTATCTCTCTCTCTGCCTGGGCTGATTTGCAAATCTGCACGTCACAGCTTCCAAGAACATAGCCCCGTCAACAACCGACGCAAACAAATCTATCATCAGAGATGCAGCAGGGGCAAAATGTCCAGAGCTGTCTGTTTATCACAAATCTACATCCTTTGGGGTTGCTGATGTGAGCAGTATTATTTGCAAAGAACATCAGATGCCGTTTTTGCACTGAGTGTAGTTTGAGCCCACATTTATTTAATTTTAAATATAAAACTAACAAGATGTAATATTTAAGATTAAAAAAAAAACATACAAATCTGAACGATTCTGAATTCCAAACTCCAATGAAACTGTTAAACAATAAGTCTAAGAAGATTCCCTTTTCACAATCATTGTTTTTGCTGTTTTGGTTTGTTTGGATTTTGAGTGCCAAAAGGTTAGTAGAGGATGCAGCTGGTTACATACAGTTAAGCCCAAATGTTTTAATACCCCTGACAAATTTATAATTAAAGTAATACCTTAATTTCACAAACAATTTTCTGGAAGTAGTATTAACTTGAATTCGATAGAGTATGTGGAGGGAGCTAAAAATTAGGGTGATAGAAATGAAGCCTTCCAACCTCAGATACTGATCTTTTTAATAGCCACCAATTTTGCCCCCAAGGATTAACTCAGTTTTAGAAAACGGACACAATATTCTAACAGCACTTCACCTAAATAATCACGTACAGCTACAAAGAGTCCTTAGTCAAACACAAACTTCACTCAGCTAGTATCTTGGCTAAGGGTGGAGTTTGCAGAAACAGCAGGCTACCATTAGCTCCACTTCTCGGTGTTTTGATATGACTTGTTGATAACTCGGCATAACATTTTTTCTTTGCATTTTCAGTTAATTGTGTGCAAACAAAACTTAACTTCTCTTGTTGAATAAGCTAAGTTCTTTGCTTTAAACATTTTAATGATTAATGATCAGTGTTTCAGCTGCGCTCAGGTCTGCTCCAGATGGATGTCAGTTGAGTTGTGTGGAAACTTTCTGATAAATTTAAGCCTTCCATAGGAAGCTACAATGGGGAATTTTGGAAATGTTCTAAAGTTGTGAATTTCAGTAAATTTCTGGGAATTGGCTGGAAATTGTAGATAATTTAAACAAACTGGATTATATGTAAATATAAACATTTTATTCTGTTATAGTGAAATACTGATACGAAACAAAACAATAAAGAAATTAATTTTAATAAATGTATTCATAAGCTGAATTTTAAACAGTTTTAATTACTTTATTGAATGGTCTTTTTGTTAATTAACCCAAAAAACATAAATGCTCACTAAAATATTACTCATTCCCAGACCCCAAACATTAAATCTTTTTAGCAAAACAAGCCGCTGCTCCATCTAAAAAAACCTTTTCAACATGTAAATCAAAATTTTATATGATTTTGCCACCCAATCTGAGCATGCCTTAAAGGAGGCATGGTCTCTGGATTGACTTGCTGTTTGGGCCTCGCTGATTTATTGTTTCTATCCCTTTTTCTGTGATGGAAAATATATTTACAAAAAAATAAAATATGATTATAAATTATGAAAATAAATAAGAAATGCTTAATATGCCCTTAATTCCATGCAGTACCAATATCACAACCCTTTCTACGCATATGTGAATACTATACACCATGGCATGATTTCAGGTTGACCATATTGTATCAGAAACCAGATCTAGTCCCACTTGAAAGATGGCGATGTGCAGAAATAGAGTTAAATTGGTTCAAAGCTTTAAACACCATATGGCAGAGGAAAATGACAGCGGTGATAGAGCAACACGGCATCCAGTGGTTATGCATTAAAGACTTCTAAGTTGAAAATTTGTGTGCACAGGCCACTGCAAGAAAGAGGCTCAGTCATTTCTGAGAAATTATCCTTTTTACTTCGACACCGGACCTGTGACACACACTCTTTTTTTTTTTATTTTGTACTGAAACTCTTATTAACTACTGATAGCTTATGTATAGAAAGGGTGAACGGGCATGTCTGCTCTTAGTGACATGCTCAGAAATGTGTGTCTTTCTTTCTGTTTCCCCTACACACACCCACACACAGTACCTCTTAGCCGTCCCTACGCCATCATCCCAACTGACAGCAGTAATGAGTTTCTTCTCTGCGTAAGCCAACTGAAACCCACTCAGGGGAATTTTTCAGGCTGAGCTGCAGCCATTAATCACAATCTCAACCAACATGGTGCCATCATGTGTGTGGCAAACAGAGATGTGTTCGAGGGGTGATGAAGGGGGCAAGAATGTGTGACACAGCGAAGGAAGAGCAGCTGATTGTGTCGAAGACAGAGAGAGTCGACTGATGAAGGAAAATTAGGAAATATTTTACATACCCACATTTCTCTACATTAACATGTAGAGAAAAGTTTGTTTAGTAAGCATCAGCCTGTTTATTAGGAGTAATACATTCTGTGGCATTAATTATTATTAATAGGACAAACAAATTAGCATGCACAACTGCACAGAAAAAGTAGGAAAAATGTAAATGACTGAAACTTAATAAAAAGACTTATAAATGGAACTGGAAATGCAATGAAATAAACATAATCATTTCAGGGAAGCTGCAAATGGCTTCAGCCCTTCAAAAACATGCTGCGTTTAACAAAATAACCACCAGAAGAGCTGCCCAAATTGCCACCAGCTCATTTTCTGATGTGTGGATACTGTCAAAAGCACATCTTCTTATCACAGCAGCTAGAAATTCCCAGTTCTCCCTCCATTCCTTACATTTTCTTTATTCTTTTATTTGGTCTCCCTATTTTCCTCCACTGAGATTGGCAGCCAACTGTGATCGCTGGGGATCACCCAGGCCTCCACTTACCCCCAAACCTGCTAATTCTGGCAAATTTATGGTAATGCGCAATCAGTAACCTCCCTATCTCTTTTGTCCATGCAAACGTATGACTCTTCAGCCACTCCCACTGCATGAAGCTGAGCTCTCACCGAATCAGTGGAAAAACATAACCACAACTCAGACGCAGGCAGTGGGGAGAGGAGAGGCAGGAGCAGATCCTGTCATTATTAATCAATTTTACCAGACATTGGGTGAGAAAGGATGGCCCTTTGTCTTTCCTGCTACCTATAGCATGTGCAAACAAAAAACTGCACATAAATGTTTACAAGCATGTTTGTACCCTAAAATAATGAAACATTTTTCAACAACGTTTTTCAGGGTCTGAATAAACAAAGAAAAGCCCTGGATTTGCATAAACTAGACATTTCTGCCCTTTGTAGCGACAAATCCAAGGCTAAAGCTCAAGAACTGAAAAAAGGAAAAAAACATTACTCGTTATGGACTGTCCATAGATCATAAATGTTCATAAAGATGTAAAATGTGTTACAATATTAAAAGAACAGAAAGAAAATCCGTTTTTGCTTTTTCAAAATATATATCTAAATTTTTCATGAAATTTTATATTCCAGAATTAACCGAAGTTCAAATTTGTTGAATTATCATTTTAATGAGGATGCAATTTGTGCTACTGACATAGAGACATTTTTTTTTAATTAACATTTTATTTACACTACCGGTCAAAGGTTTTAGACACACTTTTTTACTAAATGGGTCTCTTTATTTTCATGGGTATTTACATTGTAGATTCTCAACATAGGCAACACACAGTGAATAAACACACATGGAATTATGTAGCAAACTAAAAGTGTGATATAACTGTAAAAAGTTTTATATTTTAGATTCATCAAAATATCCACCCTTTGCTTTGATTACTGCTTTGCACCCTTAGCTTCATGAGGTGGTCACCTGAAATGGTTTTCCAAAGGGTCTTGACAGAACTTCCCAGAGGTTCATTGAGAGACGGCCAAAAGTTAATATTTCAGTCATCACAGCAAAGGGCGCCTACTTTAAGGAATCTATAATATAAAACATAATTAAAGTTATTTTAAAATTTTCCGTTTGCTACATAATTCCACGTGTTCATTCACATTTTTGTTGCCTTCAGTGAAAATCTACGTACAATGCAAATACTCATAAACTTAAAGAAAACCATTAAATGAGAAAGGCATTCTAAAGCTTTTGACCGGTAGTATATATTTATACATACTGATTCCAGCACAGCTTGAAAAAAAAGTTCTCAAATGGTTGAGGTAACATGCATTGTGTATAATTTCCTTTCATGAGTTCAATGCTGTATAGGTTGAAATAGCTTAAAAACTGTGAAAATGAAAGGTACATGGTATCTTGTGGGACTCCAACAATTAGTGGATTAGCCGTATGCCATTTCTGGATAAGTTCATGCAAAAATACTCTAAGACCAGTAAGGTGCTTAATTTTACACGTTAAATCTCATCACACACCAGATGCGCCTGCTGAAGTTTGCTGAAAAAGAACAGATGGGTCCAGTTGAGTCATTGAAAGGTTCTTTAAAAGAAACTAGAACAAGCTAAGAAGGATCATCAATGGATCTGCATGTTTTTGATGTGCCTAACACACCACCATTGTGCATTAGCAGCAGTAATAGAAACATAAATATGTATCGCATTTGGGTATTATGTGACAGTCCAACAGAAAGTGGTGCATATTTGTGAAGTGGACAGACAATCATACATGGTTTTCAATATTTTATACAAGAAAAAGTCTGAAAAGTGTGGTGCGCATTTGTATTCAGTCCCCTTTACTCGGATAAGCCTAAATAAAATACAGTGAAACCAACAGTGCTCAAATATTACAGAATTAGTAAATAGTTTACCTCCATATAATTTAAGCTCAGTATGAATACAGCTTCTCTGTTTACGGACTGTTAATGGGTTTGTCAGATAACATTATCAAACAAACAGCATGGAGAACAAAGAGGACACCAGAAAGGTCAGGGATAAACATGGAGAAGTTTAAGCATCCCAAGCTTTGAACATCACACAGAGCGCTTGTGACCCCATCATCCAAAAGTTGAAAGAATATATCACTACTGCAAACATACCAAGACATGGCCACCCACATAAACTGACAGGGTGGTTGAGGAGAACATTAATTACTCTGGAGAAGCCGCAAAGTTGCACAGCTCAAGTGGAAAAATCTGTTTACACCAAAACAATTAGTGGTGCAATCAACTAATCTGAGCTCTAATGTAGAGAGGAAAGAAGAAAGCCATTATTGAAATAATGCCATAAGAAGTCCAGTTTGCAATTTGTCACAAACCATGTAGGGGACCCAACAAAGAAGTGAAGGAAGGTGCACTAGTCAGATGAGACTAAAACCCAGCTTTTTGACCTACATGCAAAATGCTACGAGGCATAAAACTAACACTGCACATCGCCTTGAACACACAACCCACACTGTGAAACATGGTGGTGGCAGCATCATGCTGTTAGAATGTTTTCCTTCAGCAAAGAGGGAAACTCGGCACAGTTATTGTGGACAGAATCATAAACTTAGAGAAATTATTCACTAACACTAGTAAACTGAAGTTTTTTCTTTAATTTGTTGTGTTTGTTTGTTACCATGAATTGTGTAAACATTTCCAAACAGCTAAATAACCCCTCAGTATTGTATAGTTATGTATCTGAAATCTGGTATAATAAGGATTGCACGGGATGTAAAGTGATGCCCGCTAATATGGAAACACATGGGCAACATATAGCTAGGATGACTCTAGTCTTCAGGTTCATCTAGTCTGCCATCCTCCCACCACTGCCCCTCGCAGTGGATGGGAGGGGCTCTACCATAGGCTGTCAGACATAAGCACATATCACTGGCTCGCCCAACCCAGCATCAGCCAGCTAACCCTGTAAAGCTGTCTTCCCACTCACAAATAATGCCCGTGCTGGAAAAAGGAGTGGGTTATTATGCTGCAAGCATCATGTTTCATCTTTTCATGCCACGGCAATGAAGTGGTCCACCTTACGACTCACTAACCCATGACATAAAACTACTTCTGTAAAGAAAAAACAGGAGAGACAGATTCGTAAAAATGATTAAAGGCACCAGCTGGAAAGTTGATACAAATTTCCGACCTGCAAAGGAAAAATAAACATTTCATTCGTTGACACTCACTGAAAGAGAGCTATTTGAAGTCTGCAGATGGAGCCTGAAATTGCTCTTTAGTTCTGGATAGAATTAATTGTCTTTAGTTAGATTTCACAGGAAAAAAAAGATCTCGGTCACATGTTCATGTGCAGACTAAGCACACACTGTGGAGTTGCTTTTTGTGTCAGCAGTCAGTCAGCAAACATACAGCCACTGAGCACATGTCCCTGTCAGGGATTTTATGTTATCTTAAGTGTTGATAATGTACAAGGTACAGAGATGAATTACAACTTTGGGGTCTGGAGAGCAGCATTCTGGCATTTTCTCACGGCAGAGACAGACTTCTTGGAGCTAAGAGGGTACATCCACTCTTTGCATCACTCTTCTGGTCGAATGCTGACCCTGAAAGCAAAGCTGTTGGGGTGAGAAGCTCATGGCGTAGCAGTGAAATTGAATTTTTCTCCATGTCTCAAGGTCCATTCTCCAGATCCAGAGAGACCTGGAGCTCCCTCATTATTTTACATCCTATCTTTTTGTACAGTTTCTTTTATCCCTGATTGTTGCTGATATACTTTATAAATCTGTTTGCTGCTTTCTAATTGGTTTGTATTGATTAGGCTATCAGGAAAACATGTAATTGAGACACTGGTGCTGAATATTGTAACTAACCCGCATTTTTCTGTCTTTTCTTTCTTCTTCTTTCTGACAGTATCACCATTAATCTTTATGAGCTTTAGCCTCACAGCTGTCAAAAAATAAATCAAGTGTTGACAATTCATCCAACCTGCCAAATATACTATTGGCGTGTAGAATTTGTGTGCATAGGACTAGATGTATAATACTGTACCAAAAATTGTGTTCAAGCAGTCTCTTGCGATATTGCAAACATTGATATGATATAGCTCTACACTTGATGAACCTTTTTGACAAGTGTTTGAGTCAAGGCTACTGTATTCACCTTTCTGCAGTCATTCCTCATTTTTACATTTCCAAAATGACATTTATGATTCAATACTGGTTCAGACTAACCTCATTATTTATCTTATTTTGCCCAAACAACATTCCCAGTGGATTCTTTTGTCTGTTTCAAAGAGGTAAAACATACTTTTCTCTAAAATACAAATTGTAAAACATGAAGTATAACAACATAAATTGTAATTCAGGCCTCTTGGGCTCCATATTTTGCCAGCCTTCCTGGCTCTTAGAAGTAGTAGAGTTACAGACAGCATACAGGTTGTCAGGGAAAAACTGGCCATCCCCAATATCTTTCATCCTGTGCCATGCAGCAGTAACCTCCTCTAATTGGCTCCTGTGGAATTTATTTTATCCCCAGTGACCGACTCCACGCATGCAACAGCCAGACAGGCTTTTGACCCCAAACACTTCAGGGTCTTTGTGACAACTATGGAGGAAGAAAAGAAGAGAGTAAAGACTTTGGATCTCAGAGAGTTCATGTTCTCACAACAGATCTCTATTTTACATTCAGACCATGATGTCACTAACAATTCATGCATAGGGAAACTAATTATTTTCCATCACAAAAACATTATTATAATTTAAAAGTGATTCAAAAAATACTCCTTTTGCTAAAAAAAAAACATGTGCAAAAACAGATGTGCAAATATGGCAAGTTTAATGCCTGCAGTTAGAGTGGGACCACAAAGATGTGTGCAATCACTAATCCCTGTCATTTTGGGTCAAATCCCTGCTTTCTTGCAGAACATAATCACTCTCATCATGAGAAGGAAGAAGGATTTTTGCTTCAAATTTCTGGCACTCATAAAATGTGACGGAAAAGGTAAAGCCATGGAGCAAATGTGCACACCTTCTGAATTACTTTTTGAGTTTGGACATTGTGCGTATGTTGCTCTTATGCCATTCAATGCATTGCTGCGTTGCTTGTTTACGAGACATAGAGGTTGGAGCTGTGATGCAGCAGCAGGTTTGGGCCACTTTGTTTATAAGCCAAAGCCAAGGTCACTGCCTCTGCCTTGGGGCCAACAGACAGGGGGTGGGTTTCCCCTGGGGACAGAGGAGGAGGTGCAGCATTGGAAGAGGAGTAGCATAATGTTAGGAGATATAAAAGATACTGGCTATTCCGCACTAGTGCACACAAAAGGGTCAAAGTTTCCCAGATAACCCCCCACCTATCAAACCCCTAGGGGGGACCTCTGACCTCTGTATTTCTAAGTCATTGGTGAAACGGGGGGTGAGGGGCCGGGGTACAAGGGAAAACACACCCACCCAGAGTCAGCAGTGACAAAAGAAGCCTCAGCCGCTGTTAGCTGAGTCAGCCAGGACAACAAACGCTGAGGCCACTACCACAAAGCAGAACAACCACAGGCTGAACTTGCAGGCCCTGCCTGTTCCCAGCCACTTCAACACCCCGAGCTGCACAATAGGAACTGCTCTGAGGCGAGAGGTACCCCCAAAACACACAAACACGCATGCAGCTGAGTGGGGGAGAGATGGCGGAGGCCCAAAGCTGCTGCCTGCCCATCACTGTATGGCCTTTTGTCTCAGTCTCTTCTGCTTATTGGCAGGATGATTTCCTGATCCCAGTTTAAACAATGTGGAAAACTGGACTGAGAGGCCCTGTAGTGTGTGTATGTGTGTGCATGTGGCTGTGTCAGGAAAATCATCTACCAGTGGCTTCACCTCTCTGCCCTTTTTCACGTTTTCACACATGCAAAACAAAATTTACGCCAACAAGTAGACAGGAAGAGGGAGTTTTGGGGCTTTTATGAGTGGATGCCGCAAGCCCTGTAAAGTGTTTTAACTGCACAATCTAGCCATAAAGGCTCTGTTAAGTGTAGTGAAGCGCGGTGACAGGGCAGTAGCAAGAGCCAGCCTAGTCAAGCCTGGAGTCACGGAAACACCAGCACACACTTCGGGGATGAAAGACCACAACTATTGCTTGTTCCTTTTGTTGAAAAGTTGAAGGATAAAGCTGATTTTGGTTTGTTGAACTTGAACCTAAACTTTACATTAGCGCAGTGTGTTGGTTGAGTATGCAGGTTTAATGAGGACAGAGTAAAGTAAAATACCACATTTGGACTGTAGTCGGTGTCAGCTAACCTTTGGTCCGGACTCTGCTCCGTCTCCTTTCACCTCTCACCTCTATTACTCTGGAATTCCTCCCTTGAGCCCTAAATGGAGGCAGAAGGAATTTTTGGCCCCCTATTCATTTGTTTGTTTAAGGATTGCTAGGGTGGTCTGAAGACCAACAGAGACCTTAACAACAGATTCCAAACAAGCAGCAGAATCAGAGAAGAGCAAAAACTGAATTCCAAATTTGCAAAGGGTATATATATATATATATATATATATATATATATATATATATATATATTATTTTGTCTTTGTTTTTTTCTTTTACACCTTATTGCTGGAAACAGCAATACCTACACAAATATGCAAGATAAACGCATTTAGAAATCTTATGAGACCAACAGGAAAGTCAATCAAGTTTGATTCTTCTTATTTTAGATTATATATAAAAAATATTCTTACCATCAGTTTAGACACATTTTAGGAAAGCAGTTCTGAATAAATGCTCACAGTGGGGAAAAAAGCAAGGTCAGAGTTCGTGAATGTCAGCACTCCGTACATCATTCGATGTTTTTCCTCTAGTGCATTTTAACTTTTACTTTTGAAGGTTCTACGTGAGCATCCATGTATCTTTTGTCATTATACAGCCCAGAGAATTCACATATTAGATGGAAACCACTCAGCAATTAGCACAGACCTTAAGGAATAAATGTAGTAATGGCTGTTTCAAAATGTTAAATATATATATCACCCTTCTGTTTCCATCTACCTCCTCTGGCTGCTTTATTTACCATTTGATGCCTTTTACATGAGGAGGTATTTTTAGAGCTTAAGGATACCCGTTCTGCTCCATGCAGCAGCTAAGCTCTAACACTTTGAAGCATGTAACCAAGTATTGGAACATATTTCTTCTGTCCATAGATAAGTCATGTTAGCTTACTTTAAGCAAACAGGCAACCAGTGTTCTCCTGTTTTGTTGTATTTACTGATAGATTTTGGGAAATAAGTTGACTGGAATTCATGTGAATCCTTGAAACAAGCGAGGACAGATGCCTTTTTGGTTTCCCAGTGTGCAATGTTATCACTTCTCTAATAAAACATAATTAGTGATGAATGCTTTTCATTAATATTTGATCAGCAATTAGCTAAATGACGTGATTTGAATCGTAATAAGCTTAGAAAATCTCTCTGAAGCCCTGTTTTAAACTGCATCCTATTCGACTCTGCAACATGAAGACACACAGCAGTCTAAAACAATATCACTGCAGTCTGGGATCCCTTGGTGATTTTCCACAGCTCCAAGGTCAATGATTTGTCATCCTCAAGAATAATTGAGATTCACAGGGCTACTGTCATGAAGGGTTTTCAGAGCAGCAGTTTACTCAGCTTCTTGACAATAAAATAACCCTCAGAGGACAAAGTAAATCCTTACAGGAAATGGAAGGATCTATGACGTTCTCAACTTATCAACACCACACAAAATCATGGTCGTTAAATTTTAAAGTTTAGGCCGAAAAAAGGCTTTATTATCAGGGATGCCGTGAAATAACTAAATCAGTGTTTGGTAATATTAGTGAGGAGGACACCTAGATGATTACGTTCCTTACCTTATTTACCTTATTAATGCTAAATCCATATCAAGAGTTATAATCTGCACTGTATTTCTTTTGTCATGATACGTCTCACTGCCATAGGTGAGGGTTGAAACAAACATAGACCTATTGAGAGCTTTTTTATTTGGCTCAGGTTATCCCTTCACTAGGACAGATTTTTCAACGCAAAAAAATCTGATTGCTCCCTCCAGTCAAACAAATTTGCAAAGTTTAACAACTGAGCAAAAGAAAAAATCAAAAAAATAGAAATATTTGCTAAATTTTAGCCCCATCCTCCAGTCTGAGGATGTTGGCTCGAGTCACCTCACTGCAAAAAAGTTGCTTTGTCTCAACGCTTCATCTCTTCACGAGGATAGTTTACATCAATGGATTGATGCAGTGTATCTTTTCCAAAATTACTTCCCCATTTTACAACATACTGAACCATGAATCCAAGCATCAATTTTCTTTATCTGCTCGGAAAATCAGGGTACTTCCCCATAACGTTGCCAGTCACTTACCTGGTGTGAAACTATTTGGTGGTGCTTGTTAGAATCTGGTGGCATTTATATAGTATCTGGTTGTTCCTAGAGGCCTATTCGATTTAAACAGGCTGCAAAGTAGCAGGTACAGTTGATGCTGGATATCAAGGATGACAAATAAATAAATATATAAACAGCTTACTACAAGTGAATTTATGACCATCGCATTGTCATATTTTCATCACCTCTCCATTTACCTGCTTTCCCATTCCTGCAATCCATTCTACAACACACTAATGGTTCAAAAAACAATTGGTTGATCAAGATTCTGCATGTAATTATTAACAGCCATTGATGCATTAGTTTGGTGTGGAATGCTGTAGATAGCACAATTCACCTACTAATTTTCTATCATGGCACACAAATTAATAAAAACACGTTTGTGCAGATTGGTAATAAGCTGTGGTAGCATCATTGTTACTTCTTTACAGCATGGTGCAAATAAATGTTACATCTTTAGTTATTAAAATGCACATATCGGAGATGTTATTCCCTGTTTGCCTCCTTGGTACAGAGCCAAAGAAATTGATTAAAAAATATTATTTTATCCAGAATCCATCTGAGTCAACGGCAGACAGATGGAGCGCTGACCACATCATGGTGGACTATGTGAGTCTATATCAGCTCGCATACCTGCCTCATGCAAGGTATGGGGCAGCCATAAGCCGTGTCCATATGCACCGAGATCCTGTGATGTTTGCATGACAGGAATACCAATGAGAGGAATGAAGAGAGAAAGAAAAATGGAGCAAGGACTACATTTTTAGTTTTGTAGCTATATGCAAAGACTCCTGCTTAAATTACAAAAAGAACATAAATATAGTGAGTATTATTTCAATTTCATGCATGCCTGAGAATAATCCCAACCATGTGAGAATAAAGAGGAAAAGCTAATCTCATTCAAGCAAACCTCAATTTTTAAATGTCAGTACAATATACGGCTAACCAATGTGACAAGAGAGACAATTTGCTTCCTTGTGAACAAAGGGGTGGTAAACGAGGGGTTAGGGGGATATTAGATTGAGAATGGACTCTGGCTGGCTGGGAGACAAAGAAAGCTACAACAAGATGGCAGGGATGTTGCTCCAGTGATCTTCGAGGCAGGAGGCTATGAAGGCAGTCGGGAGTGAGACAGAGCTCACCACAAAACAACCCCTGTCAAGTGATCTGACATCAATGCCACACAAATCACTTTCACTACCTGCACACGATAAACCATCCACAGAGCTTTAAGAAGTCAAATGTGACATATTTGAGTCCTATCAGGCCTGAAAACAAGCCATTTTAAAGAGACATATTTGGGGATTAAATCAACACAAATGAGACACTCACTGGTCACTTATTTCAGTCAGTTCTTTCATCAAAGCCACATTCGGAAAACCTCCATTATTTATCTGATTAGAAAAGGCTGACACTACGAGTTCTGTAAATTGTCTAAAATAAATAAGATGTCAAGCTAAATAATGCTTTTTTTTACTGTTACGTGAAGCTGTCATGGTGCGTTGCCTGGTGACGCAGTTTTTGCTGTGGGGGGATGGAGCAGAGGCCGGGTCCACTATACTGGGCTTGTCATTGGTATGAATGATAAAGAGCTTCCTGAACCTAAGCTAATGAGGAAGTCTTAGAGGAAGTGAGGAAGGGGGGGGAGACACAAAACGAGAGGAACCCACCATTAAAGAGATAACCTTTGGGCAGGAAAAAAAAAAAGTTTCTGGGACCAACTGCTGATTTATATGGGCAGCAGGGAGTCTGTCCAACACCAGCCACTAGCAGCGAATCCCCACAAACGGTTGTCAAGCAAATGAAAAGTGAAATTTAAAGAGGGTGATGGTGTGAAAGGTTGGATAGAGGCTTTATCCACTGGGTGGGCTATAAAGAGGGTTTAGTAAATCGCACCATGCACCATATCACAGTGATACAAGTCAGAGCTTTGTTCTGGGAGAAAACAAAAACACAGCAAATAGCACAAGACCACCTACATTTAAACGCAGTTGTATTGGAGCACAAACACACTCAAAAATATTTGTTTTGTTTTATTATGTAAAAACTTAGGAAAGAAAAAAGGAACAATGCATATTTCATATTCAAGATGAAGCTCATGCGACAATTTATTATAAGGACCTGCAACTTATGTTGAAGCAAAGAGTTGAAGGAAATTAGGAAAACCTCAGCAGCAAAGTTGCTGTCTCTGCTTATTCAGAATGATCTTTGTAATTCTGCTCCATAAGACACCACAGAGAGAAGTATTAAAGCCATTGTAGATCAAGGAAAAAAAACACGTGGCCACAGAGGAATAAATTTCTACCTGAACTCAGATATTTCTAGATCAATTTCACATATTTACAAGAAAAAGTAGTCTCTGATGTCAAAAAGTCATAAATTTGCAAGAAAAAGGGGATAATTTTCCATGAATAAAGATACATTTATGATATTAGAACTGAGATATTCTCTGACACTGTAAAGTCAGAAATGTGTCAGAAGCAAAAAACTCTGACATTTTTTACTCCTCCGTGCCCACATCATTATTTTCCTTTTATCTACAATAGATCTAATACTCTGTTGTAGTGACAATCCAGAGCCGGCCATAACAAATAAAATGAGTTTTTTAAAGCATCACAAATCTCAGACTTATTGGGTAACGATGGGTATAAAATTAGACGTTGACTGAAAGAAAAGTCTAATTGACAGATTCTTGGTTGAACTCATCGATACATAACAGTGCAATTTAGTCATTCTATACTTTGACTAAAGAGAGTGTATTACAGTCTGAGATATCAGAGGTCTGGGGTCAGAATGTGACTTCTGCTAATTCTCTAGTAATTCTAATCAATACAAGTCAAACATAAAAAAACAGAAACTGTCTTCTGAATGGAAAAGACCAGCTGAAACAGGAGAAATCAACCATGAAGTTTAATTTGTTTTTTTCAGTGAAAGAGAATTGCTCTCTACAGCTCTTAATTAACAGCTCTGAACCATTTAATTATGAAAAACGTTTTTCTAACATTATCTTTAAAGAATAAATGAGAGTAGCAATTTGACATTAAATTACAAGACCTTAAAATCATGTCTGATTATTACACCATTTAGAGCCATTGACATAACACTCAATCACTAGAAGAGCACATTAATGTCACACTAGATGACTGCATTAGAAAACCTCCACTTTATAATTAATTTTTAGTTAATGTTTTTTTAAAAACCACATAAATACCACACAACTACATTGTCGTGTGCATTAAGAGCACCTGAAAGCCCATTTTGATGTTTGGAGGCTTAAAAAGGCTACGACTATGTTTTTGGCAATATTTCATTTACCAGGAAAAACCTAATCCTACCATATACAATGGACAAAATATTTTGGTACCTCTGGTAGAGATGTGTAAAAGAGGTTAATTAATTGTATTTTACCTCATGCTGAAAATAAAACTGAAAACTCCAACTGTTAATTTGACTACATTTAATCGGTATTACTGATGGCATTATTATTGGTAGCACTGCTGTAATTTTGTACATCCTCTTTTGCCTATCAAACAGGTCTTGTTGTCTCCTAAAACATTCTATAAGGTTAGTGCATTCAGAGAGAGCGGTCTTTGACTCTTCCTCTTTGAACAATCTCTCTAGAGTTTTCCATGTGCTCTCTTCTTTTCTGCTCACCTTATAGGCTTTTTAAACACATTTAGGTTTGGAAATACCTAGAAAGAAGGCAGATTTTGCATCTCACATTTCTGTGCTGTTTTGGCGAAATGTTTTTGGATTAATGTCCTGCTGAAGGACCCAGTGGTCACCCTCTTTCAGTTTACTAGCAGACACCGACAGATTTTTATTTAAACGAAGAGCACTAAGCCCACAGCATCACAGATCCCTCAACCATACTTCATACTGGGAATGAGGCACTATTCAATGTATTCATTGTTTGTTTATCACCAGTGGAACCTGACATGGTTATTGCAGAGATGTTTAATCTCAGACACATCTGACCAAAGCTTATTGTCCCAGTTAAAAGTTCCAGCAGTTGTGAGGTAGGAAAGAAAAGGTTTATTTTCTGTCATTTTGCCACCCAAAACTCAGCCGGCATGCAACAGTTTTTATGAATACTTGTTGACCCTATTGTGCCACATTTTGCTGAGGTTCCCTCAAGCTTTGGAGATTTTCTTTCTCCTTCCTTACCACCCTCATTGTAGATGGTGGTCAGAAAATATAAGATCTTGTCCAGCAAAGTGGCCTGTGGCTGAAAGTGATGTTCCTCGTCATATCACATGTATACCCCCAAGGCATGAGTAGTCATGGATTACTAAAATCTGATCAAGTTAAAAAAGAAAACTATAAATAAACAAAAATTATTATTTTACATTTATTTAAAGGGAATGTTAGTTGTACCAATATTTGTGCCATATGGTAATATTTTTTTACCCAACTGAATAAATGCATTATGCATTTAAATGCATAAATGCATTAGAGCTAAGATTCTCAGTGTGAGAATATGTTTCTGTGATAAAAGACAAATATATTTTGGGATTTTCTATACAACTTAAACAAGCTTAAATAACTCAAATAAGCCAAATCATTGCCTGTAATTTGTTGATGCACAAAGCATACTGAATCTTGCTCCTACGACCGATTGAACTGATTTATGTTGCATTATTTCTTTTGACCTGTTTATTTTAGAAAGACTTCAAGATGCATGCCCTAAAGGTTACATGTTGTTTGACAGGACCAGCCATTGTGCTAAAGTGACTTTTCCCTTTCTGTCAGAGACATCCATGCTAACCTTCGCACCCCACGGAGCTGAAAAGCTATATCGGTCGCAGTGGCACAGCCGTTTTCTGTCTACACATAATCTATGAATCAACAGGCATCTGTGAGCCTTTGTCCATCTGTGTTTCAGAGACTACAGCTTTAACTTGGCACAGTATGGAAGAGTGCATTATCGCTTTAAGCTGGTGTGGATTGTGTATCCCTGAGGCCTTTGATTTCAAGCGGGGTGAAAACTTCATGCTGCGCAACGATAGATAAACCAGGCGGACAGAGCGTCATATTGTCTTACAATGATCTGATAGAAATGAGATAAAGATGACCCATGGCAACAAAAACTTGGAACTTAATGAGGATCTTGAATTTTTTCTAATAAGAAGTTCGGTCGTCAGGTTGGAGAAAATGCATCTTGATGCCTGTACCAGTGAGTGGGTTGCTAAGTTGCCTACAGCTTATTGCACTCCTACAAAGCAGTGGAGAGAGTCTCAGCAGGAGTTCTTGTTAAAGCTGCAGTCAGAGGCTTAAATTTCCAAGCAGCACCAGAGAGAAGCATCAGAAAGTTAATTAAACTCAATGATTTATAAATATTTAAATGATTAGCCAACTAGACATATTAAATACATTTACATGCACAGCAGTACTTAGTCAATTAGGGTTGGTCTAAAAAGTGACTATATAGTACATAAGACAACTTTTTAATTGCAATCTTCAAATTTGTACATTGCAAATGAATGCATTTGAAATAATCAGCTTTGATTTTGATTTGTAACTACAATGCTGACAAATTGTCACTCTTTTTTCTCAAGATACACAAAAACGCAGCATATTTAACAAAAGAAATAACAAAGGGTTAAACAGGAAGCAGGCAAATGAGCCACATGAAACACACAAAAAAACCTTAAGAAAAATAAAGTAACTTACTGGCTGCCTGAATGCGTGCTTTTCGGCTCACCACGCGCCCAAAAGAGTTCTGGGCCATGCACTCGTAGTCACCTTCATCAGATGAGCCATCAGACTTGGTCTTTTGGAAGTGGGCAATCAGAAGCGAGCCATTGATGAAGGTTGTGTAATGCCGTTCATGAGTTAAGAGCAGGCCGTTGCGCCTCCACTGCGTGGTGATGGGTGGGATGCCATGCACCTGGCAGTGGAGCATGAGCGGCTGCTCCTGAACAGCAATGATGTCGCTGGGCTCCAGCTTCAAGGAGAGTTCAGCTCCACAAACCCCACCTGAAGAGAGATGTACACACAAAAACAGATGTTAGAAATTTACTTTGAAACATGCATAGCAATTTGATAGATAATACACCTGTTTGTCCCCTAAAGTATTCATCTTTATTAGAGATTAGTGGTTTGACAATATCAGATCGTAGAGGATTACAACTTGTTGATAATCTTCTCCAAAACCAGAAAGATTGGCTGTTCACACTTAGCTATTTACATCTGTCCTTTGGCTTAAGTTTAAGGTTATTATGTAGTGAGAAAGGGCACCTCTGGAAAACATTCATCCCATCAATAACATATAATAAATGAATTTAAACTTATTAAAGCATTTACTCTCAATCTTAAATTTATAGTAATAAATTAAATTATACATAAAAAAAATGTCTGGCTGGGGTGGGGCTTTTGTCACCACTTGTGCCCTGTTGCTCAGGGACACCCTGAGCAACAGGGCACTTAACCTGAGTAGTGCTGTCATTTGCCTTTTGGAAATACATTTTCTGAGTCAAAACAGTTTGAGATCGACTGTACACTAAGTCTCAAATTTGTAAACATTTTTAATACATTTTACTTGTGCTTGACATAAGTTGAGAAAATCTATTGGGAAATGTTTATTGTTCTAAATTATGATTGTGCTGATTTTACATTAAAAACATCATAATATCATATTCTTGCCACATCACCCACCCCTAATATTTCTCACTCATTCTAATATTTTCTGCCAGGTCAGCAAAGCTGTGTCAAATCATTCTGTTACTATCAGTTACTATCCATTATATCTAAAATCACACAGAACTGTAGCTTTGATCAGACAGATTATAATTTATAATCTGAGTATGCCATTTTTAATAACTGTAAAGTATTTATTTTTCTCATGTTTTATTGTTCTTCCTTTACTGTGCTTACTTCTTCATTTTTATACTTTTTTACATTTGTTTCTGTATGCTTCCATTTGCATTTTATGCTGCTGCTGACACACTTGAGTGTCCCCACTTGGGACAATAAAGGATATTTATGTTTTAATCTATTCTGTTTTCACTGAGACAAACTAGAATGCTCTTTATGTTTCGGTAGCTGTTCACTAGTCCCTGCATCTGATGAATAAAAAGCCTTTTTTTTGCAAATTTTAGGCTACAGTCACAAGGGAATTCATGCTCTTTAGATTTAATTCATCAAGAGCAAGTGTTTTCCTGTAGTGTAACATATATCTAAACTTGAATTCTAGCTTTAAACTTTACTACAGGCAGAAGGTTTAAACAGTGGTCACCGCAAACACAAGATATTACTCTCACTGAAACTTTCCAGTGGGTTAATTGTATTGATGGTTTGAGTCCATATTAATGTGAGGAGATCTAATTTTGTGTATTTGGGGGTGTAAACAGCAAGGCATGACTTAGTTCTGTAAAAGAGCAGCCCAGCACGCTCTTTTGGCATCATATTTCAGCTGCTGATGGACTAAGCACCACCACTCTCTGCACGGGGCCCTGGAATCTGGTGGGATGGGCTATATGAGGGCAAAGGAGGGGGTCAAAATCAAGAACCCTTCGGCCAGATCCACTAACATTCCAAAAGAAAAGTACTACTCCTCAGGAACAGTCGACCTTTTCACCGACACACCCCTCCATGAAGAGCACATGTAAAAAGAAGTGCACAAAAAATGTCCCTCCATGATTGCGCTGTGTTCTTTCCATACGTGGTCCCCCCTTCCCTCCTTCTTTTTTCCCCTCAGAGAGCACGGTAAGTAAAATGGACCACAGAGACATCAGTGAACAAGGGGGTGGTGTTGGAGAAGTATTTAACCCTTAGTTGGCCTGATTCTGGCCTCAGAGGTCCAGAAAGCAAAGAAAGCTGTCAACTGATTACAAACATGTGCCAGACATGCATACATGGGGCTCATCGTTTTATCCAAGGAAGGACAGTTACCAATGCAAAATCCTTCTGGAAAAAATAAATGTTTACATTCTTGATGTTTCTTTGATTGCATTAAATTAAAGACTGACAGCAGACAATGACACTGCACCAAAGTGAAAATAATGTTACAGTGTTAGCGTGCCATTCACTAGAAGCACATTAAATAGCTTTAATGATTTTGTGTTTAACTCACATCTGAGTATCTTCCATTAACGGGGAAAATGTGACAGCACTGTCTTTCCTGACGAATAAAGCATGCTGCCCGACTGACCGGCTAATGCAAATATGAGCTCTGGGTAGCTTGAAGGTCATAAAAAGCATTGGGAGAAATGTCAGAGAAAATATAACTGAGCACAACAGCTAATTATGATGCAGATCCAATGACATAAGAAAACAATAAAAAGGTTACGGTCATCTGTAAATGGTGCGCTTTCAGAGATTGTGGGAAGAGGGGAGTGTGCAGATGGAGATTTGGTGCACAGCTGTAGAGAATAATGGCCCCAGGCACATGTTCACAAGTTTAAAGCTATGGAAGTGTGGATTTTTATGGTAAGATAAGCACAAACAAATTAACACACATATTGTAATGATGTTTTTTAAAAATACTTGATTGTCTGATTACCAGAAAAGCATGAGAAGGGCCGACTCAGTGTAGCTCAGGGTGGTGCTTACTGACCACCATTGAGAAATAGGTTTTGAGATTTGAACTATAGATTTACAGCTACAAGGCAGAAAAAAGAAAAGGAGAAGAGGACCGACTTTTACAAGTATGACGTTAGCAGGCAGTGAGCAAGGCTGAGAGAACAAGATACTGCACAGGCTCCTAGCAGGATGCAAGGTGGGGATATCATACCACCTGAAGGTGGATGCAATAATACAGTTTTAAGCTATTGATACCACGTTTAGAGGTTAGAAGTAAAATATGCAGGATTTTTCTCTTTCAAACTGAGGTTGCATTTCAAAATCCTTTTTTGTTTTAGGGTTTTCGAAAAACCTGAAAAGTGACCATGTATCTTTCAGTTGTTAATGTAAAAAAAACAAAAGCTACATGTGAGGTTCTGTCTTTGAATTTGATGAGAAATATCTAGCTTTGTTTTTGTCTTTACGTTTAAAAAAGAAACCGCCCAGACATCAAAAATGTCTTGAAATTACAGTGAAACTGTCTAAATGTGGATGGAAAGACTCTCAATCATGCTAGTTCTTTGGTTGGTTCACCTTTATGAGAACAAACACCATAAACTGATTACAGTTCGTATGATAAGTTTGCAGCATCTGCAACAACTTATGTTTTGGAAAGGTTTAATAAGTTTCTTTACTTCTTTGATTTTGATCCATTAATTGCTCCTAATTGCAAATAAAGAGGAGAAGCAGTATTATTATTGCTACATATAAGAAAAATATCACCTTTAGGTCTTAGAATTGATGTATATTAAATAACAACAATAAAAGAAAATCAGCATTTCTTTCAGCATGTTCAACAAGGGTTCTGTTTTAGTTTCAAGTTCATTAATCAAACTACAGAGAACCCTCAGGTTAAACGAGCTATTAAAAAGAGTCACATAACAACTCATCTTCTTTTGTCCAAAGCCAATTATTTCTGGCTAAAGGGCTGTGTTTATCCTTTTTCCGCAGGGGAACTATGCATGCTATGTTGATACTTATATTCTAACAATTGGCTCCTGCTTAATAAATATTTAATCAATACTCTTGTCTTCCCATCTTAATGCAAATGATTTTCAAAGAGTACCCTATTGTATATTCTCTGGCTATATCTGCTTTTACAACAGATATTCAGAGATGATAGTTCCTAAGATAATTGAATATTCTAATGCAACATAGGAAAGTGAAAGAATAAAGTTAATGAGCTGGAGAGAAAGGATGCCAGATGCTTCAGTGTTTACTTCCCAACCATTATGTTTTGCAGAGAATCAATTCTATAACAGTACAAATCTTAATAGCAGTATTCACAGTTTTGGGATTACTCTCGTTTCCATGAAGCTAAGGTCAGTTTTCTGGAGGTTACTTTAGATTTGGATATGAGTTTTAAAATCACAAATAAAAGTGTCCTAAACATAATTTTTCCAACATAACAAAGGTAAGATCATTTTTGTTACAAACAGATGCAGAAAAATGTATCATTGCTTTTGTCTCCAGTTGTTTCAATTATTTTAATGTCCTATTTGTAGGTCTCTCCAAAGAAACTATTGGACGATTTTAAATTTCATGTTCCTATCTCTATATATTGGCATGCTGAATCTGCATTATTGCACTTGAAATATCATATCCTACAAAATAATGCCTTCAAACAGACCTTTTATATTGATATTGCACACGTGGATATTGTAATGAAAATGCAATTTGATCTGTTGTGCAGCCTTAATCATAGGCCAGATTATAGTTACTGTGCTTTTCCTTTTCTATACAACTCTAAATATCAAAGTGAACCATTTTACAGAGAAGCAATGCACATCGGCTGCTTAACAATGCTGTTGTCACAGACTATTTAAATGGTGACTTTAATGATTCCTGCAAGACATATTGAATCACAAGCATCATAGCTAAATCAGTGTTTGCAATATTAGAATCACATAGGACTACTCTTAAGCAGGATTGGCAGACATATTTTTAGCGTATGTGTCTTGCATGCAAATAACAGATTGGTTCAGTTTTATGGGCTCTCAGTCACCAGCCCATAGCAAAGAATTGATAGTTGAGTTAGACTTGTGAATATATTTGGATAATAGTAGTAAAGATGCTATAGCTGATGGAGAGTAATGAGAACATTGGGATGTCAGAAAATAATAGAGTCAGTGAAATATTATTGTTATATTAAACAATAATATCACGGGTGAATTCTCTACCTTAATTTTAAGATTAAAGTGTTTTGAGAAAAACAACATGGAAGGAACCAAAACAAGCATGAAGTTCAATGAGAGCCATGAAAAAATATTATTATGAAGTAAGCATTTACTGACTGAAACTTCTCACCATGTGTTCACTTTAGTGATTTCCTCCATTTTAATTCGGACTTTCTATTCTTAGCAGATGGAATGCAGATATAAATGATACTGCTTCTTTCTCCCTTATCAACACTGCTTAAAATGCCATAAAATCTCCTTTATCTGAGCCTAATCTACTCTCTGAGACAGACGAGCACTTGAAAGAGCTTCATTTCTTCAATGCGCTGAGCAGATTGGAGCTGCATCCATCACAGGGTTGAGTGTGTGTTTCTGACAGTTTTTGTTCCCAGTCCTCCGAGCGAGCGAACATGTTATGAACCAGTAGCCTCTATGATTCCAGCGGGGCCCTTTGTGGATCCCTGTGTGGTATGCTTTGCAAATACTCAATACACTCTCCAGCCTTTTGAATTAGGGGCCCCCACATAGAGAGAGAAAGTGACTGTCATAGCGAACAAAGGGATGGAAGAGAAAATTTAAAAGGGAGTAGAGAGACAACCTTGACATTTAATCTGTACAAATATTCTCCCCAGCAGGCAATAACCACAGTCTTTTAATCTGTTCTTTGAGCAATAACCACTATCATTTCACCCAGCCATGGGGTGGTGTGCTCTAACGACTGAGCAGTCAATAAATCCATCTATTTTTGAAGTCCCCTGATATAAAAAACCCTACTTAGAAATCGGAACTTTTAAGTTAAGGAGAGACAAATGTGCCATAAATGATTTTTCTGATTTCCTTGAAGCATAAGATATAACATTCTAAAAGCATATGTTAGAAACTCGTGCATGCTTCAGCTTGTTATCCCACCAAAACAAGGAGCTGGCTGCATTAAAAGTCTCATCTGGATTTGAGTTTGCTCATATGAATTACTCATTAGAAGTTCTGAAAAATTCATAAATCACCAAAGAAGAAATTACGCAAATCAAGACATCAGTTCCGAGCTTTACACGGAAATCTGCAGACTGTATACAACCGGACAGCAGCCAAGTTCAGGGTTACACTGCGTGCAGAACGCCCAGCGTGCATTACGGTCCTTGCAGGATGGCAGCAAAAGGTTATCACATCCAACCAAAAACATCCTGTTCCAGTAATAGTGGTTGAGCGGCTTACCGATTAAAGCATTGAGAAGGATTCCCAAAAAGCACGAAACAAGGCATGGGCGCCGTCTGGATGCCATTTAAACACAGATAATACTCCAGCACTCGTGAAAAATTTCAGCGTTGATTGGAGGGAAGCAGTGGATTTAAACAATAAAAATAATAATAAAATGCAATTCAAGCGTCCAATCTCAGCTAAGACATGATCCGACCAACCAATCTACTGTTCAGTGGCTCACTGGGGTCCAAGACGCTCTCGCCATTTTAAGCATCAATGAAGAGTCTGTCAGCATCCCACAGCCTCTGTTTCCGCCTCACACACTCTGCTGTATCCTAAACGCTGCCTCTGTGCTGGCTGTGTGTTTTTTTTCTTTCTCTCTCTTCTCATCGCTTTCTCTCTCTGACACACACACCCACACACACACCCACACCCACCCACACACACACACACACACACACACACACACACAACACTCACACATAGAATCTGGATCAGCTCTCGGAACAAAAGAGCCTAGCCTACTGCTGAATGTTTCGCTCTCAACGCTTGAGAAATCTGCAGAAACAGCGTGATTTCTTCATCTCAGAGAGCACACAGCGAATAAAGGGCCTATATTACTGCTGCAGGTCGTATTTGCTATGGTAAAGGGTGGAAAAAATGGGGCTAAGGATCCTAACAAAATACATTTATTAAAGTGACATCATTGACCAAAGATAAGCTACATACGCTGCGTTGCTTCAAACAGTAACAACGCCATAAACATACTTTAAATAATGAAAACCGGTTATTAAATAAATAAAAAATTTCTTTCTAACATCTTTCAGTTGCGACCTCTGGTATCTTACGTGTGCAGACACTTAAATGAAATAGTAAGATGTGCCAGGTGATTGCATGTTTTATTAAAAGTTGTTGGTTTAGCACATGTGAACCTGACATGATAAATAAACCGGGAGCACCTCTGGCACTTTGCTGTAACAAAGCAGAGGTTGTTCGGTTGCACTCTACCGCCACCTGCTGGACAAATCACGCATCTCAGGTCTTAAGTGGAAAGGGTAAAGGGTTTTTGTCGTTATTCATGAAGCATCCAGACACTAACGTAGCCTGCAACGCTCATGCCATGCAGCCACAATCTCGTCCAATGATGTCCATGGCGGCAACTGGTTTTACTTTATTTTATTTATTTTTATCCAGCATTGCCATTTCTGGCTTACATCTATTACATTTACATTTCTAACTCATACATGGATTTTATTCCCCCCTGGCCGCTTTGCTGGAAATAATGCAGTCTGGGACACTGAGAATTTTATTTGGATGAAATACTATATTATTTTGTAGAAAGACTGCAGAAACAGCTATATTAAAAAAAAAAGAAAAAAAGAAAAGCACACAGAAAGGAAATGTTGTATATAAAATTAGTTTTTAAACATTACAATAAAGATATGTACAAGACCAAAACTTCAGGCTGTTACACAACAGGATTGTTTTACATGTTTCTGTAACATACAGAAAAATAGTTCATAAGTTTCAAAGGATTTTTATCGTACATACGTCTCATATGCAAAGAATCAATATTGACTGTGTTGACTTTTGTTACTTGTAACTTCTGCAATTCATTTTGAAATGCTGGATGCCCACTACTGGGTGACATCCTGACTTGTGTTCACCATTTCTTGGCTTATTTGTGTTTGGTGTTGATCGCTACATTCACCACAGTACAGTTTTAAAATCTCTGAGACATTTTATTTTTGCTTTTGACTTCTGAAACAGTTCATCATCCTGTTAAAATAAGCAGAGCACAAATTGTGTCTCAATTTTTGACAACTTGTGGAGAACATTTTGATCCCACAATGTATCAATGCCAGCATTCTTGAGTAGAATTGGGAGTAAGTTTACTTTCTTGGCCCAATTTAAAGTTACCCTCCTTTCACACAACCCAACAGGACACAAAACTCTCCAATTATTTTTACCTCTGCCTTCCTCCCTCCCTGTTGGATGGACTAAGGGGGAGTCAGGTTTACGCTAAACTGGCTCAGTTACGGTTGAGGTGCAAACACACCATCCATTTGTGCTACCTGTGCGACTTTTCTTTTCCAGTGGTAATTATCAGTCTGACAGTGAGAGGTACCTCCAATCCTTGTGGTTTTGAATATAACAATGGCCACCAGTGGGCTCTAGATGGACAAACTTTATCAGTTTATTATTTTACTTAGTACCCCTACCCATTCTAAAATGGCCAAACTCTAACACTCAGTAGTTTAATTTAACCTCCCCAACAACCCCGCACCATTCCAAACCCTTTGAGAAGTGCCTTGAGACGACATGTGTTGTGAATTGGCGCTATATAAATAAAACTGAATTGGGTTGAATTGAATTGGATGAAAAAGCAAAGGCATATAGAATGTCTTTGACTTGAAGTTCTTGATGACCTGGAAAATTGTTCTTCTTGAATATTCCTAGCAGCGGTTGTCTTAAATGTGGGGGCACTTTTGATGCACATTGATGGCTGAAAACTATCCTTTAAAGCCATCATCATTGCAATAACTCAGAGCTTTACCTGTGCTTATGATATGACTAGACTGAATAAAGTTGGCTCCAGGACAGAGATACAGTGAAAATGGCTTTTTATTATTAAGTAAGTTGTTTAAGTTCAAAATTTATGATAAGAAACTAGGAGATATTTGCATATAGAAACACTGCGTGGCTTTGTATGAGGGGCTCTGTAGATGGTGTGTAGACAGTGTAGAGGTGTAGACTCAAACATGAAAATACTCTGTTGGGCCCACAGCCATGGGTACAACATGAATGGCCAGTATGAGCTTTTCTGGAACTTTCAAAATAAATTGCATTAATCTACTTCCAGCACAGCTAGGCAAAAGGGGTAACAGCGAACTTTCCGTGATGTCACTGTCCAAATAAAAGCACCGCTCTTGCTACATACTGTCTCTTCCACACGGGTCCGTGCGGAGCTGGAAGGAGGGACACAGCGCGCTAATGTCTCTTTGCTGGCAAACAGACATAACTCTTCAAACTGGATCCAAGAGTGTCATAGGATCCCACGATCATATGCACTAAGTTAAGCAGGAATGAATTGATGTTTGTGTATCCCGTTTTCATTCATGAACGGGGTAATTAAGGTCCAAGCGTGGCTTGACTTTCTCTCTGAGGTCTACAGAATCAAACTGTGTTCCAGAGAGTTCCCAGCAGAGACTCTGTCTCTATGACACCGAGTGGAGCAGTTTCCCGGTCTGAAGGAAGGACAACGGGACCACATCACCATGGTTACAGCAGTAACGTGCAGTTTGGCCGGCCGACAGAGCGAGCCCCCCCACCCCACAGCTACGGAGGTTAGCTGCAGTTAACCCTTTGTTCACTGTGGATGCTTCCTTCAAACTTCATCGCCCGGACAACTTTTCCTCAGCACGGTTCACCTGAGAGGTTAGGTTTGGGCAGAGAGAGAAGTAGTTTAGAATGAAATTATCTAAACATTTTTTCGTTTTATGAAGTCTGGTTTTGTTTGTGTTGAAACTCCGCTATCTTAGTGCTTGCAGATTATCTGTTCAGCACATGTGCTCAGTTTGTGTGTTCTGTGTTTGTGTTTTTTTTTTTTTGTTTTTTGTTAAAGTTAAGAGAAACTTTATTTAAAGGGTGACTTTAAACACAGAAGGTCGGCCATAACGTGCCGTCCATGCTTATGCATTTTAACCCCTTTTATTAATGGTATTTTAAAAAGGTATTTGTGTTTTTGATTCTGATGATAAGCTATAAGCTTCTTTTGTTAACTGCTAACAGCTAAGAACACGTGCTTGCCTGCTAAAGATCGTTTACTCAAGAGGATTGTTAGTTTTCAATAAAGTAAAATAATATTTTCCTAAATATTATTTTACCAAACTTGAAAACTAAGTAAACACCATAAAGCCCATTTCTCCAGAAAGATTTGGTTCTTATTCAAAATATTTCTTTAAATATTATTTTACTCAATAAAGGCAGGTAATTAAACACTGTTGAGAATTGGTCATCCAGAAGTTTGGTTTCATTCAGCAAATCATTCTTAAAATATTATTTTATTAAAATAATATTTTATCTGATCTTGCATTGTGAATGGTTGTCTAAAGGTGTGCCAATTATTGCCCAAGTTAATTCCAAGACTAATTTAACTTCACTTCCAGATTCTTCAAGATAATCCTTGGTTTTCAAACATAAATAACATTGCATGGTAATGTTGCATCACTCTTTCGGTCATGGTTTTCAACCATCTTTGATCAACTTGTTTATATTGTACATAACAAATTAGTCTTCCTTGTTCTTTAATTCTGCTTGGTAGCTTAGTTGGATTGTTTTAGCATGATGAAGAGTTTGTTAATTGAAATATGTTTGACTTTGAGTTTACTTATTTTTCTTAATAAATTCTTGTATTTTAAGAAATTGTGTGAATTAATTCGGTGTGTGTGCAGCGTTTTGCTGTTCAATAATGTCAGAGCATGGCTCACCCTTTCGATTTTGTCCTAATGCCATCGCCTTATTGGGCTGGTATTCACAGGACAACCCTTAACAGACCGAAATATTATTTAATAAAATATTAAAGTATTAAATAATATATTCATATTCATAATTACAACTCCAAGCCAATCTTAATGTCTTTATTTTAAGGGTATGGTCACCTTTTCTTTGTTTTCTTGCCACCTTATTGAACTATTATTTGTTTGGTGAAGCACCAGAGGAACCCTACTACAATGTACCACCTAACCCTATATGAAGTAATTAAGAAGAGCCCCACCTTGATTACAAGACAGTGTTGCTTACACACAGATAATTCGTTTTACCAGCGATGCCTTAGGGTATCTACCGTTTCACTTTGTAGGGGTCTTTTATGCATAATAAATCATTTTACATGTGCTGTTCATCAGTAATTTATAAAGATTTAAAATTAAGTACCTTTCATTTCTATATTGGTTTTTGTGCACCTTTAATTGAGTTTCTATACTATGCTTTCAGTACAACTACAGAGTAACATCAGGATGTTACATGCTTTATTCAAACATATCATTCTGCGGGTCTGGGATTTGTGGCTTCCATTAAGTCGTATGCTTTTTGTTATCAGCTATAAACAGCAGCTGGGATTTAGATTATAACACCAATTATGGACGTCACTCATGTTTGTTTAAGCTGGTGACCCCTGCAGCCCATTAAGCAATGTTCACTCATCAAAATGAACAGAGGTTGGTTCTTCCGAACTTTTGGTGAGGCTGTTGGATATTTAAAATGGGGTGAGACTGTAAAGAGTCTTCTTTGCTGGAATAATGATTAACAACATAGGCAGCAATATAAACCATTGAATGTAACAAAGCATCCTTTTCATAATGATGATTTTCATAAGTAACTAGTAAGTATCAAAATAACTATAAGCAACAACTATCACTAAGATCTGTCTATTTTATGACCATAGGTTTAAAATTCTCAGATTAATTAATCATACAGCATCATTTAATGACTGAGTTTTATTTTCTGATACCACTTTTTAAACACACACATTTACAATTAAAACCAGATATTCATATCATATAAAAAGACACAAGCATATTCCTCATTCTCTGACAAGAATTCACACTAAACTGTTCTTGTTTTAGATCAGTAAGAATTACCTAAATTATTACTATGTGCTTAACACCAGAATAATGGAAGAAAGACTTTTATTTTTTTTTCTCAGCACACCTATTGGTTACTGTAATATTGGTCAGTTTCTCCAGACAAAACTGCTGTAACTGAGCTACGTTTGTAGGTCACCTTGCTCACACACACATGTTCAGCTCTAATTACAAATGTTGTATGGGACAGAGATCCCGGCTTTTTGATAGACACTATAAAACATTGACTCTGTCTCCCTTAAGCAACTTTGTATCCTAACTGATCTAAAAAAGGAAAACAACCAGTCTTTTTCAATGTCAGACAATGAGAAAAAAACCTGGGTCTTTATATCTAAATGCCCAACCTGCATCTTATGCTAGGGGATCTCGTAGTTCCATATCATCCAAACAAAGCAATTTGCTCTGCAGATCCTTCAGTTATCAAACTATAGTGTAACAAGCTGGGACAGGATATGTATTTAATTGGATATGAATCCGAATTTGGTTGGACAGAACTGTTTTAGAGTAACTTTTAATTAAATTTGATTCTACTTGATTGCATATGAGTTGGACCTGTTCATCCCGTAAAGAGCCTTGGTGTCAAGTGCTTTCCTTTTGTCTTTAAAGATTAAATGTTTCCTTTCACCTCGGTTTTCTAACAAGAACGCCTCAGCTTGACTCATCTATAAATTGCCACTAGATGGCGGAATAGTGATGAAATCCTGAGCCTTGATGTCTGCTCCTGTTTTGATTTTATCAATCACACACGTAGGTACCTCAATAAAATGTGTCCTGACTAACAAAGTCAATATGAGAGCGGACAAACCTTTTTAAAATGCTGGCACGCTTTCTGACACGTAAATACACAGATCGAGCACAGACTATTCAAATAAAGAAAAAAAAAAAAAAAAAAAACATCTTCACACATTTTTGCCGACGGAAAAATGGCATCGCCACTCCCCTTTATACGCGCCTTGTCTGTGTGCGCGCATGTGAGCCCAGCAAGGTACAGCTTTACAGTCGGTCAATATATGAGTATGATCCACTGATCACCCACCGACCTGATTAGACCCTCTCATTTCAGGGTCAGATCGATGCTTCTTGCAAGGTGGGTTGTCCATCGATACAAGGGGAAACGGCGGCACCGTCTCTGCCTTTCCTACTTTACTGAGAAGGTGAAGCCGCCTTTATCATAACGCCGTTAGCCGCTATGAGACGACTAACGGGGAAGGCGAAGGAGGAAACTTTGATCGAGCTACAGAGCGCCTCGGATTCTCAGATCGCAGGTGATTACGCCCATTGTACTTAATAACATCTTAGAATTTGAGTTTGCAGTCATAGTGAAACTGAAATGTTTGTGAATAAGGCTGGCATGTCCCTACCTGATGAGGTGAAGCAGGACGCTGCGTGTTGCAGTAGGAATCTTCAACCCGCTGAGCTGGTAACCCTACTTAAAATTAGGCCACTATACTGTAGCATATTCCCGTGTTCCCACGAGGATATCACATCAAGGTCAAAATAGGTTCACAGTTCAACAAATACACATCTTTTCTTGAAACTGATCTTTTCACAGACAGCATTGTGCTTGTGTTAAAACATGTACATTTTAAGTGTAGCCAACCCCCTTACGCATAAGGAGTATGTTATGTTCAGCCCAGACAGTGATAGATGTGTTACAATACTAGAGCTACCCATTATAACAGGGTTTCAGGAAGCTATCAGTGTGGACAGGGGACACAACAACCATCATGGCCACTTTAATTCTCCATTAAACATCATCACTAATGAACCCATTTGATTTCAGGGCTTTTTGTTAAGATGCAAAAAGTGCAACATAATTAGAATTGAGAAAAGTCTTCTCAGAGTCAGATAACACTTTGACAAAAAGTTGTTGCCATCAGTGGAAAACGCTGAGATTAAACAGACATTTTTGGTCACATATAATCTGTGTTTGTTGTCAGTGTGCGATGAGCGACTGACTTCTGTTTGTCATCAACAATAGGGAAGTAATTATATTTGAAAAATTTAAGACTGCATGCATCTGCAGTAAAGTATAAATAAAACTGATGATGGAGAAGAAATTTGTACTCAAAGGCCTGCTATGCTTTAAAATTATTTATAATAATGTATGACCTAATAAACCAGATGTCTAGAGTTTCGGATAATATGATCAACAGCAGCAAAACCTGAAGCACTCAACATGTCGATTACATGTTGATTTTAATTCCACTTTGTAAAATCTAAGTCTCATTTATCCAAGGTAAGTTTAAAGTCTTCCTCTGAACAACTCCAATAAGTCTGATGGTAGATTAAACTCCTAATCCAGTGTGAAAATACCCAAGATAGATAAAGGTCATATTCAGTTTTTTTGTCATTAAAAATAAATATTAACATCTAACCATTCTAGTAAAATCTAGTGAATTTCCTGCAGTTTTTTTAGAGAATATGAAAAATAAAACAAAACCTTTTCTTTCACTCAGTGACAGTAACATATTCATTATCAGGCAGTTGTGTTTGCCCTTTCAAAACCATTATGACAGCAGAAACTACCCAAATGTTTACATAACCAAGTTCTTAATATAGTGGATTGCTCCCTATAATATCACTGACAGCTTGAAGTCTTTTGTGGTTGCTGTAAACGAGGCACCGTTTTTGCAGAGGGTAAAGATGCCGATTTTTCAAGGCAATAAGCCTTCAGCTTATGTTCATTCTTATTCTGTCTTGCATGAACTGCAGGTTTTAGATCTCAAAGTGGCTCAACAATATTGAGGTCAGGAGACTGAGATTACCTCTCAAGAAAGTAAAATTTTCACTACTTCAGACAATGAGAGGTTGAATTGTCCTTGCATTTCTTAATATAGATATAGACAGACATATATATTTTTTATGTCCTTTTCCTGTTTTATAAAGTTTATCTACATTGTTCTGCAGATCCTTTGATAATTATTTTTGCTTTCACCATGACTGAATCCAGCAGCATTGACTTCAGAAACCTGAATGCTTGCTTGTTATACACACTTTTAAAAACAATTACAGTAGACAACAGGTGAGGAAAGTTACATTAGAGATCTATTTAAACCAATGTATATTAACTTTTGTGTACATTATCTGTCATGATTCTATCATTTCGGTGGACCAGAGATGCATGACGAGCAAAGATGGTTGGCGAGATGATCATTCTTTATTGCTGAGCAACTTACAACTGCCGGTGCCGGCCTAACTGGCGATCCAGAAAACAAAGTTCACAAATTCAGGTTACAGGTGGACCTGAAACAATAGGGCAGGTGATTAGGGTAAACAGACACAGGTGTGGACGGACAGGCAAAGAGGCTGAGACGTAGGTAAACCAAATAGGAGTAACAGAAACAAGAGGAGCTAGATGAGGACAAAAAATTAAACAAACCCACAGAAAACCAGAACAAATCTAAGAACAGAAATACGAAGGACAGGGCAGGAAATAAAACTTCAAAACTAAAAAAAAGGAGAAAACAGATCTAAACAGCAAAATCAAAACCCCAAAAAAACACAGAACATCGCAAACCCAAACAAATCAATAAAAAAACCCCAAAAACACACCTGAAGCATATAACTAAAACTTTCCTACCAGAAGTAAACAGAAAAAACACCTGACTAAATGAACGTAAACAAAACACCAAACCAAAACTCCACATCATGACATTATCAGGCCCCAAAATTCCAGGTTATGTAAAGTTTTAAACGGGGCCCATTGGGTTGGTTTTGTTGTCACTGTGATTTAAAAAGAACCAAAAGACATGTTAGATAATAAACGGACTGAACAGCCGATGAATGCGAGTGACAGAAATGTTTTCGTATTATCATTCATTTTCTCTGACATGAAGTTCTACTATTATGTGTAAACTTATCAGCACAACTGTATTCAAGTTAAAACATTTGGAGACTTTTGCACAAACAGTGTGATTCAGGTGATTAATTTATTTATTTTAGGTTTTTACAACCAGCTTCAACAAATCTTAATTGTACTGTAAGGATAATTACCTCCATTTGTCTCTACTGTTTTTTTTAATAAATAACAATCCAAACCATTGGGGGAGCTTTTGGGATTTTTTTTAATTTACTATTTTGAGCTGGTTCAATACTGAAGTGAATTAAAGCGTGCTTAACAGGAACAAAATCTCTAGGTAAAACCAGTTTAATTATCCTGTACTTTTACAGTCATTCAGCATCTTGGTTGTCATATGAGGAAAGAATATCCATCCCATGGTTTAATTAATGAAAATATTTTTTGTCTGTTTCTTTGACATTTTGGACAATAATCACAGATTCAAAGTAATCAGGTTCAACCCATCCTGGATTTGCTTCAAAAGCTCAGTAATTATCTGGGTAAATGAGCTCTGTATTAAAGCTGATTATATTAAAAGAAACACAAAGAAACCATATTCCCAACACTCCTGATGATTCACTCAGAGTTCAGTGAGCATAATGAACTCTTCAGCCAACATTTTATGTTTTAATTTTCATCCACCTACTGGTGTAATTGCTAGTGGAGACAGGTTTCTTAATTATCGTTGGTGAGGTAATAAACTATTCCTGCTCTGCGGAGGCGTTGTTCAGGCTCTTATCAGGACAGACCTTCAGGAACGTGCCAAAGGGGAAACAGAGAGGAGAGGAAAGGCTCTGTCTTCACTTGTATGTTTGAAGTGTGTTACCTTGTTCACAGCTGTCCAAACAGTAATTCATTGACAGCCATGACTATATACATGTAACATATTGTACAGACAAGTGAGCACTTAATTAACTCGGGGAATTATTTTCCTAAACCTTAAATAGCTAAATGTAGCTTTCAACTAGATGTCACCCGCATTCCAATTTTAATAAACTCAAAGGCTTTCTATACTGCTGTGCCAGATTTATTGCACCAGCCAGGAAGTGAAACACATTAAGTGGCTCTTCTCTTGCTGGTAATAATGATGACTTATTATTTTCAAGATTTGTGTTCATTTGAGCCACTAAAGTAATCTTGATGTCAGAGGTGTAGCAGAGCAAACGAGTCGCTATGGAAACAGGCGTTGTAATTTCATTATCCCAATAGATAGAGCCATGACACAAGAAGAGACGGCAAAAGGAACCAAGATTTCCCCTCTGCGAAAGATAGCCACAGTTAAAAGGTCTGAATTCTCTGTTTATGTTTCCGACTTGAGTAATAGAAATGTATTTCAAACAGGCATGAAAAGGTTTCCGATTTACCATAGTTTAAATATGATTTAAAAAAAAACAACCGTAAATGTGTGCATCATTACAGGCAGGGGTTAGGTTCAAGGTAAACCACAGTTTTAAAATCTCAACAATTTTGCATCATATGATTACCGTGGTTTAAAATATGTTTAATAAAATCCCAGAGGCAACACAAGGATTTTTCTGTTCATATAGAGTAATTCTCACCTCGTCTGGCCTTTTGGTGTTTCATTCAGCTGCAGCCATGTCATGGCCAATGGACAGGAATTATAACAAAAAATAAAAAATCTGAGATTAGCATTTCAATATCAGCATTTTAGGAATAGCTAATATTTTAGCAGCAGCAATAGTTGTTGCATTTTTTTTTTTAAACACAATTGCATTACTCATGCTATAATTTTTTGCTTATTCTTTTAATGCAGTAATGTATGTATTTAAAGTTATCCCATATGGACCTATATCCAGTCATACATCATTCTGATTAAACTGTTTTTCGGGAGAAGCCAGCAACAGTGCAAGGTTTTTTTTCAGGTGTATATAGTGGCGTGTGGCTCTCCCTTAATCCAAAATTTAGCTTTACAGAAAATATTAATAAAAACTAACAACATCCATCTATTTTCTATACCCGCTTCTTCCGAACAGGGTCGTGGGGTTGCTGGTGCCAATCTCCAGCGGTTTAAGGGCGAGCGGCCGGGTACACTCTGGGCAGATTGCCAGTCCATTGCAGTGCCACACAGAGACTCACAGGACAAACAACCATGCACACACCCATTCACACCTAAGGGCAATTGAGAAAGACCAATTAACCTAACAGTCATGTTTTTGGACTGTGGGAGGAAGCCCGAGTACCCGGAGAGAACCCACACATGCACAGGGAGAACACCTTCTTGCTGCAAGGTAACAGTGCTACCAACTGCGCCACCATGCAGCCTATAAACTAAAAACAATTTTTAATATAGAAATTTTGGCTTACTGAAAATCATTTATGTCCTGTACATTATAGCGTGGCTCTCTGAGGTGTTAAATTAAGCTCAGGTTTGTTTGATAGTGGCCTTCAGCTTGTCTGCATTGTTGGATCTGGTGTCTCATTTTCCTCTTAATAATACTGAATAGATTATCTGTGGGGCTCAGGCCAAGCCAGTTGGCTGGTGATTCAAGCTCAGTCATACCACGGTCATTTCGCATTAATTTGGCAGTGTGGACAGATGCCAAGTCCTTCTAGAAAATAAAAGCAATATCTCCATAAACAGCAGAGGGAAGCATGAAGTATGTTGAAATGTCCAGACAAATGTTTGTGTGCGGTGACTCCAGCTGCAGTCCACATTTTGTGAATCTCCCACAAACTCTTGAATGGGCTTTCATTTACATTGCTTGTGCCTGTTTTTCTCTCACACTTTTTTCTTCCACTCAACTATCTATGAATATGCTTGGACACAGCACTCTTTGTAGAACCAGCGTCTAAATCAATTACCTTTTGTTGCTTACCCTCCATGTGGAGGGTGTCAGTGATTGTCTTCTTTGAAACTCTCAAGTCAGCAAACTTCCACGATTGTGTAGACCATAACATGACTGTAAAACAGTATTTGTGTTAAAAAATATTTTTATTTTAACTTACGGGGAAACTAAATGATGGGTTTTCATTACCTTTAAATCATATTTCTTTAAATAAACAGAAAAAAACATCCTTAAATATATCACCTTGGGTAATGAATCAGTATTTAATAATTTATTTCAGTTATTCAATATGAATTGCATTACTGAATAAAATTATGTTTTCATATTTACATTCTAATTTATTTCGATACACTTGTAGAATCAACCTTAGATCAGAACTTCCTGGCTCGTCCATTTCTACTTTAACTTGTTTGTTTTGGATTCAGTGCCATAGACCATGAATAAAACAATCATGTTTAAGGCCATTAAATTATGTTTTTTATTTATATGTCAATTACTTAGAAAGCCTAGTAGCCTGAAGCAAAAAGGTTCTTAGTGCACAGTAGCTCTTTAAACATGTTTTCTGATTTAGTTGTCAGTTAATAGACACCAAGATCATTCTACATTCTTGTACTTATTTTAAATCATGCGATTTAAGCTTTCTGTGTTGCCGATTGTGTAAAACATTTTTTGTTAGAATCCTTTGCCCTCAGACTCTGCCTACTTAACTGACTAATGTTTTGCTTCTAGTGTCATGTTTTACATGAGTTGTACTGTGATAAATAAGAGTGACACATTATCCTATCCATTCCTAATTCTGAAAAATTCAGGAAATGTTTCTCTTTGGGTCAGCAGTATTGTGACGATAAGAGAGGAAACTGGTATTTCTGGGTTAACAGGAAAGCACGAGTCAGACTGTTTCAGTTTTATTTGCTAATTTTTCAAAGTTTTATTTGATCTTCATGGTCAAAATCTCTACTGTGTGCTATTCCACTAAGTGGAATAAGTGTTGGTTGTAAGTATAAATTTACAACCTGATTGTCCATTTTGGAACGTCTTTCAAAACTCAAAACATTTAGCTTTATTTATAAAAAAAACAAACCTTTTTTTTTAAATTGAGCAGTTTATCTAATTTTCTTTGTGAACTTAGTAAGGAGGCTTCGCAGGAAATGTGGTGTGTAAGATAGAGATGATGTCTTGTCAGAGAAGACATAGCGCTGTGTTTAAACTCAGGATGTTGTGGCTTCGCTTTGACACAGGGTATTATATATCTGCTAGGCTCCTGTGAGACCATCTGGTATTATTCAAACCAGCTTAGAGTAAAGTTGTAGAGCAAAATGTGACATGTTTTCCCATCTTCCCCTGAGAAAAGCCTCATGTTGTTATAATTTGTTGCTGTGTTTAGTTACACCACATTTATTGGAGTGAAAAGACACACAACTATCGAAAGCCATTAAAACAAAATGATGTGCTGGTTTGAGTGAAGTAAGCACCTATTCACCCTGCCTGAGTCATAGTGAAAAACAGCATGCTCTGCAGCTAATGAAAGTGCCATAGAGCTTTTGCTTCCCGTGTAGTGGTTTGCCAAAGTGGAACTGCTGTACTTATGAACCTCGTCCTGATGCTCTTTTAAATAAAATAGTTCTTATTCCAGTTTATTACTAGTTCCTAACCATTTTCTATCTGTCCTTTGAAGATGGTCCTGCTGTGCTGACTGCATTCAGGATTAACTTACACTCAGGTATGGGCAGATCAGAGGGTTTCTGTCTTGCTTTGCTGTCTGTTCTCTTGCCATCATATGATGCCATTTCTCCCGTTATGCGTTGTTCACACATTGTGCTGAACTCTCATCTATGGCATACCTTATTGCTGTTTGTCGATGCATTTTTGCTTTGCTGTTTTCAGGTCATGGAGATACAAATGTCTGCATGTGTGTCTGCTTTATATCAAAATCCATTATTGGGCTTCTGGTTATTTGTGCTCATCCCTCTTCTGGTTGTTTGTGCCATCTCCTGTGTTTATGGCTAAAGCAACAGTCCTGCAGTGGTGCATGTAATCATTTGCCTAGCTCCAGCAGAATGGGTGTGTCGCAAGATACACTCTGGAAGGGTGTCCAGTCCGTTTCAAAAAGAGATAAAAGAGATAACCAAACCATGCATGCACACTCATACCCAAGGGTCTGAAAAATTTTACTTCATGTATTTAATGACTGTTCACAAGCGTACATGTTTAACTTAGAGGATAGTTTTTTTAACTGATATGAAAAAAAACTGACGGGTTAAATCCAAAATGCAGTGTTTAATTCTAAGGAAATAGTTAATGTTACAATTTCATGTGATTTAATATAATAAATATCTTTAAATTAATATGTATTAAGGTATATCAGGAACAAATGATATTTACATCAATACATTTTAATTAGACCTGTTATTAGGTACACAAAGATGACTTTACCTGGGGAGGGTGTAAGCAAATAAAGCATTAGCTTTATTTTTGTACACATTTGTAGAAAATACTTCTTATGTGTAAATCCCTAGGAGTGTAATTTTTCATCCTTTTTTCAGAGTTGTAAATAACTTTATTGTGAAGGAACCTTTAAAATTAATCGCCAGCTTTAAAGCCACCCCAGAGCACCAACACAAATGAAAACAACCGACTAGTCACTGCCAAATGTCTTGAAAAATGGTTGTGACTAAACATGTGCCAGACACTGGTTTAAAGGTATTTCACAATTTTTGGTATTGTTGTTCATACTGTTTAAAGTCTCTTTAGTAAAATGTCAGAGAAAGGTCTGGAGTAAGCAGACTTTGAAGCTGTCAACTCTCCCTTCTTTGTTTCAGCGAAATATGGCACCAATCCCTCTCACTTCTCTTAAGGAAAAGACAGCTGTTCCTAACTAAGTTCTAGGCTAGAAAAACGAGTCACAGCTCATTAAAGTTATTAAAATAAAGCTCTTTTGAAACTAACCTCAACAAAGGAGAGAAATAATCAAGTGAAACTGAAGAGAAAGGAGCAGGGCAATGTGACCAAAACAAGTACAGAAAATAGAAAATAAAGGAGCACAGATAAATAATATTTAAAACAAAAAGGCCAGGAAAGTGAATTTTAATTAACTGATGTTAAACTCTAAACCTGTCAAGGCGATAATCAAGTACTTATTATTCTAAGTTGCACAATAATGTACCATTGGAGTACATGACTTGGTAAATTACAGTACTTGTTGCTGTATCTTGCTGTGTATTTACATATAGCCGGGTGTTTCCAGTGTGAAATAGATGTCAGTGAATACAACATCGGTTTGTCACAAAAATAGTAAACTGATGAAGATGACCCACACTGAGAGATGCTGGCTCTCTTTCAGAATATTTGTTTCAGTGACTCATTGGTGCTACACTGAAAAAGGACTGTAGTTTATACATGCTGAAATGTAAAATGTAACTACTGAGCTCTATATGGATCCACAGATGCTGTAGTGCATTAAACTTTGCTCTGCTGTGGTTTTGCTGGGAGGCCTGATGGATTTACTTATGTGAACCACTGCCAATGCATTCAATGCAGCAAATCAGCTCCTTCTTGTTGCAATTTATGTCTTGGCACAAATGACCCCCTCCTTTGAAAATGGACTGCAGATCTCTTCCACTGAATTCTTTAATTGTTCAGAATTCAGTATTACTAATACTGATAATACTGATACTGATAATACCGTCATCTCCCTGGCACTTTTTGTGTATCTGAAACAACACATTAACATCCAGGTGTTAATAACCTTGCCCCAGTGGTGATTAGTCAAATGATTTCAAAGCCACCCACGGCAGGAGTCATAGCAAGGAGAGCCGCAAATATAGATTTATAGTTTATAGTTCAGTAGGATACAAGACATCCCAGATTTGAAATAGTTTTCCACCAGTAATCAAACACTTGACTAGACTTAAAGCTTTTACATCTTATGGGGAAAATGGCTCAAACAGAGACAAATATCTTAAAGCAGCAGTAGGTAACTTTTGTAAAATATTAATATTAATATTTTTGTTAAATCTGTCACTATGTCCTAAAAGTAGTATATGAGACAAATGAAAAAATCAAGCTCTTCTGGCTCCTCTCAGAGGTCCTACTGCTATTTTCCAAAATACACCACTCTAGGTCAGAAACAACCAATCAGAGCCAGGAGGAATGTCTTAGCAATGTCAATCACGCTCGTGTATGCGCTGCTCACATCCCTCCCCTGGACAGCGCGTACTGTCGTTCAAGCTAAAGATTGCCAGTTTGCTGCAGCTGTGCAAATGGTGGAGCAACAATTTTACAGGAAAACTGCCTATTTCTTGAGTGATAAAAAGGAAGCAAGCTAGAATACAAAACCGACACAAGAGAAATAATACAAACATAATCAAACACACACTACAAAATGGAAAAACCATAAAAATCAGAACGATAAATACATAGCTCCCTCCAGCAGCATCAGCCCCTTTTCTTGACATCATATAAAACAGCCATTGCCTTGTAACTGGACACTGTGTTGCCTCCTCATGCAGTTGTAATGCTGAGTGGCAAACTCTAACTGCACTAGAAACATATCAGTATGTTTTTTTGTATTTATTTATTGACTTTTACAAGAGGTGAATTATACCGTAGGTCTTGATGTAGCTTACTCTGCACTTTATTTTGAATGCTCCTTTTAACAGCAGAAAATCAATTTCTGCATTTTCCTCATGTACTCGTACTAGTACTCGTACTCGTACTCATACTCGTCGTCTTCCGCTTATCCGGGACCGGGTCGCGGGGGCAGCAGACTAAGCAGAGACACCCAGATGTCCCTCTCCCCAGACACCTCCTCCAGCTCCTCCGGGGGGAGCCCAAGGCGTTCCCAGGCCAGCCGAGAGACATAGTCCCTCCAGCGTGTCCTGGGCCATCCCCTGGGCCTCCTCCCGGTGGGACATGCCTGGAATACCTCCCGAGGAAGGCGTCCAGGAGGCATCCGATATAGATGCCCGAGCCACCTCAACTGTCTCCTCTCGATGTTGAGGAGCAGCGGCTCTACACCGAGCCCCTCCCGGATGGCCGAGCTCCTCACCCTATCTCTAAGGGAGTGCCTGGCCACCCTACGGAGGAAGCTCATTTCAGCCGCTTGTATCCGGGATCTCGTTCTTTCGGTCATGACTCAAAGTTCATGGCCACAGGTGAGGGTAGGAACGTAGACCGACCGGTAAATCGAGAGCTTCGCTTTCGGCTCAGCTCTCTCTTCACCACAACGGACCGGCACAGTGCCCCCATTACTGCGGCAGCTGCACCGATCCGTCTGTCGATCTCCCGCTCCATTCTTCCCTCACTCGTGAACAAGACCCCGTGATACTTGAACTCCTCCACTTGAGGCAGGAACTCTCCTCCAACCTGAAGAGGACAAGCCACCCTTTTCCGGTCGAGTACCATGGCCTCGGACCTGGAGGAGCTGATCTTCATCCCAGCCGCTTCACACTCGGCTGCGAACCGCCCCAGCGCATGCTGTAGGTCTTGGCTATAGGGGCCCAGCAAGACCACGTCATCTGCAAAAAGAAGAGACGAAATACACTGGTCCTCAAACCAGACCCCCTCCGGCCCTTGGCTGCGTCTAGACCGGTGACAAAGGGCAGCCCTGCCGGAGTCCAACATTCACCGGGAACAGGTCCGACTTAGTGCTGGCAATGTGGACCAAACTCCTGCTCCGCTCATACAGGGAGCGGATGGCCCCTAATAAAGGGCCCCCAATTCCATACTCCTGGAGCACCCCCCACAGGGCATCACGAGGGACACAGTCGAATGCTTTCTCCAGGTCCACAAAACACATGTGGACCGGTTGGGCAAACTCCCATGAACCCTCGAGTACCCTGTAGAGGGTATAGAGCTAGTCCAGTGTTCCATGGCCGGGACAAAAAACCACACTGCTCCTCCTGAAGCCAAGGTTCAACTATCGGCCGGACTCTGCTCTCCAATACCCTGGCGTAGGCCTTACCAGGGAGGCTGAGGAGTGTGATCCCCCCTGTAGTTGGAACACATCCTCCGGTCACCCTTCTTATGAAGGGGGACCACCACCCCAGTCTGCCAGTCCAGAGGCACTGTCCCCGACCGCCATGCAATGTTGAAGAGGCGTGTCAACCATGACAGCCCTACAACATCCAGAGATTTGAGGTACTCAGGGCGGATCTCATCCACCCCCGAAGCCTTGCCACCGCGGAGCTTTTTAAGCAGTATTTTCCTCATGTCACATCAATAAATCGCCTTTACACTTCACATTTTCATCTTGCATGGAAAATCTTGTCTCAGCTTCCTCCTAATGATATACACTATGTATACACTATAATGTCCAAGGTATTGGGTTATTGCTAAAAATACCATTTTTAATGCAAAGGCTTTAATATGGCATTCTCCCACTCTTTGATGCTTTTACAGCTTTAGCTGCTCTCAGAAGGCTGTCTACAAGATTCAGAAGTGTGTTTATCGGAACCTTTGACCATTCACATTTGTAAGTTTAGGCACCGATGCTGGATGATGTCTTCTTTTTCCACACTCATTCATGCCAAGCTTTTTCTGTCAGGTTGTGGTCAGGATTCTGTCCAGGCCATAGAAGTTCTTCCACACCAAACCAACTCATTCAAGTCCTTATGGGACTTATGGGACATTTGACTGTGAAATATTCTAGATACACAACTAGACTAATTGTTGAGATGAATGAAATATACTCATTGAATTCTTTATTCCGTACAAAGTTGAATGTGCTGACAACAAAATCACACACAAATCATCAATGGAAATCAAATTAATGGAGCCCTGGATTTGGAGTCACACACAAAATAAAAGTGGACAAACACACTACAGGCTGATCTAACTTTGATGTAATGTCCTTAAAACAAGTCAAAATGAGGCTCAGTATTGTGTGTGGCCTCCACGTGCCTGTATGACCTCCCTACAACGCCTGGGCATGCTCCTGATGAGACGGCGGATGGTCTCCTGAGGGATCTCCTCACAGACCTGGACTAAAGCATCCGCCAACTCCTGGACAGTCTGTGGTGCAATGTGATGTTGGTGGATGGAGCGAGACATGATGTCCCAGATGTGCTCAATCGGATTCAGGTCTGGGGAACGGGCGGGCCAGTCCATAGCTTCATTGTCTTCATCTTGCAGGAACTGCTGACACACTCAAGCCACATGAGGTCTAGCATTGTCCTGCATTAGGAGGAACCCAGGGCCAACCTCACCAGCATATGGTCTCACAAGGGGTCTGAGGATCTCATCTCGGTACCTAATGGCAGTCAGGCTACCTCTGGCGAGCACATGGAGGGCCATACGGCCCTCCAAAGAAATGCCACCCCACACCATTACTGACACACTGCCAAACTGTTGAAGGATGTTGCAGGCAGCAGATCGCTCTCCATGGTGTCTCCAGACTCTGTCACGTCTGACACATGTGCTCAGAACCTGCTTTCATCTGTGAAGAGCACAGGGCGCCAGTGGCGAATTTGCCAATTCTGGTGCTCTCTGGCAAATACCAAGCGTCCTGCACAGTGTTGGGCTTTGAGCACAACCCCCATTTGTAGACGTCGGCCCTTATTACCATCTTTATGGAGTCGGTTTCTAACCGTTTGTGCAGACACATGCACATTTGTGGCCTGCTGGAGGTCATTGTGCAGGGCTCTGGCAGTGCTCCTCCCGTTCCTCCTTGCACAAAGGCGGAAGTAGCGGTCCTGCTGCTGGGTTGTTGCCCTCCTACTGCCTCCTCCACGTCTCCTGGTGTACTGGCCTGTCTCCTGGTAGCGCCTCCAGGCTCTGGACACTACGCTGACAGACACAGCAAACCTTCTTGCCACAGCTTGCATTGATGTGCCATCCTGGATGAGCTGCACTACCTGAGCCACTTGTGTGGATTGTAGAGTCCGTGTCATGCTACCACAAGTGTGAATGCACCACCAACATTCAAAAGTGACCAAAACAGCTAGAAGGCATAGGTACTGAGAAGTGGTCTGTGGTCCCCACCTGCAGAACCACTCCTTTATTGAGTGTGTCTTGCTAATCTCCAAAGATTTCCCCTGTGGTCTATTCCATTTGCACAACAGCATGTGAAATTGATTGTCAATCAGTGTTGCTTCCTAAGTGGACAGTTTGATTTCACAGAAGTTTGATTTACTTGGAGTTATTTTGTGTTGTTTAAGTGTTCCCTTTATTTTTGAGCAGTGTATATATATAAAATATATATATATATATATATATATATATATATATATATATATATATATATATATATATATATATATATATATATAGTAATTTATTAGTATGGTGTGGGGCCTCCTTTTGCGGCCAATACAGCGTCAATTCATCTTGGGAATGACATATACAAGTCCTGCACAGTGGTCAGAGGGATTTTTAAGCCATTCTTCTTGCAGGATAGTGGCCAGGTCACTACGTGATACTGGTGGAGGAAAACGTTTCCTGACTCGCTCCTCCAAAACACCCCAAAGTGGCTCAATAATATTTAGATCTGGTGACTGTGCAGGCAATGGGAGATGTTCAACTTCACTTTCATGTTCATCAAACCAATCTTTCACCAGTCTTGCTGTGCGTATTGGTGCATTGTCATCCTGATACACGGCACCGCCTTCAGGATACAATGTTTGAACCATTGGATGCACATGGTCCTCAAGAATGGTTCGGTAGTCCTTGGCAGTGACGCGCCCATCTAGCACAAGTTTTGGGCCAAGGGAATGCCATGATATGGCAGCCCAAACCATCACTGATCCACCCCCATGCCTCACTCTGGGCATGCAACAGTCTGGGTGGTACGCTTCTTTGGGGCTTCTCCACACCGTAACTCTCCCGGATGTGGGGAAAACAGTAAAGGTGGACTCATCAGAGAACAATAGATGTTTCACATTGTCCACAGCCAAGATTGCGCTCCTTGCCCCCACTGAAACCGACGTTTGGCATTGGCATGAGTGACCAAAGGTTTGGCTATAGCAGCCCGGCCGTGTATATTGACCCTGTGGAGCTCCCGACGGACAGTTCTGGTGGGAAACAGGAGAGTTGAGGTGCACATTTAATTCTGCCGTGATTTGGACAGCCGTGGTTTTATGTTTTTTGGATACAATCGGGTTAGCACCGAACATCCCTTTCAGACAGCTTCCTCTTGCGTCCACAGTTAATCCTGTTGGATGTGGTTCGTCCTTCTTGGTGGTATGCTGACATTACCCTGGATACCGTGGCTCTTGATACATCACAAAGACTTGCTGTCTTGGTCACAGATGCGCCATCAAGACGTGCACCAACAATTTGTCCTCTTTTGAACTCTGGTATGTCACCCATAATGTTGTGTGCATATCAAATATTTTGAACAAAACTGTGCTCTTACCCTGCTAATTGAACCTTCACACTCTGCTCTTACTGGTGCAATGTGCAATCAATGAAGACTGGCTGGCAGGCTGGTCCAATTTAGCCATGAAACCTCCCACACTAAAATGACAGGTGTTTCAGTTTCATTGTCCAACCCCTGTATATATATATATATGTGTGTGTGTGTGTGTGTGTGTGTGGTGTGTGTGTGTGTGTGTGTGTGTGTTTGTGTGTTATGGTGATGAAAACCCAACATCCAACATCAGCCTGATGTTGGATGTGTTCAAAGGATAGTTTCTGTGAAAAGATAGCTGAAGATGGCTAATTAAGTTAACCTGGTGAAAGGTGGGTTAGGCGATAAAGTACTGAAGACTCCGTTTAAAAATTGGCATTTCCAAGAAAAGTTTTAGAAAGGTAATTAACTTTGTTTGAGTATAGAGTAGTTACAGTGGTCTAAGTTAAAGTTTTGTGTTAAGTCCCTGTAGATTTAACACACATTCTGTTGGCCTTTTGCTCCTGTTTGCTCAAGCCAGCCTCTGAAAGCTGCCAGTGGGGTTGGCGTAAGACCAAGAAACTGAGGTGGAAAAAGGAAAAAGGGCAAGCGTTGCTTGGAAGATAGTTAAATTCAGGCAAAAAGCAACCCACTCGTCCCATGAGTTCCATGAAGGTATTTGGGCTCTTATGAATCTTCAGAGAGCCTAACTCAATCAGCATATTTGCATTCCTTTCTAGTGAGTCTCAAGGCCTTAAAATTAACTTCCATGACCATCTTTGTCTCACTGGCTGACGCTATTGCATGTCAGATAAAAGTTGGCAGCCTGTGCAGCTGGCTCAGAGCAGCAGCAGTCTCTAGACCTGTGTTCCTCCAGCCTTTGTTTCTTTCAGGGGGAGGTCAGTCTTGTGGTACAGAAGTAACTCAGCCTCCAGCTCCTCCCACTCTTCAGTGTCTTCATCCAGCCTCCCCCACAGGAAGTGCTTTTTTCCCACCACTCGCCAAGTAAAGGAGAGCGGGTAGAGCAGGGCAACACGAGCACATTCCCTTTGCCATATTCGGCCATGCAGGAAGAGGGAGGAATGCAGTGTCACTGTAAAAATCCTTTGTGTGGGCTGTGGTCTTTGTGTTACTCATCGTTCTTGAGGCTAAGTGCTTACTAAAATAATAAGGGCCTGTTGGAAAAGGATACGTTGTTAGTTTGTTGTAAAATGTAGGTTGTCTGAGATATATATGAATTATTAGACTTGTTTTTTGTGAACATTATTATTTTCTATCATATCCCATATCATATAAGGATATAATTCAAGTTTACAAAGGCTTAGCTTAATTACTAAGTTTTAGGCTGAGTGGAAAAGATTGTTGTTTTGGGGATCATTGTTCTCTTACACTGGGTGTAGCTGCATGTAAACAGGAAAAAAGGATGCCTGTTTGTAAAGTAAATTCTTGGACACATTATTTCCTGTGCAACCTTTTAAACAATACAAAGATTTCAGCACATGGGTTCTGTTTGACCTGCTGTTGTTCCCATTTATGGTGTTAATATCTGACAATAAGAGGATATGCAGACAGCATTTGCATAAACCAGTCAAATCTAAAATTAGCTTAAAGCCCAAAGCTAATGAGGTCAGTTATACAACGTCCTTAATACTTATTGGTATATAAAGATCTTTAGAAAATCTTAAAATTAGTGTACCTATATGTACAGCGAGATCAATGGTTCAAAAGTTTAAAAACAGCTGAATGTGTGACAAACAAAGGTAGACAAGGGCACAGGTTTATCTTTCCGTAAAGCATAATAAGGAAGATGCAAGATGTGATTAAAACAATCTACAAAGCTCACTGTCAGAGAGAGAGAATTGCAGCTAAGGCATCTTGGGGTCACTGCTCCTCATTAAAACCATTAGACGCTATCTACAGGACTAGATGTCGGGAAGCGATACAAGGAAAAGCCTTTTCTGTCCTTTTACAGCAAATGAGGAGTTTGACACTAATGGGACTGGGAGTGGAACCACGTGTTTTGTTCGGAAGAGACTTATTTAGAGTCCAGGTGAATTTGACAAAAAACAAAGAATGAATATGTGGAAAAATATCTAACGCCCAGTTCACCATGTGCTGTTCATAAATGTTTTCTATACCATTAACAAATAAGTCTCTTTTTATCAATGCATCAGTGTCTTATCATCACTTTTCGAGAGACACATGAGCAGAGATTTTTTGTGTGATTGTTGACAACAAACCTGCAAAGGTTTCTGTCTCTGAGTGCATGTGAAGTGGAGATTTCTTCCATTGAGTATGATTAAAAATACATTTTGAATACACACCTTTTGAGGATATGAGTAACATATTTGCTAATGTTTATCTAAAATCAAAGGCTTACTTTGAACAAAATTAAGCTGACATGTATCACAGTGACACAAGCTAATCTCTCTTAATAATCGACAAATTATGGGCCTGATCTTCAAAAGGTTTGCATGTACAAAACCACACGCAAACCTGTCTGCGTCCACAAAGCTGATCTACAAACGAGGTGCTAATCGGATTGCGTGTGTAAAATCAGCGGAACGGTGGGAGCAAACATTTTATCATGATTGCCTTCATGAGAATGCCAAACATATGATAATGATTTCGGGAGAGGGGTATGCAAATCTTATACTTTTCCGCCCCCAATGCGATTTTTCAAACCTGAAACAGATGGGGTGCTGTTTTTTGCGTCTATATTTAGAACATTTGAAATGCAGGAACTAACTGGCATTCAAAAATGTCTGCTGTCACTGTGGAGAGAAGGAGGCATAGATCGCAGAGCAATTGGAGTTGGATCAGTCTAAGTTTTTTGAATGTGAACATGGAACAGGAAAGGGTTTGTACAGCAAAACATAATTTTGTGTCACAAAAAAAACAATCCCACACGTGGTATATCATTAAAATATTGCCAAAATAAACCAAACGAATTCAGTACAATCATTGAAAAATATTTTATTTTTATGAACATCAATTTAAATTTTTTGCAGGACAGTTATGTGACGTTACGTTTTAAAATTAGCAATGCTGTAATATACAGATAGCCAACTCCTACAACAAACAATTTATATGTTGCTAATCTTACATTCAGGCTTACATATTGTGGCTGTTTATGATAAACTCAGAACTCGTCAAACTCTAAAAGCAAAAAGAACAGTGAGTCTCTGAAAAGAATTAAAAGATCTAGGGAGGCAAACCTCTAATAAATTAATTAAAAGACATATTTATCTTTTTATTGTTAATATTGATTGGCCAATTTGTAAGCTGCAACCGTTGCAAGTTACATCGAGCAACACAGTTAACAAGCTGTGCGTGCTCCAATGGTGCAGACGCTGTATGGGAAGAAACTTGTGCCATCAGAAACTGAATTCTAATTGCTCAGACTAAATCTGTTTTGGGTAATTTGAAATTAAATGCATTGTTTTGAAAATAAACTGAATTTAATTGTCAGTCAGTCATTTTCTACCGCTTATTCCATAGTGGGTCGCGGGTAAGCTGGTGCCTATCTCCAGCAGTCTATGGGCGAGAGGCGGGGTACACCCTGGATAGGTCGCCAGTCTATCGCAGGGCAACACACAAGCAACCATGCACACACTCATTCACACACCTAAGGGCAATTTAGAGTGACCAATTAACCTAACAGGCATGTCTTTGGACTGTGGGAGGAAGCCGGAGTACCCGGTGAGAACCCACGCATGCACAGGGAGAACATGCAAACTCCATGCAGAAAGACCCCCGGCTGGGAATTAAACCCAGGACCTTCTTGCTGCAAGGCAACGGTGCTACCAACTGCGCCACCGTGCAGCCCTGAATTTAATTGTTTGAAACTTAATTCATTTGCTTTTAAAATGTATTTCGTTGTACTACAAATTCAGTTTAACTACTTCCACTTTCAGGTCTGAAATTCAATTTCAGTTTAAAAATTCTGTTTTTTGTGTCACACATCCGGGTCCTTGAGGATAGCCACAGATTAATAAAACACAGATTCATCAATTTATGTTTCACATTAGATTAACTTTCCTTTACGGCATGTTGAGCTGGAGCTCTGCAGCATTCATGAGCTTCGCGGATGTCAGTCACCAAGTCAAATGAGCATCTATAAGAAGCGCCATGTAAATAAATGATGGTCAAACAGTAACACTTATGCTACCTGTAGCTATTAGCTAAACATGCCAGATTAGCATAGTGTGCCGCCGGTGTTACGTCAGTCTGCGTTACTCTTGCCCTTACCTCAGCGTAACTTCTGTTGCCTAGCAACTGTGTAAGCGTGAAGCACAGAGCTGTGAAGCCGAACAAATGGAGCCTGAAGGTTATTACCGCTCTGCACTTTAAATAACTACATTGTTTTTATTTACCATTTGACATATTGCTGATGGTTTATAATCCTATTTTGTTTAAAAGGTTCTTGTTTTATGATCTTGTTCATTATACGGCAATTTAAATGTTCAAAATATTTTTTGTGTTCATAGATATAAAAATCTAACACTGTAGATAAAATACATTGATGACAAATACCATTTGTTTAATATATTTGTAAAGCTTTTAACAACTTAAACACATTATTCAAATAACATATTAACTTTAGGAACAAAGTTTAAATCAGTTTATTTGTAGAGCATACTACTACTAATAATAATAAATAAACCAAACATTATAATTAGATATCATATGACTGAATTATATCTGTTTAACTTTCGCTCATTGGGGAAACCCAGCGAGAGTTTGAAAACAATGTGCCGGGAGTCAGCTGTTCTCTTGGGGTTTAGCGCACATCAACCACCCGGTCAGCTGTCAGCGAGACAGCCGGCTGCTGGGGCAGCGGGAGCGGACATCTCCGAACAGTCAGCGCATTTGTGCAATTAGGCGATATCTTGATCAACTGATCAGATATTTCAGGTTTACACAACTACATTGTCGTCTAAAAACACTGTAAAAGTTAATTTTGTTTCACAGAATGCGCAATATATCCAATTTTATGCACAGCTTTGCTCTCGCCTCTGGCCTTTGCTACTTCCGTTTGAACAAACTACTTCGACCCGCAATGAATCATGGGATAGGGTGGGCCACGGAGGATACACCGGAACCTGGGGAAAATAATGCTGCGTTCAGACCAAACGCGGTTTGAGCGTCAAAAAGGCGTCCAACGCCTTAAGTTGGACGCTTGTGGACTCACGTCAAAAAACTGTGAACAGACGTGCGTTGGGAGGATCTTCCTTTTCCTGTCTCTTGTGTACAATGGCGGATACAATCAAGAGAGTGGCTTGGCTTTATTTGCTGAATAAAGCAAGAGAACGTTGTCGTCTGGCGCCTCTGCGCCGTGTCTGGATTCACCAGACAATTCAGACGCGTTCAGAGTTTGGTGAATTTCACCACTTGCTCCAGGAGCTGCGCACAGAGGAGGATCGCTTTCAGCGCTATTTTCGTGTCCCCGGCCCAGTTTGAAACCGCAACAATAAGTTTATCCTCCATTGTCTTTGTGGGATTTCCCGGGATCTTTGTGGTCTTTCCGTCACATGATAAAATACATCACTACGTCAGAAAGGTGAGCTTCTCTGATTGGTTGACGCGGCGCGTCCTCCAAAAGTTCAGATTTCCCAACTCAAGGGTCGGGTGCTTTGGATGCGCGTAACGCGCGTCAGAGATTTGAAACTCTCGAAACGTGTCAAGATGCAGTTCAGTTTCTGATGGCACAAGTTTCTTCCCATAAAGCTGCCCCATGTGCGTACCAATGGCACATACACTCACCGGCCACTTTATTAGGTACACCTAGTACTGGGTTGTTTATATAGCGCCAATTCACAACACATGTCTCAAGGCACTTCACAAAAGTCAGGAACATACATTCCAATTAGTCCTAATCATTGAACAGTGGAGTCAGATTCAGTTATTTATTCAAATTGGATAAAAAGTTTTTCTATCTAAGGAAACCCAGCAGATTGCATCCAATCAGAGATTTGCAGCATTCCCTCCTCCCGGATGAGCATGTAGAGACAGTGGACAGTCACTGGCATTGACTTTGCAGCAATCCCTCATACTGAGCATGCATGTAGCGACAGTGGAGAGGAAAAACTCCCTTTTAACAGGAAGAAACCTCCAGCAGAACCAGGCTCAGTGTGAGCGGCCATCTGCCACGACCGACTGGGGGTTAGAGAGAACAGAGCAGAGACACAAAGAGAACAAAGAAGCACTGATCCAGGAGTACTTTCTATGGGAAGGAAAAGTAAATGTTAATGGATGTAGCTCCTGTAGTCGTTTCCCCTAGAAAGAAAGAAAGCAGAACTGCCTTAATCCTTCGTGGCATAGATTCAACAAGGTACTTGAAACATTCCTCAGATAGTTTGGTCCATATTGACATGTTCGCATTACACAGATGCTGCAGATTTGTCAACTGCACATCCATGATGCGAATCTCCCGTTTCACCACATCCCAAAGGTGCTCTTTTGGATTGAGATTTGGTGACTGTGGAGGCCATTTGAGTACAGTGAACTCATTGTCATGTTCAAGAAACCAGTCTGAGATGATTCGTGCTTAATGACATGGCGCGTTAGCCTGTTGGAAGTAACCATCAGAAGATGGGAACACTGTGGTCATAAAGGGATGGACATGGTCAGCAACAATACTCAGGTAGGCTGTGGCATTGACACGATGCTCAATTGGTACTAAGGGGCCCAAAGTGTCCCAAGAAAATATCCCCCACACCATTACACCGCCACCACCAGCCTGAACCGTTGATACAAGGGAGGATTGATCCATGCTTTCATGTTGTTGACACCAAATTCTGACCCTACCATCCGAATGTCGCAGCAGAAATCGAGACTCATCAGACCAGGCAAAGTTTTTCCAATCTTCTGTTGTCCATTTTTGGTGAGCATGTGCGAATTGTAGCCTCAGTTTCCTGTTCTTAGCTGACAGGAGTGGCACCCGGTGTGCTCTTCTGCTGCTGTAGCCCATTCTCCTCAAGGTTCGACATGTTGTGTGTTCAGAGATGCTCTTCTGCATGCCTTGGTTGTAACAAGTGGTTATTTGAGGTACTGTTGCCTTTCTATCAGCTTGAACCAGTCTGGCCATTCTCCTCTGACCTCTGGCATCAACAAGGCATTTGCGCCCACAGAACTGCCGCTCACTGGATATTTTCTCTTTTTTGGACCATTCTCTGTAAACCCTAGAAATGGTAGTGCTTGAAAATCCCAGTAGATCAGCAGTTTCTGAAATTCTCAGACCAGCCTTTCTGGCTCCAATAACCATGCCACATTCAAAGTAACTTAAATCACCTTTCTTCCCCCTTCTGATTCTCAGTTTGAACTGCAGCAGATCATCTTGACCATGTCGTACTCGTACTCGTCGTCTTCCGCTTATCCGGAACTGGGTCGCGGGGGCAGCAGACTCAGCAGAGACACCCAGACGTCCCTCTTCCCAGACAGAGGGTATAGAGCTGGTCCAGTGTTCCACGGCCGAGGTTCGACTATCGGCCGGACTCTCCTCTCCAATACCCTGGCGTAGGCCTTATCAGGGAGGCTGAGGAGTGTGATCCCCCTGTAGTTGGAACACACCCTCTGGTCCCCCTTCTTATGAAGAAGAGGCACTGTCCCCGACCGCCATGCAATGTTGAAGAGGCGTGTCAACCATGACAGCCCCACAACATCCAGAGATTTGAGGTACTCAGGGCGGATCTCATCCACCCCCGAAGCCTTGCTTTTTAACCACCTCGGTGACTTCAGCCTGGGTGATGAAAGAGTCCAACCCCGAGTCCCCAGCCTCTGTTTCCACCAGGGAATGCGTGATGGCAGGATTGAGGAGATCCTCGAAGTACTCCTTCCACCGCCCGATAATGTCCCCAGTCGAAGTCAGCAGCCTCCCACCCCCACTATAAACAGTGTTGGCGAAGCACTGCTTCCCCCTCCTGAGGCGCCGGATGGTTTGCCAGAATCGCTTCGAGGCCGACCGGTAGTCCTTCTCCATGGCCTCACCGAACTCCTCCCAGGCCCGAGTTTTTGCCTCTGCCACAGCCCGGGCCGCAGCACGCTTGGCCTCACGGTACCCGTCAGCCGCCTCAGGAGTCCCACAAGCCAACCACAGCCGATAGGACTCCTTCTTCAGCTTGACAGCATCCCTTACTGCCGGTGTCCACCACCAGGTTCTGGGATTGCCGCCGCGACAGGCACCGCAGACCTTACGGCCGCAGCTACGGGCAGCAGCATCGACAATAGATGCGGAGAACATGGTCCACTCGGATTCTATGTCTCCAACATCCCCCGGAATCTGGTCAAAGCTCTCCCGGAGGTGGGAGTTGAATACATCCCTGCCCGAGGGCTCCGCCAGGCATTCCCAGCAGACCCTCACTATGCGCTTGGGCCTGCCAAGTCTGTCCGGCTTTCTCCTCCTCCAGCGGATCCAACTCACCACCAGGTGGTGATCAGTGGACAGCTCAGCCCCTCTCTTCACCCGAGTGTCCAAAACATGCGGCCGAAGGTCTGATGATACGACAGCAAAGTCAATCATTGACCTCCTGCCTAGGGTGTCCTGGTGCCAAGTGCACTGATGGACACCCTTATGCTTGAACATAGTGTTCATTATGGACAATCCGTGACTAGCACAGAAGTCCAATAACAAAACACCTCTCGGATTTAGATCGGGGAGGCCATTCCTCCCGATCACGCCTCTCAAGGTGTCAGTGTCGTTTCCCACGTGGGCGTTGAAGTCCCCCAGAGAATAATGGAGTCCCCGGGAGGGGCACTATTCAGCACCCCCGACAGGGACACCAAGAAGGCCGGGTACTCCGCACTACCGCTCGGCCCGTAGGCCGAAATGACAGTCAGAGACCTATCCCCGACCCGAAGGCGCAGGGATGCGACCCTCTCATCCACCGGGGTAAACCCTAACACGAGACGGCTGAGCTGGGGGGCAACAAGCAAACCCACCCCAGCCCGCCGCCTCTACCCGTGGGCCACTCCAGAGTAGAAGAGAGTCCAGCCCCTCTCAAGGAGAAGGGTTCCAGAGCCCACGCTGTGCGTGGAGGCGAGCCCGACTATTTCTAGTCGATATCTCTCGACCTCCCGCACAAGCTCAGGCTCCTTCCCCCCAGCGAGGTAACATTCCACGTCCCTAGAGCCAGCCTAAGCATCCGGGGATCGGGCCGCTGAGGTCTCCACCTTCGTCCGCCACCCAATCCTCTTTGCACCTGTCCCTCACGGTTCCCCCTGCAGGTGGTGGGCCCACTGGGGGATGGCCTCGCGTCTCTTGTTCGGGCTTGGCCCGGCCGGGTCCCGCGAGGAGCAACCCGGCCACCAGGCGCTCTCCGACGAGTCCCGACCCCAGGCCTGGCTCCAGGGTGGGACCCCGGCTCCGCCATACCGGGCGTCGTCACGTGCCTCGATTTAATGGTCGTCATGAAGGATTCTTGACCATGTCTACATGCCTAAATGCATTGAGTTGCTGCCATGTGATTGGCTGATTAGAAATTTGCGTTAACGAGCAGTTGGACAGATGTACCTAATAAAGTGGCCGATGAGTGTGGCTCTGCCCACCTGCGCAATAGCCTGTAATCCAATATTTTTTTAAAGGCGAGGCAGAATGTAGTCTTTGCCTCACTTTAAATATACCCCAAACATAAAGCATCTGCTTGCAGAAGAGCTTCAAACCCAGCCTTCTGCATGGACAATTACGTACTCAGAAGAGCCAAGTGCAAATGAACAGAGAGGAGAAATAATCTCATCAGGACAGAGGCTGAGATAACAAACCTGCTGCTGTTAATAGTGAAGACAATAGTTAACAAACTGTAACAGTCCAGAAAAGCAGGAGCAGAACGGAACAGAAAGAGAAAATAATCAGCAACTGGATCATTCATAATGATGCAGTGTATCAACCCCTGCATGTTTCAAGCACCATGGCTTTTGTTCGCTTGTTATGCTGGGGGCAGTAGCAGCCACCCATTACCAAACACAATTTCCTCATTTAAATAGGGCAGTCTGCACCTCTTTTATAGCTGTTATCCATTGCACATGCAATCTTTGAAAACCTCATGCAACACACCCACTTATTGCACGTGCAATTTTCTTTCTGTACAGGCAATTTAGCACCCCCTATTTGGGATCTTTGAAGATCCCAAATAAGTGTTTTCTTTAAAAACAGATAAGCTTTCATTCAAAGTCAGCTGAAGATGTGAATCTGTATTTTGGATCTCTTTCCTCTGGTTTAAACAAAGAGGTTGGACCATTTGTTCGCCACTATACCTCCCAGTGTCATCTGCTACTATATACCCCAGTATCGTCTGCTACCACAACTCCCAGCAGGCATTGCAGCTAATAGGAAGAGGCGTCACAGCTCTGATGTCACAGTGGGCTATATAAGGACATGGGAGACGCCCCACCATTGCTTTTTCTCCTGCTGGAAACCGAGTTGCGGTTACCATTGCGCATCATTCTGGACAAGAAACCACACGTGGGTTTTCATTAGTTCTCCTCACTGGCCAACTCATGAGAACCTCAACGAGCTAACGGCTTGCAGAGATAGGAAGACCAGCAAGTTTTACTTTCCCGATCGAAGACATGGATTTAATTTAACACGTAACCCAATAAAAACCCGCGGAGGTTTTCCAAGGAGAAAAATTTTTTCCCTTTTTTTTTTCTTTGAAATTTGCCCCTTTTTTTCCCCTTTTAAAGGGAAAAACCCCCTTTTTTTGAGACCCCCAAAACTTCCTCTTGGGACCCACTTCCCCAATTTTTTAGCCTTTTTTTCACTGAGCCCAATTTTGGGGTTTTTACCCTGGTCCCCCCCAAAACCCCCCCTTTCCCCCCTTTTCCCTTTTTTTTGGGACTCGCTGGGCTTCATGCCCACCTTTTTTTTTGGTTAAAAATTTTTTAAAAATTTTTTTAAATTTTTTATATCTTGTTTGGGGAATATTAATAAAAAAATTCGGGGCTTTTTTAAAAAAAATTTTCACAGATAAAAAAACATTTTGATTTTTTTGCCCCTGGTCTTCCCCCCTTCAAAATTTTTTTAAAAAAGTATCTTTAAAATTCCATTAAAAAAAATTTAAATTTTAAATCAAGGGTTGACCTCCAAAAAGGGGTTTGTTTTTTGAAGAAGTTTTTTGGGAAAAATTTTTTTTTAAAATTTGTTTTTTTTTTTGGATAAATTTTTAAAAATAATTTTTCAAAAAGACTTCAAAAAAATTTTAAACCTTTTTCCAAAACCCCTTTTTTAAAAACCTTTCCCTCTTTTTTTTTTTTTTTTTTCGATAAAAAAAATTTCTTTTCTTTCAAAAAACTCCCCCCCCCTTCGGGGTTTAAAATGCTCTGGGCCATTAACAAAAAAAAAAATTTTCAGGGAATTTTGGGGACTAAATTTTAAAAAAGGGAAAAGTTTTTAAAGTGTTCTTTCCCTTTAAAAAGTAAAAATAATGTTTTAAAAGCAAATTAGAAAAAAAAATTTTTCCAAAATTTTGGTTTTTTTTTAAAAGACGTCGATTTTTTTTTCTTTGGGTACTAAAAAACCAAAAGCAAAAAAAAAACCCCCTCTCTAAAAATTTGTTATTTGTGCTCCCCAAATCTAACATTTGCGAGTGGATTTAAAGTATTCCCTTCTCTCTTATCTGAACACAGAAAAGTTTCTATATCAACAGAAGATACTTTAGGCATTAAATAAAGTTTAAAGTTTAAATGGTTACTGTAGAAGTGGATTTAAACATGTCAAATGTGTTTTTGCTCCACCATAAGTTATTTTTGTGTAATGACAGGCTGGAATTGTGCAGTGCTTGGCATTTTCGTGGTTGATGTTGACCTTTGCTCTAAAAATGCTTCACAAAGTAATCCTTTAGAGTTCAATCCCAGCATGCAAACACAAAATGAATGTTCATTACTACTAGTCTCTGGTAAATTTCATTTTCTAAAAAAGCACACATACGTACTGTATTAAATAGCTTACATGGTCCTTGTGAATAGGTTATTATCTTTTCTTTAGGTTATTTATATCAGTATCTTTTGTGTTCCGTTATTGTTTCTCTTTCAGACAGAAAGTCTGCAATCAAACAGAGACACGGTGTTCTTTAGAGATGGCGTGCGCAGAATAGACTTCGTTTTGTCTTATGTAGATGACAAAGATGAGAGGAAACAGGTAGGTTCTACAAAGTTGTTTCATTAACTTCACTACCCAGCATATCTGCAGAGCTGCCGCTGACTAACTGTGATACAGCCAACATTATTACACAATTTAAACCCACAAAGGTAGTCCGGGTACTTAAAAGAGGAAGTGAGATCCAGGATTTTTTCTGAATCATAATGAAAGTCTGTTTTTTCATTGGCTCATTACTGAAAGAGAGTATAAAACATCCAGCCCTTTTGGTGGCATTGTTTGTTTATTGAAGCCACTGAGTAGTTGATACATTTAATAGTCATCATGTAACTATTGTCTTATATGCATGGAAAAGGGGTAGATGTGATGAGAACTAAAGAGCTTAGGAAAAAAATATGCTTCAGGAACAATTACAAAAAATAGACTCACTGAGTCAAACAAATGTGTCCATTACCTACAGTTTGTTTCTGCTGCCCCTAAGTGGCCAAAAGTAGCTTAAGTTTTAAACGGAGAAAAAAGTGAATTTTGTCCACTTTTTCACTTTATAAAGGTGTGTAGAGACTGGTTACATGTTTATTTATGATTTTTGTAAGTTTGTTGTACAATATATTGAGATGTTTTGCCGTATTTTGCTTCAAAGTAGTCAAATCTTCTTATCAACGGTTTTTCCCTATGAATTTCTTTCAGAGTTTACTTTGGACTTCGGCTGCTTTTTCACATATTTTCAGTCCAGAACCTGGCCACTTTCAGGAAAAGTTTTCTTTCTTTGTGACTGAATAGAAAACCTAAACAAAAATTTGACAGTAAAAAGACTCTGAAACCAAATGGATAAAACAATTGTTCTGGACACTCATGACAGACAGCTTATCTTGAAACCCATTTTGCACATAGGAAAGATTGACAGATGGACTGGCGTTTCTTACAAATGTAATAGATTTTTCCTCTTTAGCCTAGTTTATAATAAATATTTTTCCTTTTTCTAAGTCTTTTTTTTTGTTTTCAGTGAAGAATATTGTGTGGTCATGAAATTCCACAAAAGGTATTAACTTGAAAGCTCAGGCACTATTTTAAAATATTTAAGACAAAGAAGCAGTCAGTTAAAATTCATTTTCTGTGGAGTGGGACAAGGACTTTAACAACAACAGGTGTATATAAATCTAACGGTGCAACTCAAATTAGCTTTACCATTTATTGCACCCTTCCCTGACTATATTATAAAAGACATGATTGTCATTACCTGTTTCAGTATAAAATATACTCAGTAAAAGTTGTTTGTTTGTTGTTTGTTTTTAGGAAAGGAGGAAAGAATTTGAGGCCAACCTTGAGAAAGAAGGTCTGGAGCTGGAGACAGAGAACAAAGCGGTAAGGAGTCCCAACTGTGTGGTCCTAGCGCCATCTAGCGTATATTTGTTGTGGTGCATGAAAATCACTGTAACCCATCTTAAAGGGATTGTTCAGTGTCTGGCACATGTCACTTCTTTAATGTGTTTGTAACAAGGAGTTTCTCCTGTCACGTTTTGCTGTTAAAATTATTCCTCTATTAGGACTCCAAAGACCAAAAGACATACTTCTTAAAGATCCATGCTCCATGGGAGGTGCTCACCAAATATGCTGATGTCCTGAATATCAAAGCTCCCTTCAAAGAGAGTGACATACAGCACGGTCAGGATGCCCATCTGGACTGGCTATCCTGCCCTTTCCGTCTGCCTGACCACATCATGCGCCCAAAGCCGGACTACTTCACCTACCCCTTTGACAAGAATAAAGTGGGCTTCTTCCTCATCAACGACAAAGAGACTTTCTTCCCTCCATCCACGAGAAACAGAATTGTGAGGAAATAAGAATCCTGTTGATTTGTTATGATTTTATTGATCTTAACACTGAAAGATTGGTGGAGATTTGTGGGTTTAAAAATTGTATACAAATTTATAACCTTTCATAAAATATCTTCCTTGCTACGAGGTGTTTTACATCCTGGCTCGTGCTCCGTACTACAGTGAGGGTCGGAAGGACAGAGAGAAGACGGGCATTAAGCGGTTACTCAGCAACGGGACATACACAGCAGCCTTCCCCCTTCATGATGTAAGGCTGATTATTTCAAATAGCAGCAGCTTTTAGATCCTGTACATGTATTTTCTGAGTTGTTTTTCCATTTCTCTCTCCAACTGTTTTTTTGGCACTTCTTTGTATATTGGACCACATCATGCAAACTTTATAACTACTGTAGGTTAAATGTTTAGATTTCCTATTTTAGAGTCAAAGCTTTCCTGGCCAAAGTTGTAGCTTTGTTCCACATCTTCTGTAAATTATCCCCACAAATAATTACTTCAGAAGTTTGTGGCTTTTACCTGGGTGCATTTCATACTTTGTTGAAAGGCTTTGTTAGGAGTCTATCATCATCCCACATCTTGACTTTGCAATATTTGCCCACTCTACCTTGCAAAAGACTCCAAATGTAACAGATTGCACTTACATCTCTTACCTCCAACCCTCCGCAGGTGAATCCATACATTTTCTTTCAAATTCAAGCCTGGATTCTGATGTTCAATTCCAAACGTTTTTAATTTCCTTTAACGAGGTAAATCTTTTGTTGGTTTTGATGGAAGCTTAGACTAACTGTGAGCTCAACATTTTAATCTTTCTTCATCTTCAGCTTTGTAGCAGACAGCTGAAGCTTTTGGGTAAAAACTGATGAACATGTGGAATTGTTCAATATATCATCCACCTTGATTAAAACTCCAGTTTCATCTGAAGAAAGTAACCCCGGATCATGCTTCTGCCACCACTGTATTTCACTGTGGTTATGGTTTTCTTTTGTTGACACTCATAGTTTTTTCCTTAAAAAATCTCTTATAATTGTGACTCAAACAATCAAGTTTGGGTTCATCAGACCATAACACATTCTCCCACAAGATTTGAGAATAAGTGATTCTTATGATCCTTTTTAACTTGACTCTAAACTATGGCTTTAGCTAAAGGATGCAAATGTAGAGAAGTCAGAAATATCTGGCTAGGACTGCTGAACTTAATTTTAATTCAGTCAGATTCTTTAGATTCAACTATAAATGCAAGGGGATGCACGTGGCGCATTTGGTAGCACTGTTGCCTTGCAACAAGAAGGTCCTGTGTTCGACTCCCGGCCGGGGGTTTGCATGTTCGCCCCGTCCATGCATGGGTTTTCACTGGGTACTCCAGCTTCCTCCCACAGTCCCACATGCCTGTTAGGTTAATTGGTCTTTCTAAATTGCCCTTAGGTGTGTGAATGAGTGTGTGCATAGTTGTTTGTCTGTTGCCCTGAGATGGACTGGTGACCTGTCCAGGGTCTACCCCGCCTCCCGCCCACAGACTGCTGGAGATAGGCACCAGCTTCCCCCTGACCCACTATGGAAGAAGCGGTAGAAAATGACTGACTGACACCTCTGCAACCAGTTTTTTTGCACCTTTTTTAACACCCCCTTCCCCTAAACACAAACTCTCTATGTGTAACTGTTGTTCTAGTTCATCTACAGCACAAAGCAACAAAACTAAGTAAACAAACTATTTGTATCTAAAAATGTTGGGTTTATGAATGCAGTGGATGTTAACAATAGTTTAATGGAATATCATCAGAATTAAGTTTCATGTGCATCTGGTTTGCAGTGTCGATACTGGAAAATAGCAAGAAATGCAAAGTGTGAAAGTGAGCGCTTCAACCTGTACAAGCACTGGGCGAGGTTTCTCTGCTTTTACAAAGAGCAGCCTCTGAACCTCATCAAGTAAGCAGGCAGCGACTTTTTTCAGTTTTCACACCTGATTTTACATATGTCTACTTTTTATGAATATATGTGTTTGTTTTTTTCTTGCAGGAAGTATTATGGAGAAAAGATCGGGATCTACTTTGCGTGGCTAGGCTTCTACACTGAGATGCTGTTCTTTGCAGCTGTCATGGGTGTTATATGTTTCACCTATGGAGTGCTCAGCTATGGGGACAACAAATCAAGGTTAATACTCCCAGGGAAGGGAAAACACAGTTTATATTTGCTTGCTTCAGCTGGTTCTGGATAAGTTTGCCCATTTTCCAATTCGTATCACCACTTTGTACAGACATGTTACCGTTCCATCCCTTTCTTCATCCATTTCCTACCTATAAACAAAGCTTTTCACTTCGGAGTACTAAACTATTGGATATATGTTTTATTTCTCTTCATAGTTGGTATTTTTATTCTTTAAAATGTATTCTTTTTCAGAACATTTTATATTGGACCATATGTTTCATTGATCATGGTTTTGATCCCCATATGGGCCAGTGAATGTTTTTGAAATATTAGAAATGATTAAATTTGATCAAATCAGAATAACTAAGAAGTTCTCCTGATGGTGTATGTTTTTAATTGGAGAAATATACCTTTGTGTAGTAGACAATAAGTAGAATATAGAAAATAACGTTAAATGATCACTCATCAAGGTGAGTATGTAATCTCACTAATCGAGAACAGTCGAACAGTTCCTTAATGAGTCAAGGGACAAAAAGCATAAAACAAACATAAAAGGAGCTTTAGTTGCCTGATTATTATAGAGATGTACATAATATGAGGTCTTCATTCTGAGTGTAACCATTAAAATGTTTCAGTTTTAAGGCTTTTATACTTATATTAGTTTTTAACTCAATATATAATTTTCTTAAATAGTTTGTATTTATTAACCTTCTTTGATGCAATTTAAAAGGAATATGTTAGTCACACTGCATCTGTGCTCTTTATTTAATTTTCTTTTTTTTTAAACTGTTGTTTTAAAGCAACTTATTCCATTATAGCTTAGTCTATGGTTCTTTTTTCCACTGTGCTATCATATTTTGCATTGCATCTTTTCCCAACTTCCTGATGTTTTTAATAAGGTGGCAGAAAATGACTTCAAAACAAGATAGGTGGTCATTTCAGGCAATTTTTTGTTGAGTTTTGAAGAATTTTAAATTTGTTCTAATCAAAGAACAAAGTAATAGTGTACTTGCAAACTGGAATGTGCAAGAATAATGTTACTAAAATGTTCTTCTATTCAGTTTTTGCTATCATTTGAAACCAAAATTAAGACTGAAGTACAACCTTGAGTACAGCCCTGCTTCAGCATCATTGATTTTTGGTAGCATTAACTAGGAAATATCTCCAAGATAGCTTTTATTTACAAGTTTTGCAGCACACAACACTAATGCAAATTTCACATTAACCTGTTTAGTCTTCACATATGTAGGAGAAGTAAATGTTTTATCTTTCTGTGTTTAGTGAAGAAATCTGTGATGCAGAGATCGGCGGCAGCATACTGATGTGCCCTCTCTGTGACAAAAAGTGTCCTTTCTGGAAGCTCAACTCCACCTGTCTCTCGTCCTGGGTAATTATTTGACTGTGTTGTATTCAAAAAACTGTTGATTATTACTTACAGAAAAAATTTAGTTTCATCATGTGGCGTTGAATGCAAATAACATCAAAATGCAATTGACAAATGATCCATATGCAGTAAATTTACCTATAAATAAAGAAAACATCTCCAGTGAGAAAGTTAAGAATTTGGCGGATTTTAATTAAAATTTTTAATTAAAAAAGGTGTGAAGACATAAAATTCAAAGTGGAACATACTTCTTCAAAGAACAATTGTTGCATAACTGAAGCTGAAGATTCTATATCTTTGTCGTTCAGTAATGTCTTATATTTATATAAAACAGCATTAGATTTAGTGCAGTAAATAATACCATCTCGATCAAATCACCAGTGACCTGCTGAGTAGCCAGTATGTCTCGGTATTTGTGCCCAACATCTCTGCTTCTCTATGGATAATTTTTTTTATTCTGTCTTCCAGCAATCCCATCTGTTTGACAACGAGGGAACAGTATTCTTTGCCATATTTATGGGGATTTGGGGTGAGTGTCTGGAGATCAAATAACCCGCTCCAATTATTTTACAGTTTGAACCTTTTCACACTAACGGATTACCCTTTAACCAAGCTGCTCCAGAACAGTGTGCCAACACAATTATATTGTTATTTTCCAGCAGCAGGAAAGATCTCCAGCAACTCATGTCAACTGAAATCCAACACAAACAATTTATTTATACAGTAACTTGAAAAAACAGCTTATTTAAGATAAAATACACATAAATACCTACACACATTGAATTCTATTTTTGCAAAAAAATCTTTTTTTAAAATATTTTACTAATGTTAATGCATTTTTATTTGAACCTTTCAACAGTAACTCTGTTCTTGGAGTTCTGGAAGCGGCGGCAGGCCCGACTCGAGTACGAATGGGATCTGGTGGATTTTGAGGAGGAGCAGCAGCAGGTTCAAATCCGCCCAGAGTTTGAGATCAAATGCACAAACAGGAGACAGAACAAGATCACACAGGTGTTTTATAACCTGATTTATTTTGCAAACATAAATACAGCATAATAACATAAAATACTGTCAGTATTTTTTTGGTGGTTCATAGACGGTTCATAGACGACTAGGTAGAATTGGTAGGTATTTTGTTGTAGACGTTTATTAAAGGTCTAAATGTAGACTTGTTTTAGCCTATATTCACAGGCATTGAGGACAGAACAACACAACTCGGTGAGCAATAAACCTAATTTAAAGGTTGAAGCTACAGTATATAGATAGACCTCATCTAGACATGAGTCAGTAATATGTCTATAGACATGATTCAGACCTAAATATCACTCATGACATAGAGGTTTAGACCAAGACCTAAAATTAAAAATGTGTAAGGTTTACAACAAAGGTCTGTAAATCATGCAGAAAGGCCAAAAAGCATAAAATGAAACTCTTAAGACAGCTTCATGTAGTGTTATAAACTAATTTCATCCATTTTTCAGTTGTAATATTGGATTAATGACCTCAATATGTGGAAAAACTCAGTATTTTTTATTTGTGGGCCAAATTTTCGAGATAGTGGGAAAGAAGATGTTATTGTGAGTTATATGCTAGTCCATCTCAGCTAACAAAGGTATATGTTTATACTTCTAATAAACGTTAAAAATAAGTTTCACATTTAAGTCAAACATCTACAAAATTTAGCCCAGACATCTATGAAGCATTTAGACACTGCATGGGTGTATAAACTACAATATTTTTTTAGGAAATGGAGCCATATCTTCCCGTCACAAGCAAGTGCGCACGTTTCTGCCTCTCTGGAGCCACCGTCATATTCTGGGTAAGTAAAAAGTAATCCACACCTTTGTCTTTGTTACCACATACCGTCAGCTTTTTTACATGACGTTTGTTGCTCTCTGCAGATTTCTTTAATTGTGGCCTGTATCATTGGGGTGATAGCGTACAGGCTGGCTGTATATGCAGCCTTTGCAAGCATCATTAAGGATCCGATGAGAAAGATCCAGTTGGTGGGGAGATTCATCACCCCGCAGCTCGCCACATCTGTCACTGCATCCTGCATTAATTTTGTCATCATCATGATCCTGAACTTCTTTTACGAAAGAGTGGCCATCTGGATCACTGATATGGGTAAAGAGATTAAACCGATTTAAGGTAAAATCCAACATGGCAAACCATTTTTTGCTGAATGTGTCGTTTGCTTCTCTGCAGAAATCCCCAAAACTCACCTGGAGTATGAGAACCGGTTGACAATAAAGATGTTTCTGTTCCAGTTTGTCAACTACTACTCATCTTGCTTCTATGTGGCCTTCTTCAAAGGGAAATTTGTGGGTTACCCTGGCAAGTACTCCTACATGTTTGGGAATATGACCCAACTGAGGAACGAAGAGGTAAGTTTTCTGGCTCACCACGGACTCACTTTCTGTGATTTTTTCAAGATCTGGTGTAGAACACAGAGGGTTTCATATAGAATATTGATTCTCTTTGTCCTAGTGTGATCCTGGTGGCTGTCTCATAGAGCTGACCACGCAGCTGGTGATCGTCATGGCTGGGAAACAGTTGTGGGGCAACATTCAGGAGGCTCTGCTGCCGTGAGTCCATCAGACCTTGCAGTCTTTCAAGATTCACTTTTTCTGTTTTTTATGTACAGGATTCATGTAAAAAATTTGCTCATCTGGCAGATTGAACATTTGTAAGTGAAACCGCCAAGGTAACACCTTTTGAGCAAGAAAGAGAAAATCTTTTATTCAAGAAATCCTGAAAATGTTGACCCTAAACGGAAGTTTAGCATTTTTCAAATCTCCATACTGTGAAAATCACCATCCAAATGTAAGACTTAAAAAGATAGAAACCAGAAGCAAGATAAACTATCTGCTACTGTAGTAAGAATTCTACTTGATACGATTTGTTAGTGCTTCGGGGGTGGATGAGATCCGCCCTGAGTACCTCAAATCTCTGGATGTTGTGGGGCTATCATGGTTGACACGCCTCTTCAACATGGCGTGGCGGTCGGGGACGGTGCCTCTGGATTGGCAGACTGGGGTGGTGGTCCCCCTTCATAAGAAGGGTAACCGGAGGGTGTGTTCCAACTACAGGGGGATCACACTCCTCAGCCTCCCTGGTAAGGCCTACGCCAGGGTATTGGAGAGGAGAGTCCGGCCGATAGTCGAACCTCGGCTTCAGGAGGAGCAGTGTGGTTTTCGTCCCGGCCGTGGAACACTGGACCAGCTCTATACCCTCTACAGGGTACTCGAGGGTTCATGGGAGTTGTGTGTTTTGTGGACTTGGAGAAAGCATTCGACTGTGTCCCTCGTGGTGCCCTGTGGGGGGTGCTCCAGGAGTATGGAATCGGGGGCCCTTTATTAGGGGCCATCTGGTCTCTGTACAAGCGGAGCAGGAGTTTGGTCCGCATTGCCGGGCTGCCCTTTGTCACCTGTCCTGTTCGTACTTTTATGGACAGGATTTCTAGGCGCAGCCAAGAGCTGGAGGGGGTCTGGTTTGGGGACCAGTGTATTTCGTCTCTTCTTTTTGCAGATGTCTTGGTTCTGCTGGCCCCCTCTAGCCACGACCTACAGCATGCGCTGGGGCGGTTCGCAGCCGAGTGTGAAGCGGCTGGGATGAAGATCAGCTCCTCCAAGTCAGAGACCATGGTATTCGACCGGAAAAGGGTGGCTTGTCCTCTTCAGGTTGGAGGGAAGTTCCTGCCTCATGTGGAGGAGTTCAAGTATCTTGGGGTCTTGTTCACGAGTGAGGGAAGAATGGAGCGGGAGATCGACAGACGGAGCAGTGCAGCTGCCGCAGTAATGGGGGCACTGTGCCGGTCCGTTGTGGTGAAGAGAGAGATGAGCCGAAAAACGAAGCTCTCAATTTACTGGTCGGTCTACGTTCCTACCCTCACCTATGGCCATGAACTTTGGGTCATGACCGAAAGAACAAGATCCCGGATACAAGCGGCTGAAATGAGCTTCCTCCGTAGGGTGGCCGGGCACTCCTTAGAGATAGGGTGAGGAGCTCGGCCATCTGGGAGGGGCTCGTAGTAGAGCTGCTGCTCCTCCACATCGAGAGGAGCCAGTTGAGGTGGCTCGGGCATCTATACCGGATCCCTCCTGGACGCCTTCCTCGGGAGGTGTTTCAGGCACGTCCCACCGGGAGGAGGCCCAGGGGACGGCCCAGGACACGCTGGAGGGACTATGTCTCTCGGCTGACCTGGGAACGCCTTGAGCTCCCCCCGGAGGAGCTGGAGGAGGTGTCCGGGGAGAGGGACGTCTGGGTGTCTCTGCTGAGTCTGCTGAGTCTGCTGCCCCCGCGACCTGGTCCTGGATAATTTGAAGACGACGAGTACGAGCACGACTTGTTAAAATAAGAACAAAATCTAGACTTTAGAAAAAAAAAAAATTCGGAATTAGTGACAAATCATATTCCAAAGCTAACGATGTGTTGCAACATACACAAATCCAGCTTTTCATTATTCTATCACAAATGTAAGTTGAGTATGATTATCTTCATTAAAAAACAAACTTTACAGTATGTTATTTGAAATTATTTTCATCACTAAAGTTTTAGTCACTAAAATAAAAATTCTACTGTAATTGCATACTGAGCTTAGATTCAGCACATAATTTGTCTTTACGGCTTGTTGACAGGTTGATGCGGAACTGGTGGAGCAGCAGAAAGGGACGACACAGTCCAGAAAACCATTACAGCCGCTGGGAGCAGGACTACGTTCTGCTGAACTTCAGCCAGATCGGCCTGTTCTATGAGTATCTCGAGATGGGTAAGAAGCATACACAGCATATACATTGATACAACATGAAGGTACTCTTGTTTATGATTTTTTTTTTTATATTGCTCTATTTCTTTCTCTTTTATTGGCCTCTTTTTATGTCTTTCCAGTGATCCAGTTTGGCTTCATCACTTTGTTTGTGGCCTCCTTTCCCTTGGCCCCACTCCTCGCCCTGTTTAACAACATCCTTGAAATAAGAGTTGACGCCTGGAAGTTCACCACCCAGTTCAGGCGACCGGTGGCCTCCAAGGCCCGAAACATCGGAGCGTGGCAGGAGATCCTCAACGCAGTGGCCATTTTGTCTGTTGTCACCAATGTAAGTTTATCATGTTTCTAGATTTTCCTGCTTTTTTTTTTTTTACCAGTATAAGCATTGCCTATTGAGAACAATTCATGTTTGTTTTTTTTCCCAGGCGTTTATCATGGCCTTTACCTCAGACATGATCCCCCGTATGGTATACCTTTATGCCTACAGTAAAGATGCCAGCATGAGCGGCTATATCAATAACAGCCTGTCAGTGTACAACATTTCACAGATACATCCAGACAATATGCCTGAAGACTACCTGCATGATAACTCCACCTTCACTTGCAGGTATTTCATCTAAAGGTTTTATGAAGGGTGTTTTTGCACCTCTTAGACGGCTAGATTTAAGCTGGCCCAAAACTTCTTTTTAAGTATTTTTTAAATCATGTGAATGTAGATATTTCTCTCGATCATGATCTCACAGATGTTTTTACAGTTTCATTATATGGAGAAGAGAAAATAATCTTGATGCATTCCCCGGAAATCTAAATTCAGTTTACCTGCTGCTCTGTGATTCAGTGATCTGTTATGAGTTGCAAGGGTTCATTTTTTGGTTACACAACTTAGTCATATTGGAAAATAGGAGATGGAGGAAATAATGAGCTTCAGCCCAAGTTATTGTAGGAAATGCTTTCATTGCTGCTCTCTGCAAGGAATTTTATTTTATTCTACCATAATCTATAGTAAGAGAAAAGTGCATTGCAGATGTACATTTAACTGTAACATATTTTGTCACCTTACAACAACAAACATCATTTTTTATTTTATTAGGATTTTATATGGATGACTGCACAAAGAAGTGGATACTAATGGAGTAGAAGGGAAATTATTCATGGTTTTCACATTTATTTATGAATAAAAATATGAAAACTGTGGCATGTGTTTGAATTCAGATACTGCAGTGCAACCAGTTGCCCTCACAAATCACAGAATTAGAGCTTGTATGTATCAGTATAAATCCAACGGTTCTGTGAAGGCCTCAGAGGTTTGTTAAAGAATGTTAGGACACAGGACAGGGATAGAGTTGTGAAAAACCTTAAAGTTGGGTTAGGTTATAAAACAATATCTCACGGAGCACTGTTCAATCCATTATCCAAAATGGAAAGAGTATGGCACAACTGCCAACTTAACAGGCCTATCAAGGAGAGTTTTAATCAAAGAAGCAGCCTTTGGAAGAGCTGCAGAGAGCCAGACCTCAGGTAACTTGGGCACTCCACAAACATGTAGTTTATGGAAGAATTATATGAAGTAAATCATTGTTAAAAGAGAGCAATAAGTATCAAAAGTCCCATGTGGGATGTGTAAAAAGCCATCAACGGGACAAAGCAAACGTGAAAAATATTGTGAAAAAGGAACGTCCCACGTGAAAAAAGCTGCTCTGATCAGATCAGACTAGTAGTAGTAGCTTTTTGGCCACAAAACCCTTTGTGTGGAGGAAAACTAACATTCCACATAACCCTAAATATAACATTTCCACTACAAAACATGGTTGTGGCAACATCATGCTGTGGGAATGTACATCTATAGCAGAAATACGGAAGACTGGTTAGAGTTGATGGAAAGATGAATGGAGCCATACAAACCTGTTTCAAAAATACTTGAGACTGAGGTGTAACTTCCCCTTCCTGGAAGACAGTGACCCTAACATAAAGCCAGAGCTACAGTTGTACAGTTCGGATTTTTATTTGAAACCACGCGTTAAAGGAATATTTCAGCTTTTGCAAGCACTTTATTGGTTGATTGTGGTTGATAAGGCAGAATTTGAAAATCTTTTCCAAGGGTAAACATTAATAGCTCTGTGATGCCTCTCTGATTCTTGTAATTTGTAGATATCGGGACTACCGTTATCCTCCAGGCCATGAGAGGCAGTACACCCACACCATGCAGTTCTGGCACATCCTTGCAGCCAAAATGGCCTTCATTATTATCATGGAAGTAAGGCAACATAGCTCTGTCCCAAAACTCAACACTCAAAACCAATATGTGCATTATATGTAAATCTTAACCACCCATTATGTTTTATTCTACAGCATGTGGTCTTTGTAGTGAAGTTCTTTGTCGCTTGGCTGATACCGGATGTCCCGTCAGATGTAAAGGCCCGAATCAAACGGGAACGTTACCTGATCCAGGAGTACCTACACAAGTACGAAGTGGAGAGGCTCAAGCTCCAGCTAAGCGCCAGCTTCATCACAGAGCCTCAGTCGGAAACATCCCTGACAACAGGCGAATATGAAATGGTCTCTGAGTGTTCATAACCTGCATGCCACAAACAATCCAAGCCAAGAAAAAAAACATTGTACAGTTTCCCTGCAAGGGCTTCCATCTTAAAAGTATAAAAATATTGTTGTTGGGTTTTTTTTTTACGTAAATGGCCTTAACACCTCTTAAGTGGTGCTTCTATGTTAGGATGCACTCATAGAGGCACTGAAAACAATATAACATAAAATTTGTTTTCATTTGGCTAAAATACACATTTTTTTATGCCATAGAAAAGTTTGGAAGATGTATAACTATGTATCAGGACCAAAAAAAAAAAAAAAAAAAACCCTGTTCCTGCAGTGTCGTCCTTGCTCTGAATTATCCTCTTAAAGCTTTCCAAGTTTATGAACAAATAACTCTTAAATGGGATGGTGGAGTTTAATGTCATCTTGGACATTTAAACTAAAGTGTAGATATTTTTAAAGGTGGTATCATAATGTCACTAATCTTATTTTCAGCATTATAACATGAATGACTTATTTATTAAAGATGATGTCTTTAAAGAAGATGTGATTGGGAATATACATAGTGAAACTACAAATGTAGTAAACCCTCAGACTTACTAATATTTGAGTACATGAGAGTGGAAACACAAAGTAAAAAGTTCTCATTTACAATTTTTACTTTCAGACTGGTAGCTATGTTCACTTGCTGTGATTTATAGCTGAGCTATAAGATTTTGGTTTGTTCTTTAAATGAAGTAGATTTACATTCCTGTGTAAATTCAGATATCTCTGTTTATAATTTATACTGTGTCCATGGGCCTTTAATTTTTCTTATCAGAAGATTTTCCATGGGAGAGTACATCTAAGCCTAAATCTTTAGTCTCAGGATTAAACACAATCTGGTGTTTGTTGGTTATCACTTGTAATGCCCAGCTAAAGTGTGCGGAGTTGATCATGCATGTTGCATGATGATTTCCCCAGCAAATAAATGCCTTAAAAACATGTTTACTTGTTTTTAAAAGTTTGTAATGAAACATTTCTTAAACGTATTCTGTCTTTTATCTGTTGCAGCTGTGTCTTACTTGTCATTGTCTCATTTTCTTTGCACATATTGTGAACGGTGTAGAATTCTGTTCCTTTTTTAGTTAACTTAATAAACAGGAACATTATCTCTTATAAAGTGTATTGAGTATTCTGTGTGTTGCTGCGAACCAACAAATGTTTGTTTCTTTTTAAAAACAATCAATATGAGAAAACAATCACTTTCTAATTCTTTAACCTGCATGACACTTTGGAAAGCCACAAAAACTCATACCATTACTTGCTCTTCTTTTTCTTTTGGCTTTTTTATCTTTCATGGGTTGCTACAGCAACTCATCTGTCTACATCTACCCCTATCTTCTGCATATTCTCTCTCACCCTCTATTTCGTCTTTCACTCCATCCATAAATGTCCTCTTTGGTCTTCCTCTATGCCTTCTGCCTGGCAGTTCCAGCCTTAGCATCCTTCCACTGACTTCTCCAAACCATCTCAGTCTGGCCTCTCTGGCTTTGTCTCCAACACATCTAACATGAGCTGTCCCTCTGCTATACTCATTCCTGATCCTATCCAACCTTGTCACTCTCAAAGAGCACCTCAACATCTTCATCTCTGCTACCTTCAGCTCTGCCTCCTGTCTCTTCCTCATTGCCACAGTCTCTAAACCATACACCATTGCTGCTCTCACCACCATCTTGTACACCATTCCTTTCATTCTCGCCAATACTCTTTTATCAGGCAACACACCTTCATTCCTCTCCTCTCCAGGGCAAACTCCCATCTCTCTAGATTTTCCTCCACTTGTTCCCTGCTCTCACCATGGATCACAAAGTAATCTGCAAGCATCATAGTCCATGGAGATTCCAGTTTAATCTCACATGTCAACCTATCCATCACCACAGCAAACAAGAAGGGGCTCAGAGCCGATCCTTGATGCAGTCACACTTCCACCTTGAACTCCTCTGTCACATCTACAGCACACCTCACCACGGTCTTACTGCTCTCATGCATGTTCTGCACCACTCTAACATAATCCTCTGCTACTCCAGACTTCCTTGTACAATACCACAGCTCATCTCTCAGCATCCTGCCATATGCTAGATCTACAAAAACACAATGCAACTCCTGTTGACTTCTGTACTTCTCTATCAACATCTTCAAAGCAAATAATGCATCTATAGTACTTTTTCTTGGCATGAAACCGTACTCCTGCTCACAGAAGTTCACTTCTGACCTCAGTCTAGCTTCCACTACTATTTCCCATAACTTCATTGTATGACTCATCAACTTTATTCCCATCTAGTTGTCACAATTCTGCACATCTCCCTTGTTCTTAAAAATTGGTACCAACACACTTCTCCATTCCTCAGGCATCTTCTTGCTCTCAAAGATCTCCTTGAACACCCTAGTTAAAAACTCTACTGTTGTCTCTCCTAGACACTTCTATACCTCCACACTGCCTATCCACTCTTCACTATTTTCAATGCATGCCTTACTTCATCCTTACTGTTCTTTTGCTACTTCCTGATCCACAATGTTCTCTTGCTTATTGATTTCTCTCATTTTCCTCGTTCATCAACTCTCCACAGTACTTCTTCCATCTTCCTATCACACTTATTGTACCTGTCAGTACATTTGCATCTCAATCCCTGACCTGCTGAACATCCTTCCCATCTATGTCTCTTTGCCCTACCAACCTATAAATATATAGTATAAAATAGTATAAATACTTCTTTCTATCCTGTGGGACATTGTTTGGCCTCGGCTACCTCTAACTTCACTTTACTTTACTTGTAATGTATGTACCTGACTTTGTGAATTCCTGGTTGTGAAATAAAACTGAACTGAATTTACATTGTGTCTCCCTGTACTCCTGGACCCTACTCCCTTCAGTCCTCACAGTGTCCCACTTCTTAGCTGATCTCTTTCTCCGTACATACTCCTTTACCTCATTTTTCCACCGCCAAGTCTCCTGATCAACTTTCCTTCCAGAAGATATTCTACCTGTCTCTTTGATAGCATTAGCTGTAGTTGTCCAGTCCTCTGGAAGCACCTACTGGCCACCCAAAGCCTTTCTTAACTCATCCCTGAAAACCACATAACTTTCTTCCTTTTTCAGATTCCACCACTTTGTCCTCTGCTCCGTTTTATTCTCTTCATCTTCCTTCATCAGAGTCATTCTAAACATCACCATCCTCTGCTGTCTGGCAACACTCTCACCTACCACAACCTTGCAGTTACTAAGTTCCTTCAAACGACATAGTCTACACAAGATTTAATCCACCTGTGTACTCCTACCTTCGCTCCTGTAAGTCACCCTGTGTTCCTGCCACTTTTGAAAGAAAGTATTCACTACAGCCATTTCTATCCTCTTTGCAAAGTCTACCACCAAAGTCCTTCTGCATTCCTGCTCTGGATACCAAACCTGTCCATCACACCCCCATCACCTCTGTCCCCTGCTCCAATATGTACATAAAATGATGTCTTCAATGAATGTTGTTGCCCAGTTCCTCTGCAAAATGTTTTCTAGCTAAAGCTAAGAATGCTGCAAATTGGGAGACTTTCAAGCTAGCAATGATTCAATGATTTCATATAAACTAAGATTTTAGAAAAGCACAGCGAAATTCCAACTATTTAAGAGGCAGACAATAAAAATCGGCATGTTGGCCATTTTGCCCAGCATTTTTGGGGCTAAAAAGTACAAACTAAACAACTGTATCTAAATCAAAACACAAAAATAACTCAGTAATAATTCGACAATAATTAACAGAAGAAAAAAGTCAAGACTTTCGCTTTTAGCCACCAGGTGGCAACCAATACCCACAAATGAAGAGAAAAGTAAGCTTCGCTTTGCTTTATGGTGTCAGGATTTATTTCCTAAAACTGCATTTATTTATTTATTTATTTATTTATTCATTCATTCATTGTTGTACAATGTTTATTTTCCGATATTTTGTATATCTGATTATAAATATCAATCCAAAACCAAAAATAAATGCTTCAATTCCAAGAAAACAGGATGATAATGATGCTTCCAAATTGAGCTTAATTTTTCTGGTGAATATATGGTTGTCAGGGAGAATAGGAATAGCAGAGATGCTTGAATTATTGATGGATTCCAGCGTTGGAGAGAGGAGCTTGTTGAAGGGAAAAAGGGGGTGGGGTGGTGGTGGTTATGTTCATCTGGTTACCATAGTACCGCCCTCGAGAGAGCAGCAGCTTTTATTTTTAGGGTTACTGTCCTTGATTTTTTTTTTTCCTATCAAACTGTGCATTGTTTGCATCAGGTGTTGCAGTTTGTATGTTAAATTAGGCTCTAACAAAACAGAAGCACAATACATTTAGAAACACACACACACACACACACACACATATATATATATATATGTATATATATATATATATATATATATATATATATATATATATATATATATATATATAATATAATCCCAAATGTAATAAGCAGCTGGCCAGAGTTTGGACGCGGAGCTGCTGTCGCTGACCTCGGTGCTGAACACGACGTCAGATGAACCTGCGCTCACCACAGGAGACACCATCCAGTCTCCCTCCCTCTTTGATTTATTGCTTCATCCTCAACGTCCGGTATTTTGTTTGACTTTTTATATTTCGTAATTTTTTTTATGTAGTAGATCGCTTTTCATTAGCTTTTTGCTGTAAACTCAGACTGCTGTTTGATGCTGCTGGCTCTCACTTTCACTCGTCTTTGGTCGTGATGGCACTTTGCGCGGCTACTGTACTCCATGCAGAAGGAGAGCTGCTGGTGGATGAAGGCGTACATCTCGTTTGAATTCCTCTCTTTGTGAAAGGGTGTTTTCGTCACAAGGTTTTGTCACAATTGCGCTAAAAATTAAACTCGCCTGCTGGATAGTCGCCTCCCTGGACTCAGATTCCCTCTACCTTCGTTTTGTCGCTTTCCTGCCGTTAGCCGCTGCAGTCGGCCATCCTGCGCTGTAACATGATGCTGAGGCAGTAAAATTATTTTTTTAACAAAACTAGCCAACAAATACAACCAAAACTGGACATGGAGTCCATGAAGACGAAAGCCGCGACCGGGGTCAAGGAATTTGCGGGAAAGACTCTGGGTCAGATGTACAGGTAGGTACAGGTTTTTTTTGTTTAGTTCTTGCGCCTTTGATTTAGGCAAATTTACTCTAATTTGCTGGATTTTTCACATTACATTACCGCAGGTACACGAGTCAGCCTAATGTTTTAATGACACACAGGGTCCGGTAGTCACGCCACTACAAGTGAGAATAAAATTATGTAATCCCATGTGCGTGCATGTGTGCGTGTGTGCGATGTTTGCAGAGCTTGGATGCCACTGGATGAAGGGCCTTTACATGACGCGTATTGGCAGATAGGTTAAACAGGGCTCAATGTTGTTTTCATGTTTACTGACAATTTCCAAATAATTCGAATGATCTCGGATGTTGCGTGAGTCTACATGCAACGAGCAAGTTGAAGCCATGTATTCGGACCACTTTTTTTTTTACAATCCAGAAATTTTAATTTTTTCTTTCAAGCGCAGTCGAGTAAATGCATTTCTTTAGACTTTAAGCTACATTGATACAAGACCTATCCCCTTCTGATTTATGCTCAGTTTTAGATATGCACGGCTCCTTGTCCAGTTGAAGTGAAATAAAGCTGATATTCGTTGGGATCATGTACACTATTCCCAAGGCCTTCGGCTTTACTATATGTATCACCAACATTAATCTTTTTCAATTTTTTGTGTCCTTATAAATGATTTTTGGTGACTCTTCCTACAGAAGGTTTAGAAAGGACGGGTGCGCTTTTTATTCATCCTTTTACAATCGGAATTTTAGGCATATCAATTTGCAAGTGAACGTGATTTTCCTGGAAGAGAGAGGTAGAAAAGGAGTTCGAGGAAAGCCCACAGACGAGTGTCTGTAGGCTGGAGCTGCTGCTGTGTCTCTGAATACTAATGAGCGTGAAAGTAAAAGGCTGCTGCAATGCGGTACAGTCAGGAACATTTTGATCTTCTTTCAGCTTACAGGCCAAACTTCGTTTTTATGTTTCTTTTTCCTTTGAATTGTTTTATTCTGAGTAGATGCAGATGGGTATTTGTTTGTGTTTTTTTATGTTTTCTGTTATTTCTTTTGTATTTTTATCCTAAACGTGATAACATCTGCTTTTCCCCAAGTGGGACAGAAGAGAACATTTTTCCACACAGGTCTTCCAGAGGCCCCACCGGGCATATACTTCATTGTTTAAAAAAAATCTAAATTACATGAGATCTTTGGGATTACTCTTGCAAAGGATAAGTCCATAGTAAAATAATCATGCTGAAAATGGCAGGTCTAAAAAAAAAAAAAAAAAAAAAAAACACGTTTTCCACTAAATTTAAAATGATCTTGTTTTCAATTATTTCAAACAGAATCTCATATAAAGGTTGGTTATTTTGTGGGTCGGGACTCAGCAGAGGGTTTTTCCTTCACCTGACTGTCTGCAGGGTGATAGAGAGGAGGCAGAAAACCGGGGAGGTGATCGAGCTAACGGAAGATGGGCGGCCTCGGGAGGCCGCAGAGAAGAAACCCCCGCTGTGCGACTGCTACTGTTTCGGTTTGCCGCGCCGCTACATCATCGCCATCATGAGCGGCTTGGGCTTCTGCATCTCTTTCGGCATCCGATGCAACCTGGGCGTGGCCATCGTGAGCATGGTCAATAACAGCACCATCCACCAGAACGGCAAGATCATCATCAAGGAGGTGTGACGACGCACGCTTTTACGCATGTTAAAAAAAGAAAAAAAAAAGTCTAACTGAACACACATCAGATTTTATTATTTATTTATATCTTTTTTTTTGGTCTGGAAAAAGGAAAAAACTACACTAGTTAAATGACCTGTTTACCGCCATATGAGTCAACTGAATAATCCACTCAAAAATCGCAAATGGCTCATTATGGTTAACTGGCGTGAAAACATGTGCACTTTAATACGAATAAAAAAGAAGGGGATCATCATATACCCTGACTTATCCATATTTATAAATAAAACTGCAAAAAAATCCCTTTGAGGCTAAATATGAATTTATAGTCTACCCGTTAGCTTTATAATGAAGCTGACATTTTTTGAAACCCCATATTTGTAAATTGCAAAAGAATGAATGCTCAGTTTCAAATTGTATTCATTTCTGCGTTTTGTATTAAAGCCTAATCATTATTACACCGTTACACCGCTAACAGATAAAACAGATTCATTTACGCTTCCCTTTAATTGTTATTAGCCAATTTCTTGTTATTTTCCATAGAGTATTGCTGCGCTTTAATAATCAGAACAATGCAATTTAATTTGTCAGCTTTCAGACCTGCATAAATATTTCATGATGGCAGGAAAAATCTGCAATGTCATCTCTGCAGTATGATCATTTTAGCCAGCTTATCCAATTGTCCATGTTATCCACCAGAAAGCCAAGTTCAACTGGGACCCGGAAACAGTGGGAATGATCCATGGATCTTTTTTCTGGGGCTACATTGTGACGCAAATCCCGGGAGGATACATTTCCTCGAGGCTGGCAGCAAACAGGTCGGCGGCGCAGATATTTTCATAAAACAAATGATGATAATAATAAGAATAATACAAATACATTTGTTTAAAATTTAATGGGACATGAGATTGTTGTGATTTCTACATAGCCTATGAACGAAATGTCTTGCACCCCCCCCCCAAACCCCCACCCCCCATGTGCATTAGAAAAAAAAGAAAAAAATGGTTAGAACATTCTATTAAGATCAACAAAACTAAATCCACACAGATGAAGAGATATAAAATCTGCACGGTGTAAAACATGGTGAGTTCAGGGCTGTAGAACAGAGAATGACTGCATGAAGCAGCAGACAGTAGGGCAGCGGGCTGTCGGCCCTGCAGGCGTCAAGGCTTTGTGCCACCTGTTAATGAGCTCCCTGGAGAGACCCGGGTCTAATCTGTCGCTCTCTTAGGGCATGGATACCAGACCCGCTTTACTTGCCAAAGGCTTTAATTCCCCTGCCAATGCCTTGGTCATTATAATTACGTAAAGCTTACTATACAGACAACCAGCAATCCAGCAATAGGCCTATTACTATACAATAGAAATTAGTATAGAATTTTTATCTATCTATCTATCTATCTATCTATCTATCTATCTATCTATCTATCTATCAAGTGGAATTGTTTCTACTTTGGAGTTCAATAAAGAAAAAAAAAATCTAGCATTGGTCAAATTTTATTGGACATTATTTTTTTAAATTTATCACCATAGCGCCAGTCAGTAGTAAATTACCCTAGATTGCAATGTAAACCTATCTGCTCTTAATCGCTATTTTCCTGTAATCTGATGCGCGGCATCACAATCAGACTCACGTTGATTGACGCGAGCGGTTTAATCTAATTCGGTCTCGTGCCCGACAGTAGCCTCCACCTGATTGGGGCGTGCCCCCACAAACAGTGGAGTAGGGCGGGAGAACGTGCCAGAAATGACAAATGCGTGGATTGGTATTTCTGTGGCCTTGGCTCATATATTCTCCATTTAAGTTAAAAACGAAATAAAAAGTACATATTTGTATTGGCTGTTTGTGCGCGATACAGAGACAATTTGGTCTCTATTTTGCAAGATATTACATAGTATGCTGTAAATCAGATCCCTCCTATTGCTATGAAATCTTTTTGTGCTTTGGAAAAGTGAGAATGGTTACCAAGCGACAGTAAGAAGTGCACCGCAGCTTAAAATATTTAATTTTATGACGACGCATGAAAAGGGTGCGCGCAGCCAATCGTTTCAAAGACAAACATAATCTGCACAGAATAATTTTTGGAATTTTCCACATGGGGAAAAAGTGCGATATTACAGATGCTTGACTTTTTTGTTAAGAAGTCTCACAAAAAGACCCCAAGGCCAATTTGTGTTATTAAATCCTTTCCCAGTTAAATAGCTGATGCAGACTACAAAACCCCCAACAAGCATCATTGTGATAATCACAGAGCTAAATCGTCATTATGTTTAATGTATTTCTCATAATATCTACAGGGTGTTTGGTGCAGCTATTGTCCTCACCTCTACTCTCAACATGTTCATTCCCTCTGCTGCCCGAGTCCACTATGGGTGTGTCCTTTTTGTCAGAATATTACAAGGACTGGTTGAGGTAAGAGTATCTAAATATGTTTCAGCTTTTTTTGGACTAAAAGTAACAACGTAAATCTTGTTTAATGCATTTAAAATGTATTCTAGGCAAAAGCCTTATTGCATATGTTTCAATTTATTTAATCAGAAAACAAGTGCAGGGATTAACTCTAGCATACTTCTTGGATATACAGCCAGAGGAAATTTAAAATGAGCTGTATTGATCTGATCCACTACAGTTTGCCTTTGTAGGACATTCAAGCTCTTTTTTTCTTACATCATGCTTTGTATCCTGGATACATAGCAGCAGAGTCCCCCCTAGAGATATATAATAGGGCAAATGCAGATTTAAGGCACATCACTCCTCTGGCTTTATCATGAAACAAAAAACAGATAAACTCGCCTTCTGTGTGCATTTTCTACAGTTATACATAATAAAACCTTATTTTACAGTTCTGATGTTTAAAACCAAGACAGTGGAGTGAAATAGGGTATTATCATGTATTATTTCAGCCCTCAAAGACAGACTGCTCTACACACTGTTCTGCTACAGCGAGAACAAGAATGACGACTTTCCAGCAGCACACTTTGCTCTAATAAGAAGCTGATAAACATTTAATAATATTTGCCTGCCTGCTTGGCTCGAAGAGCAGCTCATCAGGCTCTCAGTTTGTTTATGGTTATAACAGGGGTGAAAGCGTTAATTTCTGTTAGTTATTGTCTCGAATGTGTGTTTGTTCAGCCTTATGCATGGATTGAGTTTTCCAGGACAGACTGCAAGGGTACCTCAGACTCCTCTAAAATGCGACATGATGAAAATCTCATGAACTATAATATATTTGCTTGTACAAATGCAATAATGTATGTGAACATGTGAATGTAAATAGCTTGTGATTGAAAATCAAGCTGCTGCTTTTTTATGAATGCACAAATCATTGGCGTGGACAATAGCTACTGATGATGAGTTAATTGTGACCCTCCATTGCGGTGTTTTCAGGGAGTGACTTACCCGGCCTGTCACGGCATCTGGAGCAAATGGGCTCCACCACTGGAAAGGAGTCGTCTGGCTACCCTCTCATTTTGTGGTGAACACTTATTTTCATTTACAAACAAGCTGCAGAACTGTACATTTGCCTTTTTCTAACAGGGATTAACATGTCTAATTTTTAATACGTTTATGTTAATTTGTTGCTGTTTGTCAGGCTCCTATGCTGGTGCTGTGATAGCGATGCCTCTGGCTGGAATCCTGGTCCAGTACACAGGGTGGTCCTCAGTGTTCTATGTCTATGGTAAGCGAATGGGACATTTAGTATAAATGAATGGGTGTATTGTGCTTGTATAGATGAAAGTATTTCTAAGCTTTAGAGTTTGACAGCCAAAGAGTCCAGTGAAAGTCAAACGGATTTATCCAGGCAGACTGAGTATTGATTTCCTCCCCCATTGTTTTGGTTTGTCAATAAAAAGCCCCCGTCTTTCCCTCCAGACTGGATACAGTTAGCTCTCCTGTCTGGGTTTTGTTCTCTCAGGCATTTCTCCTCCAAATGCTCACTGTTGAGATCAAAATGATCTGCACTGCTTCATCTGTAATTAACCAAAGACTGTAATTGGATTCTGCTTGTAGGATGCTTTGGTATTTTCTGGTACATGTTCTGGATACTTGTGTCTTATGAGAGCCCTGCTGACCACCCTACCATCACTGATGAGGAACGTGTCTATATAGAGGAGAGCATTGGAGAGAGTGCCATGATGATGGGCCCTGCAGAGGTTAGAAGGCACCAATTTGATATGGAAACTACATGGAAAATTATTTATCCTTGTACTGTACTTGTAATTTTATTTTTATCAATTTCACTGACTGTTTCAATGTATAAATTAATCCATTGCCGTGAATACTTCCAGAAATTCAAGACCCCTTGGAGAAAGTTTTTCACCTCTATGCCTGTCTATGCAATCATCGTGGCAAACTTCTGCAGGAGCTGGACCTTCTACCTGCTGCTCATCAGCCAGCCTGCATACTTTGAGGAGGTGTTTGGCTTTGAGATTAGCAAGGTGGGCCATGCTGCATAAAGCATGATTAAACAACTAAATATATGATACTTTAGTTAAAGTAGGTGGTGGATAGGCACTAGCAGATATCCAGATTCACTGGTCAACAACAACACAAGGTTTCACAGTATACAGGGGTTGGACAATGAAACGGAAACACCTGGTTTTAGACCACAATAATTTATTAGTATGGTGTAGTGCCTCCTTTTACGTCCAATACAGCGTCAATTCGTCTCAGGAATGACATATACAAGTCCTGCACAGTGGTCAGAGGGATTTTAAGTCATTCTTCTTGCAGGATAGTGGCCAGGTCACTACGTGATACTGGTGGAGGAAAACGTTTCCTAACTCGCTCCTCCAAAACACCCCAAAGTGGCTCAATAATATTTAGATCTGGTGACTGTGCAGGCCATGGGAGATGTTCAACTTCACTTTCATGTTCATCCAACCAATCTTTCACCAGTCTTGCTGTGTGTATTGGTGCATTGTCATCCTGATACACGGCACCGCCTTCAGGACACAATGTTTGAACCATTGGATGCACATGGTCCTCAAGAATGGTTCGGTAGTCCTTGGCAGTGACGCGCCCATGTAGCACAAGTATTGGGCCAAGGGAATGCCATGATATGGCAACCCAAACCATCATTGATCCACCCCCATGCTTCACTCTGGGCATGCAACAGTCTGGGTGGTACGCTTCTTTGGGGCTTCCCCACACCGTAACTCTCCTGGATGTGGGGAAAACAGTAAAGGTGGACTCATCAGAGAACAATACATGTTTCACATTGTCCACAGCCCAAGATTTGCGCTCCTTGCACCATTGAAACCGACGTTTGGCATTGGCATGAGTGACCAAAGGTTTGTCTATAGCAGCCCGGCCATGTATATCGACCCTGTGGAGCTCCCGACGGACAGTTCTGGTGGAAACAGGAGAGTTGAGGTGCACATTTAATTGTGCCGTGATTTGGGCAGCCGTGGTTTTATGTTTTTTGGATACAATCTGGGTTAGCACCCAAACATCCCTTTCAGACAGCTTCCTCTTGCGTCTACATTTAGTCCTGTTGGATGTGGTTCGTCCTTCTTGGTGGTATGCTGACATTACCCTGGATACCGTGGCTCTTGATACATCACAAAGACTTGCTGTCTTGGTCACAGATGCGCCGGCAAGACGTGCATCAACAATTTGTCCTCTTTTGAACTCTGGTATGTCACCCATAATGTTGTGTGCATTTCAATATTTTGAGCAAAACTGTGCTCTTACCATGCTAATTGAACCTTCACACTCTGCTCTTACTGGTGCAATGTGCAATCAATGAAGACTGGCTACCAGGCTGGTCCAATTTAGCCATGAAACCTCCCACACTAAAATGACAGGTGTTTCAGTTTCATTGTCCAACCCCTGTATATATATATATATATATATATATATCTTTCCAAATAAAATGGCCTTTGTTCACTATTCCAACAATTTAAATCCAGTAACAAAACATGCAACTTGGGGAAAACAAATCACAAAAAGGATGACTGCAACAATATATTTAAATTAGTGTATAACTGGGTAAGATTACAATTTATCTTTTACAAGATCCATGAAACCCACTCATTATTTTGTTACATAATCAATAAAATAAGTCATTTTTAACCTGAAGTTTAATGGTCTTGAAAAACTTTGCTCAGGCTTTCGGACGTTTCTTTCAAGGTTTTATTTTTTACTTCTTTTCCTTCCAGTTCAGGCCAGTATTTGACCATTTTCCAAGTAATGTATTTTTTTCTTTACTTGTATTACATCTTACTATTGGCCTGTGAGGCATAAAAAAGGGCTCCACACTCAAACAGAAAACATTGAAATAAACCTTTCAAAAAGAGCAATTGGCCCACTATAAATGATCAGCTGAAGAATCTCTTGGGCTGTTTGTTTGATTTTCTTTCCTTTATCTTAAAATTAGAACTTTCAGATACTTTTCACCAGTGTTTTTTTAGGGGTGCCATTTCTTTTGTCCTCCAGTTGTCCACTTACTTCATTTCTTAGAATGGATTACATATGCTGTCATTATCAAGGACTGGACAGAAAATGTGTGAAAAAGACACCATTCAGACACCATCAACATATTATTTTAACAATCTCTCTCAGTCATTATTAGAAAAAACACATTTAATAAAGAGAGCTGTTACTAAATGTAACATTAACCACAGGACTGGTCATTAACATTTAAAATTGTTAATTTAAGGCTTCTTACATGAGTACAGATACAGACTACATCTGTATTTTAAAGTTGGTTTTTGTTCTGTTTTCAAAGCCATAGTAGATGATTTGATTGCTTTCCTTATCTGCAGGTGGGTATACTGTCTGCCCTCCCCCACTTGGTGATGACCATCATCGTGCCCATTGGCGGTCAGCTGGCCGACTACCTGCGCAGCAGGAACATCCTGACAACAACCACTGTCAGGAAAATAATGAACTGTGGAGGTGAGAAGACTGAACTGTGGATGAGCAACAAAAAACATTTCCTCACCTCTCTCTGCTCAGCCACTGGGTGGTAATTTCACAGTTTCTGAGCCATGCTTTTTTATGTTGGTTCTTCTCTGCCAGATGGGTTTTAGAGAGGATTTTGTTTATATTTTTTGTAAAATCTATCTGTTCAATACCTTATTTCTCAGGTTGACTTACTGTGTGTGGGTCACTGTGCATTGATTTCATATCTGTCAGCTATGTAATTGAGTGCAAAGCATGTATCATGCTTAATTCAATTGACACCCTGATGACCAGCAAGCGGCCCCCAGGCTTTTTGTGTACTTTGTGTGTGCACGTGTGACCTGCTGTCTCTCGCCCTGCTAGGATTTGGCATGGAGGCCACACTACTGCTGGTGGTGGGGTATTCCCACAGTAAGGGGGTGGCAATTTCTTTTCTTGTGCTCGCAGTGGGTTTCAGTGGATTTGCCATATCAGGTTTGTGATATGTTCTTAAATATGTTAAGAAATAGTGCAAAAAAGTGCAAATTGTGACACAATGCTTTGATTTTTTTGCTAAATAGATTTACTGCATTTTTGTGGGGTCTACCTACATTCCAGATGTCATAGGAAAATTAAAGCCATTTTAATAATTTTTTTGTTGAATAAATTGAAATTTATGGCAGCATGTTTGTCTTTAAACATCAGAATGCAGCTCGTAGTGGTCTTCTTTTTATCTTCCAATCATTCAACAGATCTCATAGCTCATCTTTTTGTTCAGTACAAAGAATGCAGAGGTCTGAAAATCAGTTTCTAGCCTCTTGTTCTCAAGCTTTCTGCCAGAGTCTTTAATAATTCAGTGTGAGCTGTCTCCTGGGATATGCCAGGCAGGCAGTGTGCAGCAGCTCACGAGGACACTTACTCATTCAGCCAGTCAGAGTGGGGGAGGGAAAAGGATGTGTTGCGAGTTGATGCCTATTTCTGCAACAAGATGGTTTGCATTTGTGCTGCTTCAATCTTCAGCTTTACTTAATGCATAGTGTTGTGCTATCTCCCTAAATATAGCATTTAAAGCTGACTAACTGAACTTGCTTCCAAAAAAAGTAGGCAGTGTTATTATTTTTATGTTACGTTTGATACCACCAGGCTTCAACGTGAACCACCTGGACATCGCTCCTCGTTATGCCAGTATCCTAATGGGCATCTCTAATGGTGTTGGTACCCTGTCTGGGATGGTGTGCCCATTAATTGTTGGTGCTATGACAAAGAACAAGGTAAATCCCTTTTCTCTGCATGCGAACATAATATAGATCTTCAGATTAAATCTAGCTGCAGAAAATCCCAAAGGAGGCTTGACAGATCAGAATCAAATAATTAAATTCCTCTATTCATCAATTACATGCAATTTTATACATTAAACAAATGATTTATACTATGCAACAAAATTACTCTATGTAAGTAATAATTTAGATCTAGCAGAAAATAAACTCCCCCTCCATAATGAGCCAAATCCAGCTAACGAACTAGCAGCTAACCAGTGAAAAGTTCCCTAAGCAGCTAACAAGCTATCCAAGTAAGGAACTAAGAGCTAGCTTACTAGCTATCAGCCTGGTATACTGAAGTAAATTTCAAGGTGGATTTTGCCATTTTTAAGCAGCTCCAGTATCAAAATGCTAAGGGTTTGATGGGAGTGATTTTAAACAAAAAATCTTACACTGCTGTTTTATTTGCTTTCAGCAGTTATTTACATAAAAATCGATAGTTATTTACAGGAAACACCTATTTGCATGTTACAAATAACATGCAACAAATATAAAACAGAATGTATTAAGGGTAATTCAACAGAAAAACTGATGGAAAAGTAATACAATGCAAATTTCCTAAATTCCCCCTAAACAATTTTTTAATTAGCTAATTTTTCCCTTTCAATACAGTTAAGCCAAAAGTTATTCATACTTCTCATAGATTTAGGCTTGAAGTCATACTTTAATTTTACCAACAGGTTTCTTAACATTTTAGTGTGGCCCAAACAGAGTCTGGTTTTGAATCTGATAGACCTTCTAACCTCAAAGACGTGGAGCTCATTAACAAAAATCCTGTGGTGATTAAAATAAGAAGGGTTTGATTGCTGCAATACCTTTAAAGATTTTTGCCATTGATTATTTTTAAAAACAGATTAATAAGTAAAAACTGACTTTTTTCTATAGTTATTTCACACAGTTTTATTATGTTTTAAGATGGCTATAATTTCATATAAGAATTTTTTTTTGGTTAAAAGATAATAATTTAATTGAAATATTTAAGTTAAACCTATTTTGTTCTATGACTGTGCCACTTGAATAAATAGAGATTAATGATTGCAAGCAGATGGTTACAAGAAGCAATTTTGTCATTTAAATCAAGGAAAAAATAACTTATTACAAGTGACAGTAAAGAAATGTTATTCGTTCTACTGCTGAAACCAGTGCTTGTTAATTCCTCAGTATTTTCAGGGACACAAAATGGCATTTCCCCTTCTTTTCTTCAGACTCGAGAGGAGTGGCAGTACGTATTCCTGATAGCCTCACTGGTGCACTATGGAGGTGTGGTCTTTTACGGGATATTTGCATCCGGAGAAAAACAGCCATGGGCCGACCCGGAACTTACTAGTGAGGAAAAATGTGGCTTCATCGATGAAGATGAGCTGGCAGAGGAGACTGGTGACATCACCCAGAGTTACGGAGCTTTTGGGGGTGCAGCCAAAACGTACGGAGCAACCACACAGGTGAACGGAGGATGGGCTACAAGCTGGGAGAAGACGGAGGAGTATGTCCAGGAGGAAGCACAGGAAGGAAGCTATGGATACAGGCAGGAAGAAGGGTATTCTTAGACCAAACACAAAGTTACTGACATGAGTTGACTTTGTTTCCTGAGTGTACATCTGTTCCAGTCCTAAGAATATCCACAAATGAGAAACAAGAAAAGCTACAATCCATTGTGTTATATACTATATATATACCTATATATATATATATTAATATATATATATATATATATATATACATGTACATATATATATATACATAAATATATATAATATATATATAATATATATTATATATTCTGAAGATTCTTAAAACATTTGATGACTAGAGGTGTAGGCACATATCAAATTGGCAGTATGTAAATGTACTATTATGCATATTAATAATAGATATTTTATTTGGAGTGCAATTGTGTGTAAACTTCTACATTTCCCTCCCATCAGCTGAGGGTTTCTGACCACACTGAAACCAGTCGGGTTACATAAAAGCACATTGGTCAGATAACCATTTAGAGAACAACATCCAAGAAGCCAGCCACCTTAGTGTAGAAATATGTTGATACATGGCACTGTAAACAGAAACTACACTAGAAACTGTTGTTATAGATTGTACTGAATCTCCTCTGACAAGCGTGTCCTTTCAGTGCACCAATATGATTTATTTTCTTATCACTGGCTTCTGGATGTAAAAGACCTATAAATTAGAAATTCAACAAGTAATAAATTGGTTTTGATGAGGGCTTTGGCTAAACAAGAGGTTACAGAAATGTTTTGCTTGTTACTTTTGTGTGCTTTATGAGCACATCCGCAGTTTGCATTCCATTACATCATAATGTGGTTAATTAGTTATTTGTCACATTACTGCCAAGCCACTTAAAGCCTAGTTGAACCAATGCATTCTTAAAAGAGCTGTATTAAATCAAACCTATAAGATTGAAATATTTAATAGTAGATTTGTATGAGTTTGAGGATTAAATATGCACCATGTGGGACCAAGATGCCAATAGTTAAACTTGGCCTTGAAAAAGGGTACGTGCAATGGAAGAAATAAAGGAAATGACCAAAATCAGTCTGAAAATTGTAATATTACAGAGCCGAAAACCTCAAAATGATTATTGAGAAGAAAATAAAAAACATTCCCAACAGAGCAAAGTAAATAGGTATAGATATATAGGAGGTGAGTAGCTTTGAATGCATATTGTTAGAGCTCATACTGACACATTCTGCTGATCTTCATCATCAGGACACTGGAGACTAAAACTAAAGGGAACCATTATATTAAACATTCTGTTTTTTTATTCATTTTATAGAGAGAGATTAAGTTAAATGGGATTAATTAGTTTTGGCAGAACTTCTCTCTTTACAATTTATGTAATCATATAAGAGCAAAAAAAAATTTAAAAATGTAAAAGTCATGTGATGTGACTTTGCATGTTATTCATCATATGTTTTGAAACCAGTTGGCAGGAAACCAATAATACACATAATCTGATTGAAATGATGACAAATTATTCTCTGTTCAGTTTCATTTTTCCCTTTTTCCCCTCTTATTAAACCTTCTTTTCTATCTTGTCGCAGTCAACAACTAACCACTCAAAATGCCATAGAAAAAATATTATGTTTTGTTCATTTAAAACAAAGATGGATCAATTATCTCTTTAAGATTATTACAAAAGTTGTAAACATTCCTACACAAGTATTTGGTATTTCTTTATATATATGCTTAAGAAATGTTACAAGAATAAAATATTTTATTTGTAGAGTGAAGATACATTTGAAGTGGCAATCACTATTATGTGCAATTTACTTTTTTGTTTTTGTTTTTACAAACTTCTGATTGTGCTTTTCCACTATTAAAGGGAACTAAGAATGGACATTTTATGCATCACTATCAGTTGTGAAGAAATGCCTTTATGTTTGGAAATCTGGGGAGAAGTTTCAATGGAGCCCTTCAGGTGGCAGCTGTTGATATAAAAACATCCATCTAGTTATGAAGCATTATCCTGATGACTATCTCCTAAATATTGACAAATGTGAAAAAATCCTTTGCTGCAGTTTAGGATATTATGGCTAACTTCCTTCTTCCAAACTCAATAACTTCTGAACAAGCTGTAAAACCAACCATATAGGTAGACAGCACTCCAAATAAGTCATAATTTAAATTGGATGAATTATATAAAAGACAGCCTGGTAATAAAACTCTTCTAAAACTTCGAGATTAAACTGTTTGAATCAGAATTACACAGATGTCTGATACAGAAACCTTTGTTTACTTTTATTTTCCAGTCTACAGTATATCTATCCCCTCAGCTCCATACTGCTGCTCATGGACACTGATGGTTTTGCAAATGTACACCTACTAATCAGAGAGTACTGACTTTCAAGAACTCTTTTTTTGTGTTTGTCTGGGCTCCATATATTTCTCCCTGGAAAGAACAAACAACATGCATAACAATCACATTTAATTTTCATTCTACATTTTCACTGACAAGGTCTGAAAGGGGCCAACTTGATTTCTTTTTGTCACTTGTTTGCGGAGACCTCTTGTCAGCTCAATGTAGATGTGTGTGGATGTGTATTTATGCATGGAACAAAGTGAAATTTGTACACATTTGTATGTCCATTTGTCTCTTTTTTCTTTTAAACTTGTCTTTGTCTCAGAAACTGTTACTGATGCTTAGATTTCTTTGCACAATTAACCAAAGGTATAAAAAATAAAACAAAATGCAGCTTTGTTTCCGCTGGAAGTCTAATATTTTAAGGTAGAACAGACCATCAGCGAGGAGGCTCCACCATAGTTAGCCAGGTGTGTGAAGGTGGTACCAAACATCCCTCAGTGTACAAAGCAATAAATTCATAGTAACAGCTCTGATCAAATGTTATAGACAGTTATTATATCACTGGTTTTTATGCATTTGTTTAGAAGTCGTGTTTTTAAATGTAGAAAACAAATGCTTGTAAAGAAACACTATGTGTATAACTATATAGTAATAGAGTCCAACACAAACAGCTTTGATGAGAAAAAGTCATTGTGTTTGTGAACGGGCTACTCACCAGATGAGAATGATAAAAAGAGCTCCATCTGAGAGGTGGATGCTCTTCTTCTTGTTTCTGTTTTTTGTTTTGGTGTGGTCCGCACTGAATGTGTTCCTGTGCTGTTTCTCCTATTTCTCTCTTTCTCTTTGTCTCCCCCATTCCCTCTCCATTTAGTTGAATTAGTGTCTTTAATTCAGTGGATGGACCCCCCTGACCCCACCTCCCCACCCCTTTTCCCCTGGTCAAACCCCACATGTACCTCCTCCTTTCCTTGTACAACCTTTCACTCTCACTATGTTCACTGACATTACAGCTAAAATCTAAACATGACATTTTAACAAAAACGACAAATGTGCAACCTGAAATAGTGAGAAGTTTCCTGTTTTTGTGCCTCTGAAGTTACAGCGTGATTATATGGCTTCTGTTGCTGTGTAAATTGGAGAGGTTTGTTGATGTCAAAATGAAATAATCTTTTTCCTTTTTTGATATAAAAAAGTAAACAACTCTGTGTTTGCTTGGAGTATTTGTACTGACGAGTACAGACATGCAAAAGTCAGATAACAATAAGTGCATCTGCTTTGTGCTTTATGTTTAAGTTTATAATGTAAATTTTTTTGGACAAGCTGCTTATTACTACATTGCCAATTTATGGCGCCACAGTATTATTAATTTGGACTGTGAATCCAATATTCACTCTCCATTTTAATCAATTCTTTTCCTGAGGGAACTGTCTACCTCCTTAGCTACTAAATATTTGAGTGCCAAATGGAGTCAAAGAAAAACCCTACGGTTAGTATCACCACTGCAAAAGCTCCATTACAAAGAACAATCAGTCGAATTTAATTACATGGGGAGACATGGAACATTAGAGTTTTTCTTTAAATGTTCTTTTAGGGTGGTAAGAAATGCTCATACACCTAAAAACATGCTAAACAAATTCACATTTATTAACTAAAATGATGTGGAAATATCATTATGCTGAAGACCTCAGTGAGTCTGAGCAGCTCCAAAGACTACAGGAAGTGCACAGTTAATGGCTAACCTTCTTGTCGGTCTGTGAAATCAATAGGGTTGGTCCTCAGTGTTCGGCTGGACCTATCGACCCTTTTAAACCCTTAATAGAGATGATAAGAAGGGGGAGCACTTATTGAGCTATTTGGAGGTGTTGTTGTGATTTGTGATCTGGCTGCTACCTCTGCCTGCAAATCTTGCGGATGTGGAGGAAAATCATCAGAAGTGCCACAGCACAACAGAAGTTTAAACTCCTACATCCAAATATGCAATCTTAAATTGTTCTGCTCATCAAAATGACTCAAATTAAGCAGAGTTATCAGTTGTATTTCAGAGAGCGGTTTCATCTGATTATTCCCATTAAGTGTATTTTTCTGTCATATGCATGATATTAATCAATCCCTTAAACTGGGTCTCCGATGTAAAAGATCCAGAAGGATCATATTCCTCTCCCCAGTGACACAATCTAGCTCATTTTGTGGGGCTTCAAATGTGTTCACGGGCCAGAAGGATATAAAGTCCCTCTAGTGAGCTTTGGATCCTACCCACAAACTCCTTTCAGTACAAAAAAAACCTCCAAAGCACGTTACTCTGATTAGATGTCCAAAACAACTTCAACTGACTTCTTTTAATATTGAGGTGCAGTGGTTCCGCTCTTCTCACTACCTTAAAGGTAAAGACACACACCCTAGGTTCTGCATTTCACCACATTGATGAGAAGGAGAAGTTAGAGTACCCACACTATCCTAGAGGCTGTGTTTCTTCGGCAGCTCACCATAATAAACTGTGCAAGTGTGTGTCTGTGCATGTTTGGTTAAAATGTGGTTCAATCAGCAAGTGTGGTGAAGATTTGTACTCAAGTAATCGTTATGTTTCTTCAAAATAGTATTACTCTAGTAGAAGTGAAATAGTTTGTGCAGTAAAACTACTCCTAGAAGTCGTTTTTCTTTAAAAAGTTACTCAAGTAAATGTAACAGAGCAAATGTGACCTGTCACCTCTGCTAGAGACTGCATCATAGTTAGGATTTTCTGCAACATGACAAAACTATTTTAAGCAATGCAGGTATAGAAGAAATGCTGATTAGAGAAAAGTTCATCAAAACTCTGGAGACAAAGCAGGAGTAGACTCTACCAGCAACTAGATAAGAGTGTACTTTATCTCCATCAATCGTATCTGAAGATGTGTCTGAGAAGTAAATTTACTTTGTTAACTATCTGCAATCTAGTTTATTACAATCACAGTGTAGAAAGTCAACTTTCAATTGTTGTGGCGAGGTTAGCCACGAAAAATCTGCATGTCCAGAGAGCTATGCTCCATATTTAAACTCTGTAATGTTACTGTCAGATCAGCTGCCTCATAGTAGTCTTCCTGTAAAAACTCATGTTCCACAGCAATGATCCCCAAAACTGGTCCTCAGGCCCCACTGTCCTGTGTGTTTAGGTATTTCCCTGCTGCTACACACCTGACAAAATGGGTAACAGGCTGCTGCAGCTCTTAAAGACATACATGCTGAATAGGTAATTTATTCATCTCACTCAGGTGTGCTGGAGCAGCGGCACGTCAAAAATATGCAGCATCTTTTAAAATAACAGCATCAAAAAGGAAATTTGTATTTGGTTGATTATTTCTTTTTTGGAGTAATGCTTTTTGGCAATAAACCTTATACTGTTAATTCCACTTTGAACAGTCCATATTTGTAAAGACGATGCATTTGTAGGTTGAGCAGCAGAGTTGATGTGGTTTGTGTTCATGAAAAAACTGCAAATTCCTCTCTACCAGTACCAAACAGCTTGTTCTGCTATAAATTCTTGTTTGAATGATTGAAATCTGACAAAAAACAACATATTAGCATTTAAACAAGTTATTCATTGAGCAAACAGGGGCCTCAGCAATGCATGGGAGAATTGATTGATTGCAAGACTGCCAATGTGGTTATGATGTTCACTCTGACACAAACAGTACGCCTGACCTTAACAGTGGGGTTAAGGTCAGGACTGCCACCTACATACTCAGCTTTGCTGCTTTATTTACAAATGCATTTTCTTTACAAATGCCACTATTTAAGAGAAAATAAACAGGCTTTCTGGCGGTGTGATATTTATTGCCTAAAAGTATTGTTACAACAAAGAAATAATCAACCAAAGCTCAATTTCTACAGATAGATAGATAGATAGATAGATAGATAGATAGATAGATAGATAGATAGATAGATAGATAGATAGATAGATAGATAGATAGATAGATAGATAGATAGATAGATAGATAGATAGATAGATAGATAGATAGATAGATAGAACAGTCACAGAAATAACTTGTATCTGACAAAGGTAATAATGAATAAAAATTCTACAAAAATAAACAAATGAAATTCAGACATTGCTTTTCAAACATCCTGCATGTAAGTCCATTCAGAATAGTCCAATGTTTTCCTCTTAGCCATTCTTGGGTGTTTTAGCTGTGTGTTTTGGGTCATTATCCTGTTGCAAGACCCATGACCTGCGACTGAGACCAAGCTTTCTGACACTGGGCAGCACATTTCTCTCTAGAATCCCTTGATAGTCTTGAGATTTCATTATAACCTCACAGATTCAAGACACCCTGTGCCAGATGCAGCAAAGCAGCCCCAGAACATAACAAAGCCTCCTCCATGTTTCACAGTAGGGACGGTGTTCTTTTCTTCATATGCTTCATTTTTCCGTCTGCAAACATAGAGCTGATGTGCCTTCCCAAAAAGTTACATTTTTGTCTCATCTGTCCATAGGACTTTCTTCCAGAAGCTTTGTGGCTCGTCAACATGTCGTTTGGCAAATTCCAGTCTGGCTTTTTTATGATTTGTTTTCAACAATGGTGTTTTCCTTGGTCGTCTCCCATTAAGTCCACTTTGCCTCAAACAACGTCAGATGGTGCGATCTGACACTGATGTTCCTTGAGCTTGAAGTTCACCTTTAATCTCTTTAGAAGTTTTTCTGGGCTCTTTTTTTACCGTTCGTATTATCTGTCTCTTTGTTTTGTCATCAATTTTCCTCCTACGGCCACGTCCAGGGAGGTTGGCTACAGTCCCATGAATCTTAAATTTCTGAATAAAATGTGCAACTGTAGTCACAGGAACATGAAGCTGCTTGGAGATGGTCGTATAACCTTTGACATGCTTGTCTATAATTTTCTTTCTAATCTCATGAGAGAACTCTTTCCTTCGCTTCCTCTATTCCATGTTGAGTGTGGTACACACCATGTCACCAAACAGCAGAGTGACTACCTGTAGCCCTACATATAGGCCCACTGACTGATTATAAGAATGTAGACACCTGTGATGCTAATTAATGGACACACCTTGATTTAACTTTTCCCTTTGGTCACATTAAGTTCAGGGGTACCATCATTTTTGTCCAGGCTTATTTCATGAGTTTATTTATTTAAATGATTCTGTTGAAGCATGTTTGAAAAGCAATGTATGACTTTCATTGTTCATTTTCATATAATGTTTATTCATTATTATCTTTGTAAGATTCAAGTTATTTCTGTGACCATTGTGGGTTTTTCTTTCATTAACCGAGAAGTACCAACAATTTTGTCCACGTGTGTGTGTGTGTGTGTGTATATATATATATATCTATATATATCTATATATAGATATATATCTATATATATATAGATATATATCTATATATATATAGATATATATCTATATATATATAGATATATAGATATATAGATATATATCTATATATATATATAGATATATATAGATATATATCTATATATATATATATACATCTATATTTGTATACATGCTGCATATTTTATTTATGCTTTGAGATTGTCAACTCAGTTTAAATAAACATAATAAAATATGTTTAAAAATGGTATCAGTACATTTAAATAATGCCTTAAATTTTTAATTTAATTTTAAATTAATTCTGCCTAGTTTGTCATAGTGTTATGTAAGCTGCAATTTTATTTATCAGTATTAAATATTTATGTTATAAGATAGAAGATAATATACACAACGGTAAAACCTTCTTACATTTTCATTATGACTGCTTATGACTGACAGATAAAAATATCTTTATAGATTTTATTTTTACCATCTGCACATTACTTACAGATAAACCTTAGTCATATGTTGTATGATAAACCTGTTCTTATAAAGAGAAACAAGATGTTATACAGTTTCAAGCTGCATTCACTGTAATTTGTCTTTTTAAACCTTGATATTTTATTTTGAATTCTTACAATCTGTATTCAAGAAATAAAATTCAGACCACATGAGTGCCTCATAACAACACTAACGTCAAGAAACTCTGCAGGAGCTGTGTAAAGCCCCAAGGTGACTCAGAGATCAGCCTCTGATTGATGCACAACGTCTGGACCAGGTCAAATTAAAAACACGCTCCTTCTGTCTGTTTTAGTTTGTGTGTGTGTGTGGCTGTGTGTTTGTATGTGTGCTTCATCGTGACTCTTTGCCTGTCTTAGTTCACTGCACGAGTTAATTTGACAAGCTCAATAAACGTGTCACCACTCACCCCTAAACTGTGTTTTCTCACAGTCAACCAGCCTTAACCGTCATGCTGCCCCATTACCAGTAAATTACATTAAAAACGCACAACGGAATATGTGTTTGGAAAAAGCGGGTAAAAGTTGCATTTCCTTCTACAACCCAATGCAACTTTCTGTGCTAAAACTGAGACTCTAAATTATTATAAATATGACATGTGGATGTGTGTTTGTGCCAAACTGAGAGAAATGAGTTTACATATGTTGAGCCATTTTAATGATTGTTCAAGGGAGCATGGGGGCAGGTGCTATTTTAGTCTCAAGGGATCTGGAGAATCAGGGGGAAAGGAGGGGTTTTATGAGAGTGGAACCTGATGCCAAAATCACTCTTTAATGACAGGGGGAGGGGTCCACGTCATGTTCGCCCCCCTGAGGTCCTGTGTTGCTCATAAATAAAGCCCTGATTTGCACAACGCTTCTCCAACAACCCTAAGCAGGTTGCAGGATGTTGACAGATATTTCTTTAGATTGCATAGCAAGCTGTGTTTTCTCTGATCTGAATTCAATCAAATCAAAGAAAACACAACTTGCTACTTTTCACATCTCCTAAAATGTTAATGCGATATTACCATATTTTTTTCACTTCTCGCTGCAAAGACAGCTTTACTGTCTATGTTTAAAACAGTTAATGCAACCTATCCTGCATTGTATAGTCACACACCCCCACATGTGAGCGGTCCATGGGTAACACCAACCCAGGCATGTTCTGAGAGTTGCACAAAAACATGGGGATTCCAGACAAAACTCAACATACCATCACAGCATTCAAAACCTGAGACTATTCCTATCTAGAAGTTGCACTTCTACACTCACTCAGGGTAACAACTACCCCACAACAAGCTCTGGTTCAGTCTCGATTGGTTCAAAAAATAGAAGCGAGGTCCTCCTCCTGTATGAGACAGTAACCATGATTGGCTGCACATCCCAGCCTTCAGTGCTGCCACACAGCTGGTATTTAGCTGGCCCCCATTATCAAACCCTCTTTCCAACGACCTCCTTCTTCTCTTCGGCTCATGTGAGGAAATGCGTCATCAGTTCATCAAGGGGGGACCCTTGGGCTAAGGCACTCTAATATTAGGAAGTCAAACACGCTCCATCTTAAACCCAATAATATGAGGCAAGACCATGTGCACAGACCTGAGAAATGTGAATGCAGAGCACATATGGTTTCTTTTCTATTCCTCTGGAAAATTTGGATATTTTGTTCATCGTGAGCACAAAATCATTGTGAAATCTACTACAGTGTAGTAAAAAAAATGTTTTCCGCTTTTATAGATTTCTCCAGTTTTTGTTTTGTTGTTACACTTATATGTTTGAGACAATTAGGTAAGACTTTATGTCAGACACTCTTGTGGACGACATCAGTGAATACAAAAGCAATTTTTAAATGCTGATTTCACTTAAGGAAAAAAAGCTATCCAAACCAACCTGGTAATATTTGATAATATAATTGCCCTTGTTGTTAAGTAATTAATTTACTGTGAGAAACCAAACCTTTATGGTTCAGTTTGGTTCAGTATGGTTCACACCTAAACATGATTACTGCCAGACCTGCAGAATCAAGAAATCACTCAAACAGAACCTGTCTGACAATATCAATGCTAGAAAACTCAAAAGCAACTCATTATTCAATTCATTTCAATTCAATTCAATTCAATTCAATTCAATTCAGTTTTATTTATATAGCGCCAATTCACAACACATGTTGTCTCAAGGCACTTCACAAAAGTCAGGTGCATACATTCCAATTAGTCCTAACCATTGAACAGTGCAGTCAGAGTTAGTTATTTATTCAAATCGGATAAAACGTTTTTCTGTCTAAGGAAACCCAGCAGATTGCATCCAGTCAGTGACTTGCAGACAAGAATCTAACTTCCTGACATCTATCAGTCTCAAAATGATTACATAGATATTTCTAAGGCTTTAGGGCTCCAATGACAACCATTTTCCACAGGTGAAGAAAATATGGAACAGTGGTTAACCATCAATGGAGTGACCACCCTACCAGCGTTACTCCAAGAGTACAGTGGCAACTCTTCCAGGAGGGTCACAAAAGAATCCAAAACAAATTTAAAGCACTTTTAAAGCTTGATGCCTCACTTAAAATCAGTGTTCAAGATTCAACAATAATCTGATGAAACCATGAATCTTCTCTCTATCAGGAAATCCTGAAGGAGAATTTCTGGCTATCAATTATTGAACTCTAGCTTGAGCAATGTTGGGTTTTGCACCAGGACACTAATCCAAAGCACACCTGAAAGTCTACTTCTGAACAACGCAGAAAATAAAGCTTTTGCAGTGGCTTACTCAAAGTCCAAATGGAAATCAAATTGAAATGCTGTGTTTTGACCCAAAACAGGCTGTTCCTGCTCAAAAATCCCTCATTGTGGCAGAATTAAAACAATTTTGCAATAAAGAGTAGATCAAAATTCTTCCATTGTGATGAAAAGGACTCATTACACAAATAGTTATTAGGGTTCAGGTGAAAATGCTTTTTCAATTGAAACTGCATTATGTATTTACTCAGGTTATGTTTGTCTGATATAAAATGTTTATGATGATCTGAAACATTTAAGTGTGACAAACAACGCAAAAACAAAAGAAATCTATAATGAGCTTTTTGAATGTTAATAACAATGTTTTATTGAAATGGTTTGGCTTTCATTCTTGAGAACATCTTTTCTTTATTTTTGAGAACAAAAACAAGATCCATGCTAAATGCAGGATTAAAAAACCTAGATACAGAACTGTAGGTTTTTTTTTTTTTCCTTTCTTCAATTATTGGAGCTAAGGCACCTAGACTAAAGTGTTTTCTGTGCACTGATGTGCATGCACATGTGTGCTAGCAGGTTTTCATTCAGCCTTGCTTCTTAGTGCTCTATCACCAGATGGGAGCCGGCATTAGATGCGTATATGTGCAACGAACGGGGGGGTTTATTTCTCAAAGCCCGAGCATCAGGCCTCCTTTTGTCCTCTTTCTTGTCGCCAATGGCTTCTCAGTGGGGCGAAGAGCACACTTCAAATCTAATTAAAAAGTGAGAAGGGGGTGGGGGTTGTACAGGGCAGTTAATGTCTAATTTTTTTGTATGTTTTTTTTTCTTTTGATAGCACAAAGCCAGTCTGTGAATTTTAAGAAAAATGATAATCGGAAACTGTTTTTACATGACACAGTGGCAATGACAAAAAATAAAACAATCATCTCGAGCAAGCTACACTCTCCTGAGATGATTTATTGAATTGATTTAATGCCATCACGTTACCATTTACTGACTGAGTGGTCTCCAAGCAGAGGGATAATATCGTCACCTTCCTAAACTAATGGCCTTAGTCATTAGTTTAGGAAGGTGACGATATGAAAAAGACACTATCACAGCCCACCCTTTTGTTGTACCTTTAGAGTAGGGTCTCTGCACACAGTCTTATCAGTGTAAGAGCTGGCCATGATAAACCCATTCTTCGTCGTTGTCACTTGTGTTAAACAGTAACAACCCTGATAAAAACATTCGATAAACCATGTTAATCCTCAGAACAAGCCTCTTATCATCTCCGTGTTAAACTATTACCTGTAATTGACACTATGAATAGCCCCCTTTGCGCAACCTACAATTTACCCATTTACCCATCAGGGCTAGAAATTGCTTAGGAATTGCAGTCGATTACTTCTAATCTACAGCAGGAACCATTGACTTTAACCACACAATTTAAGTAAAAATTCTGCATTCAGACAGCAGCTCGTTTCACTCCTTTATCTTCCAGCAACCAATTTAAGCAAGAACTTAACAATGTTCATTTGCACAATTCCACAGCTTTATGTTTTCTGATGTTGCAGTGCTAAAATGTGTGGTCCCTTTAAGAGCTGAGCTGGAGAGCAGCCACCTTGTGACAAGGATGGAGAAGAAAAAAAAGTGCCAGGCCACAAATAAATGGGGTAAAACTCAATGAAGACACTGCATTTGACATGTGCCTGCAGAGACATGGGGGAAATGTATTTTTTGAGAATACGAAGACTTTGACATTTAGCTTCATAGGAATAAGCCAATATTAATTTGTTTAAATACATAGCCAAGGTGCAACAGAAACTAAACGTGACTTTTAAATTTAAGAGGGCACCATGTTGGTGGAAAATGTGCCGCAACATTTCAGATTCATCCTGAAAATCTTGCATAAATGTCCACAAATATCTACCTCTAGAAGACCTTTTACAAGCTCTAGACTGACAAGAAATATCAATAAGACGTCAAGATAATACATCTGGGACTTGAGAGCACAGTGAAGCTTGCAACAAGAGTCACATGACAAGGATAAGATAAAGTCATGAGCTTTCTTTCATCATATCTGCTTTCTTTGTTATCTGATGGCCCTTTCTCCCTCCCTCACACTCCTCCTCTCTCAGTCACTGCTGCATTGTGACTCAGACTCTGCAGAGATGCTACATCTGAATGATCTGCTGCATGAGTCATTCACCAGCCGGAAAACGTCTGTTTATTGGGAATTGTTAACAGTCATGCAAACACACAAATACTGGACACAATTTTGTGATTATGCCATATGATCCATTTTCAACACACAAAGTATATCTGGTTAAACTCCAGCAGATGTCTAGCTGTAGACAAGGAGAAGTCATGATCAAAGTTCCAAATGCTTGTTTTCGGGCTCTTCTCCACACCTCTGAGTTACATAAACAAGCTGATTTTAATGGTCTTCTTTTCACACTGCGGTGACCGCTGCTGCACTAGAAGGTGCACTCTCGTTGCAAATTTGACACTCCTCTGCTTCTCAGAGGAGGAAGATTTTGTTCATCCTCTCACTGTTTCTGTCCATCTGTCAGTCTGTCTCCTTCTCCTCAAGCAGACTGTTGGACATGGTGGTGAAATGTTTAAACCATCTTTACACATACTACACACACACTTGAATACCCACTCACACCAATGCATCCAAACTCTTTCCAATACAGGCTTCAACAAAGAACAAATTAACATGTTCTTTAGGTTCATAATAAGAGAAAAATCATTTTATAAACCTTTATAAACCTCATGTTATAAACCTTAATACTTTCGGACCTAAGTAATTCATCAAGTTAAGTCAAATCAAGTTTATTTATATATCGCTTTTCAGCAACAAGGCACTCAAGGCGCTGTACACATTGGAAAAACATTACAATGATACAGAAGAGTAAACAACAGAAAAACAAATTAAATGACATTAATAATCCTTGGGGGGTTTACTGGTAAGAATACAATCCTTCTAAGAAATCTAAAAATCTATGAATCCTTCTAAGCTGGGTCACTGGAATGAAACAGTTTTAGTCCAAACTTTCAAATACTAATAATGTTTGGCTTTCACTGGTATGAAATAGTTGTAATACAGTCAATCAAATCATTCAAATTCATGGCACAATATTTCAGCATTTGAATCCAGGTTCAAAAGGATAGAATTCTGAATTAATTTATGCATTTTGGGGGCTGCATGGTGGCGCAGTTGGTAGCACTGTTGCCTTGCTGCAAGAAGGTCCTGGGTTCTGCATGGAGTTTGTATGTTCTCCGGGAAAAACATGACTGTTAGGTAAATTGGGCCCCTCACTTGCCCTTAATATATATGAATGATGTGTACTGGTTTTTTTTTCCTGTGTGTGTTTTTTTTTGCCCCCGTGGACTGGCAACCTTTCCAGGGTGTACCCTGCCTCCTGCCCATAGATTGCTGGAGATAGGTACCAGCTTCCCCGCGACCCACCATGGAAGAAGTGGCAGAAAATGAATGACTGACTGATGCATTTTGGTGTTATCGACAAGAGTCCTTATCCATCCTATGAACATTGGCAGCACACCAGCAAGTAGAGGAACTCTGATCAAGGTGGCTTTTAATCTGTAATGTTACTGTAACAGCGTCTACTTATTAAAATGATTATTTGCCTAAGTTCAGTAACTTTGAAGCAATGGTTCATAGGAAATTTAAAAGTATTATTTTGTAACTTCCTATAACGGCTAGCTGTGCTGCAGTGCTGACATGTCAGATATGATCTTGTACTTCATTTAACTGCATTCCTCCAAGGCCTTTAAATTATCATTATAGGTATACTCATAAAAAAGTCTTATTCAATGCTGATGAAGTCTCAGAATCTTAAAAATGTTTTTATGAATTTGAGTGGTATGCCTCTCAATATGTCAAAAACTCAGACCTCCGCAGATCAGCGGTTCTCTGCTTCACCGAGACATGGCTGAGTGACAACATCCCGGACCGCGCACTGCTGATACCGGACTTCCAGCTGTTCAGAGCGGATCGCAGCGCGGAGCTATCAGGAAGAAGCGAGGGGGGGCTCTTTTATATAAACGAAGGTTGGTGCAGAGACATAAAAGTGCTGGGGAAAAACATGTAGTCCGGCTCGGGAGTATTTTCCATAATCTTAAAACCGTTTTACTCACCGAGAGAGTTTTCCTCGTTCATAATAATCGGCACATATTTTTCACCGCATGGCTGCCACTTCTGCCGCGGAAAAACATCTTTCTGAGCTGATTAAACGTGGAGAAAAAACCCTGACTCTTTTCAATTATAATACTGGGAGATTTTTAACAGCGCAGATCTCTCTAATGAGCTCCCAAAAATACAGACAACATATTAAGTGTCCCACCAGAGAAAAACACACTGGGGCCACTGTTACACACTTTTAAGGACTCATACCATGCTGTTACCAGGGCTGCTCTGGGACTTTCGGATCATTGCCTTATCCACCTCATCCCAACTTACAGACAGAAACTAAGAGCTTCCAAACCCCCGTGGTTCACACTGTTTAAAAAGTGGATGAGGAATCGAAGCAGATGCTACAGGCCTGCTTTGAATGCACAGACTGGACTGTTTTTTTAAAAACCTCAGCCACTGATTTAAAACGAACTAACTGATGTGGTGACATTAACATCAGTTTCTGTGAGAACATGTGTGTGCAGACCAAGACCTTCTGCACCTTTTGGGAACAACAAGCCATGGTTCACTCCACATCTCAGGAATCTCCCCGGGGACAAGGAAGAAGCTCACAGCAGTGGAGATTGGGCGCGGTACCCGGCGGCCCCAAACAGACTAACAAAGGGATCAAAGCAGCCAAGAGAAGCTACAGTGGGGAACTGAAAAACAGCCTTTCTACTGGTGACATTTCGGCTGTATGGAGGGTCTGAGAAACCTGACTGCCTACAGAAACCCCCCCACCCTTCCTGAACAAAGTCCTCACCTGCCCCAACCGTCTGAATGGCTTTTACTGCAGACATGACAAGAAGCCATTCACACCTCAAACCAACTCCCCCAATCCCATTCAGGAACAAATTCGACCAGTAAAGCAACCAACCCCCCACCTTCAGATCCTCTGCCTGCACTAAAGATCTCTGAGGATAAGTAAATAGGCTCTTTTAGCGCATGAAAACCAAAGAAAGCTGGGGGACCTGATAACGTCTCCCCATCATGGCTGAAAAAACCTGTGCACATCAACTCGCTCCCAATCTTCACCCAGATCTTCCACAAGTCACTGGAGAAGTGTGAGGTCCCCTCCTGCTTCAAACGATCCCCCATCATCCCAGTGCCCAAAAAACCCACCATCCTAGGATTAAAAATGACTACAGGCCTGTAGCCCTGACGTCTGTGGTCATGAAATCCTTTGAGGGCTGGTGTTGAAGCACCTGAAAGACATCACAGGCCCTCTACTGGACGCCCGCAGTTTGCTTACCGAGCAAAAAGGTCGGCAGATGATGCTGTTAACTTGGGTCTACACTTCATCCTGCAAAAACCCGACCGCCCAGGGACCAAGCCAGGATCCTTTTTGTAGACTTCAGCTCGGCCTTCAGCACTATCATACCAGACATCCTCCACCAGAAGCTCACCCAGCTCAATGTCCCAACCTCCACCTGTCAGTGGATCAACAGCTTCCTGACAGACCGACAGCAGCAGGTGAGACTGGGGAGCATCTTCTCCTGAACCAGATCAATAAGTACTGGTGCCCCCCAGGGGTGTGTTCTATCCCCACTCCTCTTCTCCCTGTACACAAATGACTGCACCTCAGCGGACTCGTCCGTGAAACTCCTTAAGTTTGCAGATGACACCACAGTCATTGGACTGATCCAAGACGGTGATGAGTCTGCATACAGGCAGGAGGTGGATCGCCTGATACACTGGTGTAGTCAGAACTGCCTGGAACTAAACCCACTCAAGACTGTGGAGATGGTGGTGGACTTTCGGAAAACACCACCTCCATACACCCCCCTCACCATCCTCAACAACACTGTGTCGGCTGTGAATCACTTCAGGTTCTTAGGAACCACCATCTCTGAGGACCTGAGATGGTCTTCACACATAGACACTGTTCGAAAGAAGGCCCAGCAGAGACTGTACTTCCTGAGGCAACTCAAGAAGTACAACTTTCCACAGGAGCTGCTGGTCATCTTCTACACTGCCATTCAGTCTGTCCTGTCTTCATCCATCTCAGTGTGGTTTGGTTCATCCACAAAACAGGACAGGTCCAGACTGCAACAAATAATCAGGACTGCAGAGAGAATCATCAGGGCTGACCTTCCCTCCATCCAGGACTTATACAGGTCAAGGGTCAGGAAAAGAGCTGCTAAAATCTCTGCAGACCCCACACACCCTGCACATAAACTGTTTAGAGTTCTGCCTTCAGGCCGACGCTACAGAGAGCTGTTCACTAAAACCAGCCGCCACAGAGACAGTTTCTTCCCCCAGGCTGTTTCTCTGTTGAACATTCAATAGAGTACAAAACAACAGCATACAGATGTTGCAAATGCACCTTTTTATTTGCTTATATATGTGTATATTGTACATTGTAGATATGTATATTCTGTAGTGCAAAAACAAAAACCAAAGAGCAAAGTGTACCGGAGTCAAATTCCTTGTTTGTATGTACAAACTTGGCAATAAAGCTGATTCTGATTCTGATTCTGATGTGTCAAAGTTCTTCAAACGTGTTAAAGTTCAGAATAAAATATTCAATGATTGGATAACTTTAGGCATTTTTTAATGTATTAAAACTGTGAACTGGTCTTTTAAAAAAATAGAATAAATACATGTTTGAGACCCTCTAGTGTCCTCAAGGGCAATTTTTAGAGACCAATTAACCTAACAGAAGAAAATATTTTGTTTACAGTGATAGATTGTTGGCATGTTTGGTCTCTCTATGGTCAGAACAATGTACTTAAAAGGATAATAAAAATCTTTTTATTATTGACTGTCTAATGTGACATATCTGTCTCGTTATTCTTAGTCTATGACTAGTTGACTAGTTGACTGGTACTTTTTGACGACTTACTCTAGATGACCCACTCCCTCAGTCTAGTCAGAAACAGGACAGATAGCCCTCCCATAATCCAATGAATACTTTCATTAAAGACTCCTCTCATATTTGTGATTAAAGTTTTTTTTCTGGTTTTTAGTGCATTTTTCTGAGAAATCCCTGAAAAATCCCTGATTGAATGATGTTATTTCTTTTTTTTTTCAAACTTTCCAGAGAAGCTGTTGAAATATATTAATAAATAAACTAAATTGCACAGAAGCATGATATATTTACAATCTTTCAATCAAATTAGTTACTTTTTAGCAAAGCTGATGCATAACTGTTGTTGGTCACGTATGAAAGCTGGATTTGCAGAATTTGGAAAGAGGGCAACTTGCCCTTCTTTTCTAGCTTTAATACATAGATTTTTCTGATTAGAGGTTTCAAATTGACAAAATTAACTAAATGTTTCATTTTGACTGTTTTATGTGCAGCGATGAGACAAATTCTTAGCAGATTTGTGACAACAATTTCTCAACATTTCTTTATTTAATTTAGACTGAAGGTTTCTTGATTGTGAAGGTTCTGCACTTTTTGTTCATGTGCATATTTTGCAAATCATTGCATTCCTCCGTCTCACGTCTGCGTGTCCTTGAATATATTTGATGTTTTTCTGTCTTTTGTCCAACATCTAAGTGCACGTATGAGTTTCTATGGATACCGTGGTGTAACCAGGAAAAATGAAAAGGGGACAAAAGACAAATGTGGCTGTCAGGAGGCAGTGTAAGCCAAGAGGTAGAAGCTGGTCATTGGTAGAAGCCAATGACCAGAGAATTTTAGATTTCTTAAAAGGATTGTATTACAACTGTATCATACCAGTGACAGCCAAACATTATTAGTATTTAAAAAGTTTGGACTAAAACTGTTTTATACCAGTGACCCAGCTTATTTGAATGATGGGACCACAACTGCCTCATACCAGCGACTTCAAGCATTAATATTATAATTTTTCTTCTTGCACAGGATGAATTCCTTACCACAGAGGACTTAAAGAGCTAATTACCTCTATTAGAAAAATTGGATTGGAACCAGCTCTTACCAGTAAACTCGCATGGATTATTAGTGTCATTTGATTTGTTTTTCTGTATCATTGTAATGTTTTTCCTCCTGTACAGCACTTTGAGTGCCTGAAAAACGCTGTATAAATAAACTTGACTTGACTTAAAAGAATAAGGTTACATTATTACAATATTACTATACAATAAGGTTCATTATTCATTTCTTAGTTTTCTGTTTTCCAGCGTCACAGTGGTATGAACACAAAGGAATCAATGCAATCATCCTCCTACTGTTTATAAATTATAACAATTTAAAATATACACATTATGCAATAATTTTCTTCAACTCTCCAGATAAACCCTGGGACATCACTGCACAGGGGGGTGAGTGACAGTCCGATCTCTCTTGTGCTGACAGGAGTTAAGAAACTCGCTGGCGATAATACAGACCTTTCAGGCACTCCATCACTTGATAATTATATTACACTGGTACTCCATTGCTTCCCCTCGCTTCTGCTAATCTCCTTAGTGTCCAAGTGATTGGGATCGCAGTGACAGAGAGGAATGACAGCGAGTCAGCTGCTGTGGAGCCAAGTCTTCTCAGCTCTCTAACTGAAGGTTTTGAAGTGCATTAAGCCTATTTACAGGTAAAAATGGTGGTGCACATACGAAGCAGCTGAAAGAAGTATCTTTCGTTTCTAACAGATCTGCTTTCTGAGGTTTAGTGAGAAATGGTATTCTGCTTTTCATTCTTAAACTTTTATTAATTATTTTTACTGTAATCAACATAAAACTGACCATGCCCCTTTCTATGATTTCAATCTTTTAAAAAGATGGCTATCCTTTTCCTTTTCTTTTAAAAATAAGATTTAAGATTAAGTTGCTATGCTGCCCTCTACTGTCCTGTATTGGACACACCATAAAAGCCACTTTTACTGAAGGGATACTGTACATGTTTGTTTATTTTTTTATTGAGCTAAAAAAAAAAACACACGGAAAATTAATAACCCGCATTATCTTTGCATGTTTGCTTTGCTAGACCTAAACATAAAGTAATTACCAGACTAGCTCAACATTAGAGGCTTGGCTTGACAGGTAGTTTAATTAAATAAGGTCTACCCTAAAGCTACTGGCCGCTTGGCACAGAAGTCTGAGTCAAGGGAACCAGAATTCATTTTTCTTTACCAGGGCTGACTGACATATTGTTTAATAGCCATTTATATGAGCAGCTCAGTGTTACTCAGACCTCGACAGGCTGTGGCTGAGACAGGCTTTATACTATGGAAGGATTCATAGATTTAAACAACACATTTAAATAAAATAAATGATTATAAGGTTACAGTATTTTCCTATGGAATAAAAATATATACAACATATATAAGTACCCCGCCTCTCGCCCATAGACTGTTGGTGATAGGCACCAGCTCCCCCGCGACCCACTATGGAATAAGCGGTAGAAAATGACTGACTGACTGACAACATATATAAATTTCATATAATTCCTTTTTCAACGAAATCAGTTTTCTTTTTGCTGTGTTTGCATATCAGCTCAAACGTCAAAATAAACAATCGTTGAGTCCAAAGACAAAAAATTTGAGGGGCTAGAGTGAAAATGCTTTCATACAAAGGTTCATTTTGAGTCAAGATGTACTAATGTGCATTGGTCTCAATGAAATGCAAGACATTTTACACACTGGCAACCAAGGTGGTTTAAGGTGATAATATGCAAAATATACAAAAAGACATGTACAGTTTTGGTATTGTATTTTATTGTGAAACATGGTGAATATTTGTCAAATGCTTTGCTGTAGATAGTATGCTCTAGCAGTATATCTTGATTGCACACTCAAACACAGACGTTTGAGTGTGCAAATGTGAAACCCATGGCCTTTTTTGTAACACAAGTCAGTGGGCTTTTTAACTGCTTGCAGGTCCATGGTTCTACTACTACTGAAACTGAATAAATATATCTGACCAGCAAGGGTTTAATTTACTCTGAACATCTATTAGAAAATCAAGTGAAAGCACTACCCTCACATCACACATTGATATTTTTAAAAAGAAAGCCTACATTTTTCTTTGTGGTTTGGCTTTTAGCTGACTTTTGGTATTCACTCTCATTCCTAGTCTCAGTTTAAGGTAATTATATCTGGAGTTCCATTGCACTTTTACTTTTGTCATTTCATTTACAATGTCATTTCATAGTTATCATAATTTATTCATTTTACTTTTAACACCTTCAGCCGCATGTTTCGGACACTCGGGTGAAGAGAGGGGCTGAGCTGTCCACTGATCACCACCTGGTGGTGAGTTGGATCCGCTGGAGGAGGTGAAAGCCGGACAGACTTGGCAGGCCCAAGCGCATAGTGAGGGTCTGCTGGGAACGTCTGGCGGAGCCCTTGGCTAGGGATGTATTTAACTCCCACCTCCGGGAGAGCTTTGACCAGATTCCGGGGGATGTTGGAGACATAGAGTCCGAGTGGACCATGTTCTCCGCATCTATTGTCGATGCTGCTGCCCGTAGCTGTGGCCGTAAGGTCTGCGGTTCCTGTCGCGGCGGCAATCCCCGAACCCGTTGGTGGACACCGGCAGTAAGGGACGCTGTCAAGCTGAAGAAGGAGTCCTATCGGCTGTGGTTGGCTTGTGGGACTCCTGAGGCGGCTGACGGGTACCGTGAGGCCAAGCGTGCTGCGGCCTGGGCGGTGGCAGAGGCTCAAACCCGGGCCTGGGAGGAATTTGGTGAGGCCATAGAGAAGGACTACCGGTTGGCCTCGAAGCGATTCTGGCAAACCGTCCGCCGCCTCAGGAGGGGGAAGCAGTGCTTTGCCAACACTGTTTATGGTGGGGGTGGGAGGCTGCTGACCTCAACTGGGGACATTATGCCATCACGCATTCTCTGGTGGAAAAAGAGGCTGGGTACTTGGGGTTGGACTCTTTCATCACCCAGGCTGAAGTCAACGAGGTGGATAAAAAGCTCCATGGTGGCAGGGCTTCGGGGGTGGATGAGATCCGCCCTGAGTACCTCAAGTCTCTGGATGTTGTGGGGCTGTCATGGTTGACACGCCTCTTCAACATTGCGTGGCAGTCGGGGACAGTGCCTTTGGACTGGCAGACTGGGGTGGTGGTCCCCCTTCATAAGAAGGGTAACCGGAGGGTGTGTTCCAACTACAGGGGGATCACACTCCTCAGCCTCCCTGGTAAGGCCTAAGCCAGGGTATTGGAGAGGAGAGTCCGGCCGGTAGTCGAACCTCGGCTTCAGGAGGAGCAGTGTGGACCAGCTCTATACCCTCTACAGGGTACTTGAGGGTTCATGGGAGTTTGCCCAACTGGTCTACATCTGTTTTGTGGACCTGGAGAAAGCATTATACTGTGTCCCTCGTGATGCCCTGTAGGGGGTGCTCCAGGAGTATAGAGTCGGGGGCACTTTATTAGGGGCCATCTGGTCTCTGTACAAGCGGAGCAGGAGTTTGGTTCGCATTGCCGGCACTAAGTCGAACCTGTTCCCAGTGCATGTTGGAATCCGGCAGAGCTGCCCTTTGTCACCGGTCCTGTTCCTAACTTTTATGGACAGGATTTCTAGGCGCAGCCAAGGGCCGGAGGGGACTGGTTTGGGGACCAGTGGATTTTGTCTCTTCTTTTTGCAGATGACGTGGTCCTGCTGGCCCCCTCTAGCCAAGACCTACAGCATGCGCTGGGGCAGTTCGCAGCCGAGTGTGAAGCGGCTGGGATGAGGATCAGCTCCTCCAGGTCGAGGCCATGGCTCTTGACCGGAAAAGGGTGGCTTGTCCTCTTCAGGTTGGAGGGGAGTTCCTGCCTCAAGTGGAGGAGTTTAAGTATCTTGGGATCTTGTTCACGAGTGAGGGAAGAATGGAGCGGGAGATCGACAGACGGATGGGTGTGGCTGGCGCAGTAATGGAGGTGCTGTGCCGGTCCGTTGTGGTGAAGAGAGAGCTGAGCCGAAAAGCGAAGCTCTCGATTTACCGGTCGGTTTACGTTCCTACCCTCACCCATGGCCATGAACTTTGGGCTGTGACCGAAAGAACGAGATCCCGGATACAAGCGGCTGAAATGAGCTTCCTCCGTAGGGTTGCCGGGCACTCCCTTAGAGATAGGGTGAGGGGCTCGGAGTAGAGCCGCTGCTCCTCCACATCGAGAGGAGCAAGTTGAGGTGGCTCGGGCACCTATACCCGATGCCTCCTGGACACCTTCCTTGGGAGGTGTTCCAGGCATGTCCCACCGGGAGGAGGCCCAGGGGACAGCCTAGGACACGCTGGAGGGACTATGTCTCTTGGCTGGCCTGGAAACACCTTGGGCTCCCCCCTGAGGAGCTGGAGCAGGTGTCTGGGGAGAGGGATGTCTGGGTGTCTCTGCTGAGTCTGCTGCCGCCGTGACCCGGTCCCAGATAAGCGGAAGACAACGAGTGCCAAAATTAGAAATATCCTGTCCAGGATTGATGCTGAAAAACTAGTCCATGCATTTGTTACTTCAAGGCTGGACTATTGTAATTCTTTACTATCAGGATGTCCACAAAATGCCTTCAGCTGATTCAAAATGCTGCAGCAAGAGTTCTGATGAAAATTAAAAAGAGAGATCATATTTCCCATACTTTAGCTTCCGTTCATTGGCTCCCTGTTAAATCCAGAATAGAATTTAAAATTCTCCTTCTCACATATAAAGCCCTTAAGGATTTAGCTCCATCATACATCAGAGATCTGATTGTTCCATACGTTCCTAACAGAGCATTTCGTTCTCAGACTGCAGGTTTACTGGTGGTTCCTAGAGTTTCTAGATGTAGAATGGGAGGCAGATCCTTTAGTTATCAGGCTCCTTTCCTGTGGAACCAGCTCCCAGTTTTAGTCCGTGAGGCGGACACCCTGTCTACTTTTAAGGCTAGGCTTAAAACTTTCCTTTTTGATAAAGCTTATAGTTAGAGTGGCTTAGGTTATCCTGAGCTATCTTCCTTATTTTACCTCTGTCTTCTTCTCCCCTTGTTGGATGGAGTAAGGGGGAATCAGGTTTAGCCTAAACCGGCTCAATTAGGGCTGAGGTGCAAACACCCTCCATTTCTGCTATCTGTATGACCCCCTCTCTCAAGTGCCTTGAGACGACATGTGTTGTGAATTGGCGCTATATAAATAAACTGAATTGAATTGAACTGAATTGAATTGAATTGAGTACGAGTACCTACAAGAATTTTATAATCGATATAATCTATACTTTTTGAATCAACCTGAGTGTCTCCTCATTATTACCATTTACCATTTCTGCAGTCTTTTAAACCACCAACAGCTATGTTAATGGAACATTTTTTATTTCCTTTTTGTACCATAGCCTTGTTAAGCTCATTATTTCTTCTTGGTTTGTTTATTAGTTAGTTTGTTTTTCCCCTGTTATGTAAAGTACTATTTGTTACCCTGGTTGTGTACAAAAAGTGCTCTACAAATTAAGATTGTTTTATTAATTGATTTATCAGAAAAAAATACCTACAATGTGCGCAGCAGTCCCACCTGAACCTGGTGTAAAATTAGCTTGATGACATATTACACCAGAGTTTGGAACAGAAAATAGACTCAAAAGCAAGCAAACACAAAGACACATACAAAATGTGTCAGTTTTATTTGGACACATCATTCTGCATCAAAATTAGATCTGCTTTCATCTGACAGAATGATAAAACACTTGTGAGTCTCTAATAAGTATTCCCCATCTGATGGGCCTCAGGTCCTCTTGGCCCAGGGGACCAATTTGAGTAGTACACAGCACATGGTGCTCAGCTGAATGATCAACTGCAATGCACCCCACCCTATCCCACCACCATCACACCAGTGGAAGAGTGGGGGGTACAAGATAAAGGCGGATTTAGGGTTTGGTTGTCTTGGAAACCGAAGATGCCATCTGTCATGCATGTGTCGATCCACATCATGTAGCTGAGCCATTGTTTTAATTTAATTTCATATTCTCAGGGCCAGACAGACCTCCTGGAAAAATGCATACAGTTCTCATGTGCAGTTATTACCTGACACTAATGAGAATGTGGAATAATTCTGCCCTTTCAATTTAAGAAAATAAAAACTGTATAAAATGTGTTTCTGGCTTGATTTCACAATCAAGGCTGTGTTCCAGGTGCTGAGGCATTATTTGTTAACTCTGTGGGTGCATCTGAGTCATTGTTAAAATTACTTTAACGGGCCTTTCAAAAGTGATAAGTATGTCTACCATACCAAACCTGCTTCAAAGGCAGAACAAGCCTTTAAAACAGAAACAGGATCTGATTCATGCTGGATATGTTCACTGTCTGTTAAATCTAATTTAAACAACACGAGAGGGAGGGCTGGTTGTTTGGTGTAAACAAGACCATTTATTTTAATCTTAATTATGAATGTGAGATTAATGCACTGTTGCTTTTATTTAAATTCACAATAGTGTTGCACAAATTAATACTAACTGAGGAAAACAGAGAGAGAGTGTTAGGATCTGCCATTTTGGACTTTGTTGTGGTTTTGTGTTTGTTTACTTTTCAGCTAGATGTTTCTATTTCTTTGGGTTTTGTAGTCATGTTTGTTTATTTCCTTCTGTTTCCTGATAGTTTTGTTCTCTCTCCTGCCTCCTAGTGTTTGTAGTTTAGTGTTTTGTAGTTTTTTCTCCCCTCGCCCAAGTTCCCTTGGTGGTTGCTTTCTCATTTATTTATTACTGGTTTTCTCCTGATTATTATTATTATTATTATTATTACAGTTCTCTTGCTTCCTTGGCTCTAGTTTAGTTCCTGTTTAGTGTCTCTGTGTTTGTTTATGGTTAGGTTATTTGTTATTGCTGCACTCTTCTAGTTTATTAGTTTCTTTTGCCTGTTACTCCTCTTGTCATTAGTTTCCCCTTCAGTTATTTACTCAGTGTTCATCTTCCTTTATGTTTGTAGTCCTTTTCCAGCCTTATCCCTAGTTTAGTCCCCAGTGTCAGTTTTTATTGTTTCAGTTTCTTCTATAGGTTAGCTTATAGTTATTGTTTGCCACTATACTTTGTTCCACTTGTTGTTTACATTTATTCTAGTCTTCGCTTTCTCTGCTCCCTTCCCAGTTAGTTTCATTCAGTGTTTGTTTGGGTTTGTTTACTTTGCATGCAGTTGGGGTTTCCTTTATGGTTTATTTTTTTAATTCTTATTTGTCAGGTTCTTTTATCTTAAGTTGTTGTAGTTTGCTTAGGTCTGTTTCTCTGAGTTTGTTAATTAGTCCCCTCTCCCATGGTTTAGACCTGTCCTTCAGCCTCCCTGCTTCCCATCCCACACCTGTCCCTAGTTCTATTGATTACCTGTCTTTTGTTCCGCATTGTTTACCCTCTGTATATTAGTTGGTCTGTTTTCCTTGTTCCTCGCTGGTTTGTTGCTTCAACTTCCTTGCGTCACCTGCGTCTAGTTCCCTTTGTTTTCTCGTTACTCTGTCTGACCTGGACTCCTGTAAAACCCTCTGTACACCCTGCCTGCCTGCCTTCTGCTTTGCCAGTTTGGATTTAAATAAATCATTGTTCAGCTCGCCATGCTGACTCCTCGCCTGTCTCTGCACTTTGGTCCACAAAAACCCCCAATTATGACAGGGAGGTCAGAAAAGAGGTGTACTGAGGGAGGAAGTGGGGAGTGTCTGTTAGAGGTAGCAACATAAGGGACATGTCCCCAGGGAGAGGCTACAAATGAACCAGCAGCAACACCTGGGATGGACATTAACAGGAGATGAAAATATTGGGTTTAGTTGGTAGCCCACCACGTGATTGAATGATTAAGATCCAAAATAATCCTGTCTTCTATATAACACATGCGCATAATAAGGTTCTAGACAGCTTCAGAGAACCAAACAGAAGGTGGCAGCATCTCGGCGCAGTTCAAAAACTGATACCAAACTAGCTATGTAAACTGTGGAAAGTGTAAGATGTTTTAATGCATTGCCTCATGCACAAATTTTGGAATTTATTTCATTCAAAGATAAATTGGGTTTAATAGAAATAAGGCGGTTACAGTACCCTGTCTTAACAACATTAAGAAAAGGGGCGATAGCACCACAGTTAATTTCAGCCACAAATCAAAACCATACATTCTCAGTTTAGCACCATAATTCCTTATTTTTATTTTCTTGTACTGCTCTCCGTCAGTGCAACTTGAATTTTTCTAGACAGGGTCAAAACTATACATTTATCCTCAAATATAAATATGTGCCCTATGAATTTTTGAGAAATATTCTTTAGCAAGTTACAGAGAAAGAACTACGTTTTGTAGCTGACAATAAGCTTCAGATGTAATCTGACTGGACATTTAACCACTCTTATTTCTTAGAACTGGTAGAGCTCATGGACATTGGTTTGGCCTCCTGATGCGAATTTTAAATCCAGTTCATACATTTTCGAAAGGGTTGAGGTCGGGGGCATTTCAGAAGCCAAATGTCAGCATGCTTTATCCAGTTTTTATTTTGATATGGGATCATTAGTTATTGATTTGGGAGGACTTTGAAGAAGCCTTTATCTCGTCTGACAATAAAACCTTTCCTCAGAAGCCATTTTATTTGTCCATGCAGATAGCCACAAATTTCAGACTTGCTTCAATATGTCGAATTATGGAACAGAGTCTGTGTTGATCGACACCTTTTCAGCCCATGTTGAAGTCCATGTTTACTGTGAATGGTACCACTGATATTTCACTGCTTTGTAGTTTGTGATTGGCTTAAGACTTGGGGCCATTCTAAATACACAACCCAAGTAATACTCCAGGCAGAGCTTAGTCTTAAACCCCATTTAAAACCTAATACCTATTTCTGATAAGAATGATCAAATATCCAGACAGAAATATGGCAGGATTGGTAAGGGACATTTATTAAAGTACTTGTGGGACTGCATCTTGAGCCTGTATGTAAAATGTTGAACCTGTGTGGGTTAAAGAAAATATTTGTGCGCCTAATTTTTGTTTTTAAAAATCACTAAAGTTTTGACTCTTATAATCATTCCATCTCCAACGAAGAAAGAATAAAATGCATCACCCAAATCCTCAAAATATATGATTAAAAATGGACAGGAAAATATGATTTTTATGCCAATGATGTATAAACGTCTCAGTGGCACTGTATGTGTTTGCTGTTAGGTTCAATGCCTCATGCATACATACTCTCTTACCACTAATCATTTATGCTAAAAGTATAATTTTCAGTTATTTTAATTTTGCTGTATGGTATTGTAATTTGCTGGCAACCCAAGTGAGAATACTGAGAACTCAAAGCACAATTGCTTTATGTTTAAGACACTAAAACCTCAACATGAAAGTCTTTAGATGATGTTTTTTGTATGGCCTTTGCCATAACTGCGGGAGGAGTAAAACCCAAAAGTCATAAAAAAATTGAAAGAATCAGTTGGAATTAACATGCAGTGTTGGAACAGACTTGCTTACATGATCTTGCATTAGCAACCTTTATTCACAGACTACTCCATTCTTTTTGACTAGTTTTACTTTCATTCAAGTACCACATAAATTACTTAATTTACTTTTTCTCTTTCTTTCTACATAAAAAAAACACTTGGAATGTGAACAACCTTTGCGCTGATGATAATTTCAGTTTAGGTGCTTGCTCCTCTGATCTCACTTTGTAAGGTGACACCAGAAACTTATAGGCGTGTGCATGAAGTCTTGTTTTAACTCTTCCCCCTGTTTCACTCTTGTTCACTCTCATGCATCTAAACTGCGGGAGATGAATATCTGGTTCTGAGTCATGTATGCATGTAAGCGTGAGGACAATTTGCTGTAGAAGAAAGAAAGCACATCCCGGAAACGTTTTGCAGTGTTGGAGTTTGGCAAGTATACATATAATTTTTATTTGATCTTTGGGATAGTTGATCCTGAGAAAATGAATGTAACTGCTATAACACCTGTATAAATCAGTGCTTAAATTAGATTTTTATTAAATGTTCAATTTCTTTTTTTAAACCTTAAGAGAAAGAGTTCTAATATAAACATATATTAGATTTAGGTTTTAAAGGTTTTGAAATGTATTACTTGCTATGATGTCTTGATGATTCGACTAGACATTTTTATTCATATTTTTTGCATTATGCCAGTACTTATCAAGACGAAACCTAAAGTATTTTGAATTTTGGATTTGTGAATAGATTAAGCTATCATGTTAGTGACAAGTGTTATGATGTGACAGCAGTAAAGACATAATCTCCATGTACTGTTCTTTGCAATCGTCACATATTGAAAAAACATGAGTTTATTTGTGAAACTGAATTGCGTTAACCTCTCCCAACTCTGATGGTCTGAAATTTACGTGGTCTAGCAGAGACAAAAGGAAAGCTGACATACCAGCTGAAGGAAATAAAAGCTGTTTGCCAAATACAAACTCTGGTTTTATTTTCAGAAGAAGCATCAATCACACACATTTTCCTTATTTACAACACATTTACAGCTTTTCAAGACATTGATTTATTTCAGAACCACCACTTTGGATGCATCATTCTGAGCAGATGGCGTGCCGTATCAGCTGTTGCTACCTAAATGTTGTGAAAATTCTTAATAGCCTAATTAAGAGCTTGGAGATACCACTGAAGCAAATCTTCTCTGCAAGCATTCACTCAAGGCAAGCAACAATAAATGAGGTGAAATGGAAACAGATACATGCATAGACCTGTGTGTGTGTGTGTGCAGATAGATTCAACACTAAGCTCTGCAGGAGTATAAATGCTGCTAGTGTCTGGGAGCTGGACCTGTGGGTGACCTCTGCCAGGTCTTCCCAGCAGAGTCGTCTTGTAGCAGAGGCGTGAATCTTGCACCTGGATGTTTTCTTAGAAAGAGGCTCTCATGGTCTGCAGGTCAACCAGTAAGACTAACCTCAAACTTGGCAGGCCGTGCCCTATATATACACCTTGTAAACACACCCTGCAGACCTGTCCCATGTCTGGATGGTGGGCTTACAAAGACTCTTTTTCAGCATGTCCTGTGAGAAGCATATAATAACTGGCATACAATCATCTCCAACAGAGCAGAGTCCAAACTTACTGACAGACTATATGTACAGTGTACATAGTTTGTACGTATTTTGTTTTAAAGAGTGACTAAAAAGGCACACTAACCATTATGTTATCTCAGGCTTATCTTTTAATTCATGTATTCATAATTTGTGAAATTTGAGACCTTGAAATTTCAACAATTACATGTTTGAGGTAGGATTCTGTAAACATTATCACTACATAAAATGTTGCAGCAACTCAACATTATTTAAAAGCTTTCCTACTGAAATAATTAAAACTTCCCTTGAAAACTTGTTGTGTTGATGGTAGCATCTCTATCAAATTTCTAATAAACTTTTCTTGTGCATTTTACATTCATTCCTGTGCAATGGACACCAGTGCACTCCTATACATAACTTCGGAATCTCTATCTGCACTAGCCTGGGCTTTGTCAACTTTTAAAACTGACACCCTAAGCTGATAAAAAAGTTGCCAAGAGGCAGCAAAGAAGAGTCTGCAAAGATCCAATGCTTAGGTGGGAGACTAACTTTATATGACAGATATTAATCTTGCACTCTTCAAATCAAGGCAAGAGTGGCTAAAAAAGCCACTGTTTTGATATCTTGTGCAGATTTATTGCTCGTTCGTTTGCATAATACAGTTCAATACATTTCATACAGCTATGATTTTCCAAAGTATGCCAGAGCCCATTTGACTTTAGTGATCATAACAGGGTGACAATTCCTCCTGCAGCGCTACCGTGGGATTTAAACGTGTTGCGAGTCTAACAGCAGACTTTCTGCATGTTGTCCATGCTATTGTGAACTGTAAAGGTTAAATTGACCTTATATATTGAACTGATCTAGATATTCCCAGAACTTGCACTAAGCGAGGAAACAAAAACTCATCCTTTCTTGGGAAGGCTAAGCCTTTTGCAAACATTTGTCTCTTTTGCACTTTTGCACAACCCCGGCACCCACAAAGAAGCTGACAAAAATCCCTCAGAACAGGGTTACCTTTGTTTCCGTCTGTCTTTGCTCATCGTGCGTTTAGTCCTTACATGTGTTTACATAAATCTTGGTTAATTTGACTATCAAAGTAAGTGAGAGATGTTTTAAATGTTAAAATTACCAGGAACTGGGAGGGAGGCCGGGTCTTACTATTTTTTACATAAAATGGTACAGTTTGTTCATCTCCTATTGTGGCACCATTTAGATGCATATTGGTTATTTGCTTCTCTAACCAAAAAAGACCTGTCCTCCAGATTATGCCTAAAAGAGAAAATATTTGTCACACTGCTTTTAGATAGCTTGTCTTGATATTTTGCACTGACAGTTATAGTCCCCTTGTGCTGGATCCTAATGACTTTGCCCTTTATAAGTGCTCCAGGAAGATGGGATGATGAAAGTGATAAATATTGTATGAAGATGTAAACATAAGCAAAAAGAGCTATTTGGAGGGCTGTAAACCATTTATGACAGAGTAGCTACCCGCAGGCTGTGTGGTCATATATAGAGGTGGGTAGAGTAGCCAAAGATTGTTCTCAAGTAAGAGTAGCACTACTTCAAAATAGTTTTACTCAAGTACAGGTAAAAGTAGTTATCTAAAGCACTTGGTAAAACTGTTGATAAACACAACATCTGATCTAATTTATGAAAAATTATGTAAAGTTACATGCAAATTCTGGAACAGAGAAATAATTAACAACATGATAAAACAACAAATTCAGGCTGCAGAACAAAACATTTCCACAATATATTCTTCACAATATGACGCATTTGAACCCAGTACTTATAGTGTGTAATGTATTGTACACATGTTAGAACAGTGCAAAGTACTACCAGGTACAATATATATACTGTTTAAACCTCCAAATGGCTCAGCAGGCTCGTCAGATAGAATATGACATTAGAACAAGAAGCGTGTGTCCAAACAAGAGGTCTCACTTTAACAACTGTAAGTTTGTCTAGATTTTTGTTTAAACATGTTTGTTTTTTTCTTGTGTAAAGTAACTGTAGATGGATAGAGTGGTCAGAAACTGTACTCAAGTAAGAGTAGTGTTACTTCATAATAATATTACTCAAGTAGAAGCAAAGCGTACAATGCAGTAAAACTACTCCTAGAAGTATATATTTTTTTAACGTTACTCAAGTAAATATAACTAGTTACAACCCACCTATATGCTGTTTCTGAAAACATCAGTGCCGCTGGTTTTCATGAGGACTGGGAGACTATGTGTGTTTAGGAAAGAGGTCCTGTGGGATTTATTACAGTAATATTAATGTGATTGATGTTAATATCTCAAAATTATTTATAACCATTTGCTCAAAGAAGTTATTCTATCCAGACATTTTGTTTTTGTTTTATAAGGGTTTGGTTTTGATACACAAACTGAACTAAGATCTTATTGAGATTTGGCCCAGTTAAAAATAAAAACACCACTACTAATTGCTGTTTCAATATTAAGCTGTTAATTTTGAACTCTTTGTTACATGGAAACTAACATTTAAACTAAGCTGTTTGTTCTGTCTAACTCCAATTAAGACCAGTTACCCTCTGTTTGTGTTGTCACCTTAATTCCAGCTGATTAGCCGGAGTATTGCAAATAGTCAGAGCATGTCTCTACTGGGGGCCAAGTTTTCTGCTGGAGTTTGCTCTGGGAACAGAATAAATGAGCCATGCAGCATCTCCAGGAGACTGGCTCAGGACAACGGCTGTACGTCCCATTAAGCACAATCTGTCTACAGTCAGTTTAATCCCTTTGATTAATGGATGTCTGGTGTTTGGCTAAAAACTCGAGGTCTGTGCATCAAAGATGTTGAAATGTTGCAGCCACATTATGTGTTTCAACACATTGTTTTTGTGGGTGCAGTCTTTATCATGGTGGTGGCAAATCCTTCTGTTTGCATCTTTTGGGTACAGGAACCCATGCAATCCAAGGTGAAACCCAATAACTCACTTGCTATATTTTATAAAACCTTCTTAAAAGAATTTTTAAGATTTTATATAGAAGCAGATGTCTATATGTAATTTTACAATTTTCACTTAAAATCAAGGACATTACACTGGTACCAGAACGGGATCATCTGAATTTTCAGAACCTATGCGCTGGAACACATGTTTGAACACATGGCTTAACACATACCAACAATTCATGCATTTTGTTGGAGCCACAAAAAGCATGGTGTCACTCACACACTGTATTTTACCTAGATAAAGCCAAACTACATGTGTGCAAGAGTAAGGCCCAGTATTAAAACGCAAGAAAAAAATCTAATTGTTTAAACAATACCTTCCCCCGTGTAGGCACATGCTCACCAGGACAGGTCCAAATGATAATCCCCACATACAGACATATTATGAGATTTTGTTTTCTCTCAGATGCTCTATTCTTCTTTTGATAACATGAAATGTAACTGTTCTCCATCCAACAGTGCAAAACAATCTGTTTACCTATACCTTTGTATACACAATATACTGAACTACCAGTAAAAAGAATATTTTGACTTTTATCAAAATATGTGTGGTCCTCTTGGATCACATGCAGAATCAGTTCAATAAGTGGCTTCATGTTTTCTATTTATGGTACTTTGTGATTGTGCTACTATGAGGTATTTTGCTTTCACGGTAAGCATTCATTTTATGATTTTCAGCCATCAGGTTTAGATCATTTTTAATGGATTTATGAATACCATTAATCAAAATGCACAAACACACGTTCTCACACAGGTACAATATGATTTGTTACATATTTTCACATTTTAAATTTAATTTAATTGCCAGTAAAACAAAGAGGAAAATGTAAAACATATCTAACATTTCCTCCACCAGTTAGAGCAGAAGTATGACAAGTGAAACGGGAATGATGGACACAACCAGCCTTGATGATCCTCTGAGTCCAAGACAGCTAACCGGATTGGGTATGAGCTGCCCTCTCTCTCTGAAGTACAAACACTTAGGGCCGGGGCTCAACTGTCTTCAGGAGTACAACCAGTGGATACCTTACCGCCATGATGCCAGCCTCCTGCCCATGAAAGAGGATCTGGCCCTCTGGCTCAACTCCATTATGGGTGGGAAGTCTTCTTTTCTTACTGCAGTCTTTTAAAGAGAAAAGAAACAAAACAACTTTTTTTTCTTTTACTATGCAAACACAGGTGCCTTTCAATCTGTGCATTTAAAGCACTTCAAAAGGTACTTTATTAAATGCAGCTTACTTCAAGCTTTGTTTGCTGAATATGAAAAGGACCTTAAAACGTCGTATTTTGATTGAAGTATTTAGTACAATTTATGCATGCAGTTTATTTTAGCACAAAAACAAATCAAGCTAAGTATTTTCCCAAATCCCTAAGCCCTATACATTTAGAGATGTCTCTTTGCACTATGTTGCATTGTGCAGGAAATTATAAAGAGTCTGCACATGTCAGAGCATGTTGAAAGATGCCAACAGAGTGATTTAAACTTGATAAATCTCTTGCATAAAAGGGTCCTCCTTCAAAATCCCTGGTTCACATTGTTGAATTGTTCATTTTCTCCTCATTTTTTAGTCATTTGGGTTAAAACTGTGCTTGATGAATAGAAACGATAGGACATATTAGACAGATGTTTTGTTTTTACAGTATGTTTGATTAGTGTAGATTTGTGCAAGTGAGTAAATGTGTTTATGTGTATTCCTTAGGGTTGAACCTCACAGCAGACAGTTTGATGGAAAAATTGGATAATGGTGTTCTCCTCTGTCAGCTAGCACAAGTGCTCCAAGAGAAGATGATTCTCGCCAGCAATGACAAGGTGCTGCACAATCACAAATTATTCACAGCTCCTCCCCCATTTACCAGTGTCCCAAACTTATCAAGATCAACCCACCTACAACTGACATATAATTTTCTCTAATCTTTCCCATTTTAAGAATGGCAAAGAGCAATTGAGCTCTGTCTCATGTCATATTTATAGTACAGAGAAAGAAAAAATAATGAATTTCTACTTTAAACCATTTAATTATAATTCACATATAGATTTTCCACCGATAGGTGTTGAGGGCACTCTCTCTACATCCATCTATACCCGTTTAACCTACAGGGTTAGTGAGGGAAGCTGGTGCCTTTTCCCTTCATTGGGAAAGAGGCTGGGTAAACACTGGATAGTTTGCTGGTCAATCACTGGATACACAGAGAAACACAGGACAAACAACCATGTACAGACATTCTTACATAAGTTCACTTGAGAGAGGATAATTAATCTACCATGCATGTACCAGAGTCTGACTAATGACCCTGACCCAGAAAACATGGTTAAACATAGAAGGTAATTATATTTACACAAAGGGCAAGGTTGGTTTAGATAGCTTTATTTCTCTTAAGAAATTAAAGCATCATCTAAAACCTGCTCTTTGAATTTATTTAGCTTATCTATGTCTGACATAAAATATCATTTGATCTGAAACATTTGAGTGTGACAACACATTTCTGAGGAATGGGGATATACTTACCGCACTCCCCCACACATATTCACACATACTCACACAGTTTTATTTATAAGCACATTTGAAAACAGCCAAGGAGTCTGTACAAACAAAGCAATAAAGCAACACAATTAAAATTACACGCAGAATAAACGGGGACACTGCAGTTGCAGAGAGTATGCAGATGAATTTTGACTCTGAGTCTGAACAGAGGGGGGGGGAATCAATATTTTAAATGTCCGGCGGGATTAAAATCCAAAGTCGGTGAGCAGAGAGGCTGAAAGCTCTGCTCACCATGGTGCTAAGATGGGCAGAGGGTACAGCGAGGTGGATGGAAGAGGATGGCCTGAGGGAGCGGAAGGAAGTGACCATGTGGAGAAGAGATCTGTCAGACATGAAGGGAAAGATAGTGGATGGCCTCAAATGTGTGCAGGAGGATTTGGAATTCTATTCTGAATAAAATCAACTCCAATCAACTTGTGGAAAAGCTATTTTAACAAAACATTACAAAACTCTAACAATACATTTAAAAAATTGGATGAAAAGTGCAATTTAGGCTGACAATCAGAACAAATGAAGATGTACTTTTTGTTTGATTTAGCTTTTAAAATATATTGCTTGACATAAGCTTTGTTAAACTCAACAGAATAATAAAACAGGGTTGCTCCCAGGCTGTAATAATATGAATTAATGATTGCTGTCTAGTCATCTTTTCCATTATTAGTCTCAATTTGCTACAGTTGTATTTTGATATTTTTCCTAAATTGCTTTCCTTGTGCACAGAACAATCAGCACTTTGGAGAATATCCCAGCAGCTACTTATATCAACACACAGCTGTGTTTAAAAAAAAAGAAAATGGGTGTTTATTGTTTTCCATTATGCAGGTTCAAAGACTGCCTTAAATCTAATTAGGGTTTTCTGTAGGAAAAGGTGAACATGTTCCCACTACAGACTTACCTCATACATTTAAAACCATTGCAGTCCTTTGTCAGAAGAGTGCTCCATTGGCGAGCTGATGCAACTTCTGGATCATTTTTTGCCCGTGACAATACTGCCAACTTCCTCTACTGGTGTCGAAAGATTGGAGTTGATGAGGCGTACCTTTTTGAGTCTGAGGATTTAGGTAAGTTAAACCTGGATTTTCCTTCCCTCTTAGACAGCTCTGACATGTTTCTCCCTCTGCTAACAAACTATCATGTGGCAGTAATTATGCATTTGATTCAAAACTAAGGCTTTCAGACTTAGAATTGTTAAATGTGTATGTTATGGTATGTGTACAAGTTTGATAAAATGATATTGTGGAGACCCAATGGTGTTACATTTTCTGTTTAGTCTTTCCACTACTATGACATGTATCTTGTATGCTGTTTACAACAAATTTTCTAGCAATAAATTGAATTTATAGTAACTTTATGTGCTCTTTACTTTGCTGCTGATATGATCAGTTGCCTGAACTTTGAAATAATGTTTGAATGTATACATTGAAATTGCAATCTATGATTTAAAGATGATAAGTACCAAGATAGTTTAGTTTGTGTTTTCAAAAGTGTTGTATCGTTTTAAACATTTTTTTTTTTGTTTCTCTCAAAATAAATAAAAAAATAACAAGAAACTTAGAACAGAGAACCTAAATACAGCACACATGTCACCATCTGTAGTATTTTGAGTTTCTGATTGCTCCTAAGTTTTTGTTAGTGAATCTTTTCTGTGTTTACCCGGTACATTCCCTCAGTGTCTCAGCTCCCTGCAGTCCCAGCCTTCTCTCATCTGGTTATGAACTCTAGCATGTCTAGCATTTTGTTAATGGTTTTCTCAGTCAGTTTAAGTTCCTCTGTTGTTGCCACCAGCTTGTTTTGTTGGTTTCCTCTATTAAGTTACTATTAAAATCAGTTTTCATCATGCCCCTCCATTCCTCATCTCTGTTTGGGTTTATAACACCATTTCATGGAAAGAAAACTTTGTTAAAAAGCTAGCTTTTGTGTGATGTAAACAAAGCAATAATTAAAAAACGAAACATGACGTATATCCTGTACAATTCAACTGGAAAAACTACAATAACCTGGTTATATAAGTGTGCAAACTCCTCAAGTAATATTTTTCTTCTTCTTGAGAAGAAGCCATCCGTTATCTGGTAACTACTGGTTGTGTTCTAGATGGAACAACAATCTTCTGTGTTTTACATGTGTCTGAATGAAAAAGTACGGCTGCGAGAAAGATGTATTTTCTTTCAAAGAAAACATTGAGGCCTGGCTAAAAGAGTCCTACAGATACTAGTCAGTTTTGACCCAAAATGTACAAATGTCTGCTCAAATTATGAAGAGAGGGAATTTATCATTCAGCACCACAGTGAGTCCAAAACAATGTAACAATGTCTTTACCAGATGACAAAGTTTTGGAATGACCAAGGCAGAGTCCAGAACTTAATGTGACAGAAAATCCAAGGGGGGGTCACCTAAAGAGGGCTATGAACAAGACATGTGGTCACAATCTGAAATGGAGGCAGACTGGGCAGATACTGAGTCAAGAAGTCAGCTTGTCAAGCATGTCAAGATATGACATGCTGATTGATTTCTGACAAATAGCTCAATGCTCCAACTAATTCAAAGGGTGGTGGCATTTTGATGAAACTTGGTTACTATGCCTTTTTCGCCTCATATTTGCTTTACTTTAATTATACAGGATGAGTGTCACATTGAAGGTATAAAGAGCTTTTAAATTATTTATCATGGTCTCAATCTTTTATGTCTCAAAAAGATGATAATTTATAAGGGGACTGTATATTTGTGACATGTCATTATACTGTTTAAAACCAACTTATTGCATTACCAGTATCATTCAGGACAGACATGCAGACCAATATAGTTCAGTATTTTTTAGGCTTGTTTTTCTCTGCACATGTCTAACTAGGGCATGTCCAAGCAAAGCCAGAGATGTGTGGCCATGATTATATGCAGATAAATCCCCAAACAATGTGTGACAGGAAGCGTACCAGGCTTTACACGTGCTTAAAAGGATGTTTCCTTTCTTAGTCGAACCATCTTCTTTTCTAATGTATGGTACATAGTCAAAAGCCCTTGTGCTTGACTCATGTGGCTTTTATTGGGCTTACCCTAACAATTTAAATAGGATTAAGTGACCTTAATAACCCAGTTTTTGTTGATGAGAAAACATTTGGGGTTGCAGAGGTTTCTATTGTCAATGAATCTCTAACGCCCCCATGCCCTCACCTGAAGGAACCCACAGGAATTCCTGTTCACCTTTAAAGATAGGAAGGCACATTGAGGAAGGCCATTCCCCGTACCGGCCTCTCCTGTTTCTGCTAAAGCCCCTGCTTGCTTTAGTTAAAAACAGATGTTTATCTGCAGAAATGTCTTTCCTTTTAGATGAGTCACATTTTCATTATTTTTTTTTATGTTTGTCCTGTGTCTCCTGATGCAGTCCTCCATAAGCAACCTCGGGAGGTGTGCCTATGCCTGATGGAGCTGGGTCGGATTGCAGCCAGGTAAACTAAATTTGACAAATCCCCACTCAGGGAGATGATCTTGAAAAATGTATTGAATTAGATTAGACATAAAAATGATGTACTGAGACTTCTGTTTTTCTGGTCCTGTTGTTCAGAATGTTAAGAAAAAATAAGACAAAAAGAAGGGAAATTATGTCTAAAGTCTTTATTAAAGGAATCAGATCATTTGACATATTGGGTATCAAAATAATATCTCAGAATGTATCAAGTCTTTAATATTCTGAATACAACTGTGAGGCTGTGAGACTATAGTACAGTATTGAATGAACATTTAATATTCTTATTAGTTTCTCATTACTTTGAGCTCATAAAGGTATTACTTCAGGATGCGTACGCTTCACTCTAATCAGCAGCACATTACTTTTTTGTTACCAGAGTGGAATTTGATGTTACACATAACCCTGACTGTAAATCAATGGATTGTTAGATTTCATGTTGATTCATCGGTACCAATTTATCTTTTTTTACATCTCACTCTCTCACTCCCAGGAATGGAGTGGAGCCACCAGGGCTGGTGAAGCTGGAAAATATAGAAAGAGAGGAGGCTGGGTGCTTATCTCCATCATCTCCTCTCTACTGTTTTTATCCAGCATCATTGTATTCACCACCAACATCCTCCCTACCCCCCGCCTCCTCCCTTCTTCTTTCACCTGCCCCCCTCACTTCGAACACAACCTGTCTGCCTGAACCTCTCGCTGCCTCCTTTGCCTCTGATCTTCCATCAGCCACCACAAACCCTCTGCCTACATGCTCTACCCCTCCCCAGCCCCCCTCTCAGCCACTAACCTTTGTACAAGGATAGCCTCGACACAACCGTCTTTGTTCTCTTCATCCTGCGCCGCTGACACATCTGCTTCAGCTCTGCTGTCAGCACACCTAACAGACCAAACTCTGGGATCCTCTGCTGAGGTCTGCCCTGCCACAGAAAACAAACAGACTCCTGCAGTCTGCAAAGCTGCCATCACCTCCCAGCCAGCAACACAAACCTCTAGTTCTTCCAACAAGTCCAAAAACCGGAGGAGCATGAGCACAAGCATTTTGGATGATATTGTATGCATTTTGTTTCCAGGAAAATGAACCTTGTTTGCCCTTACTTATTTTGTTCCTTGGCCCTGAAACAATCTTTTTTTTAATCTCTTTTAGGTGAGAACCATTATCGAAAATCCCCCCTGCCGCTGTCCCACCAGGTTCCCTGTTGAAAAGCAGCCAAAAGGCTGCTACCGTGTAGGGGACAAGGTTCTGTATTTACGGGTAAGAATCTCACTGACTTGGTCTTAAAAAAGCCTCACATTATACAAATAAACTGTAGACTGCATATGAAAGAACTTCACTGCCTTTAACGCCCTAGACCCCGTCTATTCTAGACCTCACTCTAAAAATTATACCAAAATGATACCTACAGCGACACAAATTTCTGAAACAATGTTTTAAAAAAACAAACCAAAACTCATTCTGACCTGTTTGATGGTAATACAGCAGGCAACGATGCATTGTACCACAATTTGCAAGAATAAAAGTATTTTTAATACAGAAATGTTATGTTATAGGCATGTTAGGGCCTACACAATCACATGAAAACCTGCTGATATGACAGTCATTACCTCCACAAAAAGGAAAAGCAACAAAATAACTGCCAAATAAACTGGCTGTATACAGAGTGCTGCATCCAGGCATTTTATTGGAAAGTTGAATGGAAGAAGATAGTGTCAGAATAGATGCACAAACAACAGATACAACCACATCCTTGAGAGGATTGTCCAGGAAAGCCTATGCACGACTATGAGGACCAATCATTAGGAGTGGACCCCTGCTAGAGTCAGTGCTTTAAGAGTACACACAGACATGTCCAGGACTATTTCTTGTTTTAAGCCAGTACTGAACTTGAGACAATGTCAGAAGTGTCTTATGTGGGCTAGGCAGAAAGATTGACTGGACCATTTCACTGACTTTCGCATTACATTTGGAAATCAAGTTCCCTAAGGTTTCCACAGTCAGTGATGATTTGAGGAGTCACGACATGTACTTATGTTGTCCCCCCTCCAGGGTCAGCACAGCCATCTATTCAATTCAATTCAATTTTTTTTCAATTCAGTTTTATTTATATATAACGCCAATTCACAACACATGTTGTCTCAAGGCACTTCACAAAAGTCAGGTACATACATTCCAATTAGTCCTAACCATTGAACAGTGCAGTCACAGTTAGTTATTTATTCAAATTGGATAAAAAGTTTTTCTGTCTAAGGAAACCCAGCAGATTGCATCCAGTCAGTGACTTCCAGCATTCACTCCTCCCGGATGAGCATGTAGAGACAGAGGACAGTCACTGGCGTTGACTTTGCAGCAATCCCTCATACTGAGCATGCATGTAGCGACAGTGGAGAGAAAAAACTCCCTTTAAACAGAAAGAAACCTCCAGCAGAACCAGGCTCAGTGTGAGCGGCCATCTGCCACGACCGACAGGGAGTTTGAGAGAACAGAGCAGAGACACAAAGAGAACAAAAAAGCACTGATCCAGGAGTTCTTTCTATGGGAAGGAAAAGTAAATGTTAATGGATGTAGCTCCTTTAGTCGTTTCACCTAGAAAGAAAGAACAGATAAACTCTGAGCCAGTTTTCAAGGTTCTAGTCTGAAAGAGAGCACATATAATTAGTTACAGTAAAAGCTCAGTCAATCACCATGTCTAGGAGAGATACAGGGTTAAACACTGAAAGACAGGGCCATGTGGATCATCGGTAGAGGGTGAGCATTAAGTTGTTGCCAGCAGAAGCTCGGACGATGCCCCTCTCCAGAAAGGTGTCACAGGTAGACACAGAGTCAGGCCAGGTGTAGCTTCTAGGAAGAGAAGAGAGAGAACAAAGTTAAAAGCTGAAATAACAGCAAATAATGTAAAATTGGAGAGTAGTGTGAGAATGTAGCGAAGAGGGTGAAAGTGGTCACTATGTCCTCCAGCAGCGTAAGCCTATAGCAGCATAACTACACAGAAAGTTTCAGCTCAGATTATTTAGTTAAACAGTGCTTATTTTCAACAATGTCATTTCAAGGCACCCCACAAAGGGTCCCACTGATGGTCATTGTTATACTAAAAACCACAAGGATTGGGATACCTCTCTCTGTCAGACTGAGAAAGTTTTCAAGCTTCCCTCTCCTGCATGAAGCTTTATGGCTGATTTATTTTTTAGCAGTACTTCACCCCTGTCCACACTGCCAAAAGTACACATAACTGCTTTAATGATTACAGTAACACTGTCTTTGAAAGAGAAACAATTTGAATTAAATTACTTTCATATTGTACCTTTTGTTGATGTTCTAGTTTATTGAGGTCCACCTGTATATTCACAGCCTAGAAGGAGTGATTAGAAACAGGTGAGCTGATTGGTTAAACAGAGCAGGTGGAGTAAGTCAGAACTATCAGAAAAACTAACCAGAACAACATACAAAAGTCCAAAACTGGATTCTAACAAAATCCCAAAACGCAACCCCAAAATATGATAAATGTTGACAGAAAGGGCAGCAGAAAGACACAAATATTGGTGTTGTGGTTACTAATACCTGCAGGAGGAAGAAAAAAGTTGCCAACAGTTGCCGTCAAAAGTAAAGTAAGAAACCAAAACCTTTTCTGAGGTGCTTAGTGCACCTGGTCCATCCACTCCCTATAAGCAATAGAACATGCCATGAGCCAGTTGCATATTAACTGAAAGGTTTATCTAAAAGGGATGTTTTAGGCTTAGTGTTAAAAGTCAGCAGTGTGCCTCACAGACAAAAACTGGAAAATATTTCAGAGAGAAGAACCAGATATCTGAATAATCTGCCTCCTGTTCTTCTTTTATACTTTGTGAACCAGCAGTAAATTTGAGAGCAAAGTATTTGGCTGAGAAAATATGGAACATTAATATTTTCATGAGCAGTAGCCTGATCACTCATTGGTTTATGTTTATGAAGAAGGATTTTAAATTATACTATTTCAGGTAACCTGAAATAGTATAAAGACATAAAGCTAAATAGACATAAAGCTAAATTTGATTTCTCCTTTTAACTCCGATCAAAACCTTCAATGTAACATTTTGGCTTATAGGATTTTTGTGACACTGTAATAATGAGAATAGCATTTAAATACAAAGTAACGTATCATGTCCCCTCCGATTGTAAATCAATAGCTTAGTTAGCAACAAGTGAATTGTATCAGAGCAGCTGAGATTCAGTCACTATGTACCTTTCAGCCTTCAGTCACCCTCCGCTCTTATGCATCCGTATGGAGGCTCAAGGAATGGGAGGCAGGGTTGCTTGGCAACCAGGGGTTGGGATAGGACTCTGCTGACAATGATTGCATTCAGGACGTAGACCTTCAGCGAAGAGCACAAAACCTGGAGAAAAAACAAGCCCGGCTCTCTGAGGGTGATTGTGCAGAGACGTGACCCTGGTGTGCGGTTTAAATGGCAGCCCACTTGGGAGTCCAAACCATATGTGTGAAGGAGGTTTTAAACATGAGAGGGGAGCTTTTATTTAACTGTTTTTATGCATCCATCCATCTACACAAATAAATAGCATCAATGCACTATAGATGACTGCAGGGTGTAATATTTGAGTGCTGTTAGCTGTTTAGATGTGGCAATAGTGGAATATTTTCTCTAAATCAACAAACAAATATTGTATTCAACACTATTTACAGTCTAACATATACAACAATTTTGATCACTGGCTAAAATCACTAAAGACATGAATCAATAGTTTCCTAAATGGCTTTTGCTGCTGCCGGGGGTAATTTGTTGTGGATGTAACAAATTGTGTTGATGCTCCTATAAAAGGAGAATGCACACCTTCAAGTTAGAGAATTGCAGTTTCTCTTTAGCTGGCTTCTCAGCTACACAACAGCACATGTCTGAACATCAGTAAGACAGCCGAGGCTAAATAAGAGATATGCTAACATGAGAAAGTTAAAAGATTTGACCTAATTTTATCGCAAAATTATAAACTTGAGTCCCTCTACAGTATACCTGCTTTGCTTTGCCTGTTGCCCTCATCCTTTCCATGCAGACTTGCCTTACTACATGTGAACGTACTGTAACAGTGTCCAGCTGTCAGTTTTCAGCCATAATTACCAGTTTAGACAACAACTTCTCCTTTTTCCTTTTCACGTGATTGCTGTTCAGCAACCACATCTCAACCGTTCAAACAGAGCAAAATGGCCCATCGACCCTCACGTCATCCGTTACATTGAAGCACATGGATGTTTCTGCATGCGCAGGGAAACATGCCATACACCTCAATTAGCATACATCATGACAACCTCTGCGCTGCTTCTGGACGAGCACTTGCTGTGTGCAGACCTTTTTAAAGAGCATATACTATTGATTACTGAGGCAAACTCATTAGCAAGGGGCTTTAAACAGACAGCTTGTTAATGAGCGGCGGAGCATGACCGCCCCTCCTTACTTGTAAACTTCACACCCAACCCCTTCTGCCACCCACTTCTATTCCCTTAGGAGACTATTCAATCATGCTGGCTGTGGAGTGCTTTGCCATTCATCGTTGTCGAAAAAGAGGAAGGCTTTCCTTTCTTTCTGAAACCAATTAGGTTTTCCTTCAGCTTTGTAGCAGAGATACAGACTGATGGTGTCCAAAGAAAGGAAATCCATTTAAACACCCCCAGATCACCATGCAAACTCATATCTGTTTTCCATGTGGTAGACATCTTATTTTGAAGACAATGTATCTCGGTAAAACCATAAAAGCATTGAGCCTGGCAATTTATTAGTAAACCTCTCTTTTTCTCCCCTCTCAAGTATTCTTGACTAAAACATTAACTAAATTAGCTCCCTGGTCTTTATCCTCTAACACAAGCTGACTTCTGAACCTATAGCTGATGGAGAACATCAGAAATAATCAACCAGAAAAGAAACCAACAGTTTACAAAATGATATTGTTGATTTATAAAATTTAATAGCTTATGAAAAAATGTATTGAATAACATAAGTTTGTTCTAAAAAATGTTCTTATTGAGAATAAGTCTAAAATACATCTAAATAAGATACTCATCTAGGTAAAATAAGGCTATATTTGGTCTAAATCTGAAGGGTAAGAGGATGCCAGCACTCGAGCAAGACTGTGCTGTTGTCAAGTAAATTCCTGTGCAATGTGCTCTCTTATCTCTTTATTCAAAGAGTCCATATGAGCTCCAAGAGCTCAGAATGTGCTCACTGATTTCAGTGTTATCACAAGCCAATGTTATCCATCTTCCCATCTAAGATTCATGTGTTAAAGTCCCAAAATACAGTTAGCTTTAGCTAATGGTGCAGTGACTAATCCACCCCAAGGTTTATAGGGGCTTGTTTTGGGCTTCCAACTACCATCTCTTACCACAGCTCAGATGATATCTCCTTATAATCTTTAAGGTTTGAACACCTGTGCATTACTCATGTAATATAACCTTTATAACAGTTTTTGAAGCAGCACACAAAATATTATATAATAATTGACTGTAAAGCCAAAATGTTTGTTTTTTGTCACTTTGTTTTATTTGTAAATGTATGAGTTTAACAAAAATATATTTTTAGCACTCTGGGTGAATAGTGCATTTTCTTATGTATGTGTTTATTTTTAGTATTTTGTTTTTAGGAACCTCTTGGGTTTCTACAGCTATAAATATAACAGTGGGTGGGTTGAGGATGGAACTCATAAAACAAAATATCTCAGCTGTGTGATCCTTAATGGTATATCATTGATAGTTATTAATTTGTAAATCTGACCTTTTTGACCATTCCTCTGCTGGTGACCTGAGCTGCTGCCTAGTTTCCTTATGCCTTGGACTGACTCTTGTGTTATCCCTAGAACAATGTTATTGTCAACACCCTGTCAAGGTTGTTTGTCATTAATTACTTGGTCTGCATACATGGAGTGTTGAAGCATGTTGATCTTCTTATAACTAATAATTTTTTTTTAACCTGAGTCCTAACAAAAGATTCTTGGTTATATTTAAGAAAATATTACATTATATAACAAATAAGCTCTTTTGTAACTGACCTCTTATGTCTAACAAGTTAGAAAATAACCTGGGAGTGAATACAGGTTTTAGATGTTGGTATGATCAAATTCAATTGAATCTTATTGACAATCATTACAGTTTCACTACTAGCAAAGATTAAGAACCACTGTTGCCATTAAATAGATTTTTCATATTCTTTGGAGTTTGCTAGTTTAGTATACTATGGTAGTGGAAAAACAGCATTGGACTTAAAGCTTACCTAAGCCAAGGCAAAAAACACTGGAAATAACAATTTACTAAAGTCAAAAACTGATATGAACCAAAATCCCACTGCTGTGCCTATTCAGAAACCCTCAAGCAATATTGTGTGGTGTGGTGCTGGAAACATCAGGCAAATAATTTAGATGACGTTCAGGAAAAGGGACACACTCTGAATAAATACCCACCTGTGTATGCACATTTGTTTTCTGCAATTATCTCCTATCATGCCTATACTACAACACCGACCAATCTGATAAACAGATGTGTGAATGACCATAAAGTTGTGATTCTTGCTAATCATATCTCATGCAGACGAGGACATATTGTAAAAACAGAAGAATATGACTCCTTTTATTCTTTTTAGTTTGTTTCTTTACTGTAAAATGTAAATGGGTGCACTTTCACCTGTCAAACAAAGCAGTGGATGTGGCTAAAGCCTGCCTCCTATTGGCAGGTGTTTGTCCTCATCCCGAGCACACTCATGCGTATTTCAGCAGGAGAGGAGAGAAAGAATCAATGGAGCAGCCAGAGAGGAGGAGACATGGGAATCCAGACAAGGGTTTACGGGCTGCAGACGGAGCACACTTTGTTTGGAAAACTGGGAGGGGGGGTTAAGGGGCACCAGAGACACATATATAGATGGGTCAGTCCACAAAGGGACCTTGCAGAATATTTTACCACAGAATGTTTACTTTATTATGACAAACACTTTAGTAAAATATGCTATAATATACGAGGCCCCTGTAAAGTGTTATAAAACAGTTAAACCAGGTTGGATACAGATGCCAAGTCAAACACCTCCATTTTTATTAGCTGACACAATATGGAAACAAAAATAGAAAAAATATATTTTTCCTTCATTATATGGTGACTGGTGGGAGGTTTATCCAGACTTGACCCCTGTCAACCTTAACATTTTAATCTGCAGGATGACAGCTGAGCCGAACCGTGTCTGGGGTTTCCTTTGAAGCTGCTCTAGTGGTTGTAGCATTGATATTTGTTTTCCCCCCATCTGCCAGTGGGCCATGTTAAACACACCTCTGCACATTAGATGAGCAGATCTACTTGTATTATCCCAATCTTAATGGTTCAGTAATGAAGGGTATATTGGCGATAGGGCGGGCAGGAAGCGGGGAGGCGGAGGGGGGGAGGGTCTCCTGAGAGATAAGGCTCTGTGCTGAACACATTTTAATTTCTTCTTCATTTACAAAGCTTCACACTGACAATCTAATCTATAAATTATGTTTTGATTCAGATTTAACTTACCTTACTGAAACTATAATCAACATACAGACTGGCCATGTAGTGGTCCTTATTTTTTGCAGTTCCTTTTGTATGCTTTGGGCTACAGATCTATACATGCTTGTGAGAAAGTGTGTATGTGAGCATGCATGCTTATTTCTGGATTAGAGCTGCATGTGTGCTCAGCTGGTGCCATGAGTTGCAATTTCATTTGGTTGAATGAGATTGGACAAAGCTACCCAGGAGATTATTTGGTTCTCATAGACAGAGCTACACGTGCACAAGAGCTTGTGATTATTACAGTGTTTTATGTGTGTGTGCATGTGTGTGTGTGAATGCATGTACGAGTAAGTGTGTGCGTGCACATAATGTTTTGCTCTTCAGATTAATAAGAATCCCCAAACATGCATTGACCTTCCTGTCTCATGTCATCTTTGCAGATGCTGAATGAACGTGATGTCATGGTTCGTGTTGGTGGTGGGTGGGACACTTTCATTAGTTACCTGCAGAAACACGACCCCTGCAGAGGTGGAGGAGGAGGAAGGGGGATGCCAGGCAAGTCTGATGTCAGGGTCTGTCGGGACAAAGTGAAGCCAACCAGCCTGAACGTATCAACAGAAAATTACATGGTGGTTGGTGTCCACCATCAGGGAAAGAAGTAGAGTCTCAAACTTTGTCTGGCCTTAGGAACAGTTATTTTAATCAAACTGTTGTAAACCCTTTTTACCTCAGTGTCTAAAATCCATCTTTTGTTATAGATAACTGACAGAGATGACTGTCCTTTTAGAATATCTGCGATAATTTTATGTACAAGCTGGCAAAAATTAGCTGGCTTAAAAACGACATTTATCAACCTTTTAAAAACTTTGGCAAGAAATAAATCTTTGCTCTTTATGAGTAAATGTCAAACAGTCTAGCTGACCTAAAGATTTCAGCTACTATTGACTTTTACATGCTTAAATAAAGCAGAAAATCTAACACCTTGAGAAGTAAGGGATTAACATTGAGACAGCTGCTTCTAGAACCAGTTTTTTCGGTTGTGGTGACCATGACAACATGCAATGTGTTTATGAACCTGAAGTGTTATGATCAAACTGTTTCTACACTTGTCAATACATGCCAGAGTGCCCTTTGAAGTGAAAAATCTCGTTCTTCTAGTTTAACATCAATAAACTTTTATAACAAACCAGATATAATTAAGGATCAGTTATAAATTTAAATTATGATTAATGTGTTTAACTCTGAATGCAAACTTGTCTTTTTCTTCTTACTGTATATTGAACCCTGTGAAATATTAGGGGAGTAAGCAGGTCTTGCCAGCAATAGATGATTTAATCTGATTGTTCCACGTACTTGTCTCTCTGTGATTTACAGAATGGGGTTTAAAGGATTCAGTTTTTGTATTGGAGTATTAGCATTAGTACTAGTATTAGTATTAGAGGGATCTTGACATGACTACAGGCTCCTTCTGTGAGTTCTGTGACAGAGACTGACAACAGATCCACAGCACTATGACGAGATGGCTGATAGAAATCAAAACAGATCATCTTGTAAATGATTCTGTATATAATAATGTTTTTTGGTTTACTGTATGTTTCGGCTTGTGTTTTTAAAGTTTCCTGCTTACAAAGTTTTACTTCACAGTTAATTCAGGTAAAATAGCATCAAAATATGCACATAAAACCTCTCTTTCAACTTCAGAGAGATCAATAGATCCTTGATGAAGTTAGATTTTTACACACCTAACATTTTGAACATTTAGCTCTTTATGGAAAGTAGTAATGTTTTGTTTCTGTTTCTTGGTTTGATAATATCATTAAAATTAGATCATCAGATTAGTGTGATGACTAAGAAGTTCACTTTTAATTCTGTTAGTAACCTGCACCAATAATTCAGCTTCAGTTGAAATGTGAATATTGTGATTCTTAAAATAAAAATGTTTTGATAAATGTTCAAAATGTCATCATATCTCTTTTAACCCTCTATTACCGTCCTGTCGGTGCTAATGGGATATGGCATACATTTTTTTGTTGTTTTTTTTCCCTTAAAGTGTTAAAAAACAGAGTGATACCTAAAAACTATTAGAAACTAAAAGTTGAAGTTGTCCTAACAAATGCCAGAAGCACTCTCTGCCTTTTTACATATAATTCTGCAATGATAAGATCAAAAGAAATCCAGGTGGCCTTTATTTAATTTTGGCCATAAGAGGCCTTAATTAATTACTCATAATTTTCATTACTTTGATTAAGGCTGAGACAATGTTTAATGAGACTGTTACGATTTTCAGTATATATAAATATAGCAAATGTAGTTTTTAATAACGCTGCAACGTATAAAATAATTTTTGCATATTTACCATTTAGTGCTTCATTAAATGAAATAATTACATTATTTTGGTTTGTTTTATCGTGGTGCCTTTACGAAAACTTCCTCTGTATTGTATATGCTCTAGTTTGTGTTTTGGACAAGTGTTACAGGAAAATGAAAATACTGGTTTTAATTTAATACAATTTTTTTTTTTTATTTGTTTAAAATCAATTTAACTCCTACAACCATTTACACTAATGCTGTTGAAAAACGTCAAGAAACAGAATATTTATTTTAATAGTAAGAATTAATGATGAAAGCAAAGCATACTAAAACCCTGCAGAAATGCCCCGCCTCTCATCGACCTAATTCAAATGTGAAAGCTCCCTCTAGATGGCACCATGTCCTCATTGACAGAGGACCATGCCTTATCCTTGCAGGACTCTGCTGCTAAGATCAACTCTCACCTCTTCTGGACATCACTCCAAAGAATAACTGTTTTCAGTTTCAGCTCCACGGATTGATTAATATAAACATTCCTCTGCTTTGTCGGCAACGTAATATGGTTGTCGAGAATACACACACCGGTCATGTATTCACTTTTAAAGGAGAAAATAAATAAAACTTGGATCAGTTGGGATAATTTGCAGATGGAGGTCCTTCGAGGGCATAACAGATGACAGGCACAGATAACACAGCACTCACAACATGTTAATAAATACATATTTTATTACATTAAAATAAATCAATTAAAAAGAACACTGATTTTTTTCATCATATATTTAAAGAAACTAATGAGATCATGCAAGACTTTAATGTCTTTTTTAATCCCACACAACATCTGAAGTGGATGCACCCAGTATAAATGAAATGTAGAAAATAAAAGCTGTGCTACTGAAACACCTGCCACTCTGATGGGTGGCAATTTCTCTCGTTGCACGTAGTACAAAGTTCCTCATGAAACACGCAGGAGTAAACCACTTGAGAAGAATTTTACAACTTTTCTGAATACAATGTGATGGAATTACTTGTACCCAAGGGTTCTTTGTTTTTGTATGTTGCGAGTCTTGCTACGGTGTGCTGCAGTTCTTTTGTTTTAAGTCAGAGACAGCTGCAGATGCTGCTACTTGTTCCTGATGTTTGCTATTTGAGATGTGGTGTAACACATTTGTAAAACTTTTTGAATGCATTATGGCACATCAGGGCCAGAGAAGTCAAATTTTCTCACCAACAACTCACAAGAAACTTGTGCAATAGTGTTTGAGTCCCAACAACACCTAATACTTGCAGTAAATAACCTATACAAATAGTTAACTGTTTTCAGCAATATTTATGTCAATGCACATAAGTTTGGGTGTAAACCCAAAACTGGAGAAACCCAAATCATCTTGTTGCATTGCATTTAATAATTTTCTTTGTAACAATCATACACAAAAGTCTTTATATATCATAGTCAGAGTTTCTGATATATATAAGAGCCTGGACCCTGTGCACACACCATGAAATGAAGCTCCTTACATGCTCTGATCGTCATTTGCTCTGTTGTGTAACCTTACAAAACCACATCTGTCTTAGACTCCAGGGTAAATGACCTTTCCATGATGCAGCAAAGTGCAAAGATCTCACCACACACTGACGGTACAAGTTTCAGTCATGCGTTAGGTAATTTTCTCCTAAATGGCAATACTGGAAGGACTGAACATCACATAAAGTGTTGTTAACACACTATGACACCTTATTTTTTAAATGAGTTATTCGACATAGATGACAGAAGGATGATCAAGGCTCATACCAGGCAATGAACACTTGACGTTATAACTTGTATCATGAACCAACGATTAATGTCATATTTTTTTATGAATGTGTTCTAGTTAGTGGGAAACAATTATAAACTCTGGAAGAGAATGTTCTCTTTTAGTTCCTGGTACTTGAAATGATCACTAGGAAAAACCAAAATAAGTCTCTTTTTCATTTCAACAGAATTTTATATCATTTTGGCTCAACATGACTTTCAGAGCTATTCACAATATAATACACAAATACACTATTCTGTAACACATGAACTGTAAAGAATTAGACTTTATCCTCATTGCCAATTTAAATAAAAAAAGAGTTTAAAACATTAACTTTACTCTTCAGTTTGTTTTCAGAAATGCCATTAGAGAAGAGTCATTTCATATTTCATAACTATTGTTGCATCCAAAAACACAACCTGTTCGACTTGGATGCTGTGCTTTCCAGCAGAATGTTTAAACCAAGTGGCTGTGTCTAGTCTATTACTGTCTGTGCTTTTTTTAAAGAATATCCGATTCTGAAGATCAAATAACAAGTGAAAACAAACATGGACAATAAAATCTTTACTTACATTTTAGAAGTAAGTACACAATAAAATTTGTATTGGCTTAACAGAAAATATAATTTACAGTTTGAGAAGGGATCTTTGAGACCATCAGATAGGTAACCCTGACCTCCGAGTTAAACTTGTTGTATGGAATAAACACCTCATTTCTGATTTTGTACATCTTTACAAATTATTATATTAAATCAAAACCTCTTTAAAAAGAGGTTGTTCCATTTATAATGTGCAACGCCCTCCACACTTTTTGGCACCTCTGGTAAAGAAGTATAAAATAAATCTAAACAAGCTTTAAAACAAACCTACCTTTTCTAGCAAAAATCCATGTTAGGAAATGCTTTTTTTATATTCTTACAAATCATCACTGGGGTAATTATTGGCACCCCTGTTGTTAATACTCTGCACAAACCCCCTATGCCAGTAGGTTAGCATTTAGTGTTCTCCTATAACATCTCATAAGGTTGCAGCATACAGAGAGATGGCGTTTTACTAGACTTTACTAGGCCTGGGTCCTGTCTGAGGGTCCCTCTTTTTCAGCTTACCTCAGGTTTTCAATAGGAATAAGATCTGAGGACTGAGATGGCCATGGAGGAAGATGGCCATTTTGTGTCAGGAGAACCTTGTATGTGTTAATAAAGTTTTGAATCATTATCCTTCTGAAAGCCTTGGATGCCTTTTCTGGTATTTCAAAGAGTTCCTGATCCCATTCACTCATACAAGATTCCTACTGCCTTTGCAAGAGAAAAAGGTCCACAGTATCACAGATCCTCCACCATAACTAACAGTGGGCATAAGGTGCTTTTCCAAACATATTATTCCTTTGCTTCATACAAGACCCACCTGGAGTGCAGTTGAAAAGTTTAATCTTGGTCTAATCAGACCAAAGAACACAGTTCCAGACAAAGTCCAGAAAGCATTTTGCAAACTGCACAGGTTTATATTTGTGATGGTTAAAGAAAAAAAACTCCCAAACAACCTGTTGTTAGATTTGGTGAGCCCAATATGCCAGTCTTTGCTGCAGTGCTCTAATAGTGCCCTTCTTTACCATTCTCCTTACTTTGCATAGTGGCAAAATTAACTGGGCTGCTTGTCCATACTAATGTCTGGTGGCAAAACGAAATGGACGTCTGTGTCACATCATATTTGTACCCCAGGTAAACAGAAACTGTTTGCTAATTAAAAGTTCCTAAACCATTCATTGTCTGCATTTGATTTTTTTCTTGTCAGAGATAATTGGTTTCTTAGAGAACCAAACAACCTAACATCCATGTTTTGGTATGTGGGAGGAACCTATGCATGCACAGGGAGAGCATGCTAACTCTATGCAGAAAGGCCTTTGCTAGGATTAGAACCCAGGACTACTGCTTGCTGCAAGGCCACAGTGATAACTGTGCTATGTGCCAGCTTGAGTTCCATAACACTCTCATCAAATATATAAATTAGAAAAGAAAACCTCAAGTTTTATAAGAATAGTTAGGGATATCAAAAACTACTTCACAGATTTTGAAAAAAAAAAAGGATTCTCAACATGGAACTTTTTTTGCCTGCTGAATAAATGTACATAAAGGTAAATTTGTTTTGTTGGGTTAAGATGATGGTGCTATGATAAAATATTTTTTAAGCCTTTTTACAAATCTTTACAAGGAGGGTCAATAATTGCAAAGGGTGTAGTACATATGATTAGGACCACTGCCCATTTTCTTCTTGTTTACTGTGTTGCAGATGATATGAAGATATGTGGCCTTCTCACAATGTTTAAAAGATACAGTATCCCCATAATTAGGATGAGAAATCTTGTGTGTGGCGTTACACTGATGACTACCAATGCATTCTTGTTTTCTGAAATACCTTAACGTGCTTGTATTTAGAGATTGCAACAACAAAAAAACGCTGTCCAAAATTAAGATAAAACTTAAAAAATAGACTCGATCTAATAGTTGGGTTTCACATGTTTTTGTTAGGTTATAACTAAGCTGCATGAGCTGTAACATCAACAGTCAGAGCTCAACAGCTGCTGTGTTTTGATTGTTTTTTTTTTAACTTAAAGTTTTTTTTTTAAATGTTCAGGTTTCTAGGTTTGCAAATTCTCAGCCTCATTTACCTTTAGGACAGAAAATTAATATGTAAAAAAAGAACATCTATTTTACACAAACATCTTGCTCAGCATAGAAGTGCATTTTTCTAGTTAGTTTTTGAGGCAAATTTTCTTTAGCGTGTTTTAACTCACTGATCAAACTGTAATACTTTTTACAAGCTGCGACCTTATACACCAGACTCATTTTTCAGTTTGTATGTTTTACTAAATATGAGCAACAACATGGCATTGTTGATGCTATTTTAAAATTACAAACAATGACACAGATCAGAGTTTTCATAGGATGTTCTGGACTAATGTTTGTTTTAAGATCTCTTTAGAGGAACTGATATGATATGTGTTTGTGTATGTGTTTCCTTTGTAGGAGTGTGAGTGGCTTTATTTATTTCAAAAAGCACCATTTTAAGAATAATTCTATTCAGAGATATCTGGTAGCTTTAAAGCGCCAGAAAATCTGTATCTCAGAAATCAAAACAGACAACACCAAAAAAAAAAGGCCTTTGAAGACGTTTCCTACTCATGATCTGCTGTACAAGTTATTCTTCATGTTCCTGGAGGTCCATCAAGGGGTTTGATGTGTGAAGTTCATCTTTATTTTGCTGCTTTTTGTCACAGATCAGGCACACTGTACACTGAAAGGAAATGGCCACGTTGAGGGTGTTGTGATACGGTGATTACACTAGAACGGTTTCAGAGTTAAACATGGAAAGGTGTGCTTTGTGCGTTAGGTGGGTCAGTCTCTTTGTAACGCCTCCTGTCACACGGTTCCGTTCTCCTGCCTCGGTTTGTGGGTCGTCGTGCGAGTGGGAGTGCTCAGGGAGGGAGCCAGGGTGCAGAGGAAGCCAGCCAACAATGTGAGGCCTAAGCCCCCCCAGGCACAAAACATGGACCAACCATAGCCATGGCTAATGTCTTCAGGGAGGCCGTACATGTAGCGTGGGTAGCGGGACAACTCGAAGTTGATTCCTGCCACACATGTGCACAAAGAGATGATGCAACATGTTCCTGTGTGAGCAGAAGAGACCAACAGTGATTTAAAGGGACTCCTGATTGATGCTTAAATTGCTACATGCACTGCACATCACACTGCAGGACCATGTTACTGCAAGGCATTGATCTGATATCTCATGTTAACCCAGATGTGCACTCAGCCGTCACCAAATACACACAGTAATTGGATGAAATCAGATTCTGTCTGCATGCTAGTGTGGGGATGTGTGTATATGTGGTTTCACAGTACCTCCCATGAGAAAGAGTAGGCCAGCTACATATTGCATGAGGTCATGCTGCTGGCAGCATCCCAGCACTCCAATGATCCAGCCAAAAAGAATGATTGACACAGCCATGCCCACAAAGCCAGCCGTCATTCTTCTTAGATCTGAAGGGACAGAAATTTTGCAGAGTCAGTGTTGACTTAGAGGTTTAAAAATGAATAAAAAATTTTTAAAACTTGTATTAAACCACTCAAATAAAACCAGGTAATGGCTTTGAAAAGAGGCAATAAACTACTTACTTTTTGACCACATGCTATTTTTTTGGTGCATTTGATCATAAACGAATTTGATTTTTTCAGCTACAAAATAGTTAGGTGGGTTGGTACTATTCCTTTTTGGAAAAGATTTTTAGACTGGATTAAACAAGCCAAAAGCAACAAAACAGAGCAGAAATGCATATAAAGAAGCTGTCAATTTATATAATGGCTACAGGCGAAAGTATGATGTTTCGATATTGTTTTGGCCCAACATTTTTGAAATGCAGGCTACATTTAAGAGTCTGGTATGGAAAGCGAGGTAGTTATAATATAACTAAGCATGCTGCAAGGCATGCTGAGAGAAATAGAAATAAATGAAGGCCTTCCAATACAAAATCCTACAAAGTAAATTAAGATGAGGATCTGCAAAACACACATAAAACACCTGGACTAAAAAATAAAAAAAAACAGGATTAAAAGGACAAAAACTGGAAGAACAGAAAGTAAACACAGAATATCAAAGCAGAGCAAAAACTAGCTGAACAGAGTAAAGCCAAAAACAATTAACATAATGAGGCCAAGCAAAGCTGAATATACAAACGTGAAGTGAAATCACAGGCAAAAAAAGCTCAAATAAAACCCTGAACATGAAAACAATGACTCACTCTATCTGAGGTCAATTAACTGTCATCAATTAAGCTAACATACAAATTGTGTCACTCTGGGAGGACCCTGGAGCCCCTCGAGAAAGCCAACAGACACAAATTCAGAATACCCCTAACACAGAAATTAAAATGCATTTTTACCAATGAGCCAAATGCATCTTTAGGATCGGTTCTTTTTGATCTTAGTCAATTAAAAACAAAAACAAAATATTCCAGTTCATTTCAACTGTGGCATCTTTAAACTTTCAGGTGCTGTACTTTGATGATCTATGGAGACATTATTCATCATCCAAATCATGTATTTTTCTCATTGTGATTGTGCACGTAGGTGATGTCTAAGAGCTAGTCAACCTGAACTGTGTTCCTGCTTCCCTAACATTTTGAGTGGATTATTTAAGCTGCAAAGCATCCTGCTGCACACTGCACATCATGTTCTGCTGCCGAACTGCCTGCCTGACATCGGCTGCTGCTGCCAGCTTTTGCTTGTTTCCTTATAGCCCCTCCACCACCCTATCATCCTCCCTAAGCTACAAGTTCAGATATCCTCTCCTCACTTCCTGACATGTGGAAGACATGGCTAGGGGGTAGAGATCCGCTCATCACTTCATGACATGTTGAGTAGGATGGCCATGGAGTGATGAGATCAGAATCTAGATGCAGACTGAAATAAAATGCATTACATGACTCTCCCTCCCATACTCATATTCGTACTCGTACTCGTCGTCTTCCGCTTTATCCGGGACCGGGTTGCGGGGGCAGCAGACTCAGCAGAGACGCCCAGACGTCCCTCTCCCCAGACACCTCCTCCAGCTCCTCCAGGGGGAGCCCAAGGCGTTGAGAGACATAGTCCCTCAAGCGTGTCCTGGGCAGTCCCCTGGGCCTCCTCCCGGTGGGACGTGCCTGGAACACCTCCCGAAGAAGGTGTCCAGGAGGCATCCGATATAGATGCCCGAGCCACCTCAACTGGCTCCTCTCAATGTGGAGGAACAGCGGCTCTGCTCCGAGCCCTTCCCAGATGGCTGAGCCCCTCACCCTATCTCTAAGGGAGTGCCCGGCAATCCTATGGAGGAAATTCATTTCAGCTGCCAGTGACCCCATTACTGCGGCAGCCGCACCGATCCGTCTGTCGATCTCCCGCTCCATTCTTCCCTCACTCGTGAACAAGACCCCGAGATACTGAAACTCCTCCACTTGAGGCAGGAACTCCCCTCCAACCTGAAGAGGACAAGCCACCCTTTTCCGGTCGAGAACAATGGCCTCGGACTTGCAGGAGCTGATCTTCATCCCAGCCACTTTACACTCGGCTGCGAACCGCCCCAGCGCAGGCTGTAGGTCTTGGCTACAGGGGGCCAGCAGGACCACGTCATCCGCAAAAAGAAGAGACGAAATCCACTGGTCCCCAAACCAGATGCCCTCCGGCCCTTGGCTGCACCTAGAAATCCTGTCCATACAAGTTATGAACAGGACCGGTGACGAAAGGCAGCCCCGCCGGAATCCAACATGCACCGGGAACAATATGGACCTCCTCCGCTTGTACAGAGACTGGATGGCCCCTAATAAAGGGCTCCCGATTCCATACTTCAGCCTGGGTGATGAAAGAGTCCAACCCGAGGTCCTCAGCCTCTGTTTCCACCAGGGAATGCGTGATGGCAGGATTGAGGAGATCCTCAAAATACTCCTTCCACTGCCCGATAATGTCCCCAGTCGAGGTCAGCAGCCTCCCACCCCACTGTAAACAGTGTTGGCAAAGCACTGCTTCCCCCTCCTGAGGCACCGGATGGTTTGCCAGAATCGCTTCGAGGCCAACTGGTAGTCCTTCTCCATGGCCTCACCGAACTCCTCCCAGGCCCCGGTTTTTGCCTCTGCCACAGCCCGGGTCGCGGCGTGCTTGGCCTCATGATATCCGTCAGCCGCCTCAGGAGTCCCACAAGCCAACCACAGCCGATAGGACTCCTTCTTCAGCTTGACAGCTTCCCTTACTGCCGGTGTCCACCACCGGGTTCGGGAATTGCCGAGTGTCCAAAACATGCGGCCGAAGGTCTGATGATACGACAACAAAGTCGATCATCGACCTCCTGCCTAGGGTGTCCTGGTGCCAAGTGCACTGATGGACACCCTTATGCTTGAACATGGTGTTCATTATGGACAATCTGTGACTAGCACAGAAGTCCAATAATGATACCCCACTCGGATTCAGATCGGGGAGGCCATCCCTCCCGATCACGCCTGTACAGGTGTCACTGTCATTTCCCACATGGGCGTTGAAGCTACAGTCTACAAAGTGTTGCATATTATCTCAATTTTAGCCATTTTTTTTCCTCATTTTTGTTTTCTTGCAAGAATTTCCTCTAATGGTCATCTTTTAAATTCTGTCTATAATTCAATTGATAAATGGAGTAAATTTACATTTACAGAGTTCCATTTTTAGAGATACAAGGTTTTTCCCTGACATTAATGATATTTTGTTACATGCCGTTTTGTTATAGGAAAGCATTTTCACATAAATTGACTGCAGTACATTCCAGTCAGTCCTTCTGACCATGTCTGACTTAATGTACTGCTATCCAAAAGTCAAACCTAAAGGACAAACTGAATTTTTATCCTAGGGTTCTGCACAATCACTTGATGTATTTTGGATCCTTGGACCGCGCTCCTCTAAACAGAGGCTGTTCCTGGAATCTGCTGCAGTCACTCCTTGAAGTTTTGTGTGCATCGATGACAACTGGCACTACTGTGGCCTTGACTCTTCACACCTTTTTTTCCTCTTTTAGCCCTTCGTATTTCTAAAGTTTCTCATGTTACTTTATCTTGATGTTGCTGTCACTTGGGATTGCAATGTCTATCACTACTGCTCTCTTTCTGCTTTATCTAGTACCACAATGGCTAGTTAGCCATCACCTGTTGTCAACAGAACCCTAGCCTTACTAATTTTATGCAAGGCTAACAATGTAATTTCAAAGTTTTGAAGTCATCCAGCAAAAGTCTGGACTTGAATCTGATAGAGAATCTGTGCAGGGAGTTACCGATTAGGATTATTGCAAGGAGGCCTTCCAGCCACCAAAGACTTAGAGTTATGACCAAAGATAAATTGTCTCACTACCGGTAGAAATATGCAAAAAGCTGATCACCAATTATTATATCCACAAAACTGTCCACAGGCTGTCTGGGTGTTTCTCCTTCCCATTCTGTTACAGGGTGTGACTGACAGGTACAGCCTTTGCGGCTGGAGCTCATTAGGCTCATCAGGAAGGTCTTCAAAAGGGAATTCGGAACAGGACACAGAGACTAAAACGTAAGCTCCTGTTTGCTTCCAGTTATCTGATCCTTGACTGACTCCTTTTTTTTTAGACAAAACCAGATGTTGTTTCCCCGAAGAGCTCTGGCTCAGACATTGATTGGATCTTCCTCTGCTATCAAGCATCTGAAAGTCTCCCTGGATCCTTTTCCTCGCATTTCCTGGAGTAAGCTTACCTGAACGCTCATCAAAGCGACGCTCACCTGCCTGTCCATTCTCGCTCGCTCTGTAAGTCCCTGAACTCCTCCTGGAAGTAAAACAACAAAACCTTTTTCATCAATACACTCGGCACCTGTCAAACTCAGTTCTGTGGATTAACTTACCTTCCTTGAATGTTCATCTCACTCATCTTAACAGTAGGCTCAACTACTGTCAAAGAAACATTTACCATCTCATCTTGATTTCTAACCACTCTAACAGTCGTCTCTTACCCTAGTGGCTGCACGGAGATTGTTCCTGCTTCCTGCCAATCACTTGTACATTCTATTGATGGAAATAAATAAAACACTGAAAAGAACTGCTTGCTCTGGATATTGTTGTTCCTGCTCAACGGTTTCATTAAAACCACCATGACAGAACAATCTGGCTAACAAAACCTTGTGGCACAATTACAAACATCGTTAAGCGGGCAAGGAAATCTTCTCATCTCATCACATTTTACAGTCTCTTATTGAACAGCGAGCTTCTTTAACCCAAGCCGTTAATCTTTCCCTGCAGATGTAGCAGATGGCACCACCTAACCAGGTTGAAAATAAAAAACCTCCAGGCCTTTTTGCTTCAGCCACCAGTTCCTCTCTCTACCCACGAGAGATGTCTTTCCATACTCCTTAACAATCTGCCGTTCATCCTTTTCCTTTACCTATCATCAGTACTCAGAATCTTCCTGATCTTTCTAATGTTCCCCCCAAATACCCTGACCTCCAGATGGTGTTCAGCAATGACCTGGCTCTCTCTCTTCCAACCTATCATCCATACGGCTGTTCCTGCCCAGGTGCCACTTTCCCCTCTAGCCGACTCTGCAGGATGCTACTGTCTTTTCAAAATGGGATATATGTAATGCTTACCGTTTGGTCTGCATTAGAGAGGGAGACGAATGGAGGACAGCTTTTGAAATGCATGTGGGATATTCAGAATACCTACTTATGCTTTTTGGCCTCACCAGTGCGACAGCTGTCTTCCAGGCCATGGTCAATGAAGTCCTTGGAGACTTCCGGAACCAGTTCATGTCTGTTTATCTTGATGATGTTCTGATCTCTTCCAAAAGTCTTCAAGAGCACAAATTACATGTCAGACAGGTCATCCAACGCCTGCTGGAGAATCGCCTTTACATCAAGGCTGAGAAGTGCGACTTCCATTCCACCTCCATCACCTTCTTATGTTATGTTTTCGAGGGTGGACAGGTAAAGACGGACCCCCAGAAGATGCAAGCAGTTCAGAAGTGGCCCACTCCCACTAGGAAGAAACATCAGCGGTTCCTTGGCTTTGCAGGAGGTTCATCTGTAATTACAGTTTGGTTGCAGCTCCTCTTACCACCCTAACCTCCACTAAAAGAGCATTCAACTGGTCTGCTGATGCAGAATCTGCCATTGCAGAACTGAAAAGGAAGTTCTCATCTGTCCCCATCTCGGTCCATCCTGACCAGACCTCCCAATTTATCTTGGAGGTGGATGCTTCAGACATGGGTGTGGGGGCTGTGTTTTTACAAAATTCCACCTCTGACAATAAACCATGGAGAGGAAAGCACCCCTGTGCTTTCTTCTCCAGAGGATTCATTTCCGCAGAGAGGAATTATAGCATCGGAGACAGAAAGCTGGTAGCTATAAAACTCGCCCTTGAGGAATGGAGACACTGGCTAGAAGGCACAGCCAAACCCATCATCATATCAACCAACCATGAGAACCTGGCTTATATATCGGGTCCGCCCGACGTCTCACACCCTGTCAGTTCCGCTGGTCCCTGTTCTTTTCCAGATTCAGCTTCACCATTACTTACAGACCTCTTTTCGTAACATTAAGCCTGACTCCCTGTTTAGAGAAATCTCAGTCGATGACTTCTCCACAAACTCTTAGCCCATCCGCCCTAAAAGCTGCACAACTAAGGCTGTTCCCTGGGATTTCGAAAGACAAATTCAACAGGCCCTCCGACATGAACCAGATCCTTGAGGGAGCCCCCCAATTGTCTTTTTGTACCTTCTTTAGTACAAGCCAAAACCATTCATTGGGCTCATGCCTCTCGCTTCTCTGGCCATCCTGGGACTAGCCTGTAGCCTGGACTGTAGGTCTTATATGATGATATTTCTGGTGGCCCTCTTTAAACAAGGATGTCATGGAGTATAAGTCAGCCTGCACCATCTGTGCCTGGGGTAAGAGTTCCTACCGTCCTCCTTATGGCCTCCTCCAACCTCTTGCCATCCCCAACAGACCCTAGTCTCACATAGCCCTGGACTTGGTCAGTGGTATCCCTTTTGCCAATAATAAGTCTGTCATACTTACCATAATTGATCGGTTCTCCAAGGCCTGTCATTTGGTGGCCCTGTCAAAACCTTCTTCAGCTCCTGATCCAGCACATGCTCCGGCTCCATGGGATTCCTTCCGAGATTCTTTCTGACCGAGCACACAGTTCATCTCTCAGGTTTGGAAAAAATTCTGTTCTGTTCTCAGTGCCAAATGTTCTCTAACTTTTGGCTTCAAACCTCAGAGCAATGGGCAGTGCGAGCGCATGAAGCAGGAGATGGAAAACATCCAGAGATGCGTCTGTCCTACCAGTCCCTCCACCTGGAGTCATTACCTCACCTGGTTAGAATATGCCCACAATTCACACACCTCTACAGCTTCTGGTTTCCCCTTATTTTAGGTCTCCTTGGGTTACCAGCCGCCCCTCCTGCCATATAGTTTCTGACAAATCTGATGTTGTTTCCCAGGAGAACTACGGCTAAGAGATTGATTGGATCTTTCTCTGCTACCAAGCATCTGAACTTCTCCCTGGATCCTCTGACACTAACAATCGTCTCTTCCCCAAGCAGCTGCTCGGAGATTGTTCATGCTTCCTGCGGAAAACTTTTACATTCTATTGCTGAAAAGAAATGAATCATTGAAAAGAACTGCTTGCTCTGGCCGTTGTGCCTGCTTAAGGGTTTCATTAAAACCACCATGACAAAGAAGGGTTTAATTTCTGTATTACCAATAAAATTGTTTCCATTAATTATTGAGGAGGGTGTAAATGATTTCAACATGCATTTTTTTTTATTGGAATTTAAGCTAATAAAAACTGATACTTGTTTCACATTGTTTTGTTATCTTTTGAAAAATTGTGGTCTTATTTTCAGAAACAAACTTTTTGGTAAAGTAAATAATTTTAAATCTCTGCCTGGGGTGTGACTAAAATTGGGCTTAACCGTGTGTATATGAAACTTCAAAGAATAAACTTTTCTATCAGGTTCTTGCAAATGTACTGAACTTTATGCACTGTCTTTTAGAAAAAAAACTGTAAAACTCAATGAAGCTATAATGGAAAGGTTTGTGGAAAAGTTAGGTACACCTCCAAAATAACAAATAAGTATGAAAAATATACAACCCTACAATTTTAAAGGGTATACTGTCTTTTTTTTTTAATCATCATTGTTTGAAATAAAATAAATGTATATTTAGTCCCGGCGGTATGCTGACACTACCTCTGTAAAAGCTATGAATCTCTCATTTAAGACATACACTAACTGGCTGCTTTATTATGTAAACCTGTTGAATTGCTTGATAACAGAAATGGTGATCACATTGAAGACAACTTTAAGTTAAAAGCAAGCATCAGAATTTTTATTTTATTTACATTTATTGATTTGTAAAGCGTTTAAAAAAAGGTGATTCAAGGGACTTATACATAGTGTGGTTGTTGGCACCAGATGGCCTGGTTTGAGTAGATCTACTGGGATTTTCACACACAACCACTGTCTCAGGTTTACAGAGAATGGACTGAAAAAGAGACAATATCCAGTGAGTGGCAACTGTGTAGAGGATAATACCTTTTTGATTTCAGAGGTCAGAGGAGAAATAGCAGAATAGTTTGACATCATAGAAAAGCAGCAGGCGCTTAAAGAAACACTCACTACAACCAAGTTGTGCAGAATACCATCTCTGTAAACATGACACATTATAGCTTGAAGCAGATGGGCTACAGCAGCAGCTGACCACACTGGGTGCCACTCCTGGCAGCTAAGAATGGGAAACTGAGGCTACAGTATACACAGAGTCACTGAAATTGGACAATATCAGACAGGAATTTTGAAATCTGGTTCGATAAGTCTCAACATCAGCTACAACATTGAAATGGTCCGGCCAGAATAATACGAATGACATAATTAGCATAAGCAACATGAAAGCGTGGATCCATCCTGCCTTATATCAACAGTGAGAGATCTACATCATGGGATGTGCACCCAATGAATTTGCGGTCACTGTGTCACACTATCATGTCAATAAAGACCAAAATCTCTGAAAAACATTTCAGACATCTTGTTCAATTTATGCCATAAAAACTGAGGCAGTTCTGAGGGCAAAAGGGTCTATCATTGTATTAGCAAGGCGTACCTAATATAGTGAATGTATATTGGGTATCAATGTCACATAAAGCAGCTCTTTACAAGCCATTGTCTATCTCTCACATGCATTGTGAACCATCACTTTACACAACAGCAACCTAATAGAAAATTTTGAGACATATTGAAATAATATTCTGAGAAAAGCTCCATAGCTATTTCTGCTCAGGGGAACCATCATCGTCCATCACTAATAATTTCACTGCTGCCTTATATTAATCTCACAATGGTTGCATTACTTGTTCTGTTGCTTGTCCAGGGTTGTATGTTTCTTCTTTGCTAGAATAAATGATCATCCCTCATCTGCCTGAATCAGCCTCCATTACCAACTTCACTGAGCAAAGCAAAAGACAGATACTTTCAAAGAAGCCTTTGATATGCTATCTAAATCTGTGCTATCATGGTTAGGTATGAACAGTTATAACAGGATTTAGGTGAGGAGTTGATGAGCTCAACAAATTTGTTACTAGCTAATATCTGTGGCCAGTAACAGGAAAACATTTACTATGAGTAACACAAATGAACCACAAAAATTAAGGGAAAAAATTTTCAGTAATTTTCTGTAAAAGCATTAAAAATGCAGTTACTGGATAGGAATAGATTAGGACACCCCCATAAAACACGAAGTCCAGACTAATATTTCCCAGAAAGAAACAGAGGACATATTTGTCATAATTGGAGTTCAAGAAAACAACCTTTCCTAGCTGTGAAGCATGGAGGTAGAAGTGTCATGATTTGTGGATATTTTGTTGCAGCAAGAATGAATTCTACCATGTATCAGAGAGCGTTCTTATAACAACACACTAAGTGTAACTGGATTCTGTCACTGTCAATTTTAGGAATCACAGGATTTAAATAAAATTTGGCAGCTCTTCTTCTGATCATTCCTTCATTGTACAACCTGTAGCCTTTATGACACATCTTTTAATGGTAAGTGACCCTTTAATTTCAAAACCTGAAGCTTTGCACATCTTTTTAGGCTCTGCTCAGATGGGTGCTTCACCATCATGAAAGCAGTGCTAATAGATCTATCCTGCGTAATTTACAAATGTTCTGTTATTAGTATTTTATTATTGGTGTGCCTTTATTGTTCTGTAAACTAAACATGTCATTCCAAGACTTGTGGTCTGAGCAGCTTATGACACTGGCAAAGTGGAGCTTTTGTGTATACCATATATAATGCCAATATGTGGCCACAGTTATTGTAGTCCTTTTTCAAAACAGTACACAAAAGGATGGGAAAAATAATTCCACTACACAGCAAGAATGGCTGCAAAAGAGGTTCCACAGAATGTCCTTTGTCATACTGAAATTCTACTAAATAGCTTCATCTTATCAATGAATAGCAGAGTTTTTAATTAAGAAATTCCAATGTTATTTATGGATATACCTGCGTATGATTCTACCACCCAACCCTATCCCTAGTTGCAAAATCTTAAACTAAACCTAAAGTTTCAAGTAATTTTAATAGAGTCTAAGAAAGAGTTTCTTGAGGGGTCATCAGATCAAGATTTACCCTTGTAATAAAAGCATTGTATGTAATAAAGCATTCTCACCTACTTTTACATTGTTCCAGTGACAATAAGCTTTTATTACTCATTCAGTCACATTTCTTATTCTATACATAAGTGCATATTGCTGCTAATCACATGAGCTACAGATGCCTAATATATCCACAAGCAAACTGGGTTTCTGCAACTTCGCGGACAAATGGACTGAGATAATCAGCGAATAAATAATTAACCTTCTTATTGGAGGATGACTGATTTATTGCCTGAGCAGCAGCTAACCACTAATTATTACAGTCTCCACTGCTGCTGTGTAATGACGTCAAACTGTAAGGCTATAAATAATATTTAGAACAACTGTGAATAAGAGGCACTAAATATGATTTCAACACTTTAACTACAAGTTAAAGGTTAAGGACAGATTGATTAATTTGACAACTTGAAAGTAATATCATATGTGCAATGCAAAACCAGTAAGAGTGATCCAAGATCATACTCATTAATGCTTAAAAACATGGTTTTCACATTTCACCCAACTCAAACAGACAAACTGGAAAGTTCAGATGATTAAAAGTGACAAAAAAGAGAAAGACTCTCAGACTTACGGAGAGCATGCCACTCATCCTGACGTATGGTCTTTGTGATGTTGATGGGTAAATTCCGTGGAAGGATGGACGAGGAATAGTGATACTTGACTGGGGTACATCTCTGAATCATTCCTGGTAAAAAGACAAAATGAAAAAGACAGTTATAGCTGGAGCAGTAAGATTAATTGAAGGAGAGAGTGAAGTCAGAATTGCAGTCTAAACCTTTGCTCTTTTTTCTGGGATAATGTGATGATGTGTGCACAGACATAGCATTTATTTTTCACCCTGCCTGAGTTTTCATTTTCTGAGCTGGCCCTTTTAACCTTGTTTTTCCCCACTCCAGCATAGTAATTAAAGAGGGATTAGGAAACAATGTGGTATATGGATTATACTCCCAAAGGTCTCATACGTAAATGTTCTGATTTAAAGTGAATCACATCTTATTTTTGCATACATTTTGTTTTTCAGCCTCCATCTCAACAATCCAGCTCTGACTCTTTCCAGCAGTCTTTCAGCAAAGCAACACTACATATTAAAAAAGGACTTATTTATGCTTATAAACTGCAATTTCTTGTATAGGTCAAATAAGAAAAGGTTTATAATTTCTTTAGGAATGCCAAAATTCAGACAATCTTTCTGTCATAACAGTAGCCCCTAATACATTAATAGAGGTACAGCTCTTTTGTTTATGTCTAGAATCTTTGAGGTTTCATATTGTAGGTTACTGATAATGAAATCCATATGTATAACTCAGTAATGTTATTTCATCTAAACGTGCTTTTAAATCAATTTAACATGCTTTAACAGCAGCTAACAACAGATACTCTGTTAAAGGGATAGCCTGGATTATCAAAGTGAATTTCTGTTAGCTTTTTTTAGCAGCCAGTATCTTTCCTGTAGTCCACACCTGTCTGAACAATCTCAGTTTGGAGAAACAAAAATTTGTTCCAACCAAAGTCAAGCTAAGAGTTAGAGCAAGGACTGTTAAAATCTGATTTCCTGCGTCGAATTTAAAGAGCATATATAAAAAAAAAAAAAGTCTGTGGTCATTTATATTGTAGGTGTGTGGTCTCTTAACAATGTTCCGATTTGTAAAATGTAGCTATGAGAACTGGATCCTACAGGCAGAAGAAAGTTTTTGGCGTTTTCATAAAACAGTTCTGCAAAATTGCCACAAAGACAACCCCCTAGGTATCAACCACTAGAGGCAGCCATGGCCTGTCCTGATGTGTGCTTATCAAGACGACATCACAAGACTCCTCTCTGACAACAAAATTGTTGCTGATAAAATAGTGCTGCTTTGACTCCCCCTCACTTCACATCAGCTCACAAACTTAGGTCTGACACCACCTACATTGGGACTTAGAAAGCATAACAGGAGCAAGTCGACTTCTATCAAACTTACAACTTTGGTCCATACATAAATCACACAGAGACAGAAAGAAAGTATCTCAGGTCAGGTTTTAGATGAATAGTAAAAGGGACTGTTCACTGCTAATAACAACCTCAGACATTCCCATCTCCATCCATCCATCCATTCATTTTCTAAACCCGCTTCTTCCATACAGGGTCGCGGGGGAACTGGTGCCTATCTCCAGCAGTCTACAGGCGAAAGGCGGGGTATACCCTGGGCAGGTTGCCAGTTCTTTGCAGGGCAAAACAGAGACACACAGGACAAACAACCATGAACACACCCATTCACACCTAAGGCCAATTGAGAGAGACCAGTTAACCTAACATTCATGTTTTTGGACCGTGGGAGGAAGCTGGAGTACCCAGAGAGAAACCACACATGCACGGGAAGAACATTCAAACTCCATGCAGAAAGACCTCGACTGGGCAACAGTGGTAACCAATGCGCCGCCGTGCAACCCAGATTCCCATCTCAAAAAATCTAAAAACACTTACTTGTTTTGTCAATGAATAAAGTAGTAGAAGCAGGCATAGCCAATGCCTGGATAGATAGATTATTAAACAATATAACTACTTGAAAATGGGCAGTGCTGTTACTTAGAAATTTTTTAAAACGAGTCTGCCCATATTTGAGAACAAAACATGCTAAAACCGATTTGGACGTCAGCGGATTTTTCTCCAGTACCAGTGATATTTACATTCAGCTTGATGTTGTTTAAGGGAAGTAATTCAGCAAAGTGCAGAGTGAGCTTCATACCTTATTGCTGTTGACAAAAGTGTAGCCTGACATAAAGCTTGATTCGGTCCAGTGTAGCTGCATGGAAAACCTTAATGTTCCCAATAGCAGAGTTTACTGATAGATGGGAGTCCTCTCTGTTTTGTTTTAGTGTCAATTTTAAAGTTGCACTACAGAAAGTTGCATTAGACACTTAGTTCCTAACATAAACTTTCTGTATGTGTTCATGTTTAAAACAAGGCTGTACTGTTTGGTACACATGCATGCCAAACCGACAGGGCTGTACCTGATATTTTTATGAACTGCATGAATACACGTACCCATACACTCCTACTAACAATAATATGAAAAATTTGTATATACTTGTTAATAAGTAAGACCCCATTTTCAAGCTGTCCACCAGATCTTAGTTTAAACATTAAACACATATAAATATATACTTTTGAACATCTGGGCAAACAATGATTACAGATGTACTGTCAAGGGAAATACATAGTTTTAAATCTCATGTGCTCATTTTCCCAATGACTGATCTGAAGAATCCACCCTGACAAAATATGTGGAGAAATGTGTGCAATAAGAACAAAGATCGGACAAATGTAAATTATTCCTTATAATATCACCTATATTTAACATATCTGATTTCTTTCAACACATCTCAGTCTATGACATCCTGCACTTGTATGATAAGAGATGTTTTCTATTTTGCATCTTCCTTTATGTTTTATTCTAACCAGGTTTTGGTAAATGGTATAAACTGAGACCTGTGTATTTACAATTGTAAGAGTAATAATTATATCTTTGTATTAGGTTTCTGCCTGGTGAAAACTGAAATGAAACAGAATCCCAATGAATACCAGCTATGCCTATTAGATCAGTTGGTGTACATGTAGGTACAGGTGCTTGATATAAAAAAACCAAACAAGTTAAGTGTGATATCAGTGTATATTATTCAAAAACACACAATCAAAAATGTTGGAAACAGAAAATAGCCCATTGGAAACTGTTCGTTAATATCCTTTGGTAACTGATCATTGTGATTAATCTATGCACAAAATCAAATTACTTTGTTAGTACTGTTATTTCACTTAACAACAACTCAAACATGAAATGAGTGAAATGTGATTTCTGAAACAGACAAAGCTTTCTAATCTGGGAAACAGCATCTATTAGATCTGACTGTATAAAACATTTACATCCGGCGCCATTTAAACCACCATAAATATTTTATTATGTATTAAAACTGAGGCCAGTATGTATCTGGGACTCCCCAATGAACTCATGGAGATTAGTATGTTATGATATAAAACAGAGGGAAAGAAAATTGAAATAGCAAGCAACACTTTCCATTGCAGCTTACTCTGTTGTCATTGCATAGCCATTTGTAAACATTCACAAGTTTCTGGAGCATTTAGGACAGCTACCGAAAGAGGTAAATGTAGTTAATATTTAACACAATGGGTTGTTGGAAGAGACACTATTCATTATGGTGTCGTAGGGTCAGCTGATCAATAAGGGTTCATCTGTTCCAGCTCAAAACATTCCCTAAGATAATAACTTTAGACATCTGTTTTGGGAAAGCCCTTATTTTTGTGCATTGCCTCAGTTTTTGTAACTCTGAATGAATTTGATAGGGCATCATTGGATGAAAATGTGCACTATTGTATGTTACCAGAGAATAGCTTGACATTGTGTTGTCTCTGGAATCCAAAAGGTAAACAGGGGACAATGACGAAGAAAACTTTCCTTTGAAAACAAATAGAGAACTTGTGTTAATTTTAAATATTATAATATATATAAAATTTTAATAATATTATTTATATATATATATATTTATTTATATATATACACACACACATATACATATGTTATCTTGGAGGCATAAAGGAAAATTCTAAGCTGCTGCAAGCATGCTTAGCAGTAAAAACACTCTTTGACTCTGTAACAGTATGGTTCTTTTCAGCACCGTGGACAGAGAATAGTCACAACACGGACAGTTGCCAACAAATATATAAAAAATTTTACGCGGAAACCAACCACTGTGGCATGCAGCAGGCATCATGGCCTGCTGCATGCCAACAGCCAGGTCTCCATCCCCCCTGTGTTTACCTTTGTAAATAAGGTCCTCGGTCTCCAGGTCGAATCCTTCCCGGTGACACTTCCTCCAAAGCCCGGAGACAGTAGAGTTGAACTGTCGGCTGCAGTGGGACTCCATGGCAGACGCCGCGGGCAGAAAGTGCCGCTTCCCCCTAACGAGAGGAGCAGCATCAGGGCCGCTCTTTGGAGGCATTTGAAGGGGGAGGTTGTGGTTTGAAATGTAGATGTAACCGGGGTCGTTTCGCTTGTTGGCATAGTTTTTGCACCTCTCTCGGTGTCTCCTGGCGTCGGTCTCGTACCAGTAGTCAGTGCAGATCGCCATGGCGAGAAGACCCAGCGCGCAGAAAGCCAAGAAAAGCCCTGCGCTGGTTAATATTTTCATAGCGGCCATCTTCCTTTGCTCGGTGGAGAGCCCAAACAGTGGCAAGAAGGTTTCTCCGTGGCCGTGGTGGTGGTGGTTTTGCTGGTACCGGCGTGAAACAATTCACGACGGCACTCAGAGCTTCCTGCAGACCTGCACTGGGAGCATGATGCTGCAAGGCCGGAGCGTGGTGGACGGGATGCTGCGGTCTATTGTTGTGGTGCCCGGTGCATGAAATGTTGTTCCCACCATCTGTTATGGTACAGGAGGAGGAGGAGAGGGGATGGATGGCGACCAACGCTGTGAGGAGGAGGCAGGGGCAGTGATGTAGTTGCGCTGTCTCTCCTCCAGGTTGCTGCGGGCTTGGGAGCAGACAGAAATATGTCGTCTGTTTGAGGGTGGTGACCATTTGTAATGCTTGGATAAGCACCTTTTTATTTACGGTAAATATTTAAAACCTAGGTGTATGTTTGGTTGCATTAATGTAATTTACAAATGACATTCAAGCCTATTTTGAAATAAGTTTCAATAAACAGCAGCAAAACTAATGTAATTTATTTCATTCGATTCGTCCATGGCTATGAAATGGGTTTTATTTAACAGTTCATTCGAACATTTATTCATTTTTAAAATCTTTTTATTAAAAAAAAAATAGACAAAAGAACAACTCTAATATATACAGTGCCAGTCAGAATACATTCCACAACCTAAATGTTATCCTAAGTTTGGGTTTTAAATTACAAATTTTATTTAAAAAATAAAAATTGGTGCACATGTTTGAATTTATTGGCTATTTTCTCTGATTAAATCAGATTTTAAAAAAAAGTCACTTAGAAAATGAAATATATGCATAAATCCCCCAATAGTATTTAGATCAATGTCTAACCTTAGAAAGTTGCCTTTTACGGACATTTGTTTTAAGGCATCAACAAGGTCCTGGCATGATTCAGGTTGGATATTGACCCCTTGTCTTATTAGAAATGGTAAAGATCACTTAAACAAGTTAATCTTCTAGTGAGGAGGTAGATTTTAAGCATAGTCCACAGACTTCGTAAGAGTTGAGGTAAGGACCAATCCAAAGATTTTTTTGTTAGCCTACTTTATCCTTTTCAAAACTTGTTTCAAAGTGTGTTTGGGAGGGGAGGATTGCCCTGATCAAACACTTAATTGCACTCAAGTTGTAATGATCTAATTATTGTTTTTTCTTTGGTGCTAAAAACATTTGGAGGTAGTTTTCTTGCCACAGACATCTGCAATGCAAGATTACCACTGGAAGTGAAATAGACCCTTATTATGATGCTACCACCACCATGCTAAACAGCTGGTACAGTGTTCTAAGTTTCAGGGTCTCACTGAGACTCATCCAAACACTCTTCTTGTCATTGTGGCTAAATAGATCTATCTTTGTTTCATTTGACTATAAAAACCCTCTCTTGTCCATGTGGGCAGCTGCAAAATTCAGTTGAGCAAGAAGGGCTTGACTTTGTAGCAGACTTCTCCTTCTTGGCCACCCCTTGGCCACCCCACTTAACTGTGGACAGTAACTTTGGGGTTCCACCATTTTCCTTCTTTTTTTAAATAAGAGCCATGGTGGATCGTGGGCTACTTCTAAATATCATGGTCAGGTCGTATTTTTTTTTTTCACTTGAAGTGATGGTTTGGTTCATATAGTTCAAACTTGAACACAGCTGTGTGTTCCAAATAGATACTAACAGCAAAATTAATAATTTGACTGGGTTGGTGTTTTCAAAAAGCATGTGGCTTCTCTGCAACTCATTCGTGGAAATTTATCTAAACATTAGTGTGGCTGTCATGTATATACAGGGGTTGGACAATGAAACTGAAACACCTGTCATTTTAGTGTGGGAGGTTTCATGGCTAAATTGGACCAGCCTGGTAGCCAGTCTTCATTGATTGCACATTGCACCAGTAAGAGCAGCGTGTGAAGGGTTAAATTAGCGGGTTAGAGCACAGTTTTGCTCAAAAATTTTAAATGCACACAACATTATGGGTTACATACCAGAGTTCAAAAGAGGAACAAATTGTTGCTGCACGTCTTGCTGGCGCATCTCTGACCAAGACAGCAAGTCTTTGTAGCGATCAAGAGCCACGGTATCCAGGGTAATGTCAGCATACCACCAAGAAGGACGAACCACATCCAACAGGATTAACTGTGGACGCAAGAGGAAGCTGTCTGAAAGGATGTTCGGGTACTAACCCATTTTATCCAAAAAACTAAAACCCCCGGCTGCCCCAAATCACGGCAGAATTAAATGTGCACCTCAACTTTCCTGTTTCCACCAGAACTGTCCATGGGGCTCCACAGGGTCAATATACACAGCCGGGCTGCTATAGCCCAAACCTTGGTCACTCATGCAATGCCAAAAAAGCGGTTTCAATGGTGCAAAGGAGCGCAAATCTTGGGCTGAGGACAAGTGAAAATGTTCCCTTCTCTAATGAGTCCACCTTTACTGTTTTCCCCACATCCGGGAGAGTTACGGTGTGGAGAAGCCCCCCAAAAAAGCGTATCACCCAGACTGTTGCAGCCCCAAGTGAAGCGGGGGGGTCAGTGATGTTTGGGCTGCCATATCATGGCATTCCCTTGGCCCAATACTTGTTCTAGATGGGGGTCACGCCCCAAGGACTACCGAATCATTCTTGAGGACCATGTGCATCCAATGGTTCAAACATTGTATCCTGAAGGCGGTGCCATGTATCAGGATGACAATGCACCAATACACACAGCAAGACAGGTGAAGGATTGGTTTGATGAGCATGAAAGTGAAGTTGAACATCTCCCATGGCCTGCAAAGTCACCAGATCTAAATATTATTGAGCCACTTTGGGGTGTTTTGGAGGAGCGAGTCAGTAAAGGTTTTCCTCCACCAATATAACGTAGTGACCTGGCCACTATCCTGCAAGAAAAATGGCTTAAAATCCCTCTGACCACTGTGCAGGACTTGTATATGTCATTCCCAAGACGAATTGACGCTGTATTGGCCGCAAAAGGAGGCCATACACCATACTATTAAATTATTGTGGTCTAAAACCAGGTGTTTCAGTTTCATTGTCCAACCACTGTATTTGAGCCTGTATATATAATTATTATCCTGTGTGCATTAGATAAAATCCACTGTAAATTCAAACTTAATTCAAGCTAAGTTAATGTGACATTATGTCCATACAGAATGTGTGTGGACATCTGACTGGAACTGTAGTTACAAGTGATAGTGATCATGCTCTTAACAGCTTACCTGCAATTTAAATATTTATCTTTCTTGACATGAGGGGAAGGTAATCGGATGATATAAACCCTGAAGCTTTTCATCCCTGCAACGGCCTACTAACTGAAGACCTTAGAGCTATAGTTAGTTAGACACATAAACAAAACCAATGTTTACCCAGTCCTCATTGTGCTTTAAGGGAGTCACACTTTCCTGTAATTCCTCTAACAAATGCTTTGCATACTGTAGTTGGCTCAATAAAAGACTGATGCATTTCTGAGCGTCTTTATTGTGTTTTAGCCTATTCTTTTGCGCTGTACTAGTCCAATTGCATTATTTGTTTAGACAAATTGCAGGTCATGCCAAGAAATGTAGTGTTTTGGAAATAGTTTTTTAGAAATTACAATTTTGTTGCAAAAACACAAAAGTTTGACATCATATTGTGTTAGTGGTAGCATTTTGTTTAGTAGATAAAGAGGGGATTCTCTTTTGTCCCAAACCATCTAATTTAAAGGTCTCTTTTTGTTTTGTGTAGATAAAACATTATTTCTTTCTTTAACATTGCACCTAACATACCTCAATAACTTAGTTCAGACTTACATGGCTTAATGAACTAATAACTATATTTGATTCAAAATAATCAGATACAAGGCTGTATTAATCGGCAAAAAAAGTGTTCAATGTCCAAAGGAAAACTTTTCAAGACTATCATTCGAGACTAACATTTGAGAAACTGTTTAAAACCATAGAAGATAATGAAAACCTGTCCCTTTGGAAGCCAAGTATACTGGAAGATTGTCCAAGACCTTTGCGCAGTACAGTAAATGTAAATCAAGAATTCCTGAGGTAAAAAAGTAAGTTGGTTCAACCTTGTCATAAGCAGTCCCATTACCGGAGTAATATCTGTCAACGAAAACCTACAGGTGCATGAGTGCATGTGGGGATGGCTCTGCCTTAATGTTAAAATCCAGATTTGACATTGGAGATAAAGTAAACTGCTGAGACAATCGGTGTAAAAAAGATCTTGCTTGACTATTTATTTTCCAGGAACTTCCAATATTTCATAGCACAGACTGGAACTAGAAAAAAAAACCCAAATGTAAACAATCTATAATGGGTGTTAAATTATAAAGCTGCCCCCCCCTCCCCATTGTCCTGTCAAAGAGTGTTTGATAATATGTGTAGCAATGTCTGGACCCAGGACTCTTGGAACAAAGCGTTTTGTTTTAACGGTAATGTATGTTTACTCTTTTTTCTCTCCGTCTTTCGCTGCAGTGTAAACGGTGATAGTTGTGTTCATGTGCTGTGACTGAAGAAGGCTCCCACAGACATTAAGCTGCTCAAAGCCTGATGACTAAGGAAGGCGACCTGCTGCTGAGACGTTATGGCATTATAAGCTTGCCAAATACACCGCTGAAACTGGAAATGTGTGAACACATTCATAGTCATTGCCCCCTCCCCCCTTACTTACATATGACAATTTATCACCCTTTGCAGTAGGATAATTCTCACAGTGAACATGTTTATGCAGAAAGGTCAGTTTGACACCGTGAGCTACCTGTGCATCTTTATTTAAATCCATCTATTTTGCTAACTCACTCATAGCAGGGATGCTGCTCATCTTTAGCTATAAAAAAGGGAAAGGCACTGCATTATTGCTATGACAGTTCAGCACCTACACAAACAGGACAAACAACAGTACCCCCATACACTTGCACCTATGCACCTAAGGACAATTTTGGATGACCTGCTAACGTAACATGCATGTTTATGAGTGGTCGGAGAAGGCTAGTGAACTAGTAAAGAAACCACAGCCAGAACATGCAAACTATATGCAGAATAGAAACCAGACCCAATTAGAGCGAAAGCACCTCTTGCTGCTGCAAGGTAGCATGGCTAACAACTGCAGGCCTTCATACAGATCTACTAATAAATACAAGATTTAGATTTAAAATTCTGCCATCACTACAATGAATGTTACCTAAACGCAGGGTTCCAAAACACCAATGCGAAAAGTCCATGCAAGCTTTTCCAGACAATTATCAACATTTTCCGTTGCCTTTGGTACTATACATATAAATGTCTACTATGAATTTACTGAAGATATTTCTGTGGAGGTTTCTGGCTTCAAATAGAACAGCTCAAAAAACAACCTGTAAAATAGACGAAAAAAACAAAAGGGAGAAGGATGCATGGAAGGACAAACAGATGGAAGAACAGATGTGCAAGTGAAGGATAAATAGTTGCATGCGTGATGGATTAAATATCAGAGATTTTGATGATTAAAGATACATTTTATGGAACATTTAGGAGGTGGATCAGTGAATAAAGTCCATAAATAAGATACAGTTTCCTTGAATGATTTTGTTTTTACATGTTTATCTACACCTTTCGACTTCCATATTTTTCTACATCTTTTAAAACTGTGTAGGAACCCTGCAGTTGTTTGTGTTGGTTTGTGTCGTATTTTCCCAGAATATAAAACACAAGTTCTTTCACACAGTTGTCTAAAACATGTTTATTTTTTCAAAGGTCTTGTAAAACATGTATTATCCCTTGTTATGAATTTTCCAAAAACTGTATCTAGTCTCCCAACTACAGTTAGTAACAAAAATTACAAATAGCATCCAAGTATTTTAATCAAACGTTACTACAAAATGTTCATGACAAATGCTGTGTGAGGAGCGCAAGCTCGAATGGTGCAGGCTACACTGTGTGGAAGGCAAAGAGATAAAAAGGTACATTTGTAGGAAGTAACACTAGTAACTGATTTTTCTTACCAATGGGCTCTTTTTTCAACACTAAAAAAATTAAAAAGGTAAACGAAACATAAATAAATATTCAGAAGCTTGAAGACAAACTGATGGCAAACAGCAGTAACATAACATTAAAAACTTAGAGGAAGGTCCTTGCTCTGGGCTAGAAATACTTCTGTTAAGATCTAGAATTATTATGTTTGTTATAATGAGGCTGTACGTCACGTGTACCTTGTTGTAAATGTATGTGCAAAGCATCATGATTGTCTAAAAGATCATTTGGTAACAGATTTCCATACTAACTTTCTTTTCTGATCCTTGATAATTAAGTAGGGCATATTTCAAAGTGTCCACGTACTAACATCCTGTCTGCTTATCAAGACGGTATTCCTTTCAGTCATCCCTAAATAAAGTGCTGTTGTTTGTCAGATATTTGCTTTAGTGGTCCATGACAGTGATGCCAGAGATCTCGTAAAGCCTCTTCATCAGGATGATGTTTCCGTGAATGAGAGGCTGGTGAAGAAGACAATTTCCCTCCAGTAGTAGTGTTTGATAAGGCAAGAGAGCCGTCTCCTCCCATGTTCACTCAACAATGGCTGAGAGCAAGGCCATGGTACCCACCCCACAGAAGATGAGCAGTATTTGCAACAGGGAGTGTCTGGAAAGAAAAAAAAAACAAACAAAAAAAAAACAGATGTGAATACTTAATTTTTTTTCAGTAAGCTATTCAACAGTCATACGATTGGACAAATAAGCGGAACACATCAATAACAGCCTACTGCTTTTGTTTATGTACTTATTTGTAAAGTTCTTTTTATTCTGTGATTCTGGTTCTGCTTGTTGCTGAATGATGCCTTCGCTTTCTTGTCTGAGATGTGAAGGGTTGCCAAAATGGTCAAAGTGTGAATTGTAAGGTAGAAAGGTAGACTTTTTTGCATATTCCTTCAGACATCATTTGATTGTTGTGCCAGAACGTTACTGAACTCTGAAAATGTTTTAAACCTCCCATGATTTCTATATGCTTTGCTTTCAACTATCGAGACCTTTGACAACTAGAATTGGGTAAAGTGGACAAGTGGAAGCTGTAAGTGTGGCCTAAACAACCACTAACAGCAGATGAAAATGATCTTAAAGTCACGTCTTCAGGAAGAAGGAAAACACCCTGACACAGAACCAGCAAGAAGCATCATCCTTCAGTCTGTTTACGCCAGGCTGCTGGTAACAAAATGCCTGAAAGTCTAAATTAAAACTGATTCCATGCACAACCTTTGCATTTAGACTTATTATTAGGGCTGCAACTAACGATTATTTTGCTAATAGATTAATCTCTGTATACTCCAGTTAACAATTATTCAATTATTAAATAAGTTGACGATTATTTCAATAACCAATTAATTCGATTAACTGTTTCAGCCTTACTTTTTATGCCTGAATGATCTGTAAGTCTCAAATAAATTTAGTGAAAAAGTAATTTCTCTCAAAGAAGGCACTGGGCTCAAATGAGTGCCAAAAACAACAAACAGTCCTAATCTAACGGAACAATATAAAGCACATTTTAAAAGCCTGACGACATATTGTTTAAGATTAATTTAACAGATAAAATCTGGCTCCTTGGAGGCAATATATAAGTCAATAATAAAACAAGGGACTAAAAGATTTTAGCCCAGTTTTGTACACTAGATGAATTTGTTTTTATTTAATATCTACAGACTTTTAAGTTTGCATATACCTTAAACTGGACTCCTGTAGCAGGTCAGGCACAACATTAACCAAGGCAATGTAGAGAAAACCCCCAGCAGTGAAAGGCAGAATCCAGCTGGAGGAGTTTTCTACAAACACAATAAAATTATTCATAGATAAACTGGTTAAATTTTACAAGTTTATAATATAGTGGCTGCATGTAAAATGGTCTTATACTACCTGCGCCTTTGGGTGACTGAGCACAAAGGGCAAAACAAGCTCCTAAGACCCCAACCAGAGCTGTATATAGCTGCATACGGGCGGCACTCGAGTGATCGAACCCAGCTCGCAGCAGAATGGCAAAGTCTCCCACCTGTGGATGATGACATTTTTCTCAACACGCCAGGTATGCTATAAAGCTCCAAGATATGCAAACATTTCAATATGCTGGTTTATAAAAATGCTGTTCTGTCACCTCATGGGGGATTTCGTGTAGCAGGATAGCAAAGGTGGTGAGAAATCCAACCTGACAGACAGAAAAACAAAACATAAATGAACCCTAAAAGCAGAAGCAAAGGACGAGGTGATTTAGACACATCATCTTAAACCTGATTTATTTTAAAGGGGACATATGCATCTGCTTTTTAGCCTTTAAATATATTTTGCTGTGTACTGAATTTAGTCTCTCCAGGTGTTGCAGAGATATCTTAGATTCTGTTTGGGTCATATTTTTCAGTCAGTTTTCAGTTTTCTCTCTCATCTGTTACGTTTTTCCAACTGTGACGTCACAGTATTTGCTGCGGAACAGCTAAATAAGGTCATGGAGTTAGGCTGATCAATTTCATGTATTGGCCATTTATATTTCTCACTGCGATTTTGTAGTCCAACTCAAGTATGCCTACGCTTTTAAAAGAATAACTTTGGGTCGGTGGTTGGGTGTATTAACCCATACAATTCATTACGCCGTCCCTCAGCATCAGAACCTCTTCAAAGTGACAGGTTAAATTTTATTTTTAATAGAAATGTTTCCACATCAGTGGGAAAATTTCCCCACTTCAAGAAAGAGTGTTTCATCAACCTCTGCCAGTATCAAGTAAGATTTGCTGAAAGACTTCATTTGATTAAGGCGTCAGTTCCTTCTGTCTGGAAACGACTGACACAGCAAAGCGATAAGCGGCAAGTAACGCTAAAATGATGGCAAACTTTATTTTAGACATTAATTTATTGTGTTGATATGACGTCCTGGCCATTGTTTTGATAGCTGTAGCATCGTGCCTTCTGCTTATGTCAGCGCTGTGTGCTGCTTTTAGCTTCTTGAGGACAGAACCGTACTGTGTTCTGAATAATATTATTACATAAACAGCTTTGCATTGTTTTGCCCTTTTTGTCTCGTTCCTGTACCGCTAGATAATTGTTATCAAACTACAACAATGACCAAACGGGTCAAAGATCAATGTTCTTTGACCTGGAGGGGGGCAGGGTGTGAAGAGCCTCAAAGCATTGCACTTCCACTTTACAGGTGCTGGTCATAAAATTAGAATATAGTGAAAAAAATAGATTTATCTCAGTAATTCCATTAAAAAAGTGAAACTTGTATATTATATTCATTCATTACACACAGACTGATATATTTCAAATGTTAATTCTTTTAATTTTGATGATTATAATTGACAACTAATGAAAACCCCAAATTCAGTATCTCAGAAAATTAGAATATTACTTAAGACCAATACAAAAAAAAGATTTTTAGAAATGTTGACCAACTGAAAAGAATGAACATGAAAAGTATGAGCACTCAATACTGTTGGGGCTCCTTTTGCTTGAATTACTGCAGCAATGCGGCGTGACATGGAGTCGATCAGTCTGTGGCAATGCTCAGGTGTTATGAGAGCCCAGGTTGCTCTGAGAGTGGCCTTCAGCTCTTCTGAATTGTTGGGTCTGGCGTATTGCATTTTCCTCTTCACAATACCCCGTAGATTTTCTATAGAGTTAAGGTCAGGCTAAGTTTGCTGACCAATTGAGAACAGGGATACCATGGTCCTTGAACCAGGTAATGGTAGCTTTGGCTCTGTGTGCAGGTGCCAAGTCCTGTTGGAAAATGAAATCTGCATCTCCATGAAGTTGGTCAGCAGCTGGAAGCATGAAGTGCTCTAAAACTTCCTAGAAGACATCAGAAAACACAGTGGACCAACACCAGCAGATGACATGGACCACAAACCATCACTGACTGTGGAAACTTTTCACTGAACCTCAAGCAACATTGACTCTCTGCCTCTCCTCTCCTCCTCCAGACTCTGGGATCTTGATTTCCAAAGTAAATGCAAAATTTACTTTCATCAGAGAACATAATGTTGGACCCCTCAGCAGCAGCCCAGTTCTTTTTGTCTTTAACCCAGGCCAGACGCTTCTGACGCTGTATCTTGTTGAAGAGTGGCTTGACACAAGGAATGCGACAGCTGAAACCCATGTCTTGCAGACGTCTGTGCGTGGTGGTTCTTGAAGCACTGACTCAAGCTGCAGTCCACTCTTTGTGAATCTCCCCCACATTTTTGAATGGGTTTTGTTTTACATCCTCTCCAGGGTGCGGTTATACTGCATCTTTTCCTTCCCTTCGCCTCTCTATTAATGTGCATGGACACAGAGCTCTGTGAACAGCCAACCTCTTTAGCAATGACCATTAGTGTCTTGCCCTGCTTGTTGCAAGGTGTCAATGGTCGTCTTTTGGACAACTGTCAAGTCGTCAGTCTTCCCCATGATTGTCTAGCCTACATGACCAGATTGAGAGACCATTTAAAGGCCTTTGCAGGTGTTTTGAGTTAATTAGCTGATTAGAGTGTGGCACCAGGTGTCTTCAATATTGAACCTTTTCACAATATTCTAATTTTCTGAGATACCGAATTTGGGGTTTTCAGTAGTTGTCAGTCATAATCATCAAAATTAAAAGAAATAAACATTTGAAATATAAGTTTGTGTGTAATGAATGAATATAATATACAAGTTTCACTTTTTGAATGGCCTTGTGGCCCTCCAAAAATATGCCACCCCACACCATTACTGACCCACTGCCAAACCAGTCATGCTGAAGGATGTTGCAGGCAGCAGATCGCTCTCTACGGTGTCTCCAGACTCTGTCACGTCTGTCACATGTGCTCAGTGTGAACCTGCTTTCATCTGTCAAGAGCACAGGGCGCCAGTGGCGAATTTGTCAATCCTGGTGTTCTCTGGCAAATGCCAAGCGTCCTGGACGGTGTTGGGCTGTGAGCACAACCCCCATTTGTGGACGTCGGGCCCTCATACCATCCTCATGGAGTCGGTTTCTAACCGTTTGTGCAGACACATGCACATTTGTGTCCTGCTGGAGGTCATCTTGCAGGGTTCTGGCAGTGCTCCTCCTGTTCCTCCTTGCACAAAGGCGGAGGTAGCGGTCCTGCTGCTGGGTTGTTGCCCTCCTAAGGCCTCCCCCACGTCTCCTGGTGTACTACCTGTCTCCTGGTAGCGCCTCCAGGCTCTGGACACTACGCTGACAGACACAGCAAACCTTCCTGCCACAGCTCGCATTGATGTGCCATCCTGGATGAGCTGCACTACCTGAGCCACTTGTGTGAGTTGTAGAGTCCGTCTCATGCTACCACGAGTGTGAAAGCACCACCAACATTCAAAAGTGACCAAAACATCAGCCAGAAAGCATAGGTACTGAGAAGTGGTCTGTGGTCCCCACCTGCAGAACCACTCCTTTATTGAGTGTGTCTTGCTAATCGCCAAAGATTTCCCCCTGTTGTCTATTCCATTTGCACAATAGCATGTGAAATTGATTGACAATCAGTGTCGCTTCCTAAGTGGACAGTTTGATTTCACAGAAGTTTGATTTACTTGGAGTTATATTGTGTTGTTTTTGAGCAGTGTAATATACAAGTTTTACTTTTTGAATGGAATTACTGAAATAAATCAATTATTTCATTAAATTCTAATTTTATGACCAGCACCTGTATATAGACCACAACTGAATGATTTAAGTGTGAAAAGGAAGGATTTAAAAGCATGATATGTCCTCTTTAACATGAAGGAAGCCTCATAAGAAAAGTTGGCTCAAAAACCTCAGATAAACATTTTTAAAAGGAAAAATGAAAGTATAGAAAGGAATAATATCATTTAGTTCAATCCTTTGAAGCTAATTCTGTTTCAGAAATGGCAATTTGCTTATTTTAAGTGAGTCTAAGTGAGAAAATTAGGATATCAGTTTATAAAATGTCTGTCAGCCATTTTCTTGAGGTTTATTTACATTTTGTTGATTTTAGTTTTTTTTTGCATATTTCAATATTATAACTGTGACAAACATACCCCGAGTAAACAAAAAATGCTGGTGAAAAGTCTTGCATACGCATGTTTGAAATATCTAGTCAACTTCCTTTGTGGCACAGTGATCAATACTTCATGCTGTTAGCCTTCTGTCTCTCCAGCTGGATTCATGTCCCAGAACTGCAGATACATGGTAACCTATTGAAGCGGTACAAATCCATGTTCCTGCAGTTTAAGGTGCACCTCTTAAACAAGCTTGTATAAGAAATAAAAATAAAATAAAAACACTGAATGTGAACAGCTTCGAGTCGTCTAACAAGTGCTCAGTCAGTGGTCTTTATAATTAGATGGCCAGGTTTGCGAGCCTGTATATAAAGCAAAACAATGTTCTCCCAGGTGTGTCTTTCATGTTTTATTTTTACAGGGTACTCTAATAAAGAACATAATACTCGCATGCAGAGAATCTGCATCTAATCTTGGCACTGCCTCGTCATTTTGCCTTCTGGTACGAAAAACAAAACAATTCTAAATCCACTATTCTTAATATATTTAGATTATTACATTTTTTATGAAGTAGTAAGTTAAATTGGTCAGTAATACAGCTCTAAAACATTGTGTACATTAACCACCACTGCACTTATACTGTCATTAATTTAATATGTTAGTGATGTAAAATGAGTCATTTTCAGACAAACTTATCAAGAAAACAGTTATTTGGTCATATTTACAAAGTTGCTTCTATATCCTTAATCTTCAAAGTGTAAATAGAAAGTGTCAAATAACAACAACAACAACTACTACTAAAACCTATGTTTGGAATTAAAAATGTATATAAAGATATTATTTATATAAACTACCACCAACATTTAATGCATGAATTCTGTCAACACTTTCTTTTCTTCTCCTGTAAAATGCTTCAGATTAAACACCCTTAGCAGCAGCAGCTTTGGCCTGTGACTCTGTTCGGCTCCAGCAGAAGTCAGCCGTTTTATCCATCCAGACTATCTTTAAAAATACCGAAATGAATGTGTCTCTTGAACCTATCCGGACATTTCAGCTCGTCCATCATTGCCATCGTTTCCCCCTATGAAGTCGGCCACATTGAAGCAAATTATTACCCCACACAGGGCGATTCTCCAAGCTTCTACAACTAGTTAGTGTCTTTTTCTTTTCATGCTGATGCTGAAAATGATGCACTAATGACTAACCTCTGATTCACAGCATCAGATCCTTTTGGATTATTTGACCGTAGGTAATGAAGCTGCCTTTCTTAACACACAAATGCACAAAAACATAAATAAACCCAATACATCTTTCAGCTGAGATAGTCTGAAATGGGAAAATTTCCAGTGGTGATGAAATACTGTGAAATGAAATCCTACCTTTTTGCTCACCAAGAAACTCCCAGCTACTGCCAGTCCGTGGGTAAAGTTGTCAATGCAGTTGGCAAGAAGGTTTAAGTATCCACTTGTCTGTAACACATGTACAAAAAAAAATGGTCTAAAACCTAAGAAAACATTGAGATGTAATGTCATAACATGTTCTTTTTATTACACTGCACTGAGGTTCACATCCATGCCAAGAATACGCCTAAAATGTAATTTTGTCATGCATGCTTATTAAAGATGCACTGATGTGAAAAAGTATTTTGTCTCCACAGATTATTTTGCTTTGCTTTATTTATTTATTTCCTACTTAAATGTTTCAACATCATGAATTAATTGTAATCAGCCACATTTTAAGGTCAATTTAAATAGTCACACCTAGCCCTGAAGTATCCAGAAAGTACTTAAATAGGACCTCACTGGCAACATGCGTAGTAGGCAAGTAGGCAATAAAAAATATTTCTAAGGCTTCAGGACTCCACCGAACCACAACGAAAGGCATTATGCACACATGAAGAAAACATGGAATAGTGGTAAACCTTCCCAGGAGTAGCGGCCAACCAAAACTCCCCAAAGAGTGCATAAACAACTTATCAAGAAGTTCACAAAAAAAACTGAATGACATCTGCAGCACTGCTGACCTCAGCAGCCTCGGCTAAAATATGCGCTCATGATTAAATAAGGAAGAGACTGGGCAAAGAGAGTTCCCAGGTGAAAACTACTACTGACCAAAACAACCTCATACACCTATCTCACATTTCCAAAAAATGATCCCCAATACTTTTGGGAAAATATTCTGCGGACTGACAAGACAAAAGTGGAATTTCTTTGAAAACGTGCGCATCTGGTTACACCTGGACTAAAACTGAGAAAAAAAAAAAATACCTAAAGTCAAGTATGGTGATGCTAGTATGATGGTTCCTTCAAGACCTGAATAACTTGTAACTGATGAAACCATGAATTCTGCTTTCTAGCATAAAAGATGTTACCTTAAGGCTGTGACCTTAAGCACTTGGTATTTACGGCTGGACACGGATCCAAATTGTACTTGCCAGTCCACCCCTGAATGGCTCAAAAGAATGAAGGTGTTGGAGTGGCCTAGTCAAAGTTGGAATTAAAATTTGATTAAGAGGTTGTGGCATAACCTTAAACAGGCTGTTTTTTTCTTTCAAAAATCTTCCAATATGGATGAATAAAAATGACCTTGCAGAGAAGAGTGTGCAACATTTCATCCACAGTGATGTAAAAGACTAAGGGCTAGATGGAAGCTGTTGCCATGGCAAAGGGAGGTATTAAGTTAGGGGGTGATTACTTTTCCCAGAGGGGCAGGTGGTTTTGGCAGCTTTCGTTCCTTAATAAATAAAATCATAATTTCAAAACTGTGCTTTGTATTTACTCATCTAATCCGTCTTATATATTAAAATTAGTTTGATGATCTGAAAAATATGTAAAAAGTAGAAAAAACAGAAGAAATCTTTAAGAGGACAAACACGTTTTTCATTGCCCCGTATTTCCACTTTGCGGTTTGGTCTTGTCTGACCTAACAGGCAAAGAAATCATTAAATATAAGTATCTTATATAAGCAGCCCATATCAAAGTCAAATGTCTATCCCCACTCTTGCCCCATTTTTTAAATCATATTTTGGGATATGTTTCGGTTGACAACATTACCTTAATTTTCTCTGAGCTATCTTGGAGACTCTGTTGCTTGAAGGATTTCCATGACTCAGCATGATGTCCGTTTCTGAGTGATGCCTCTGCTTTGACGCCGAAAGCTGAATTTGACTAAGGAGAACAACAAAGATTAACTTTTACAGTACATGTGAGGTCATCAATAGAGGACATGCATATGCCAGTATCTTGGAAAGAAAGTCTCCCCAGTAGAATCGTAAAGCTCCCAGTGTTACCAGTCAGAATTAAAAACAGCAAATTAATGGGAATCTAAATACTGCAAAGCAGCAAACAGATGTCTCGCTGTTGCTTTTAATCTGTGCTAAATGATTCACCCACAGTCAACATGAGATGACCCCTATATTTATCTCATCCAAGGGCTTCTGTTTTCTGAGAATAGCCAACTTCCCTGTTCAATCATTTAGAAACCACTTATGTTGCCATTTGAACTGAGCGAGAAGGAAATAACCTGCGGTCTCCCGGATTGCCACAAGAAAATCTTTGCTCCATCTTGGTGACTGAAGCATGAGGACGTAATGAAGTGTGATCAATTTAAGGGCTGTAAATCATCTCCATCAGATTGGAGCCAAATTTTCAATGCAGAGCTATCTGCAAGTCTTGTGTAAAAATGATGCATCGATGCAAAACACTGGTATAATTCATGACAAAATCTGTTCAGCTCGTTACTTCTCTTGCATCTTTTTAGTAAGATTAGCAGAAGCACTTAATGTTTTACAAGAAAACACTTATAGCCTCCCCCTCGCTGTAAATCTCTGTCCAGGTCTATTGTTGCCTCTGCCTAAAAGCGGTGCTCTCCTGTGGACAGTGAAATGGCTGAAGCAGCTGCTTCATCCCCTGCACTAAAAATAGACACGAGGAGAGGGGCTGAGACGTGGATTGCAATCTTTCCCTCACTGGCATTAGAAAGACAGGATGGAGCATGTATTCTGCCTTTACAAAACACACTGCAACAAGACGCTAGCATAAACATTTATTTTTTATTTTTTTTACAGAGGTAGTTTAAAATGTCAATAAAAAGCTTACACTTAAATAATAAATAATAAGCTCATGCTTTGATGTATGTTGGACATGGTGTCTCATCTCTGAGTAAGCAGAGAAATAAAATATAAATATGAACAGCCGTTTTAAATCTGAGCTGCAAATACAGCACCCGTGAGGGTTAAGCGTCTCTTTGATAAATGCTTTTAGCCTTTGACTGGATGACAGCATTTGAAGTAGATGATGCACCTGGGTAAATACATGCAGAGTAAGCTGCCATATGCAATAGGAGAGCACAAACACTGGCAATGGGGAAATAGGAGCAGCCTGGCCATATCCACCTACAGTACGATCCTAAATAAAAAGGTGAAAATCTGCTTTGCTTCTTTTTTTAAAAAGGCAGAAAGCTTAACATTATGCTGACACTTGCTTTTCACATCATTTATAAAGACGGGCGAGAATATCAATAGGGATTCCTTTCGAAATGTGTAGCTGCTGTAAACTCCTGGGTGTGCTGTGGGTCATCGGATACAAGTAATCAAAACAACACTGACAGATGTGCAGACTAAGCAGTTTAGCATCTGCACAGTGTGTGCCAACAAAGGCCCAAATATGTGAAGGCTTGCATTGACAGGAGAGATAAAGAGAAATAGCAGAAACACTTACAGACAGGTTAAAATTCATGTCTGAATCTGGGGGGGCATCCTCAAGGCCGTCTTTGTCCGGGAACATTTTCTCCAGCAGGTGGAAGGCAAACAGACCGATGATTACCCACAAGCCCTGGGTCATGTAGTGGTTGTGTTTACTAGCTGGAAAGATGACAAATAGACTGTAAATATGTGGGCATGAGAGGTACACTAGAGATCTGGTGCTACAACCAAAACACTGCTTCTAAAAGCTGACACAGACCAAAATGAAGCAATGTATAAATCCAAATCTCTTTCTTTAATGAACCATTTTTTGTTTTCACAAGAGGGAAACACATTAGAATTTGAATGCATTTATGAAAAAGGTGCCCCTGAGACCCACCTGGAGGGCCAGAGAGTGCCCACGCCTCAGGAAGGAGGTGAAGAAACACATCACCAAGGAGACCGCCAATAGCAAAGCTCAAGAGCTGCTTCAGCTTCTGGCATCCAGCTGGCAAGGAACACAGTACCAATTACATCAAGGTATGATTAACAGAGATCTCCTTGCTGTTTTAGCTTTAAATACAGTTTATGATAAGCTAAAAATACAAATTTATGGCTTTAAAGAGACTGCTATGAATAAGCATCTCTTCTTTCAGCCTGTTCTCATTCAACATATGAGGCACTTAAATGCACAGTACATTACAGCTCACCATGCTTACATCACCTATAATGACACACCCAAACACTCTACAGAAACTAAAACCCCTGACTGTTTCCTTCCCAAAGACGAACTTCTGGTTAGGGCTGCAATAGTCAGCCCTCAGCCTAAAATACATGTGTAATGCCATGTTGGTGTGGGTGGGGCACGTCGAAGGTTTCAGCCATCAGGCTGTGACTTCAGGCAGTAGATTATCAGAATCAGAAAAGTTCCACATCTGGATTAAACTGGACACATCCAGAAGTGCTTTAAACCCCTACTTGCAGATATTTTCAGTGTGCAAACCTATTTCAAGAAGTAATCATCGAGTAACTAACAAGTCGATTCAACAACAAACAATTGCATTAGATTGACATTTCATTAATACATATTCAAAGGCTCAGAGAAGTAATCCAACCGAGATGTAAATAATTCCCAAACAAAAATATAACGTTTAATACAAGATAAACTAAACTTTTCGGCATTAGCTGACCATCAAGTTAAAATTAAACAGAAATCTCTCTCGTATTTAAATCTAGCATTGTAGAATAAGTACAAAACTTTATGCTTTTTTTATGTTTTGGCACACAGCGCTGTTTCATCTCTTGTTGCACTTGAAAGCTGAAGCTCTTCCCACTCAGAAGAGGGAACTCTACTACAGACAGGGATCTTTAAAAAAAAAAAAAAAGCTGTTAACTTGCGTCATTGTAGTGCAGAATATAAACGTTATATCCCTCATTTAGAAAATGTGCAGCCGCGTTTCTATTTTGCCTTTGTTGAAAGTCTTCCTCAAGCTGTGCTTTCTATTGCAACAGCAAAAACGCAGCTGCATGCCTGCTTTCCAACAGCAACAACTGTTGATCCCTCTGGAGGAAATATTTCTTGTGTGGGGTTGAGATTCATCACAGAGCTATTCAATTTTAAACCATAGGCCGAAGAAGAAGAAGAAGAAACTACCATCTGTTATTACAAATTGTCATTTTTAAATAACTGTAGTGGGCATGAATGACCGCCTATACCTGCTCTATAGCGAAACAGAAAAAAGCTGTATGCATTTGTCTTAGGAAGATATTTAACAATTCATTATTTATGTAACTCATTTGATAAACAGACAAAACAGGAACATTTCATTGTATTGCTACAGACATTTGAACTCTAAACACTTCTGGTTTCAAAATAAAGTAAATTATCAGTTGGGCAAAAACATGGTTTGATAAGAGGTCATGTGAGTGGGAAAACATGAAAATGAAAATGCTGAGTTTTAACTCAAAACAGACATCAATATTATGAGTCACTATTAAACTGTAGAGTTAGACTATATATTGCTATCTCCTACCTTCCGTTTTAAGGGCAGCTCTTGCCTCAAAAGGAATAACAAGCAGAGGGAAAATCCCACTCAGGCCCACAGCGACTGAGCCCACCAGGGACAGGAGCCATACATGCGTGTGTTCACTGGTTAAAAAGTCTGCGACCGCCTGCAGGCCTGGGAGGTCATCTGCCAGACTGGGGCCTGGTCCCGCAGCTGTAGCTGTTGCATGAGCCATAGAGCTTTGTGTCATCTTCTGGCTGCTTGATGCTCCCCTGGAGGTGAGCATCAGCAGAGCAGCGGGGATGAGCAGAGCAGCGACAGCCCAGCTGGGCTTCCAAAAACTTCCACTTTTCATCCGTCCCACAGCCCAAAACACACTTGGAGCCAGTGACGCTGTAAGAGAGTAAGATGAGACAAAAAGACTAAGAAACTACAGGTTTAAATGTGTTACTTTGCTACAGTCAAATGGTTGGATTCTAATGCCACTGAGGACAAAAAAGATAAAATAATCCACTAATTAAAATAAAGAGATTATAATGAGATAATCCTTTAGGTTGCAAATAATTTCAACAGTAGTTCATAGTAAAATGTATGACTGAAGTAATGGCAGTAGAAATTCTGGGAACATTAAAAAGCAAAAGCTGTATGTGATTTAAACAAACTCCATGATGTTGTGCTCTGACCACTCTGCAGGTGTACTTTCACAAATAAAGCCAGATCGCTTTACCGCATTATACTGCAGACCACTTGTTTTCAACAGCCAAGAAAATAAAAATTTCAGTAGAAACTGTTTCAGTTTGAAGCTGATCACATACAGCCAGGGTTCTGGTTATTTGCAGCAAACACTTGGATCTCTGCGCAACATACAGCAGAGCTCAGAGCTGTCAGTTTGCTCAGTGGGCAACAGAGACTGCCAAAGGAAACTAGGAGCATGTTTTGCTATTGATTTGACAAGCATTCCACTGTCTTTGAAAAGGCTCTGCCACCGAAGACTGTTTTTGCTCTCTAGTTCGTGTCTTTTACACCAAACTAACTGCAGCTGCCAGCACCCAAATATCTCTCCAAATCCCCAGTCATCAGTCACTTTCTACCGCTTTTCAATTCAGAGAAACAAATTAACCTAACAGTCATGTTTTTGGACTGTGGGAGGAAGCCGGAGTACCCGAATAGAACCAACACATGCATGGGGAGAACATGCAAACTCCATGCGGAAAGACCCCCGGCCTGGAGTCGAACCCAGAACCTTCTTGCTGCAAGGCAACAGTGAAGTAGGGTTGTCAAAATAATAGATATTTCGATATAATGGATACTAAAAAATGTATTATTCAGAGATGCATATTTGCATCAAAATCGATATAAACTGACTCATTCTCATTTACCTAAATTGTGGCACTTCTTCGGCTGCAGCGCTGCAATAACAGAGACACCCAGCCCCTCCTCTTCCTGCAGTCACTCACTTGACCACAACAATGAGCCGCTGCTGGAGCTAAACTCTGCTAACATGGCGAGTACAGCCAGAAAAAAAGCATATGCCACCCTCTTTAGCTAACTAAAGAGTTGTAAACCTCTAGGGCAACATAAGCTAAAGCTATCTGTTTAAATATTAGCTTCACTTACACGAACAGCCTAATGAGTGTTCTGTTGGTCTGAGCTCCCAGGTCGTGATACGCCTCCCAGATGCGCGGTTCCGAACAACGCAACGTTCCCTTCTACTGTGGTACGAGTCAATGCAGAAAAATGTTAATCAGCTGACGGCTCAGTCAGCTTCTAAATAGTGAAGTGTTTAGAATAACCTTTGTTATTATTACTTATAGATGAGTTTTTACACACACACTGTAATGATAAAGTATAAATTCTAATGTTTTCACTTTTGTCAGGATATGGATAAGAATCCTCATTGACGTACATTACAAGGATAAATAACCTACAGTTTGACATAAAGTTTAGTACACTGGGTTTGATGGGGGAACAACTCCGAGGCATCAAACCGCCAGCGGGGTGCAGAAGCAATAAAATAAACTACTGATTATATACATTTTATATTTTTCTAAACAAGGGCTGATGATCCACATGGCCCTGTCTTTCAGTGTTTAACCCTTTCTCTCTCCTAGACATGGCAACTGACTGAGCTTTTACTCTAACTAATTATATGTGCTCTCTTTCAGACTAACCTTGAAAACTGGCTCAGAGTTTATCTGTTCTTTCTTTCTAGGTGAAACGACTAAAGGAGCTACATCCATTAACATTTACTTTTCCTTCCCATAGAAAGTACTCCTGGATCAGTGCTTCTTTGTTCTCTTTGTGTCTCTGCTCTGTTTTCTCTAACCCCCAGTCGGTCGTGGCAGATGGCCGCTCACACTGAGCCTGGTTCTGGTTCTGCTGGAGGTTTCTTCCTGTTAAAAGGGAGTTTTTCCTCTCCACTGTCGCTACATGCATGCTCAGTATGAGGGATTGCTGCAAAGTCAACGCCAGTGACTGTCCACTGTCTCTACATGCTCATCCGGGAGGAGTGAATGCTGCAAGTCACTGACTGGATGCAATCTGCTGGGTTTCCTTAGACAGAAAAACTTTTTATCCAATTTGAATAAATAACTAACTCTGACTGCACTGTTCAATGATTAGGATTTATTGGAATGTATGTACCTGACTTTTGTGAAGTGCCTTTAGACGACATATGTTGTGAATTGGCGCTATGTAAATAAAACTGAATTGAATTGAATGTGTCCACTACTTATTGGTTTTGCTCTAATTAAAGAAGGTAAAAAATATTTTCGTATTGTAATTATAGCATTTTTTTCCTGTTCACTAGAAAGAACCCTGTGCCTTCAAAAGATGTTCCTGTGGTGTCAAAAGTGGTATCGAGTATATTTTTAGAAAACAGACAGACTTCAAATTAGAGGATGTTGCCATTTAAATTAATAGGTGGATTTCTTTATCTATTATATAAAAAAAAACAGAAAACTCTAAATTGGCCATAATTTTATAGAAAATGTACAAGACATCCTGCATAGCAGGCAGTCTTTCTACATTAAACAAGAACGACTATCATCTTAGTGTGTAAGGCCCAATTGATGCAACTTTCTTTAGCAATAATGAACTTCTAACATTAAATATAGGTATGGAGACGAAAACTATAATGTTTACTGCCTGTGAATGCTGGAGACTAAAGTAGAAATCAAAATGATAGTTTGGCTACAACTGATCAAAAGGGATTTTTGAGTGAATTCAAAGCATAGCAGGAGTGCTACCCACTAATCCATAACTCATTGATCAGAACGGACCCATTTTCAGAGGAACCAGAATAACTTGTGGATTTTTATTTAACATCAGAGCTTGATTTGGTCAAAATTTCCTGCATATCCCAAAGCTTTTTCCACGACACCAACAGTTATGATCTTAGAACCCGTTAGGATTAGGTTGAGACTTCTTAGCATTTAAAGTCACAAAGAAAGAAAGCTCTGGGGTATAACTCCAATGTTTTAAGCAATTCCTTTTGTTTTAATGAGATACTAGGACTGTACCAATATTAAAATTTCATACTCGATGATAAGGAAAAACAACGTGGCTCAGTGGGAAGAATAGTTGTCTTTCAATCAAAAAGTTGTGGGTTTGATTCCTGCTTGCGTGTGCTACATGTTTATGTGCCTGTGGGCAAGGATCTTAACCTCAAGTTGCCTGCTGGTGAATGTATGCGCATTCCTGAGTGCAACTGGGTGAACATGGCTCTAGTGGAAGGCACTTTGAGTGGTTGGTATGACTGGAAAAGCACAATTTCTGTTCATAAGACACAGATTTCCTTCTAGTTAACAGCCAAAAATATGATTTAATTACAATATGACATCATTTTACCTTCCTTAATTAGGGTAAAAACCGATCAGTTGGGTTTTTGATGTCATTCCAAGTTTCAAATTCAGAGGTTGCTGCAACATAGCATTAGTTATAGTAGCAATCAGCATTCATTGAGTGGTTTACTGTTGTCAGATTCAGTTCCAGCTGGGAGTCCCCACAATCTTACCTACATCACTTCGCTTTAAAGAAGTTTCTGACTAAGGAAAGATCATAGTGACCGACTAATATGTGGTTATAACCTTTACAACAAAGTTAACTTGTTAGTTTTTACCTTTTGCCAATAATTGTTACCACTACAGGCAGCAACTAGTGTAAGTTCCAGCTATAACTCTATAGCACACACATTTGTTCATATTGCCATATCTTCATTATCACCACCAGGTAATGCATAAGTTAGATCCCTGCTCAGTTACTATAATAAGCAAAAATCTGCCATAAACTCATTTGACCATTGTACAAAATATGTAATATGCTTAGAAATGTACTGCTGAAAATTGGGACAGAGACAGAAAACTCCAGAAGCAGCAGACTTCCTGCCAGACTTCCTCCTGTTGGCTGCTTATTTATACTTTTTTTTCCATTAGCTATTTCAGTGTGTCTGACCAGCCGAAGTGGCTACCTTTAATTTAATACATGTATAAGCGATGCACGGATTTATATCACTATTAAATATTCTGCACTCGTTCTGTCTGAGAGTTAGCAAAAACACGTGGAGTAAATATTGATTAAAAACAGTTGAACTGCGGCTGTAAATGAGCTGGGAAAAACTCGGGACGCCATTACGCTAAAGTGACGACAAAAAGTGAGGTAAACTTGGTTTGCGTGGAAAATAATGTAGTAGCCATCTCTGATGTCTGCAGCTCAAAGTTAGCAAGCTAAAAGCAGTCTGGGGTTTGCAGTCGGACACAGTTTGCTAAAAAGATTAGCTCCTCAGACACGTAGCCGCGCAGTAAGTTGAACGCTAATGGCTGCTATCCTACAGCTAGCACCAGTTTCACAAACTTACTCCCATTTTTTTAAAAGCTGGTTTAAAAAACCCTAACCCCAAAAGTACAACCAGAAGCAGGACTATTCGTATGTGCATACCTTGTGGTTTCGACAGTCTGCGCACCAGTGTGTCCCTGCCATCCAGACCTTGATGAAAAGCAGCGTGACCTCCTGCAGACTCTCAGCTGCTGCTGCTGCTGCTGCTGCTGCGGGCGGACAGGGATCCACGCCGCGGTTCTCCCAAACAGCCACGTATCAGGAACAGGAGGGGGAGCACCAGGGAAAATATAAACACGCGAGGGGAGTCACAGCGTGGAACCCGCCCCACCGGAGATTGTAGGACGTATCCTCCTAAAAACACAGAAACTTTGAAAACACATTTGAATGGATTATTAATATATATTTAAGACAAACAAATAAGGATGAATATAGGGGAATGGATATATTGATGATTTTGAATTTCAAATACACATGAAATGATTAAAATAACACTTTCTGTCTCCTGTACGATGCAGCTACAGCAACCATTTTATGCAACCATGTAACCACTTTCTAACATTGTGATGCATTTCTAAAATATATCCAAGCATGGCTTAAAACATTACTTAGACTAATGAGAAATCTGAGTATTATCTATTTATTAATTTTTCTCTGTACCAATAATGTTTCATTATAAATCACTTTTTGCTTGTAAAAGTATTCATACCCCTTGAACTGTTCCACATATTGTCACATTACAACCAAAAAATATATTTTATTGGAATTTTATGTGAAAAACCAACACAAACTGATATACAGTTGTGAAGTGGAAAGAAAATTATACATGATTTGTTATTATTATTTTTTTGATAACCTGAAAAGGGCATAGTTCAAAAGTATTCATAGCCTGAGTCAATACTTTGTGGAACCACCTTTTGCTGCAATTACAGCTACAAGTCTTTTAGTATGAGGGGTCAAAGTAACAAAAATTAACTTGAAATGAATTAAAGGTGTGAAATACTGAAATGCTGAAATTGACTGATGTAAAACCCAACATGTGATTAATATCACCTCTGTGAAAATTAGAGTCCATAAATTTGGAGGTTATTAAAATGAGAACATGGTAAATATTAATGTTATAAATATTAAGGTTATCAAATTTAACATTGCCTGTTTTCATTCACTGCCTTGATTTTGGCGCCTCCAGTTTTATCATTCATCGCACTCACAGTGTAATTTTTGTTATTTCTGGTAGATCTGAATAGATCGGTATGTCTCTACCAGCTTTGCACATCTAGTGACTGAATTTTTTTCCCATTCTTTTTTGCAAACAGCTAAACTGTGGGTTAGTTCAGAGCTTGTGAAAAGAATTTTTTCAAACTTGCACGATTCCGATTGGGTTTAGGTCTGGACTGGGCCATTCAAACACATCAATATGTTTTGTTTTAAACCATTCCATTGTAGCGCTGTTTAGGGTTATTGTCCTGCTGGAAGTTGAACCTCCACCCCAGTCTCAAGTCTTTTGCAGACTCCAACAGGTTTTCTTCCAAGATTGCCCTGTATTTGGCTCTATCATCTTCCCATTAACTCTGAACTTCCCTGCCCCCTGTAAGAGAAAAACCCCCCAGGCATGATCGGCCACCACCAATTTGACAGTGGGGATGGTGTGTTATAGTGAGTGCATTTGCATTTTCCCAAAATGTTAATTTGGTCTGTCGAAAAAACACCTTCTTCCCATTTGCTGGCCCCCTCATGGCTTTGCAAACTGCAATGGTTTCTTTTGGGTTTCCTTTAAAAAATGGCTTTCTTCCTCCCCTCACCAGTAAGACCACATTTGTGCAAACCTCTAATAGTTGTCCTGTGGAAAGATTCCCCCACCTAGTGGGATCTCTGCAGTTCGCCAAGTCCTCATGGGCCTCTTGGGTGCATCTCTGATCAGTTTCTCTCCTTGTTCGGCCTGAATTTTAGGGGGAGGGCCTTGTCTTGTAGGTTTTACAGTCGTCCATACCTTTTTCCCATTTCGGTGTGGTTTGAACGTGCCCCATGAGATGCTCAAAGCTGGGAAATTTTTTATAGCCAAAGCCCGTTTTTAAATTTTTCCACAACTTACCCCTGACCTGTCTGGTGTTTTCCTTGGATTCATGATGCGTTTGCCCCAATATTCTTTTAAACCAACTTGGGCCATCACAGAGCAGCGTATTTGTCTGAGATTAGATTACACACAGGTGGAGTCTATTTAGTCATTAGCAATCATCAGGCAACTTCTGAAGGCAATTGGTTGCACTCAGAGTAAAGGGGGCTGAATACCTTTGCACACCACATTTTCCAGTTTATTCTTTGTAAAAAATGTTTTCATAATTATAATTTTATAGTTATAATTTTCGTTCGACTTAACAATTGTATACCACTTTATGTTGGTCTTTCACATAAAATTCCAATAAAATATATTTATGTTTATGGTTGTAATGCGACAATATGTGGAAAAGCTCACAGGGTATGAATACTTTTACAAGCCACTCTACATGTATTATAGCATGTGGCAGAAAGATGGCCCTGTAGAAAATAGGGAGGGGAACTGTAATGCCATTTGAGTGTCCCTGCCCTCTGAATGAATTAAAATAATTTTGGTGCCTAGTCATATTTTTTATCTGCTGTAGACAGTTGCTTGTTCTTCCTTCTACAGCTAAGCGGAGGCGTAAAAGTACAGAACAGTAGTAGCAACTAACCATTTACTCAAACTATTGCCAGAATGAGAAACGTCATCAGCAACAAGTTCTTAACCAAAGAAGAAATTAACTATGTTACTCTGTAACAATAAGGTATAAAGCAGACTAAGATAATTACATTTTAAGATTAAATTCAATCATTACATCCACATGTGTTTAGGCTGTAACCAGGAGTTCAGATATGACTGTTAATGTGAAAAGATTTAGAGATTTAAGTGGCAGCGGGTGTATCACATTTCTTCAATCACATTCTAATGGGGTACAACAAAAATAAAGTCACTTCTTGCTAATCTTTTTATAAATAGTAATGGGGTACATGAAATGTTCTCTCAGCTCAGACAGAAGCAGCAGAAATGATTAGGTCAGCTTTAAATTACAACCCTGTGAAGCTGAAGTGCATGTGTATGTGCGTGCTATTACTGGTGCATTTGTAAACCTGTCCAAGGTCTTTAGGTTTTCTTAGGATCCCCAGGCCAGGAGGGAACCCTTGGCATGGCAAACTATATATACACAAAAAAATAAATAAATAATACTAATTTTTGAAAATGATCTGGGACTAGTTCGAGCAGACACGCAGATATTAATATAGTCAGTCAGTCAGTCATTTTCTACCGCTTATTCCATAGTGGGTCGCGGGGGAAAGTGGTGCCATCCCAGCAGGGTTTTGGGCAAAAGGCAGGGTACACCCCCGGGCAGGTCGCCAGTCCCCTCGCAGGGGGAACACAAAAACAAAATTTTGGGACACCAAATCCCTTCATTTAAACCAAAGGGGGAATTTAGAGTGACCAATTAACCTAACAGGCCCTGGGCTTTGGGGGCTGTGGGGGGAAGCCGGGGTACCCGGGGGGGGGAACCCCCGCAGGGACGGGGAGAAAAAATGCGAACTCCATGCAGAAAGGGCCCCCCGTGGGGGAAACCCAACCCAGGACCTTTTTGTTGCAAGAAAACCAGTTTTTTTAAACCCAACGGGGCCCCCGTGAAACCCATATTTATTTATAATATATATATTTTTAAAATAGGGAATTTATATATTATATAAAATATATATAAAAATATATATATATATAAATATTTTATATATATAATATATATAATTTTAAAATATAATATTTATATTATAATATATTTATATATAAATTTTTATGTTAAAATTTTATATATATATTTTATATTTATATATATATATGTTCCCCCCGGGAGGGCCCCGCCAAGGACACCGAACCCCAAAATTTTAGGGGCCATGTGCAAACCAAAAGTTCAAAATTGTATCCTTAAGGCCCGGGGCCGTGTATAAGGGGATAAAAGCCCCCAATACACACGAAGGGGGTGAAAGATTGGTTTGATTTTTAGCCAAATTGGGGTGTTTTGGAGGAGCCCAGGGCAGGAAAAAGTTTTCCCCCACCAGTAAAAAAAAACAAAATAGTGACCTGGCCAAATATCCTGCAAGAAAAATGGCTTAAAAAACCCTCTGAAACCCCTGTGAAATGTCTTTTTATATGTTTGTAATGTCATTCCCCAAAACGGGAAATTTACGCTTTTATTGGGCCCCAAAAGGAGGCCCTACAAAACCCTAAAAAATAAATTTTTGGGGTCTAAAACCAGGTGTTTAAATTTTATTTTTCCAAACCCCCCGTTTTATACACTGCTAAAAAAAAAATAAAGGGGGAACACTCAAAAAAACCATCCTAAAACTGAATGAATGAAAATTCCAAATTTAAATTTCTTTTTTTCTGTACAAAATTTAATGTGCTGGGCAACAAAAACACACAAAAATTTATCCAAAGGAAATCAAATTTATTTAAACCCAAAGGGGGCCTGGATTTTTGGGGGTCACAACAAAAATTTTAAAATGGAAAAAAAAACACTTTTCAGGCTGATAAAAAATTTGATGTAATTTTCCTTAAAAAAAAGTCAAAAAGAGGGTCCCTATTGTGTGTGGCCTCAAGGGGCCTGTAGAACCCCTACAACGTGGGCTGTCCTGATTGGGGACGGCGGATGGTTCCAGAGGGGGTCTCCTCCCAGAGCTGGACTAAAAGGGATCCCCCAAAAATCCCCGGACAACTGTGGTTTCCAAAAGTGACCTTGGGGATGGAGGGGGGACATGATGTCCAAAATGTGCCAATGGATTCAGGTCTGGGGAACGGGGGGCCAGTCCTAGCTTCAAGTCTTATTTTGCATAAACTGCGACCACCCCAGCCAAAATAGTCTACATTGTCCGCATAGGAGGAACCCAGGGCCAACCGCACCGATAGGTCTCACAAGGGGGTTTGGGGTCTCTCTCGGTACCTATGGCAGTCGGTACCTTGACGGCAATGGGGGGGCCATGCGGCCCCCAAAGAAATACCACCCCACCAATTACTGACCCACTGCCAAACCCTCATGCTGAAGGAGTTCAGGGAGCAGATCCTCTCCGGTGTCTCCCGACTCGTCACGTCTGTCACAGTGCTCATTTGAACCGCTTTCATCGTAAGAGACGGGCGTAGTGGGAAATTTTTCCAAACCGGTGTTCTCGGCAAATGCCAAGCGTCCTGCACGGTGTTGGGCGTGAGCACAACCCCCCCTTTTTGGCGTCGGGCCCCCCATACCATCCTCATGGGTCGGTTTCTAAAACCCTTTGTGAGGGCACATGCCATTGGGGGCTTGCTGGAATTCATTTTGCGGGGCTCTGGGAGTGCTCCCGTTTCCCCCTTGCACAAAGCCAGAGGTAGCGGCCTCCCGGCTGGGTTGTTGCCCCCCTACGGCCTCCTCCACGTCCCTGGTGTACTGGCCTTTTTCCTGGTACCCGGCCTCCGGGTTTGGGAACACTACGCTGACGGGGACACACCCCAAACCCCTTCTTGCCACGGCTCGCATTGTTTGTGCCATCCTGGAGAGCTGCACTCCCTGGGGCCCTTGGGGGTTTGGTAGAGTCTGTCTCATGAAACCCATGATTTGTAAAAAGCACCACCAACATTAAAAAAGTGACCAAAACATCACCCAGAAAGCAAAAGGTACTGGATGTGGTATTGGTCCCCACCTGCAAAAACCACTTCTTTTTTGGGAGGGTGTTTTGGCTGATGGGCCAAAGATTTCCCCTGTTGTCTATTCCATTTGCACAACAGCATGTGAAATTGATTGTCAATCAGTGTTGCTTCCTAAGTGGACAGTTTGATTTCACAGAAGTTTGATTCACTTGGAGTTATATTGTGTTGTTTAAATGTTCTCTTTATTTTTTGAGCAGTGTGTCTGCTCGAACTAGTCCCAGATCATTTTCAAAAATTAGTATTATTTATTTATTTTTTTAATCAACTGACTAATGAATCATTGGCATAAATAATCTTTAAAATTTTTTTTTTGTGGGAAAAAAAGGTTTTATCCATACAAAAAGGGACCCCCCCCCCTCGGAAAAGGGAATCCATTTTAAATGGGATCTCTGGGAACTTTGTTGCAGTAGCCAAACAGATAAATCTTGTTCTCATTTCTTTATTTAAATTTTTAAAACATCCCAATGACAAGTCAGCTTGACAGTTTAAACCCATTTTTTTCAGCACCAACAAGGCAATAAACAAATGACTGTAAGCTGAGCTGAACAATTGAAAGTATACATTGGATTATCAATTTCAGGAGGATCACTTTTTAAAGAGATAATTTTTAGATAACGTTCATCTATTGGAGTTTGTAGGTCTGACACACCTTCTTTTGTGCTCCACTTGTATCACTTGTATTCATGCATTTTTTGTTTGTTTGTTTTTGGCACACAGTGTGTAATGTAGTGTTGTGACTAATTAGAGTGATTTAAAAAAGTATTCCTGCAACTGAATTTTCCCCATTGGGATAAATGAAGATGTTTGTTTTAAATCATTTGGACTTTGCAGAATTTATTTGTTTCAGTTTTCAGTTGCTTCATAACCTAATTGGTTAAAGTATTTAGATATACAATTGCTGATCCTTCATAGAAAGCGTTTAATTTTTGTGAATTCCTCCCATGTTGAGACCCCATCCACCCCCACACCCCAACCACCTACCTCCTACCAGTCACTCATCCTCCTTCCATCTAAGAGCATTCAAAAGTCTTTTATTAATCAACTGCCCTGCCACTAGGTGGTGCATGTGACAGGCATTTAATGCAAATGCAGATTGACATTTGTCTTAATAGGGGTGAGGAGAGAATGTCAGCTTATATGAGACTAAATGTATTGATATATCTGTCTCTACATTGATTCTGTTGTAAACTTTGTACATACTGTAAGTAATTTACTTGAGATGAAGTAAAGAAACTTGATTTCCAGTAGCCCTTTTGATTTTTGGGGGATTCGAGCTGCAAAAAATACCTACATGTTTCTAGGCAGTTTAAAGCAAGCTACAGAATAAATAGCAATCTGCATCTTCATTTATATTTACACAAATAGTTGTCAAAAACATTAAAAGGCTGAACAAACGTGCTGAACAACAGTTGCTTTATATCAGATCATATCAGAGGTCTAAACAGGCTGCAGAGTTTAAATGGACATTGTGCTCTTCAGAGACATGGTTTTTAATAAATGTAGACTAACCAAAGTTTGAAGTTCTCAATTTTTTAAAAATAGACTAACGGACAGGCAGACCTAACAGTGTGAGATATGAAGATAACAAAAAAGCATGATTAATATCCGCACTGACTCATCTTTGTCTGACTTGAGCAATACATAAAGAAAGAAAGAGGAACTTGCTTGTTTGGTGGGATTGAGGCCCAAAGCCTTATATGGGTACATTTTGGCTAATGTGTATATTTTCTGTGTGTAGTTTTGGAATTAAGGGTTTATAAAAAGTTAAAATCATGAACTGTAGAACATAGCTAGGCAGACTTTGTAGAGCTAAACGCTGATCTATTTTGTGTAGAAATATAAAAAAACAGAAACAGAATTTTAATGCTTTTCCACTGTTTGTTCGCATGCGTATGGATGTCCATGTGCCTCGTGATTCACTCTTGTCTAATAATACCCCCAGGCCCTGTCTGAGAGTTGAAGCTTGTGGAGTCCAGTGAAAATGAGGAATCAGGAATAAGAAGTGAGAGGGCTGGATGTCCTCTTGGCTTGCATGTCAGCCGGGCGTTCCATGTCATTGTGAAACACACGATGGCCACTGAAACCTCAGGGGACTATCAGCCAGGAAACACAGGCCTTAACATGGACCTTCCGACAATCACAGAACTGAAATATCCTGTGTAGTTTATTTGGTTTTTGTTGCATCAAAAGTAAAAGATTGTCAAAAAAGTGTTTGAAGCTTGTCAGCTAAAATCCACTGCACATATGTACTGGGCAAATTTTCTAAGTGTTTAACCAGAGCTTCTGATCAAGCTCGTGAACATTTAAGATGAATTTGATCATTTATTTATTTGCTGGTTAATTTTATCTAAAATCATTCCTGCATGAGGGTCTGCATAAAAAAATGGCATCTTATGTGTCCATGTTTATAAATGCAGCTAGTTGTGAGTTTAGTTCCATTATTTTGTATTTGCTCAATATACACAGTTTGCAGAGTTTAGAGTAACACTAATTTCTTCATGTTATTCGTATGTTGTTGCGTTTTTTCAGAAGCATGTTTTAATGCACTCTATTGTTCTCTGCTCTCAGAAAAAACTCAAACATTTATGCTCAATCTCCAACAAGCTAGTTATCACCACAGTATCAATGTGTACACAAAAACAATTTGCAGCGTTTCTGTAATGATCTAATTGTGATATATAAAATAACCATTTTGACCAGCTATGAATGATAATTTTTCCAGATATTTTTGAAACCTACTTATTTGTATTAATCAAAGCATCTCTCTTTTCCAAGCAATGCTCATTTTACAAATTACTTCTGTAAATGTATGATTTTTTAAATTCTGCCAGTCTGTTCTGCATTTTGTATATTTCAAAACAGTGTTAAAAGGGAAGCGTCAGCTATTGTCATCTCATAAAGATGTGCCCAATGCCACTGAATTCAAATCATGGTGATACTCTTTTCTATAGTCCCCAACAGTGATTGCAGTCTGTTTCAGTCTCATGTTAAAACAGCTTTGTCGGAAGCACAGTAAAAGCTAGACTTGCAAAAAACAAACTTGAAATGTAGTAATCAAAAATGAAAAAAGTGGGTATTGCGCTTTTTATTTCAATAAAGTCCCGGCAGTAATCTGTTGGGTTTGTGGGAAACAGACAAACTAAACTCACTTCGTAGGAACCGTTTGGCACCTTCTTGTTTTAATAAGGAAGAAGAACAAGGAGAAGAAGCAGAAGCCTTACAGGACCAACCTAAATTGGTAGAATTAAGGAAGTTTTTAGTTCCGCTGCTAATACTGAGATATATAGAAAGCTTGCATTTTTCAACCACCTTTGGCAATTTGCTTCCAGCGATTCAACATCTCCCTGGTAGACACCTTTGGCAGCTTGGCGTTGGATGTTGCTCTGAGGACAACGGTAAGAGCCGAGCACATCAGCTCTCTGAGCGAGATTGTGGGCGTTTCCTGGCTTTCTTGCTAAGAAGCCCTCTGATATGAATTCCTGCTCAGTTATTACACAGTGCTTTGTGTTTGGCAAGTTTAGATTTAGGAATAAAAAAGCTTTTTTCATCCTAAAATATGTACTTAAATGTTATTGATTGAAGGAACACAATGCAGGTTTGTTTGTTTTCAGGTGTTTTAATGTAAACCCGATTCTCTGCAAAGTCTAATGTGGTACACACAAACAAGCATGTAAATATTTTTATCAAAATCCTACGTATGTTTTCAAGTGTTTGGGTTTTTTGTACACAAAGTTATTTTAAATTCCTAAATTTACAAATGGAGAGCAAAATTTATGTTTCTGTCAGTTTGAATGCACAATTATGTTCAGCTGTTTAAAAAAAAACTTCAAAATATGATTGATTTATTTTCCTATACAATAAACACATGGGAATTTTTTATTGGGTTCTAAAAATAAAAAAAATATTTAAAAAATTACACAGCTTGTCCCTTTTTTGAGCTAAAACATTTTTTTGTCTTTTTATCTTTTTTCCTCTGAATTACTCAACTTGCTCAGAAGAAATGGTGAGCGAAGACGATTACGAAATTTGAATACTGCCGCAGGAGTTACAGAGTGTGGACATCAAACTGCAGTCATTCTGGCCAAACTGATGTTCAGCAAAGGAGGGATGCAACACTTCCTGTTGCGACGTACCCTGTATCCTGTTTTCCATAGTCAGTAGTCATGCGTGTCATTCCCCTCTGCAAAGCAGTGTGGGCACAGTCTTGTCACCCTGTTTTGTGACATTTTAAAAGTCTCCAAAGGTCTAAAAAAAATAAATAAATCTATCATCAGCAGAAAAGAGTACTTTAATAGAACTTTAAATGTATGCATGCCTGTTGAGAAATGGCTGTGGGTTTAGTCAAAATTGATCAGGCAAATCACGTTATTGTGAAATGGCAGACTTTTGTAGCAGTAAGGAAAGTGTAACAGCAGACGTATTTGGAAACCAGCAGACAATATTTTCTTTGAGCATTAGTAGCATCTTAAAATAAGTGAATAGAGAAACAGTGATGCGAACACTGACACCTCCATATAGCCTGTGACTCGAGGGGCCAAGCTATGTGACCATGATTAAGAGGTGCCAACAGAACTGTTTGCGCGTTTACACTGAAAACTGTGAAAAGCACAGTTACACTCTGTGGTGCAACCAAACCAAATGCAGCTCTTTTGGCCAGAGGTGCAGGTCACAAGAAAGGAATTTCACAATTTGACACTTACACTTAAATATGCTGAAGGTTTTATTTTATTCACTTATTCTCAACACAGATTTTAATACTTTCAGAGTGGTTCCTTCCGAATAGTCTCACTGAATGTATGATTTTACTAGGAGACCTTTTGACTTGTCAGTGTAGGAAGGGCACATGCCTATTTGGCATTTTATTCAATAGAGGGCCCATTGTTGTACCTGTTAGAATTTTGTTGCAACTTGCACAGACTTGATCAGCTCTGCATTAAAGCTAGAAGCTAGATAAACAGGAAGGCTGCATCAAAAGATATAATACAAAAACTAGTGGTTTAGCTAAAGACAAGCACATGGTGAGATATGGTTCATCAAAGACTTACCCTAAAGCAAAATGCTCTATAATATGACCCACTGTGACCCAAGTTCAACTTTATGTAAATATTAAGATATATTTACTAATGAGTTCAGATATTATTATTGTGAAAATTCAATAATATGCAGCAAGAAGGTCCTAGGTTTGAATCCTGGGTTTTCCAGCTTCCTCCCACAGCCCTAATACATGACTTTTGGGTCTTTCTAAATTGCCCTCAGGTGAGAGTGGGTGTATGTGACCGCATGGCATGGTTGTGTCTCTGTGTTGCTCTGTGATGGAGTGGCAACCTGTCCAGGATGTACCCCACCTCTCGGATGGATGAACAGATGGATGGATGAACAGATGGATGGATGAACAGATGCATGGATGGATAGATGGATGAACAGATGGATGGATGAACAGATGGATGGATGGATAGATCCTCTGCTCACAAACAGTGCTAATATGCTCACTGAATTGGTAAGAACTTTTGTGTGTTTCAGATTTAAACACAAACACGCTCATTCACTAAAGAAATAAATGTTCTTATTTGCAAAAAAGCATATCCAAACAAGAGTTTGCACATCCATGTAATTAACAAAGCCCATAAGGAAGACTTGTTCCTCAAATTACATTACCAAGCAAATGCCAAAATCTGCAGTGACGCCGTATCCTCGCATTTAAACAGGGCCTTGTGTATGCATTTAGGGGAGTAAAGTATCTTGTTCCTGAAGACCCGCCCTTTTTGCAAGACGTAGAAAGCAAGTCTTGTGAAACTTTTTGGCCTCACTTAAATAAGGCAAGCAAGTCACTGAAAGTATAACTGATTCTCTATTTCAGTAAGGGGGGTCTATGATCTACAAATAGAAATGTTGTTGTTTCTGGTTTATATTAAGAAAACAAACGTTTTAAATATAGAAAATCACAGCACACAGTGCTTCATATTCAGTGAGTAATAAACATAACTCAAATAAAATAAATATGACCCTTATGTCTGCTTTGGCTGCCCATAATAAGGGACACTGGACCTCTATATTTGCTAGAGTTGGAACAAACACTTAGGGCGAAGGGAACCCTGAGGATACCTGCAGGGAGAGAGAACACCCCTAACAACCTGAGAGAGAAGCCAATAACCCTTTTTCTCATTTTTTATTATAAAAAACAGGACACTATAACATTAAAAAACGCACAAATTATTGTTTTACCCTAGCATTTGTGTACAAATTGATCCAGCACACATCATGTATAGACAGCAAAGTTTTTTAGTTTGACTGAATTTGTTGAGAGAATGAATCATTTCACTTTTGTTTATAACCCGTAGCTCTACATGCATTTGTTTAGAGAGTCCTTCCTGAATATGATTCTTATGTTCAAATGTTGGCAGGTTGTTGGAGTTAGTCGTGAGGAAGTATTTTTCTCTTTCTGTGTCCTGTCTTAGCAGAGAAAAATGGTTTTTAGACTTTGAAGTGAAAACCGAAGCATCCTGATGCAGTGCAATTGGCTTTTCTGGAACAAATTGAGATGGAGCATATTGTGGGCACAAAAGATGAGAAAAAAAGATGCAGTGGACTGCAGTGCAGTGCAGAATGACAGATATTTTTGAAAAACTGTTTATTTCTCTGCGATGGACTGGCGACCTGTCCAGGGTGTACCCTGCCTTCCGCCCGTAGACATGTGAAGATAGGCACCAGCTTCCCCGCGACCCACTTTGGAAGAAGCAGTAGAAAATGACTGACTGACTAACTGTTTATTTCTTTTTATGCATGAAGGTGACTGTTAGGTCAGTGGAGGTGAGACTGTTCTAATTACACCGGCCAAACCCTGTGAAGGTTTCCAGTTGAAAATTTACAATTTTCAGATTATGAAATGAAATGACATACAACAAGCTAATAAATCTTAAACTAAGAACTTTACAAAAAAAAGGAACAGTTTTTTTCAGCTGTCTTATGAAAGTGCAAATAATTTTTTTCTGCAAAGTCTTTTTTAGGAAGAAACACGGAAAACACCAACTTTCATCACATAAACACAGATAAAGGCCATGGGATCGTCTATTTCAGGATGAAGCTCAATGTTTGCAAAACATGCAAAACAGTTTTCAATATCCAGAGCCATTTTTACCATTGTAACCTTTGATGTCTGAACCCAGTCATACTGTGAATGCTGAAGTAAACAGGAATTTCAAAATAACGTGCAGACATCTTCAACCACTCCTCATGATGTGGTATTTCACTTCTAAGAAGCCAGATACCGTGCAGTTTTCTAAAAGGTCTTAAGAAACAATTGTTCAGGCTCTCAAATGACCTTTGACAGTTGTGCTTGGACATATATTGCTTCATATTACATTCATTTTCAATTTAAAGCCTGTTGTTGAGATATTTAGTTAGTTGTTTTTTTCATCTTTTAAATAAACCCTCAAAGAAAAATCTTTTGAAGATGAATAGACATCTAACCTATTGGGTTTTAAAACTGTAGTGGCCGCATATACAGGTTAACAGGGAACTAAGTGTTTTTGGCATCACATGGAGGAATTATGGGTATCCTAATATTACTATAACTCCAGAAAACATAACATTTTCTCTAAAAATTAAAAAGAAATTTGTCAATTCAGGGTTGGTCTTCTTCCCCAAAGCAAATTAGAATGCAGACTGGAAAAGACAAGGCTTGAACAAACACAAAAACATAAAATATTTTCTCATTATGCTCTATCAAGACTGCAAAAAACTTTTGAAAAGGGAACAGATATAGTATTACTAGGGGCTAGTTGTTTATTTTACATTTCTTGTTACATTTCCACAATTGTTTTAAATATGTGCAGTCTGCCTTTTTTACTGTTTGCAGCTTTATCTGCTACTTTTGGCCCTGACGAAGGTGCATATGTAACAGTGTTGAAATTATTCAAATTACTAGATAAAGACCTATTGGCAATTTTGTCATTGTGTTACCGATGTCCTAACTATTTAGTAATCTTTTTAACACTTGGCATGTAGCAATTACATTTTTGTGTAAATAAGGCCCACCTATGTCAGCAAAACCTAGATTAGTAGAAATCAAATTGGCTGTATGATGTAGAATTAGATAGTATGATGAAGTAGGAGGCATCTAAAATGCTATTAAATATGCCTTGAAGTAATTTTGCACATGGTAAATAAAAAAAAAACTTTAGAAAAGCACTTGCATGTGATCTGTTATGGTTTATATGGTGTTTTATCAGGTTGCAATCTGTCTGCAGAATATGGGAAAGAAAAAAAGCAGATCACCATGAACTAAATGATTTATTTATTATTTATTAAGTAGATAAATAAAAAATATACAATCAATCCTGGCTTTACTTTATAAGCCTGTATCACATTGCAGAGATGTAAGAAATAACTTTGGTCAATAAAGCAAAAATTGTTATCTTCCACAAGCTGTTTGGTGTAGTTCCTGGTTTTCACAATATTTTCCATCACATGGAGTATGCACACAGCGATTGTCACGAAACTGTTGCATACTAGTTACTTATTTATGTCCAGATAGAAAATAAGAACACATTCAACCAAAATTCATGTACTGTTTTCATTGCCTCGACAGTGGCATTTTAATAGCCTCAAACATAGAGTATATTTGCATTCATAATTGGAAAAGGTTACCAAGTGATTAAAGTGGATGTGCTTAGCCACCAAGCAGCGCAAAAGGGGGAAAGAAACACTACCAACAATTCAACAAGCTCCTATGTTAAGGTCTGGATCATCCCGGCCAAATAACGCGTAAATGTATTCATTGAAAGGTAATTTTCAAGGAACTGAATCTGAAAACAAGTTCCAGGTTCCTCATTCAGCAGCATGTTGCTCTTGTTGAGCATGTAATGTGCAATGGCCGTTCTTTATCTCTCAGGCCACAAGGAAAGCAAACAGTGACACCTTTTTAAAACCAAGCTTTGTGGTAAAAAGTTATCACAGTAGCAAAGTTGGGTAACAAACCTGTTTAAGAACCTTCAAAAGTAACATGTAGAAATGACTTACTGATAGAGATAAACATTTTAAACAACCTTTAGTACATGAATATGATTTTGTTTAAAATCTCACATACTGGAGAAATAGTGAGTTTGATTCTGTGATTCAAAGACGTGTAAATTACAAACACATCTCTTGACTTATGTGTAACTTTTTGCTTTATATAAATTAAATAGATATAGATAGCAGATGTACAAATTTACAAATTATTTGCCAAAAATTGGGGTAGCAGAACAACCCGGAGATTGTTATCTCATAATAATAATAATAATAATAATAATAACAAGAAGAAGAAGAAGCAGAAAAAGAAGAAGAAGAAATACTTACAAAGAAGACAGATAATAAAACAACCGATAACTGACCAGTATCTTTTATCACTAGTTTAGTTCAGTTCGCTGTGCCTACTCTCTCTCCTGTTCTTAAACTCATTAACTCTTCTGAAACTCTGCTAATATTATATATTCTCAAAACCCAGAACCTTCAACAGTCAATAAATTTACACATGAGACGAATCTAAAAAATTTCTGGCCTATCCCTAATCTGCTTTTTATTCCTAAAGTAGTTGTTCATTATATAATGTGATAGTGATTATATAATTTATTCTTCAGAGCAAAAAAAAAAAAAATGCTAATGGCAGCTGACTCTGGTCTTATATCTGATCTGTCTTTCTCACTCTGACAGCTGTTTTAAAAACCATCTCATGGAAAACTTGCCATTTGCCTTGTGCTCATCCCTCTCAGAAATCTGATTTCTGAATACCCATTTAGAAAAACATAAAAACTGTTCCTTGAAGTAGGAATTCTAGCTTGGAAGGTCAAAGGTCTTTAACCTTCCCTGGAATTTGATGTCCAAAATGGCTGCCCCATATATAAAAGAATGTAAAAGTTGCAAGTATAAACAATATTCATTAGCACTACGTTTGTGTTACTTATAGCAGACAGCGGCACTGTAATTTACAATACTCACTATTTTTACAAGTTGCAGCTAGAGCGCACCCAACTCAGATGCCATGTTATTCCCATATCTGAGTTCCAGCTAGCTCAGCAAATCAAAGGCAATGTTACATCCTACCTTTAAGGTTGCACTTAGTGTTTAATAATAATAATAATATAATAGCCCAGTTACAAGTGGTGTTCCCCAGGGCATAGCCCTGAAGCCATTCTTTAAATAAATTTTCTATCTACTCACCCTGGACGACGACACCCAGTTGCACTTCTTTCTTTTTCTACCTTGTCTGACCAATCCAGAGAGATGAAGAAATAGTTTGACCCAAATTTCGTGAAATATCCCTCTGTTTCAGTCATCACTTATGATTCCAGAGTCTGTCCCTCTTATAATTTAGTAAGACAAGCATACGTTTTTGTTTCCTCTGCCTACTTTCATCAACCACCATTAACCACCATGGGAAACTGTTCATATCCAGCAGCACAGCTACTTTAGACTTCACCTTTATTACTTTTCATATTGATTGTTGATTTTTCTCTATTTTGTTCCTGATTGCCAACCTAATTAACATATCATGGTCATTGTCAAAAACTTCACTGACTCCTCTTTCACCATTGCACTAAGTTTGAGATTCTCATTTTAAGGATGTTTCCTCCATAATCTTGCTCCTACTTCTCTGAAATCCCCACTATTTATCTGAACTATTGAAGAGGCAGTTAAAAAAAGCCTGGTTTATTATATATTATTACATTTTTACTTTCTCTTGATCATATGTGTTGATATGTTGTCATTATTTTGGTTATGTATTTTGTTCTCAATTTGCTTGTTGTATTTGCTGGGTTTAAGTCTTGTTTTAATTGCAGAATACAGAGTGTTTTAAAAAGCAGCCAAAATGAAATCTGTTGTTATTGTTATAATTGCTATCATCATTTCCAAGAGAGGCTGAGCTTTTCAAAAAAACATGGGCAGAAGTTCATTAGCCAACAAACACTGAATCAGCAGATGGTTCAGGAAAACAAAAATATTTTTTTTTCAGCACAAAAGTGAAAATAGTGTGGGACTGTTGTACATTGTGAATAATACCATGTAAATATTAGAAGAGTCTGAAGAAATTACTGTACATTTCTGAAGCTACCCTAAGTGTTTCTGATTTTAGGAGCCTCAGTCAGCACTGAATAAAAGAACTACAAAATCTCTGCAGTACAATGACCAAGAAAGAATGGTTTGAATGGTGTTTGCACATTTTAATGCAAAGTAAGTCTTTTTAATGCAAAGAATAAACTAAAATCTATTTAAACCACAATACAAGAATATAGGGACCATTAGTGTAAACTTAATCTGCTCCATGCTTACACGGTAGATCTTGTGGATTGCTCTGTATCTTCAAGAACCCTGATCACTGCTTTTTACACAAAAATAAAGATCAGTCAGTCAATCAATGTAGCAGCATTTTTTTAAATAAAAAAAAACAATAAACGAGATTTCAAATGATGGGACTAGCTGAAATCCTTGTGAAAAACAGAAATTCAGAAATTCAGCTGTTGCTGATTTAAATCTCCTTTTCCACAACATCCCAAAGATGCTTTGCTGGATTAAGATTTAGTGATATTAGACAAAATAATATGCTAAACAAAAAGGGCTGCATGGTGGTGCAGTTGGTAGCACTGTTGCCTTACAGCAAGAAGGTCCTGGGTTCGATTCTGGGGGGTCTTTCTGCATGGAGTTTGCATGTTCTCCCTGTGCATGCGTGGGTTCTCACCGGGCATTTGAATAATGCTCCATTGGTGCCAAGAAGCACCAATGGAGTGAAGAATGGTGTGAAGAAACAGTCTCCCACACAATTACACCACCAACAACTGAGCAGGGTAGGATGGATCCATGCTTTGATGTTTCCACCCTACTGTTTAAATGAGACAGCTGAAGATGAGACTCATCAGACCAGTCACCAGTTTTTAATTTTTTAATTGTCCAGTTTTGGTTAACCTCTGTGGATTGCAGCTTCAGTTCTGATCTTAGCTAACAGGAGTGGCATTTGGTCTGGCTGCTGTAGCCCATCGGTTGTACCGACTGGTTATTTTAGCTACTGTTACCTTTCTGTCATCCCAAGCCAGTCTCCCCATTCTACACTATAGCTGACATAAACAAAAGCCCTTTTGCCCATAAATATGTCGGTAACTGAATATTTTTTCTTTTTAGGACCATTGTCTGTAAGCAGGTGTACCTAATTCAGCGGTCAGTGAATGTAGTTGGACAGTCTAAGGTGTCAAGGTTTTCTTAACTAAGCCAAACTTTAAGATCTTTGAAACATACAGGTATTGCATTTCTCCACAAAGCTCCTTTTTTACAGCTCAAAAACAAACTTGCAACAGGATTTTTTTTTTTATGTGGTGCTTAACATCCAGAGTTATCCATCAAATTCAGTTGATTTATTCATAGATTTTACTCATGCTTAAGTATTTATACTGTGTTTTAATAGTACTGCACATGCAGCCTATTTTAGAAATTAATGATAAACTGAGGTAATGTTACACCGATCCTCAACAGGCCTCATAACCATATTTCTCTGTTACTGACTCAATGTTTTTTACTTTCTGTGAGAACATTAAATATTATTAATTATGGTACTGATGAGTTTTGCTCATTTATGTGGTTACAGAGTTAATATGACTTTTTAATTTTCATCAGGTTGCATTAAGCATGAAACAGAACGCATTCAATGCTTAGGATCAACTGAAACTAGTCGAGATGGAAATAGTGCTGGTCAAGCTGCAGCTCTCTCTGTTTATTAATACAGTCGGAAAATGCTACTGTATATTTCATCGGTGATGCTCAACCAGCTGTGATTGAGATGAACAAGTGGGGGAGTTGAGTGGTTTTAACAGCTCTCCGGATGGGGGACTCTAATAATGACAATCTCCATGCAGTTTTTCACAGCATATAATCAAGAACGTTTACATATAAATGTACATCTTTATCTAACACACACACTGCTGAACGATTCCAGTGATAGTCACTCATATGTTTTGCTGTTTGTGTGTTTTGACTTTGCGTTTTATGTGTGGAGGAGAACTCTGCGCTTTTACTGACCCTGGTTAGGAAATCAAGATAACTAAGTATTTTAAATGTACAGCAAGTAAGCTATTTACAGCCTTATCACAAAGCTGCATTCTTCCTCTTGAACAAGCGGCCCTAATAATACACATTCAGATTTGTGCCGCATGCTTACTGTACTATTCCACAGTTATTTCAGCATCAGGGATATGTGTGTTTATTTTCAGCTGTTACAGTGGCCTCGGAGACTTGCCAAAAACACGCCTAACCGTAATGTCACCCAGACGTTTTGACCGGAGTTAAGTAGCGTATATTACATACAAGCATTCTGGTAAATGAAAACAAACCACCTTTTCTCTGTTTCCGTGTATGATAGCCGAGGTGTTCGGTTCCTCTTGTAGATGGTTACAAACAGTGGATTCTCTATGAACTGCTGCAAAACTGTAATCCATATCTTGCTTCACGGCTCACAGTGGTTACAGCATAGAGAGTGTAACTTCATCTTATCTTCCAGTTGTGCATGGTGCAGTGAGTTATGTTAAGGATCTGCAGAGAGGATGGGGTGGAAATGGCTTATTATGCTAAATGAAAGTTTAAGAAGTCTGTTGGTGAGAAAATTAAATGATTTGAAAGCATATGCATTGTGTTAGATTAAGGAATATAAATGGGTTTACTGTAAGGGATGAGAGAAACCTGGCAGGTTATTAACTCTGATCACAGCAGAATAACTCTAAGTCAGCTGCTGTTGGTTTTTAGAGTCATGACCTCATTTCCTAACAGCAGACCATAAGGAGATAATAGAAAATTACTTTAAATTTGCCCCCCACCCCCAACCGCAACTTCCCAAGCCCCCGTACACCCCCCACCCAACCTGGGATAAAGCTTCAAGCTTCTTCCTGCTTAGTAGGTGGTCCCAAGTGGGGGCAACAGGAAGGAGACCCTCTAGATCTGTTGCACAAGTTAATAACAACATGAGCAGTGGAGCAGATAATGATTTCCAATAACAAATTAAAATGTGGAGATGATTTGGACAATATAATTTTAGACTTCCTATTTTAGTTTTCACGAACAGTATTAAATGTTTCTGATAAAAATGTAAATTCATATAACTGTGAAAATAACTCTATGAATTCATACAACAACAAAAGTTGTCTCTTGTGTTTAATATTCATTTAAATAGATGTTCTGTTGTTATATGTTAGAATATAAGACACTCTTCAAAATGATGTGCAGAGTCTAAGGTTAACAAGTTAAATATATATTCACACAGCTCACATTAGGGTGTGTTTATCACCTGTGAAGCAAATCTTTAAGTGAGAAACTGTCACTGAGGAGAGTCCTTGATGATGATTGGCCAATGAGGGAGGGGACATTTATAACTGATAAATGTGAAGCTTCATGGTCTTCTCTGACAAATCATCAATAGCCAGGAACCTGTAGCAGGCACACTTGAATGCTCCCACCCACAGACATTTTACAGAAGTAAAAAGTTCCTTTTTCATTTTACTGGCAAACAACAACGAGGCCTCGTTCAGTTTGATTTTGCCTGACCAAGCTGCAGGCCTCTGAGCACAGCTAAGGTCACAAGCTCCTGCTATACAATAAGAGCGAGGGAGACATCTTTTTTTTTTCGTTGAGTGAGAGGAAATTTTGAAACATTGTGCAATGGTGCCACAAAAGTTTTGAAAGGTTGTGAGAGGGTTTTTGCCAGCAAAGTGTCTCAGAGTCGGTTTGTTGGAGAAGAGGTCTCCATGTTGCATCCATACAGAATGGAGAGCTACCTCATCCCTCCTGTAAGTATATTTTATTTCTTTAATTTTATCGAAACCTTCAGGAGACTTAGGTTGTGACAGCTGAAGCAGTTCTGGTGCGGTCTGACTTCAACGAGCATTAAAAAAGTAAAATAAAAAATCTATTTCATAGACTAGAGAATGGATGATAGATTTATTTTTCATATTAGACGACTTTTTGTGGTTTCTGCTTCAAGTTGAGTGAAAGACACGAATTGTAAGAGTCTTTTATACTACAGGCGACATGAAAACGAAACTCTAAAGTTCTCGAGAGTTTCAGAACTGCAGAGACAAGAAAAGAAAAAAAAGACTTTAACTCAAGAAATATTGTCTGATCTCATTTAAACGTGGGCAACTTTATTGATTATGTGAAGATTTTCTAAAAAAGAAGTGTTGTTTAATTCACTTTAATACTTATAAGTGTTAGAACATGCTGGGTACAGCATGAAACAGCATTAGAGTTTTTTTCACATGTTTCTGTATGTTTTTTCTTTTCATTTATTCTTTCAGCACACAGAAGAAATGTACGAGTCTGACATCTACAGACATCAAATTACAGAATATTATAATCCATATGTACTAGATCCTGACATCCCAGCAGGTAAGTTTTATTTCAACATAAACTTTGAGTTGAAAGCAGTAATTTTCCATTCAAACTGAAAAAAAAACTCTACAACTGAAACAAATGAATATTATATGTATTAAGTAAATTATATACTTTTTATACATCTAATCCAATGAAGTATGATGGTTTCCAATAAATAGCTCGGGGTTTTTATAAAGTATTCCTTTTCTTTTTTATTTTATTAAGTTCTTCATCTAGACCTTTTTTTATTGTAAGTCCATGACCCAATGTGGCAACACAAACCTTTCTGGTTTATTGTACATAAAAAGAAAGCAGGCTGTGCAGCTGGAGCGGACCACATTAGGGTGTATGGAAACACAGGAAACAGATGCCTTTTCTTTCGGCCGCTACATCTACAGACATAGAACAACTTTTGCCCCTTGGGGTTTTGTTAATACATGAGCGAGTGCTTTACTTTCTCTTGAAATCAACTGTTTTGAATGTTACACCAAAACAAGTGAAATTGGGTGTAAGTAGGAGGTCGTTTATGGTAAAAATGTCTGACATTGGGTTCTGAGAAAGTTTATAAATTATCCTAAGGCAGCATAAGGTAAGGAAAAATGTCTAGTTGGATACTATTACAGTAAATGAGGGGCTTTAAGTTTTTTTTCTGAAATGTATGTAAATGCAAATAGTTTATATTTTATTTACTTAGAAAAACTTGTTTGTGAGGCATCCTCTTTCTGTTTTTAAATTTGTTCCAGTCAAACCATAGAAGGATGAAAAAGGTCGAAACTCAAAAATATTTTGCACATTTATACTAGAGGTAGCACTATGAGTTAGCAGGGTGCAGTGAAGTTTTGTTGCTTCTGATGGGGTATTTTTAAACGTGCTCAGTCCTACATCTGTGTCTCCGCTTTATTAGCTTTTGTCAAGGACATTTGTTTGTGTGGAGGTATAACTCAGAATTAGTATCCGGGGGTAAATGTCTGCAAGAATACAGACAGAAAATGTTGAGAACCACATGATTGAAACAGTGTGAAATAGCAAAGATGTCTGCTGCTATCATCATAATTTTTTTTCCCCTTTCGCTTTTTTTTAGATCACTGGGACTACCATTCGCACCCCCACGTGCACCCTGTTGAGTTTGAAAACCTGCAAGAGAACAACTTCACAGAGCTACAGAGCGTCCAAGCTCTCCATCCGACTGGCCTCATACGGCACGACACCCTGCGGTATGACGCAGAGAACCTGCTCGACCCGAACCTAGCCGCACATTCACATGTGTTGCAACAACCAGTGAGTTTTCCTGTCAACAGTGTGAGCAACACATTCTGTTTGTGTTGTTGTCAGTGCCAACTATGAAGTGACTCTTTTTGAAGTGATGACAACTGAAGAAAGGTTTTCCTCACAAGGGCGAGTTAGACTGATCATAATATTAACTTGCCACAGCTCACTGTGTGGGATGGCAAAGAAATCTTTAGTAAACAGAAAGCTTCAGCTTGGTAAAAACTTTCTCCTAATACCCATAAACACCCATGCATTTTTTAGTTCAGAGTTCGGATTAAAATCAGATGGAATAAAAAAAAGACTTGAGAGTCTGTTCTCAGGACTTGTAGCTAAAATCAGGAAGTGAATCTTCGTGTTACAAAAAAACACTTCAATTTTAGTCTTCTTACAGTTTTTAATCAGTTTAAAAACAGTGTTTTCTCTGAATAGACCCCGTTGACTCCGCTAGGCTAATTTAAAGTCACATCTGTCTACTTCAGCCTCCATTTGTGAGCCAGTGAGGTAGAACAGAGGCCTCTGGTTTTTGGACAATGTTTATGCTCAGCATTTCCGACTGTATCGACATTTTCAGTCTGAAACCATTTTACTTCTGCGCTGTGTGGTTGCAGCATTTTACAAGCTACTTTTCACTCAAGTTTAACAAATGCTTAAGTAAAACAAACCTGCATTATATTTGTGTGGCACAATATACTACAAAGATCACTCTTTATATCTGAGTTAGGATATCATAAATGAAAAAAAATTAAAGGATTTTAATAAACCATTTGCAAAGAGGTTAGACCGAATGCAAACTTTCAGTTCATTTTGTAGGTATCCCTAGAAATCCATAATTTTTTTCTTTTAAGAATTTTTTTTCTATGTTTGATGTGTTTGCATTAGGGGGAGGTGAAAATGAGAGATGTCACTGCATCAATACAAATGTCATCCAAAAATACAATGGGAAGCCTATTGTGCCACTGCAGGGCCGTTGTCCACCTTCAACAGTTTTATTTTGTCTTTACCACAATGTTATTAATAGATTGAGAAGCTTTACCCGGCCATGCACACAGATACCGACGCATACACACATCACAGCTCATGCAGTTTTGTGCCAAACTCTTTCACTCACAGACATAATAGAAACCCAACACAGTTGGTATTTTTGTCCGTTTTTGGGGGTATGGTGTGACATACTGTCTGTTAAAAAGTGATGTGTATCTTACCAGCCAGAACACAGGCAGGAAAATCTTTTTTTTTTTTCTATCAGACATTACTATATTTACAAAGAACCTTGACAAAAACATACAAAAACTATGATAGAGTAAAATTATTCTTTTATATCTTCGGTTCTCGTCTGTAAACCTTACAAATCAGCTTGTTACAGTCATTTTTGCAACAGTTTAAGCACTTTTCCCATATCAGTAAGAGGCCTGCAGTCAAAGTTAAACCCATGTTGGTTTAAAGTAAGATATACTGCAAGTCTTAAACTGGAAACAATAATTTTCTTAAAGTTAAACTTCCAGATTCTGGGATAATCTAACATTTCCTCCACTTTACAGGTATTGGAGAGTGACTTGAAATGTCTTAGTTTAACAGAAACTGGCCTGAATTAGATTAGGAATTTAAAATTTGGTCTTCCAATTTTTATTTAATTTGTTTAGGAATGTGAATTATTTTGTCCTCTGTGCCTCCTGCTTAAACATTATGACTGTTGGTAGACATTTAATGGTATGAGGGGCATGATATCTGTTAGTGCTGGTTGATGCATGCTGGTTCTGGAGCAACTAATGCCACAATCCGGATATCATTTGTTGTGTAACAGGAAGATATTTCTTATTTAGGCAAGACAGTGCAACTAACAGATATTACAACAGCATGGCTTCTTAGAAAGGCAAACTGGATAATTGCTGGATAAAGACTTTTGAACTGCAACCTTTGGGGAAATTATGCATATTCTATAATGTTCAACCTTTTAATAGTTTTTGTCAGACTCACTGAACTTGATCTCATCTACTAGTTCACTATTCTGACAGTAATGGTAGCAGGAACTGTTCAGTTCTGCTTGGGAGGTTTTTTTTATGCCAAATGAGTTTACAATTGAATTATACTGATGTTTGACACTTTGATTCACACATAGGTAGCTTTCTTCCCTCGAGCTGTATATCCACCTCGTGTATCCCAACGCAGCTCTGATGATGAGGAGCATGGAGGAAGGAGTCCGCCCCTCGAAGTGTCAGATGAAGAGTGCTTGAGAGATCGAGTCCCTTACGTCACATCAGGAGAGCTAGGTAAGGATCCATATTACCTTTGTGTACTAATGTACTGTACACAGTAAGATAAACTAACAAAGCTGTTTATTAGTGCTGAATGTCGGCAAACCAGAATTTGCGTATACGCTCCTAAAATAGCAAATTTGAGTCACAACCGTCCCTCTCTCTGTACAAAAGCAGATTAAATTAGACATTTTCCATACATTTAGGGGGAAATTCCCTGATTTTAAAGTGTGTCTATGTAAACTGTATTCCAGGCATTGGATTCTCAAAGACCACCGCTATTTGTGACATGCAGATTGCATAGAAGGAATACAACTGTGTTAAAGTGGGGGTCATTCAGATGCAAAAGAATATTTAATGAAAAATGATATATTACTCTATATGATATATTACTATATATCATATAGAGTATATATATTACCTTTTTCATTTGCAAAGCAAAAATTAAGAAAAGGTATAATCACAGACAGGAAGGCACAAGCGTATCCTTTTTCATTATGACAAAACATACCAAATGCACACAGTACATAATATTCTAGACTATGTGCTATAATTTCACTATGGGATTAATTCTGAACTTCAGTAAAGATCTTTTGCTTTTTTACCTAGTGAATAAGATTAATTAATTTTCACTGTCTTTTACAAGGTGCCGATGGCACATTTAAACATCTACATAAATTATTTTTGTAGAAACACCTTTCTGCAATGTAGAGCAATTGTAGTCGAATCTTGCCAGGAACCTTAGTTCTCAATATTTTCTCTGTCTCTTTGAACACCTCTCAACCTGCTGTGCTTGTGGCTGAAGCAAGGGCAACCACGAGCTGTTGGAAAATAAGTTCAGATTGTTCACCTCTGCTGGATTCGATGTGTTTGCATCTACATGCCTGTATTTAGTGCAATCTGCTTGCAAATTGTATATGGAAGATGGACTGAACGTACTTAAAAACCACTTTTCACCTAAACCACTTTTACATCGGGAATAAGTGCCTTGCCCAGACAGAAAACGACATGTGGCATGGAAGAGAGATGAAATCAAATGCACAGCTTTCCAATCGCAAGACGACTACTCATCCTATTGAGCCAGTCCTTGGTGCATAAATAGAAAGCAAGTGGACTTATCTTGTTTTTCTGAGGACGTGTCATCTCTCATTAAGACTACTGGGTTGGAAGTATCAGGCTTATACATTGTAGTCAGAACAATTACACTAATAAGATCATTAAAGTCCATCCCTTAATTGCCCTTTAACTTAAAAGCCTGATACTTCCTACCCATGCTTAGAACTGAAGAAGTCTTTGGGATAGGAGGTGAAACATCTTTATGAAACAAGATAAGTAGTCCAATTGCCTTCTATTTAAGCACTTAGTATTGTCATGTCCTTGCTGGCTGAGAATTTACAGCAACAATTTTAGCTACATTGACTTTTGAACGCATTGCAGAAATGAAGCAGGTAATGTGCACAACAACTGTGCAAACAATGGAGCAAATAGCACAGTGAACTTACATCGGCCAGTCATTCTGGTGGCATTTTGAAGTTTTTCAGACATCAGGGGTTTTGCTGCATAATTGCCATTTATGATCAGCCAAGTGATGAAATGTTTGTGTTGATATTATTAAACACCACTCAACATACTAAGAAAGGGAGAATGCAAAGTTGTTAAAGTTGTGTTTCTGGATTAAAAAAAAGGTTTTGTCGTGTAGTTTAGTCAGCTGTGTGTTCTGCTGAGAGCAAAGTTTTTAGAATAAACTATTGGTTGCACAACTGCTTTTAACACTGCTGGTTTTGCATGTTTAATGGTGGTGGGCCATAAGTATAGTATGTGAGCATATGTTGTGCAGTATTTAAAGGATGCATGCATGTACTGAGCTATGGAGCAAGGGAAGTTTGTTCATCAGGGAATGGCACCGTCTAAAGAGATGCTTTAATATTAGAAAGTTTTGGGGGTATTTTATTCTATTTTTCTATTCTGTATAAATGTGACTGTCACCTGTTTGTTTAATTGTGGTTAACTCCACTACTCTGTCATAGAAACACACATATGCTTTTCCTCTTTGTGTTTATGTGAGCTTATTTGAGTCAGCTGATATAGCTAGTTTTGGTCTATCTATATGAGCATTTTTTTTCTTATCTCAGCACATTTATTAGCTCTTCGGTTTTATTTGTGTTTAAATTAGCACTTATAGCAATGAGTTATTTAAAAATATAGTGGTGCCAGTTTTGATCTAAGCTTGTCGAAGAGACAAAAGAAAAGGGGGGAGGGGTTGTTGATGATTAAAAATGTGAAGAGATGTGTCATTGAGGCATGTGCTTTGTGACTCTAGGCCTCTTCATAAACACATGACCAAATAAGTATTGAGATAAAGTTTTTATTTTCTGGTATTCAAACAAAAGATTTGGAGTTCTAATGATGCAACACCATGTTTTTCTCAAAGGTAACAAAAAAAAGATTCGTCTGTACCAGTTCCTGTTGGACCTTCTAAGGAACGGAGACATGAAGGACAGTATCTGGTGGGTGGACAGAGACAAGGGTACCTTTCAGTTTTCCTCTAAACACAAGGAGGCCCTCGCACACCGCTGGGGAATCCAGAAGGGAAACCGGAAAAAAATGACATATCAGAAGATGGCTCGTGCCTTGCGCAATTACGGCAAAACAGGCGAGGTGAAAAAAATCAAGAAGAAGCTCACGTACCAGTTCAGCGACGAGGTGTTGGGAAAGAGTCATCTGGAGAGAAAATCTTACATTTAGGCTGTAAATATTTTCAAGTATACCTGTAGCTACATTGTTGAACCTGGTGATCAGTTAGATAGCATTACAGAAATGAAAAAGATGATACTGTACAGTACCAGTCTTCCTTAGAACATGGTACATATTTTAGTCATCATGCTTTCATGGTCTCTAGGCTCATTCTTTGAGAAAATATGCAGGGAAACCACTTGGTGAGTTATAAAAAGTCCTCAAGGTGCAAAACTCAGTAAAAAACATCAAATAAGAAGCATACAAAGTATCGCTTTAATAGAATAAAAACCTAATCTTAAATGTAACAAATGGGAGTAGTTTGTAAGTGAAGTATTTGAAAAAGAAACAAAATTAATAAATTTATACAACTTCATAAGCAGAAGCAACCAAAGCTATTAAAACATATGATTGTTTTCCTTTCATTTCCTTAATATTTCCTGTAATCCATTTTTTTCTGTATCTGCAATTTTATTTAAAAGACTTTATAGATTTGCCCAGACGTTTTTGAAGAATATTATTGAAGACTCTGTAGCGAATTTGCTCATCTTTAAACAGTTATTCTGTCTTTCTTTACCTGTCTGAATATTTTTAGGCTGTAGATTTATGCATTAATATGAGCAGGCTCAATTTGAGTAGCATAAGGTCCTTGGTCCTTACATCTCGTTGGGCCTTGCCCATTTTCTCCACTGTGTTTGACACAAGTTCTCTTAGTTGTGTAAATTAACTGTGTTAAGGTAGCCTCTTTATATAAGCAGGCTAATATTTAAACAGCCTGGAGGCAAAGATGTAAGTAGAAAGACATCTTCTGTGTTTAGGTAATTATATATATATATATATATATATAATATATATATATATATATATATATCATATATATATATATATATGTATTGTGCCCTCTTATACCATAAATTGTACAAACTGTATGGCTGAGAATTGCTTGTAAAGAATAAATTGTGCATTAATTAATGTGTGTTGTGCCATTTGCAGAGATTATTTGGAGGTAACTTTGACATACATCAGAGTTAAAAAAAAACCAGAAGTACAAGAGATATACAAACTGTGAAGTTAAAGAATGTTGGGTTTTACAGATGAAGTTTATACTCTTTCATTACATCTTAAAGATAAATGCTCAACTTTGAGGAACTTTGAGGTTAATGGAGGCCTGAGGGGTTGAAGTGTCTTATCACACGATGGTTCATATAACTGAATCCTGACCAACTGCAGGCATTGGCGATCTGCTTATGACTGGTGTGAGGACTCTGCAGTGACACAACTGGTTTGTTCATGTCAGTCTCCACACATACGAAGTGAATGTCAGTGTCCAGTTATTGTCTATTTATTAAGGAAAGTGTTTTGTTTATTATATATTAAAAGACAGGGTAGGTTTTGTTTTATTTATTCATCTGATGATATTTTGTTTATTTCTCTACAGCTGCACCACCTGTGGTGCAGAAAAATAGAATGAAAATTTTACAGCTTTATTTGCTGCACATTTAAAACTGGTTTTAAAGACAAAAATCAATATGGTTTAATGACAATATTCAAGAACTCAAAAAGAAATGATCAAAAAGAGAAACCAGTTTTGCTTACATGTGCAGTGCAGTATGTACATATAAACTGTCCATAGGCTTCTGAAGACCCAACAGCTCCCCACAATGGTCAGCTTGTGTCCATATAAACCAGATGGGAGGACTGATTATGACATAACACAACAAAATGCAATCTACTGAGCTGATATGCTGATTCATCTTATGTTACACATTTTAAAAGCATGTTTTGACATGTATACCATGCTCTGCAAAAAAGTTTAAAGCAGTTCTCATTTCTTTATATTTTCTTTCCTTTCATGCAGCTATTTCAAAGTTGTGTGGGCCCTCAGTTCTTTAAGCTTTCTGATATTGTGTTCTGTGTTCCTTAATACATAAGCATAAGGACAATGCTCATGTATTTGGTTTGAAAAACCTCACAAAGGACCTGAGAGATCCATAATCCTTCAGGTGATTTTTTTTCTGTATGTCAATTTTTCAGCTATAAGCTTATTGGGAATCACCTTGATGATGCTCAAAGCCTATTTTGTCTGTCAAACTGTATTTAGGAGCCTTTTATGCCTCGGTCATTAAAGCTTATAGCTATGTGACTCAACCAACAAGAAATAGTCCTCTTAGAAATTGATATGTACTGAAATTTAACTAAAACTCTGCAATAGAGCAGTTTAAAGTTCAAAAAGTGTTTTTTCCACTCTCTTTCTTGGACCAGTTCGGTTTACATGCCTTCAACCTTTGGTGTTTTGTTGTGCACCGACACACATTTCCACCTGTTTTGGGAACCAAGCATAACTCATCAACAGTTGGCGTTTCACAGTGTGGGGAAAAAGCATGGTAGTAAGACAGCGGAGCTTGCTGAGCTGCACCCAGTGTTCATTTTAAAGTCTTCGCTGCTGTACTTCTTGCTTGTATTGTCTGCAGCATCAATCCACCTATGGGTGATATTATGGTTCATGAAGAAGAAACATGCATTTTTCAGTGCCCGAGTTGACCCAAAATTTGTGCTCTGGAACCTCTTTTCTTTCACCGGTTCGAAATCATGTTCAGGAACCAGAACGGGCTCTGAACTGCTTTGGTGGAAAAAGCATTAAAAAATGCAACTGTGACCAACAAAGCGGAATGAGGACCCACGTTTATGTTGCCGCCACACACAATGAAGAGGGTGGTAAGAAAGACAAAAAAACATCTTAGTGTCAAATAGCTCTGGCAATTTTTTCTAGTAAAAATAGTGACTGCATAAGTACATAAGTTCAAGGAGAGGAAACTCAATTTCAAGATCGCTGATTCGCTCATTTTGCTGTCAATCAAAAAGGGATTCAGCCTCAGACAGATCATCCAATCATCATACAGAAGCTGAGCGTCCGGGCCAGCCGAGGCGAGCCCACTGCCCCATAGACCCCCAGAGACGCTGAGCGTCCGATGGGGGGACGAAGCCCAGCATTTTTGCTTCGCTATTGAACTCACTGTTTAAAGCACTGTGAAGCTGCGGGAATGAGTGAGAGGAAAGCCGCGTCGTTACCAGTGATAAACAAACGTTGAGCGCGTTGTAGCGCAGTGGTCCCCAACCTTTATATCACCGCGGATCAGTAAACGCTTGACAAGAAATATTATTGTGAGAACCAATTGAGTGAGAATTGAATTTGAATTGAATTAAATTGAAGAACAGCTCATTCTACACATATTTTGCGGCCTTCTATTTATACTTTTGGAACGGCGTCGACGAATGCGTGCTATAAGCAAGAGACGGCGTTCTCTCCCACAACGTGTTGTTAAGCAACGCGCAGGTATGATTTTATAACTTTATACACCTTTGATACCAGCAACAATGGCTTGTTAAGTTCGAAGAGACGTTTTGTTCCGTTTAAAGCGGACCAAAAGTAGCAGGAGTGAATCCACCTGCATCTTTATGAACATACCTTTTGTCAAGCTGCGGCACTCTTTGTTGTCCCATCGTCTGAGAAAAACACGGTCACGGTATTCATTTGCCGTCCTCAGCACAAAACTCAGCCGTAATTTGGTCCAATGCTTCATCCACGATTTAAAACTTTTGCAGTATAGCCCTTTCAGTTCAGCATGCACCTGTACCAAAGTAATGCTGCATACCTGACACAGGCAGAACCTTAATGTGGGAATTATTCAACTTTAAACAAACTACCACTGAAGCCTGAGAGAACAATAGCGTTTCTTACTTAATGATGATGGAGAAAGTGAGGTGAACCACACGAAAGCCCTTATGTCGGTGTTTTGCAACAGTGATCAGTTTCATAACTCTCAACTACTAAATTACTCACCTTAAATGACTTTGGGCTGAATTCAAACATGACTGGTGCAGAGAAAAGCAGGGAAAAGTCCAAATCCAGCTCCCTATAGTGTTCAATCAGCCTCAGGCGTCATGGGAGGGTTTATCAGCAGCAGACATACAGTATGACCACATATCAATACTATCAGAGGAGTCACTGTGACAACAGGGGCTTTCCCAACAGGTGTGCTTCTATGGTGCATTCAAGTACAAAGATCTGTACACTGGATCGTCTTTAAATATAGAAAAAAAACTAATGATGCAAATCATTACTGACCATTTTCAAGTGTTTTTTTTTCTTATTGTCTTGTGTAATCCATATATTTATCATGTGTTTATAATCAAACCAGATCTCCAGTCAGTTCTATTCTGACCCTTTTTGAAATTCTTGATCATATTGATAAAATCTAAATTGTCAGAAATTGTAAACTGTTTTCATTCACTATAGAGTACAAGAAAACAATATACTTTTTTTGTTTGTTTTTCTTCATTGTAACATAATGAAAAATTATGACTTTAAAACTGAGGTACGTTATTTTTCTGTAATGTTACACTAATGGCCACTAGATATTTACCCACCTCTGTAGTAGAATATTGTCCAGTCCAGCTGAGTGTTTCAGCATTACAGGTCCACAAAGTGCTGTACATATGCAAATGATGTGAACAATTAAAGAAAAGAAAATATTTTAAAATAAGTTAAAAATAGAGACCAACCTGTGCCAAGGGCTACAGCAAATAAATATCTTTTCATAAGATTCTTAAATTCAAAGAGAAGAGCCCTGTCTGACATGCAAGGGCAGCTCATTCTACAACTCTGGAGCAGCTAGAACGAAAACATCATCACCTCTAAGTTTGCGCTTGGTTTTAGGCACATTGAGGAGCTGCTGGTTTATGGTGCCATTTCAATGCCTCAGTCTTGCGAGCGTAAATGAGACCCGCGAGATCAGGATGTTATATATAGCTGACGCAGCTCAGATAGGTAGGGGGTGGTGCAGGACATTGAGAGATTCAAAAGCAAATAAAATGACTTTTTTTAGGATCTTAATTCTGTTAAGATCCTGAAATGTACAGGTAACCAGTGAAGAGAAGTTAAAATGTGGGTAATGTGCTCAGACTTTGTTGTGCCAGTTAAAAGATGCTCTGCAGCATTTTGCACAACCTACTTACAACTAATGGGCGCATCACAATCCCCATAAAGCAAATATAAGGAATCCAGCTTAGATGTAACAATAGCATGGGTTACTGTTCCAGAAAGCTGCCTTGATAGATTGGGCTTACAACAGCCGAATCTGTCTTTCAAGTTTAAGATCTGCATCCATTTTAACCGCTAGATTAGTGATCTATCTAAAATACTGTGCCAAAGAACCAAGATCTGTGGTGGTCGTCTCAGATGTGTCACCAAAAATTGTCATTTCTGTTTTCGCCACATTGAATTGTAAAACGTTCAAAGCCATACAGGCCTTTGTGTCATCAAATCATTTGAACAGTGAGTCTACAGAGAAACCCTTTGTCTTTTTAGAAGGGAGATAAATCTGGGAGTCATCTGCATAGCAGTGAAAATAAAATATAGCCAAGGGTAGCAGTTATAGAGAACAAAATACTTTAATTTGCAATGTAAAGTTTACAACTGAGCTTCAGCTTAAATTAATGGCATCATACAGCAGGTGTGGGGCAGATAGAGAACAAAGTAAAAAAAAAACATGGAAACTAAAAACCACCTTCTAATTGTGTTAGAGGTAGATGGTGACATAGTGCAACACAGAACAAAAACTTCTCTTAAATTCTTTGGTCTAATTATAACAACTGTGTTATGTCCTTCCCCACGCTCTCAAGGCCTATCATTCAGCTGAGGTGGTACGGAAAGGATGGTCGAAATATAGCTCAAGGTCAGACATGACTAGGGTGGGGTGGTGGGAGCCAGGTCATTGCTCTGATCAAGAAACAGTGGGTGTTTTTTTTATATACAGTGTGTTAGGTCTGGGGTGGAAAATGGCTGAAGGAGTGGGTTGGGTTTGCAAACAGGACCGCTATTAAAGGCAGAGGCTTGACCCTGGGAGTAAACTGGAGCGGCTGAGTAACGCTTTAGAAAAGAGAGGACATCATTCAGGATGTCAGAACCAGCCAAAAAAACAGGTATGTTTCTTTATTTAACTTCTTTTTGAGACATTCGACATACAATAGCTTAATGGACTACAACAACTTTCACTTGTTATTGTTACTGTCACACCAAATGTATGTTTTGTAGGAAATTAAACAAACCAAAAAGGAAAACTAATTGCAAAACATTAAACTTTTGTATAATATGTCTATTAATTGGAAGAAATATTAGAGAAATACAAAACTGCATTACAAGTAAATATAGCTTAAAGTTAGTTAAAATTCGAAAGTGCTGGTAGAGTATCAACTACTACACTAACATCTCCATTACGATTTTAGCTAATCTAATTCAATTCAATTAATTTCTCTGTTGCATAATCCGTACTGCTTGGTTTCCTGATATAATAATACCCATGTGGTAGCCAAATACATGTGCTTTGAAATATGTCAAAGCGCTTCCAGTAGGAAACAGCTCGGTCACGTCAGGAACTCTTGTCAATGCACCCGCAGGTGGACACATTGTATGAGGTGAACTCGACATTGGTCACATTTCCAAAATCCCCAACCGGATTCCAACGTGACAAGTGATAGCCACAGTTTCCCCTTTGAGAGTGAGGACGAGTTGCTTGTTTGTACTATCAGATGGCACAGTGGTGTCCAAATGCCTCACTTGTGTGTGGTAAGCCCTGCAGTGTGAAGGATTTAAGCAGCACAGTAACTGTTTGGATCATTTTGAGCCTGTAGTTATACTAATAGCTGTTATTAACACCCTGCAGTCTATGTGATGCAGAAATCATTTGACAAGCAAACCTAAATAAGGAATCCACCAGTTTTTTTTATAGCTAAATCGGTTCAGCCTCTATTATGCTGAAGAAATGCACTCAAATCCTAAAACTTAGGGAACATATTGGTACTTTGTGAGCTTTTCCTCTTACCACAAGTTAAGTCAAAGTGTCTGTTTTTGATGTGTAATGGGGCACACCATCCGGGGCGCCATGCTTTCAGGGAATGGCACAAGCATTCAGGCACAAATTACCTCCAACATGGATTTGGTGGTTGTGAGAGAAAGGAAGTGTGGTTTGTCTTACCATCCAAAGCTGTTGCAGGGTTAATACTGTCTTTCACCAACCATGTGGACCTGTAGGACAAACCTGTCAAACTCTACACCAGTGGAACAACTATAGTCAAAGGTATGACATGTATTAGAGTGGGGACATTTCAAAACAAAAAAATGTACCATGGTGTGTAGTGGTTTGAACTACTCCAGTGCAGCAAGGAAAAAACTCAGGTATCGAGACTAGATGGGTCGACCATATAAGAATACTATGAAAGGAACAGCACCATGAATTGTATCCCTCTTTGGGATAATAATGCCCTTTTAAATATGTTGTGATGACTTACAACAATCCAAAATAATGTGCCTTCCTGGAAAATGACGACTTTATTTTTTCATCAATTCGTTTTTTAGGTTTTATCTTATTTATTGTTTGTTCCAAGTCGTACTCCTGTGACAAACTGTCTCACATTTCAATCTGTAAATAGTATCCCTATCTATGTAACACCTACATATGGGTCAGGATTCCAGGCACACCATGTTGTGTTAAACACCTCCACCGTCACAGCTTTTAGTTGCACTATTTTTAGACGCCTTTTGAAGATGACAACTGTTTGAGAGCAGCAACGTATCCAAACAGGGACAAAGCAGGAACTTTAACAGATGGTGCCCTGGATCTGTCTGTCTAAGGCCCCTTAAAGAGACGAGTCAACTTTGCTGCATCTGCATGGATGTTGAGTACTCCAGGAAAAGCAATGAACATTCATGATATACCAAATATTGTAGCTATAGCATTCCCTCTTGCTGTAAACATGGCCAAGATTTAGTCGGGCTTCCAGGCAAATTGACTATATCCCCCAACAGGTTTTTTCCGAGTCAGCATTTGCTCTGCTTCAGTGACTGATCATTCAAATGCTGACTTTAGCCCCACTGCTAATCTGAATCCCCCACAATCTGCAAGTCACATAATACTAAATGACACACAACATGGGGGACCTCATACACCCACTCACAGGCCATCAGTAAGTCTTCTAAAGCTCTCCCCTTCATACCGTGCATTGGCACTGGATGTAGCAGTCAGGCCAGAGGAGCTAAGGCCATTTCCAAAAATTAGACCCAGAAGAATTACCAAGAAAAGTAAAAGACTGACAAGTTTTATCCTGACTGATAACCCAGTGAGGGGAAAGAAAAATCAGCTGAAAGAAAAATCAAAGGCATCAAAAAAATTTAATCCTCAGACGAAGATGAATGTCTATGTCTGGTGTGTAAGGAGCCCAACAAGACATGGGTCTAGTGCATACAGTGCAAGAAGTGGGCACACCAAGACTGTACACCGGGAAAGCCATTGTATATCTGTGAAAACTGTGGCTCAGAAAGTGAGCAAATGAAATAATAGGGATTTAGGGAGGCCCAACTTTATTCTGTTGCAAACACCATTATTCTGTTTTTTTTTAATGCTGCTTTTTGTCAAATAGTCTAGTCTATATGTTTAGTTCATGTCATATGAGATGTTGTTGCCTCTATAAGATGTTGTTTCGACTAAGATGTAGTATTGAATATTGTAAATTTAAAGAGTATATGAAAGGCCTCTATGCAAATGCACAAGTTGTATTTGGCAGTGCGTATCTTTTGAACAAATTTCTCTTGAGAAGGATAACGTTCCTCTATTCCAACCAGACACTTTAGGCTTATATCAGACATTGAAACGGGATTGATTTAGCATACCATTGCTTTGGAGTTGAAATTAATATAAAAAGTGTGAAAGCCAACCCTGTTCCCGCCTATTATGCAGGCACAGTGAGAAGACCTTTACAATCATGGAGATGGTTTCATTCCTTATTCACTAAAGACACTAGGCATTGCTACTGGCTTTATAATGTATGTAGATGTCCAGTTTAGTTAACATTACCTCTTCATGATATTTTAGAGCTTTCTATTTTCATTTCTGACTCATCACCATCAAATGTTTGATCATTTACACCTAGCACCTCAGTTTAGAATAATTTCAAACAGAAAGGTTAATTTTTTTTTTTTTTCATTTTAAATTTGAATCGAGGAATACTTGCTGGTCAGCATAACTTAACACCATCAACTTTTTATTTTTCATTTAAAACTTTTCACATCTTCCAGGAATGGAAAATCAAGAAGGTTAAACTATGTGATGTTAGGGCATGTGCCAGCAGAATGAATTATTAAAACATCAGAAGGAACTAATATGCAACTAAAGTAAAGTGGGAATGACATAATTTCTGCATTACCAACACCCTCTTGTTGGACACCAAACAAGAAAAAAGTTTTGCCCAGACGATATTTCAAGAACAAGCTGTAAGAATTCCCAAACCAGGGCTGCAAAAACAACATTAGATTAAAAGTGGGCATTGTTACCATACTGGCAAATGCTGCAGTGGGCAGGACCTTTGAAGACTTTCCAGGAGTTGAGTTGAGTTCTTGTGAAGTATGACATGTCCAGGCTGGATAGAACCTCGAGTAAAGGCCAATACCTTCTATACAAGAACAGAAAAATCTTTTCTCCCTTCCTGTGCCACAATGATAAGAACAATGTTCCTTTGGACCATTTAGTACTTTACAACTCAAGTGTAGAATTTGCTCAGAAGTCTATTGACCTCTCCTACTTTAATCAGACCAACTGAGCTGTTGAGGTTTCCCTAAACAGTATTAAACATGAAAAACTATACCATACAAAGCAAAGCAACTGAATGGTAAGCACTTGTGATTTTAGAATTACATAAAATTTTGTGAAAATGTATTTTAATTAAGTGCAATTACATTTTTTATTGAAAGAGTTTAAAAGTTACACTTAGAGCCCTGTGGTGTGCTGGCAGGTTTGGATCATTTTAGCAGGATATTACTCTGATGGATTTGTTTGAACAACTAAACATGCTAATTATTTATTCTGTTCTTTATAACGAGGTCCTGATTAGCTTCCTGATGATGATTTTTAAGCTTCTAATGTACGTTTTCGCCTGTCAAAAGAGATCGACAGAAGAGGAAAGTAAGAAGTGAGCTAATTTATATGTTCACAGCTAGCCCCACGCAGTTTGCTGCTGACTGCAAAGCACTGTGCCTTTTCCAAGCAGACGATTCATGGCATCATAAGTCTGCTTTTTCAGAATATGACCTGATCTCTTTGGCATTGACAGTGTGATTGGTTACAACATATCTGCTAAATGATCTCAGTACGTGCTCAGTCAATCAGCACTCAGCAAAACAAAGAAAAACTGAGTTCACTGATAAAACAGAGTCACACTTTTTACCCTTCAAAGGTTCTACTTCGACTCTCTGTTTTTAGTTTCAGCATTTTCCAAGAAACCAAAGACTCAGGAGGCAGAGGAAGGCTCCTCAGTGGCTTTTGAAGCAGAGACCGAAAAGTCTGAAGCTAAAGTAAAATGGCAGTGCAACTCAAAGGACATTGCCAGTGGCAACAAATATGCAATCACTGCCATTGGAAACAAGCACTCCCTTACAATAAGAAACATCACAGAGGAAGATGCCAATGTCTATGCTGTGATTGCTGGTGGTTCAAAGGTCAAGTTTGAGCTGCGGGTCGTAACAAAGCCAGGTGGGAGACTTTGATGCTGCAGCTGTGCATTTGAGGCCTCTGATCACTCATCCACAGCTAATGTAGTCTTCACAGAGCACAAAGAGCACTCAAATTAGAAAACTACTGAGGCAGTAAACACGTGATGCACTGCATGCGCTTGATGTTTCTCCACCACGTATTCCATGCTCTTAGAAGCAGCCTAAGGTGTTTTCTGTTTTCTTTTAAAGATTTGGGATGACATGCGGAGAATTTAACAACTTTTTCTTCACTTTCTAACCAATACATTTAAGGCTATGCTTCAAAGTGAAGACTGAAGGAATGATAAAAATGGCTTTTAGGTTTAAAACCAGTAAAATGTGGGCGCAGCGCTGGTGGTGCAAGGGTTAAGTGCGCGAACCATATACAGAGGCCTTAGTTCTCGATGTGGCTGTTCCGGGTTTGAGTCCAGTCCCTGACAACATTTGCCGCATGTCTTCCCCTCTCTCCATTCCCATTTCCTGTCTATCTACTGTCGAAAAATAAAGGCCTCTAGTGGTGCAAAAAATCTTAAAAAAAAAAAAGTTGTATGACCATAGTGCAAGACTTACCTGAAGCATCCGAAATTGCAAATTTGCTGTAATTCAAATTAATTCCCATTCCTTTGCGGAATAAATGGGATTCAATTTAAGCTCAAACTGAAAAAAAATGTAAAACACTTCCTTAAAAATGTCCATGTTTTTAAAGGGTTGTTTTCTAGGATAATTCATGTACATAATCAACTAAATCTGAAATAAGAAGCAAACCATGTAAAACATAATAGCTGTGAGTTGTTCTTCATATGTTCAGCTCTATTGTTTGGGTATTTGTGGTGACAAGTTTGTTACTTAACTGTAAATGCTGTTTTTAATTCCTAAAATGTTCAAAACATTTTTTAAGGTTTCCTATGGTGTTTTACTTTTTTTCCAGCCTATGAGCACTGTATTCTCCAGTGATTGCTTCACGTCACTGAGCAACATTGCACCAGTTGATTGTCACTGTGACATGCAGGATGTTTAAATTTCATCAGGTGAAAGCATGTGAAAGCAAATGTTTTAAAGAAAGCCAGATAATCGGCATGCTGCATATGCATGGCTGCAGCTGTTCAGGGCCCACAGCTCTCTTCCTGAACGGTGACCTCAACCCCCGCACCAGCACATTATTTCCTCATGAGTAACCACCACTCGACAGGACCTGAGCACTGGCATAAGAGGCTGCTGATAACATGTGGAAAATTAGCTGGCCATTTAAAGAGGATAAGACAAAAGAATTATTTAGAAGATAAATGCTCACCCTAGCATATTTTCACCTTAACAATAAAAATATTCATATGAAAAGAACAGATGAAATGTTACAAATGTTCTCACTTGTGAAGGAGCAAAAATGTTTATTTTCTATTTTATCATTGCTTTTTGTCTCTTTTGTGTGCTTTTGACACCACCATAATGAAATCAACCCAGAGAATCCAGCTGAGGCACCCGCTGGTGAACCTGGAGATGTTAAACCTGACCAGGCCTCAGTTCCACATCCCGCAGCTTCCACACAGGGAGGAACCTCTGCTACGACACAAGATGCTAACCCAGCTGAGGGTGAGTTGCTGGGTACCATCATTAGGATACCTGCACATTTTATATTATGAAATCCATGCTTTTCCAGATTCTTTTTTATAAGATTTTCCAGACCTTTGGGTGCAAAAAATATCTACAGTTGGGTTTAATTATCTGTATGATCTATAAATCATGAAACAACTCTATGATGAGGTTAACTTCTGATCAGGTAGTGTGGAAAAGACTGAATAATCCTACACTAAATGCAGATGCTACTCCAAACACAGAAATGCAAAGAGAGCTTTTAAGCTTTTAGAAAATACAAATAAGCAAAATTCTAAGATATAAATTAAAACACACAGTTTATTGCACAGATACTCTATGGAAATTATTGCATAAGTATTGTTGTAATTATGAATATGAATATATTATTTAATATTTAATATTAATACTTAAATATTTATTAAATAATATTTTGGTCTGTTAAGGGTTGTCCTGTGAATACCAGCCTAATAAGGCGGTGGCAATAGGACAAAACTGAAAGGGATGAGCCAAGCTCTGACATTATTGAACAGCAAAACTCTGCACACACACGGAATTAATTCACACAATTTCTTAAAATGCAAGAATTTATTAACAAAAATAAGTCAACTCAAAGTCAAACATATTTCAATCAATAAACTCTTCACCATGTTAAAACAATCCAACTAAACTACCAAGCAGAATTAAAGAACAAGGAAGACTAATGGGTTATGTACAATATAAACAGGTTGATCAAAGATGGTTGAAAACCATGAACAAAAGAGTGATGCAACACTACCATGCAATGTTATTTATGTTTGAAAACCAAGGATTATCTTGAAGAATCTGGAAGTGAAGTTAAGTTAGTTTTGGAATTAACTTGGGCAATAATTGGTATACCTTTAATTCACAATGTAAGATCAGATAAAATATTATTTTAACAATATTTTAGGAATGATTTGCTGAATAAAACCAACCTTCTGGATGATCAATTCTCAACAGTGTTTAATTAGCTGCCTTTATTTAGTAAAACAATATTTAAAGAAATATTTTGAATAAGAACCAGAAATGGGCTTAATGGTGCTTACTTAGTTTTCAAGTTTGGTAAAACAATATTTAGGGAAATTATAAAAGGGTTAAAATGCATAAGCGCGGACAGCGCGTTGTGGTTGATCTTCTTTGTTTAAAATATCCCTTTAAATAAAGTTTGTCTTAACTTAAAAAAAAAAAAAACACAAACACAGAACACAAACTGAGCACGTGTACTGAGCAGATAATCTGCTAGCACTAAGATAGCTGATTTTCAACACAAACAAAACCAGACTTCATAAAACAAAAATGTTTAGATTATTTCATTCTAAATTACTTCTCTCTGCCCAAACCTAACCTCTTATGTGAACCGTGCTGAGGAAAAACTGCACGTTACTGCTGTAACCACGGTGATGCGGTCCTGTTGTCCTTCCTTCAGACCGGGAAAACTGCTCCACCCCGCTTTGTAGAGACAGGGTCTCTGCTGTGAACTCTCTATAACACAGTTTGATTCTGTTGACCTCAGAGAGAAAAGTCAAGCCATGCTTGTACCTTAATTACCCCCGTTCATGAATACCGGATCCACAAACAGCAATTCATTCGTACTTAACTTAGTGCATATGATCGCAGGATCGTATGACACTCTTGGATCCAGATTCATGTTGTTCCCATGGCTGTGGTTCCAACAGTATATATATGGGTATTTCGATTTGATATGGCATCATGAGCCGCCATTTTTCTTAACTAAAAGTTATAATGTTTTTATTAGTCTCCCATAACAGAAATTTGTGTTGGAAAAAAACAAGCAAGAATAAGTACAACAATAAACAGATGTGTATTACAAACTTGACACTGAAAATCTTAAAAATGCATAGCAGAAATGTTCCGCTGAGCAGTCATTTACCAGTTTGATTGAGAAAGAAGAAAATTTATATTTGATACGATTGTGTTTACATAAGGGAACTGTCTACCTCCTCCCTGTGTTCAATTAAACAGAACATGCTTTGCATAAAAAAACAAAAACAATGCAATAGTTCTGGGTGTTTACATTCTGTCTATTTGTTCACACGTATAAGATGCAATATGAAATAATGTTTAGTTGGATGCATATCACATGTAATGACAAAACCAGCAGATTAATTGTTGCTTTGTTTGATGGTCCAACCAGATCCAGTTTTAGAACAGCGTAAGGGGGGTTTAAAATTATATCTCTCTGTTTTATAACTTTCTAACAACTAAAGATACACAAAAAGCTAAACACTTCTGCTGGAAACTGGATTTTTTTTATGTTGGAACTTTTGCGGGGTTCATGGTTAAAAAAAGTTTGAGTGTTGCCTTTTAAGCTGAAGTTTAAACTTTTAACCTTTTTTCAGGGTGTTCTAAACTACAAAAACATAAAGAACACAATCAGTTCTAAAGTAGATAATCTGGGCTCAATACATTTGGTCCTTGATACATTGACTGCAGAGATATTGACCATGCTTGATCTTTCTTTAGGTGCACACCCTCCAGACACTAGACAGGACTTGACTGGACTCTTCACAGAGAAACCTCAGAGTGGAGAAGTCACCGTGGGTGAGAGGATTTAAAATACCAGACATTTTTCTGTAAGAAGGCATAATTCAGTGCTTCATCTTTCATATCACAGTTTTACCAGATAGAAATAGTTAAATATATACGCCAAATTTAAATTGGAAAATAAATTAATACTAGTTACAGTGTTACTTAAAGCGCTGTTGAAGGGACCGTACTTTTATTTCCGATTCATTGAACAATACATTATTGCTCTCCTTTCCATTTACACATCTGTTTAAGGCAAAGTGACAGGATACAATACTATAGCTAAGTCTCAATTAAACAACAAAAAAATTAAACACTGCTGAAAATCTTCAGAACTTTATCACCGTATGTAGGAAAGAAACAACTGAATGTGTATTTTCCTGTATGTAGGTGAAAACATCACTTTTGTGGCTAGAGTAAATGCTGAATCACTTCTGAAGAAACCCAGTGTGAAATGGTTCAAAGGGAAGTGGATGGACTTGGCCAGCAAGTGTGGAAAACACCTGCAGCTAAAGGAAACTTACGACCGCAACACCAAGGTAGACCGATGCTATACAGAGCAAAATATTGATTTTTAGTGCTGATTGGTCTTCTTTGTAAACTTTTATGAGCCATACAAATTAGTAGGAAAAAGCATAAACTAGAAGATGCAATATTTTGTAACAGAGGCATGAAAAGTGTAAATTCTGTCCTTTTTAGCGAAAGTCAGGCAAGGCGTTTCCTCATCTGCATGTGTTTATGAAATATTTAACTGCAACCATGCTATAACAGTAATATCATGCCAAAGATACTTCAAGTCTACAATTATTAAGTGATCTGAGAAAACGAAAGCAAGCTTGAAGCCCTTATGACATTGTCTGTACAAATAAAGAAAAGTTTTAGGTTGTTTTGATGAGTGACATCGTTTAATGTTTATGTCCTTGCATCTTGTGTCATCATGCCTGTGATTTCAGGTTTACACATTTGAGATGCACATCATTGCTGCTAAAGCTAACTTTGCTGGAGGTTACAGATGTGAAGTTTCATCCAAGGACAAGTTTGACAGCTGTAATTTTGACTTTACTGTACATGGTGAGTGCTGTGTAAGTTTTGCTCGAGATTATTGATGTTTTAGGACAGCTGATGAGATTTGCCCATGCTCTGCCTTTCAGAGGCCCGGGCTCCTGAAGGTCTGGATATAAGAGCAGCTTTTAGGCGCACGTAAGTGATTTAAGCATAGTTTAAATCGAGTTATTCCAATCTTGGATTAAGGATCTTTTCAATTTCAATTCTATTTTCAAGACTACACTAAACTTTAACGTCAAGCACAAAACTTTCTCTCAATTAGCGGTTTATTCCAAACTATTCATGTTATGGAAAGCAGGTATAGCAGAGTAATTTAGTGTGGAGGCTTAGTCATTGTTAGGGGAGCTGAGAAAATTAAAACAACTGTAAAGCTTATCCACTTATTAGTCCACTGCCACAGACAAAAATCATGTATTTTTGGGCATTTTACACATCTTTAGTCAAGGATTACCTTTCCAACTCATAAATATAGTGAATTTTTATTCAGTGGGGGGGATGAAAATCCACATTAAGAAATTATCTCTGACCTTAAATTTAATTGAACTCCTTAGAAAACCTATAAAATCCATGTACCTGAAGCCTTTTGTAAAATATGTTTTACTTCTTAAGTTGTTCAGTGTCTAGGAATTTTAATTAGAGATTAATGGTTTCTTGTTTATCTGGGGTATAAATATATATAATAACTAAATAGGACAAACATTTTTTTAAACAAAATGTATCAAATATTAGCCACTCTTTAAAATGGAAAGGCCAATAGAACATAAGTTTGAAGTAGGTTGTTCTTTTTAATTTACAAAATGCCAACATTGTGGATATCAAATAAATGTCTTTGTATTATACAACTTTGACACCAAATTCAAGAAATTAAATTTACTTATATTATAAGAGTATTTCCATAAAACAAGGCATGCATAAGTTGAATGGGTTTTTATTATCTTATCCAAAGCTCTTATCAATGTATAATTCCATGTAAGAATAAAAAAAAGGGGTTTTGTTTTATTTTAAAGAAAATGTATTTTTGTATTACTTATGTCATTATATCATTATGTCAAAGTGCATCTATAAATGCTAAAAAGTATACCTTCTTGTTGGACTTTGCAGTCATACTTGATATCAAAGCTTAGCAGTGAGACAATCACTTCCATTTTCTTAGAATTAAAATTAAGAGCTGTGTATTGACCTGCGCAAGCGCGAAGTTTAAAATGACATTGAATTACTATCATAGCATGTGTGGTTAATAACTGTGAAAAATGCTAACCTGTCAGGAGTGAAGGCGGTAAGAAGAGAAGTGGACCAGCAACAAGGTAGTACAGAGATTTGGTGTAACCATGGAGGCTTGTTGTCAAATTCTGAAGACTTGGATTGTTTATAACAGAGAAATCTGGACCAGGAACAGAGGCCTCCTCTCTCTTTCATGGGTTGATTAGTCTCTGAATTTAAGCAAAACAATTCAGTGTTTTGAATTTCACAGCCACCAGTTAACCAAGTTTTGGGACTGACAACAGGAGGAGGATCAACAGAGCGCCAAACCCAGAATCAACATGGTTAACCTTTAACTTTATGTATGCTAAAATGTGGTCTTCTAAATTGTTAAAAAGTCTGCAGTAGCATGTGTCAGCTACGTCTGATCCCCTCCTGAGTCTCAATCAAAACAGCCGAGCCAGCTGCACAAGCAGCCATGTGGCTGAGTGAGATTTGACGGTGTTGTTATTGTACTGAAAGATCAGGATGTGTTAAGACATTCAGGCTTTTCAGCAGCAGACCTCCTCCAGAGGGGTTGCCTCACAGAGGAAGCGCAGCTATGGTGTGTTGTAACCTCACCACTAAGACCAGAGACTCACCTTCAAATGCTGTTGGATCCGAGGTTGGAGATTTTCACATCAATGCCCCTGTGTTTATCTTTCATCGCACTGATAAGAAACAAACACACTCTACAGTTTAGTGCCTGCCTGTTTTACTTCACTCTGAGTGTTTTGTTTCGGCACTGCTTGGATTATGGCTGCAGCTTCATGAAATGAGTTTTGTGCTTTTAGGATATGCAATTCTTGCAGGAGGTCTTTTTTACATGTCTCTATGTCCCGTCTTTTTTTCCCTGCCACCTTTTCCCTTCTTCATCAGGAACCATGTGACCTCCTAAAGGAGCAGTGACCTACTCCAAAACATGACCAAATCATGAGTTGTTAGCAGCTGATGCTGATGAGTAAAGACAGGGTTTCCTAGAAGTTTACTATTTCTAAATTCCAGACATTTAAAGATTTTTAAATATAAACTTGACAAAAGCCAATTTGTAAACCCAAAGGATTATGCATATAACATAGCAATATCTCAAGCTTGTTTTGTAGTGATCATGATTTCATATTTTAATATCTTGTTATGTAAAGATATTCATATCTCAAACTTTAGTAGTGATAACAATTGTATTTCTCCTTGACCTCCTGCTCCATTAGCTCATCAATTTGAGATAATTACATCTTAAGTTTTTGTTGTTATAACAGTTCATTTATCTCATTATCTCAATGAGACAATGGATATTTTGTAACAATAATAGTTTTATTACCTCTATAATGGGGTATTTAGCTCTTAAGCCTATTATTTATGTGAAGTTTCAATGTCTAATTTTATCAAGATAACTGTATCTCAAACCTGTTTAGCAACAACAACATGAGGTTCAATCTCAAGACATCGATTACTGATCAGTGCATTCCCTTATAGATTATCCCTAAAAATGTAATAAAAGCAATTACAAATGCTTGCACTGGTTGGAGCACAATAACTCCTCATTGTTGCATGACAATCATCTTGTTAATTTAATTTAAAAAAAGGGGTAAGTCTTAGGAATTAAAGAGGTTTAGAGTTCATATATTTTTTGACAACTTATTCCATGTCTTTTCAGATTTAAAGAGGTATTCTTTTCAATCTAATGTATCCATTTAAGATGCAGCCTAAAGTGAGTGTTCAGTGATTCCATTTCCACAAAGTTTCCCTCACATTCTATGGTAGCAGTCTTAAATCTACACTATTTAAGTTGTGCTACCAAGAAACTTGGAACACTTGGGTGTTAGCAAAATAAAGCAAGGCATTCCTTATTTTGCAAAAAGCCAAAGGAATATAAATTGCTTCATTAGAATGAAACCACATCTGCAATGACACATTTCTGTTCTTTGGAGAATTAAAGTGATTAAGCCATATGCTGTACTGTTGATGCTTTTTGATGTCTGCAGTAGCACAGATGGTAGAGAAGATTCAGGAGAGCTGGACTTCAGCGCCTTATTAAAAAAGAGGTGAGGGTATCAAAATTTAAAAAGTTATATTTGGAATAATGATTACTTTTTCTTCACTTTCTTAAAAGTACCTGTCTTTCTTTATTGTTTCTGGATGATCCTCAACAGAGAGTAAGTTCATTTTGCATTTGCAAACTAAGATTATAACATTAATCCATAGCAAAACAAATTTAGACATAAACCTATGATGAACACTGACCCTGGGATCCTTGATGATCATTTTCCTATAATCTTTCTACTAAAAAAACAGTCCTTATAACAGTTGACCTAACAACAAATCTAAGTATTATTCAGCTGTATTATTATTTGCTTTCAGTTGATAATTACTGAAACCACTGCAAAATAAAATTAAATGCAATGTTCAAATCTACTTGTTGCATGATGTTAGCATGTGTTTGATCTTTGACTGATGTTACTTATCCCTACTTACATTGTATTTGTTTTAGTAGTTAGAATGCTGCCTGTGTTTCACAATATTTTTCTCTCTGCATCGGTGAGAGCCTGCTGAAAGGATTTTTTTTCATTGGGTGTTTTTGCTATCGACATAACAGCAATTCACTATGAATGCACTGCAGAAAATAGGAATCACTATTAATGTTAGGACCATTTTTAAGATTGTGTGGGCTTCGTCCTGATCATTGCAAAACAGTGGGGGACATGGACAGTATTCTCCAGCAAGACTAAACAGAACAGAAGAGTAGATATAGAGCATGGCACAGGTGAAAACAGTGAGACTGATTGGCATGGAGCAGGTGGACCGAATGAACGTGATTTTTGTGGCAGTGACTGAGAGCAGAAGCAAAACATGAGAAGAACATGATTAGAACAGATAAAGAAATACAATAAAACCAAAGGATAAATCCTACAGAACTAAAATGCACCATAAACAGAACAAATAAGAAACATATGTAAAGGAATGAACTACTAAGCACCACCTGGAAAACATAAGTCATGATCAGAGGCAGGACCCAAATCAAATCCATGGCTGTTGGTACTAAAAGCACTCAGAATGAAGCTCTATGTTCTTTGGTGTTAATGGCAGTCAAATCCATTAAGGCAGGGAACCTGCAGTCTGGCTGATGCTAATCATTGACACACAGGGCAGAAAGATATTTGGTCTTACAAAGAGCACAGTACCTGCATAGCATGGCAGGGCCAGCTGGTACAGGGAGTCCTTGTTATGTCTTGTGCAACCAGAACCTTCACATCATCTTTGCAAACCCTTACATTCCCATTATGTTCAACTCTGGGCTAATTGTGACACCTCACAATTGCACAATACAACCGCCCCTGTAAAGCCAAACGTGGCTCTGTAATAAATGTCAGTTCATTGCAAATGGAAACATTGACATACCAATCACTGGTCTGCGTGTTTACCAAATCACATCCAAATTGCACCGTTCTATGTGCAAAGCATAGTTCCAGCCATCAAATTTGTTAACATTGTTGCAGATTAGTTTTTTACTGTTTTTAGATATTTTGCCTAAAACCCATTTAAAATAGAATGAAGTAAGCACCCCTAATGGCCCAACTCTAATTAGCCTTTTAAGTTGTAGTGTTGTGTTTGTGATTTACATTCCAAACTCTTTGCTTCATGCCTATTTTAACATCATTACCTGATTGCCCTAGGTCCATTAAAGCAATGCACATAAACACAGATCCTGATGTTGATGTGTGGAACATCCTCAGCCACGCTCCCCCTTCAGAATATGAAAAGATTGCTTTCCAATATGGCATTACCGACCTGAGAGGCATGCTCAAGAGACTGAAGAAGATGAAGAAGGAAGAGAAGAAAAGTGAAGGTCAGCATAATGAGATTATGACAGGCATTGTTTTATCTGAACCCACGAAAACTCACTGATTTTGTGTATGATTTATGGTCAGCGTTCCTCAAAAAGCTGGATCCTGCCTATCAGGTGTTAAAAGGACATAAGATAAAGCTTGCAGTTGAGGTTGCCAACGAAGACGTAGAGGTGAAGTGGTTTAAGAATGGACAAGAAATTCAAAAGTCTGGAAGGTCTGTATTTACCTGCACACAATAAGGAATGCTGCACCCATGCATTATAGAAGTGCACTTAACTATCTATGAATGTTCACTTTTCTGCCTTGCATCTGCATCACGATGACCTATCCTTTCATTACATCTACAGCAAGTAAGTCTCGTCTAGGTTTTGTTTTCTTTTTTTTATAAGATAATGCCCTCTTTTTGAGTTGTGAAAATCTGCTGGTTTATTTAAAGGTACATATTTGAGAGCGTTGGCAACATGCGCTACCTTACCATTAACCACTGCTCCTTAGCAGATGACGCAGCTTACACCTGTGTGGTGGGAGATGAGAAATGCACAACAGAGCTCTTTGTTAAAGGTAATAAAGATTTAAAGGCATTTTGGAGCAAACCCGCACTTACTTAATGTTTTCTTTTTCATCTGTTATTTTTCAGAGCCTCCTGTCACAATAGTAAAAAATCTAGAGGATCAGATGGTGATGAAGGGTGAGCGGGTAGAGTTAGAGTGCGAAGTGTCAGAAGAAGGAGCCACTGTGAAATGGTGAGATGTTGTTCTCCACACATCTCTACTTTGTTTTCAGTAGTTTAATTTTCATGCTAATGGATCATGACGAAAAGGTAAAAAAGCTTGTAAACCACCTGATAAAAACATAATGTTAGCCAAAACCAGATGGAAATGTTTCCATAGCCATATCATTGAAAATAGATGAGCCTTATTTCTGTAAGCCTTTTTATTTTTATTGACTCTTAAACAGTTGATTACACATTTACTAAAACTCAGAGCACTTAAACACTTGTTATAAGCAATAAATGCACAGTAATCAGGTTATGAGGTAAATTGTTTACATCATGAATGGATGGAACATTGAGTGGTCCTGAAATACCTCGAACATCTTCAACTACTGTTATTATTGAAATACTTTTTTTTCTTTGCAGGGAGAAAGACGATGTTGAACTAACCAGAGATGAATCTTTGAAATATCGCTTCAAGAAAGATGGCTGCAAACACGTGCTGATCATTAATGAAGCCACCAAAGAGGACAGTGGACACTACAAGGTCAAAACAAACGGAGGAGAGTCTGTCGCTGAACTGCTGGTGCAGGGTGAGTGCCATACTTTGGCTACTTCTTCTGTCACTGATGAATTGTCCAAATACACAGTCTGTCACGTCAAAAGACATTCTCATAGCTAACCAGCAGTTGGCTTTGCAGCTTTGTCATTCTTGGCAGGTTGACTTTGTGTAGCTTGCATAGTTCTGCCCAGGTTCCAGCAGCAGGAGTATGTCAGCTAAAGTTGAAAGACGTTCATAAATATCACCTGAAGGGCAGAGATCTGTAAAGTAGGTCTTGGCCCCTGCTCTTGTCTTTGGTTTTGAGTTTTTTGATTGGAGGTGAGAAGGAAGAATGTGAGGTCAGAGTTAAACGTTTTCTTTTGGTCAGTACCTTAGATGTTCAGTTTCATCCTCTAAGCCAAATGTTTGACTGGGACAGTTTAAACCCCTACATCCAAGGATATCCTAAATATAATCTATCTAGTTCCACCCATGACGATAGTTCATCTCATGATGTACATGTGCTCAGCAAAGTCAAAAGCTTTTAAATACATGCATGACTTCATTTATATTTTCATCTTTTCTGTTTTTCATAGAAACGCATAATTTTGTCCAGTTTTTAAATTTTCATTTATATTCATGTGTTGAATCTCTTTTGGTGTCTCAGGTGGGTGTTGTGTGTAGATTTAGCCCAGTAGTTGTTCCTGCGGTTTTCTCAGTTAGGTTTATAGGCCTTGTTAATTGAACTCCAACCTGCCAAGAATAATCAGCTGCCACACTGCGACAGAGATCAACACCTCAGTCCACAGCAGAGCTTCTATTATAATGCCATTCCCACCATACCTACTTATTCTGTCTTGGCAGTGTTCTGACTAGAGTAGCCTTTTTATCTCACCAAAAACACAGGGTTGCAAAACTTCCCATGCACATTTTTCTTGTGATATATAGAAATAATTTAAAGCTCCTGCATATGGTTTTCAGGATGCAACCATTTTGTTTCCCATCATAACTCATATGGACTTTTTAGTTTGTGTCTGCATCACAGAAAGACCAGACACTGGACCTTTATTATTATCCCACCACTCCTTACATAGTGCCCCTGCATCTTTTTCCATTGAAGGTGTTAATGCTGGTTGGCATTCTGAGCTGTCTGAGCTTGTGTTTTTTCTGACTATGCAGAGAAAGAACTGGAGATCTTCCAGAGCATTGCGGACCTCACGGTAAAGGCAAAGGATCAGGCGGTGTTCAAATGCGAAGTGTCGGACGAGAATGTGAGGGGAACCTGGTACAAGAACGGTGTTGAAGTCAAGCCTGACGCCAGGACAAACATCTCCCATATTGGAAGGTGAGGACACCAAACATGCTGAATTATACATGTAACACCACATTGATCCAATAACATAATTTTCTAAACTTTCAAACACACAGAATCCACAAACTGACCATCGATGAGGTGAAACCGGAGGATGAGGGAGACTACACTTTTGTGCCAGATGGCTATGCTTTCAACCTTTCTGCTAAACTTAATTTCTTGGGTAGAGTTATTTCTTAAGCTTGGAAACTTCAAAGTCATCATTTGAGCCCCACAAGCTAAATGTCTAAAGATTTGTGCTTCTTTCTTTCTTTTTGGATTTTTCAGAGGTGAAGATCGATTATGTGCCACGCCAAGGTACACAATTACAAAATTACACTCTTGTAGAGAAAAGAAAAACACTAGTCAGATCCCATTACAACCACGTGCATTAAACTTTCAAAGATCCTCCCAAGATCCACCTTGACTGCATGGGCCGCACTGCTGATTCAACTATCATAGTGGTGGCTGGAAACAAACTGCGTCTGGACGTCCCTATCACTGGAGATCCTGCTCCCACGGTGATCTGGACCAAAGGAGAGAAGGTAAAAGAGATCTAACATACGATGTTTTTAATGTGCTGACAGGAGCCATCTGTCCAGTGAGTTGTAGGTAAGACCTGACATCTGAGACCTGCTAACAAAGCAGCACGTCATTCTACAATGCTGCAATTTAAGGTTGAAACAAGAAAACCCAAGCGGGTTCCAACATATCTCAAAGGATGGTGATCACTTTTAAAAACTGTTACAGCTTGTTTATGTATTAGTTGTTGCTACTAGCTCGCTATGCCCCACTGATGTCAGAGAAACTAATGCATTCCTCCCTGTTCTCACCAAACTGAATGGGCAGAGTGGTACTATTATCTACAAGCAATAATGTGAGGTGAAATAGAGGTTACCCACCCCACCTATTATCAGCTTTTACTGCTTTGCTGTCCTTAAATGTAGGGTAGTTCTGTAAGACCTGATGGAGAAGAGAACGCAGGGCACTCAGCCTGTTGGACCCTGAATGATGGAGAGGTAAGTGCATGTTAGCAGTTGCCATTTTTTTTCCACTATTGACCTCTCCAATACAGGTCAGCACACAATGCCAGTATTGAGTATTGGTTCAATACTGGTACTCTCTTTGAAACAGAAGGAACCATATTTCCCCCCAAAAATCCAACAAAGATGTGAATAATGGGGTGAATTATGAATGCAGTGATTTGCCAATTACTTTACGCACATAATGTTTAATACAAATTTGTGCATGCCTGCATTTTTTAATAACTAGGAGTAATTGTATTGTATTTACTTGACTTGGCATTTTTTTGTACAATTCGATTAAATTGACTTTGTAAAACGCCTTGAGACAACATGTGTTGTGAATAGGCACTATATTCATTAACCGAACTGAAAAAAAACATGTTAAATTTGAAATCAGAATCCTCATAATAATTCAAGGAGAATATTTGCAATCAGTTAAGCAAATATTTATGTTGAATAATCCACCCCCCTCTATGCAGTTTTTAGTAATCATGTTATTAATCTCTTCCCTTTAATTCTAATTTGTTGTGGTGTTCATCAAGATGGTTGAAAGATGTTTCTAGTCTTTTTTTGATCTTAAGCTTTTTGTACAAATATCTGTCTTAAGCAAATGAGTAGTGGAAATACTTGGGATGATGCCAAATTGGAAAAGTAAAAAATGAAACAGTAGAGGACCAGGAATTGAGCATTGTGGAATCCTAATAGACACATTTCTGGTTTTCAGTTAGTAAAGAATACCTATTGAAACATGAAAATATTGCCCCTGAAATACAATGAAATCAAGTTAAAAATTAGACTTGTTCAACAAAACTAATTTAAATATTTTAAAGGTTTTTTTTAATATTAGAGTTTAAATGATTTGCAAAGCAGCTTTTTTGGAAATTGGATTTCCGTTGTCTCACCTGCAGTGTAAAAAAACTCCAGATGTAGCTAGGTAAAAACTCTATCATCGCCTTGTAAATTTGTCATCAATGAGCTTTTAAAATGCAGTCAAATTGCACTAAAACCTTGAAGAAATAATGCTGCACCACTGTGCTGATTTGCTATATAACAATCAAATATATGCCCATCACCATCTCCACCAGCTATCACTATACACCATTGGAATTGCTTTGTTTTTGTTCAGTTTTATGCGCTAAAAGAAGAGCGTGATACTAATAGCATGCATTAAATTGATGAAGGTAAGTTCATGTACTCAAACTTCTTTTGGACAAAGGTGACAGAAAACTGGGCAGTAAGTATGGTTTGCATAGTAGCTTTACACAGTGAAAAATTAGGAAAAAAGGTTCTAATTGTTTGTTCTTTAAATTACTCTAATACTCTGTATGTTTAATCTGTTTTCCTGCTGTTCAACACCTGATAAAAAAAAAACAGTCGATGATTGTAAAGCTGTATGTGTGTGTCATGAACCGGAAATGTTATAATAAGCATCAAATAAACTAGTAACATTTGTTGTAGTCTATGAAAGCTGGGTTACACAGTAAGGCAGTTAGCATTGTTGCTCTGCAGCAAGAAAGTCCTGGGTTCAAATCCTGACCTGGGTTCTTTCTGCACTGAGTTTGCATGTTCTGACTGTGCATGTGGGGGTTCTTTCTGGGTACTCTTGCTTCTACTCAAAACCAAAGACATGACTGTTGTGTTGATTGGTTTCTCTAAATTGTCCTAATTTTCCCTGTGATGGCCCGTTGACCTGTCTATATCCTGCCTTTTGTCCAATGACCACCGGAGATAGCCCCAGCCCCCTCATAGCCCTGCAAGAATAAGAGGGTATAGAATATGGATTGATTGTAATGTCCCTTATCAAGTGGCTACCCTCAGTGTTTGCCTCTTTGACAACGTATAAAGCCAAAAAATCCTAACTTAGGCACAATAACCTCAGGTCAGGCGAGTCGTTATTTCTTTTTGTTTAAGTTAGTTATCAACGGTGATACATATAGGTATATTACCACATCAGGCCTGGATATAAAATGAAGGTTTTAAAGTTACATAATGAGTTACCTAATATTTAATGATTAGGTCATCACAGAAGGAGACGGCAGGGTCCATGTGGAATCCACCAAGGGACACTGTATCTTTACTATTGAGGGTGCTGAGAGACAAGACGAGGGGGTTTATTCTGTGGTGGTTCGAAACCCAGCAGGTGAAGACACAGCTGATATCAACGTCAAAGTTGTTGGTAAGACAGAGACACTGTGCCTCCTCATAAAGACAGAATAAACTTTTAAACAAACATATTATTTTAATTGAATCACTGTTTTACCTCATAGATGTTCCAGATCCTCCCCAGGCTCCTAAAATCCTCAGCGTGGGGGAAGATTCCTGCATTGTTCAGTGGGAGCCCCCTCATTTCGATGGTGGAGAGCCAATCATCGGTAACAGAATGACTATATTGAGAAAAGTCAGCATTTTATGTAACAAATCTTATTTCATGTAGTTTGAATGCATTTTAAATTGAAAGACTTCCAAGACATGTTCATGCCATTTTATTCTTTATTGTTTAAAAGCTGTTCTGTTTTTTTTCCAAAGTTTTATATTTATCTGTAATAGTTTTAGGCTTTCTCACTTGCTTATGGTGTTTCACAGACAGCGGGGGAAAATGTCATTGAATAACATTTCTCAGATTCGTTTTTACCCCAGTCTTACATCTGTTTGGCTCTATAATGGTTCTATAATGTTTCCACAATTATTATCTTAATATTAAATATCTGTTTCAAGGCCAATAAAAGCAGCAAGTGGGGGAAAGAGCAATGTGCAGATATCTGCCTTGACATCTATCATCTCTATAATCAAAGAAACCCCAACAATATTAAGATAATTTGTGTTAAAATTTGAGTATGTGAAAAAGAAGTGGGTAGGCAACTAAGTCTTGTTGCATCCCAGAAAAGATTTTCTTTTTACTATGAATCAGTTAACAGTTGAAAGAAATCTATTTTCTGTTTAATAAAAGTAAACTATGACCTGTGTGGGTTAAGTCAAATGACTAGCAAAGCCTTAAAAATAAAATATAATGATTAGCTGTAATATTTAACATATTGCAGCACTTAAACTATGGCTGACTGCACATCACTGGTTGTTTTTAAATATTTTATTACTTTGGGTAAAGTTTTTTTAGTGCTAGGATGGGCTGAGGGGTCTTTATTGACTAATGTTAACTAATTACTTAAGAATACTTAAAGTAGAAAGTTAGAAATCTGTCTATAATCATGATTTTTCAATCCATAAAAGCAGTTTTTGCTCGAAAGATGGGTGCTTATAGTCAATACAAAATAATTTTTTTTATGTTGCCTGCTTCTCTTGTATTCCATAGATATGGATATAATTTGCTGCTCTTGAATTCTAAGGTTATGTCCTGGAAAGGAAGAAGCTGAGGAGCTACAGGTGGATGCGACTGAACTTTGACCCTTACCCTGAAACAACCTATGAGGCCAGGCGCATGATTGAAGGCATGACATACGAGATGAGAGTCTATGCCGTCAACAGCATTGGCATGTCTCATCACAGTCCAGCCTCCCAGCCATTTGTGCCAGTTGGTGAGTGTTTGTGAAGAGGCATACACCAACTTTTATCCACCTTTTTTGTTTAGACATAAATTACCTGACATGTTCAGTAAGTACTGTTTGTTGTTGAAAGTGCATCACAGAGATCACTTGATTTTGTTAAGACAGGATGAACAAAACTGATTCATTCGTTTTTCAACACACTATTATACAGTGGTTTTAGTAGTTTTGTGCCTGGGTGCAAAGCTGCTGATGTCTGATCTCTCTGTTGTTGGATCAAACTCAGTTTGGTCTGTGTGGCTTTTCCTTTAGGTCACAGAGTTTGCTCAACACGTGGTCGTAACGGCGTGGGGAGATGTTTATTTGTGTTACAAATGTATGGCTGCGTTTATCTTAACAAAATCACTCAGATGTGTTTTTGTATGTCTGATAGAGGAATTAACAAGGTGTAATACGAACATTTTTGTGCCAAATGATAAGGTAACCACCAAAATCATGAAGCGTTAACTTGCACATGAGGTTAGAAAATTCTCAGTTCCTCCTGCAATCCCTTACATCAGTAATTTCAGTCGTCATGGGGTTTAACTCACCTTTAGACTTATCTCTGTGCAGTGCACTGAGCAAATCAAGCGTTTTCCTCCTTGCATCATGAATTTCTTTAGCGTATACTTAAAGAGTCTGGGAATATTCTGAACAAAAACAAAGAAGGTGACAATGGTCACAAACTGGAAAATTCAAGCACTCAATAGAAACTTTTAAAACTGAAGACATTTAAGATTTTTTTTGTAAAGCTGTATTTAAGAAAATGACATTTTCATTAGAAAAGCAAATAAATACAACATAGTAGCACTCAGTTCCAAGTTAGATGTAAGGTTTTTAGGTTGCAGCTGGTAATTTGAGCGGTAACATTTGGATTAAGACCTTTTACCAACCATCTCTTCATCCACTTGCTGATTTATAAGGATCATCAGTACGCCCAGATGGCCATAGTATGACAGCGGATTAGGAAATAATCCATGGCATCTATCTCTATAAATATTATCTGGGAAGCCATGGACTCTGCTTTGTCCAGCTGCTAAACGTAGAATGAGTAATGCTACTGTGGAGGTTGCCTTAGTCTGTTTACCAATGAAAAGGCAGTAGAAAGACAATGAGACTGTTAGAGGCAGGGAGATGATGAACTCAGAAAATAGACAACAGATACACTGGACTTGATAAGCATCCATACAGTTATTGGAAAAAATGGCATAACTTAAGCTCCCGAAGATAGCTGTGAAGAAACCAGTGGAGGATTCGATGCTGTGGAAGCAGAGGAAGAAGCCAAAAAGGCCAAGAGCTTTTTAACTCCTGAAACCAGTAGTAAATCACTGGCAGGACCCCCTGCATAGTTAGCCTTCAGTCTGGAGGTGGGAGATCCAGCTAAGATTGAGAACCCAGCAGGAGGGAGTGCTTCTCTTCCTGCAGAGAAGGAAACAGAGGAGACCTACATGGAGTCTGCTGCAGAGCCAGAGCCGCCAGAACCTGTTTGCAGTAGGAATTATTATCTTTAGGTGTAGTCTTGTCTTCTAGTTTTCACATTTGACCTTTCAAAGAGTACAAAAGTGTTTGTGTTTTTAAATTTGGTATATGGCAATGATAAAAGTTATCTGAGCTATATGTGAATATATCCCTACTGCAGAAAGTTTCATTGCGCAATTTTGCTTAGCCTGTATTTTTTAAAGTGGGTATAACCTTCAGGACGTATCCATACCTTTTTAGGCTCTCCACAGGTTGTCAAAATATCTGTATAACTCAATATTAACTCAAAGTAATGCTTCCCACTCAGAGTGTTCTCGTCTAGGCTGCAACATTTATTCTCAGGGTATTACAGTGCACAGTGTAAGAAGTGTGTCCTCAGATTTTTTCCCATCAATTTAAAGCTCATGGTGTAGGTTAAGGCTGTTTTTGAGGCTAGTGACCAAGGTTTGATTATGTATCCGGGAAGCCATAAAAAACAGGTTTCAGTTCATTTTAACCGCTGTCTGCCTGCCTAGATTTCCTAAGATGACAAATCAACAATGTAAATAAAAAAAACAAGAATCAGTTAAGGATAAATTAGCCTTTTGAGCAGCTTCCAAAAACTCACTACCAAAGCTTACTTTTGCAATCTGTCATGCTTTGGCTGTTTCGCTATTATTATTGCACTTCCATCCTTTGCATTTTACACTAATATGAATCCAAGCTGTTACAAGGTGATGTAACAATGGTTTGCTTTTGGCACATTTGCAGTTAGTGCATTGCATGGGTTGGAACCAATGAACCAAGGTCTTTTTATGTACATCATTTTTGTCCCCACTGGATAAAAATGACATGCTGCACTGCAGGCACTTGAAGTGACTGCAGGTCAGACAGGGAGCTCATATTTCATTGCCTGAAAGAAGGCGCCACTCGCAGGCTTGCAGGGTAACAGACTGTTAGATAACTGGTGTCCCACTTAAAAACAGGCTGATGCTGAATCCACCTGCTGTGTATAACCACTGACTCGTTAAAAGAGATGAAAATCATGCAAGTCACTCAGCACTATATGACTTGCATAGGTGCCCCTGTTTGACTGGTTTTATTTGTAGGCATAAAGGGTTCTCAGTGGTCATTTCTGGTGCAGTTGTGTTTGGAACCAGGTTCCCCCATTTGTTCTTATTGTTATTTCCATATGTTGTCTGATCATATGTACATGTAGTTTAAAATAAAAACCTGGGCGCCTCGATGGCACAGAGGTAAAGGGCGCGACCCATGTACGGAAACTACAGTCCTCGAAGCAGCCATCAAAGGGTCAAGTCCAGGCCCGCTGACCTTTGTTGAATGTCTTCCTCTCTCTCTCTCTTTCCAACCCATTTCCTGTTGGTCAGCTTACAAAATAAAGGCCACTGGTGGCACAAAATTAATATAAATAAACTAATGCAAAAAAAGACACTGAGCAAAAATGATGACACATTTTACAAAAAAAATGATTTCTTTAATTCTGAGGAACAAATGTGGCAACATGTATATGTAGATGTTCATTAGAGCACAAACTGCATATTATTAAAGATGCGTTGCATGTTAGTATAAATTGCTCTCCAGATCACACACACAGGTTATGGCAACACTTTAGTCTATTTTGATGCCCGAATAAGATAAATTAATCTTTTATTAATTTTGACTCATGTACATATCAAATTATTCCTTCCAGTGGATTCAAGACAATCTTGCGGCTTTTTCTGTAAAACAGAAAAAGTAATGTTGGAAATTTCTGCAAGCATGTTTGTGGCTTTAATTAAGCTCGTCCACTTGTCTAAGTGTTCATTCAGGATTTATTGCTTTAATTCTTAACCTGTCTAACGTAGCCATTTATCTGCCCTCTGCCACTCTCTCAGCGCCCACCAGCGAGCCCATCGGACTGCACGTCGAAGACATCAGTGACACTTCAATCACGCTGAAGTGGCGAGCACCGGAGAGGGTCGGCACTGCTGAGCTCGAGGGTTACGGGGTCGAGTACTGCAAGGAGGGCAGTAAGTACTGGAGGCAGCCACCTGCATGCTTCTGATAAGGACTGCTCATTATAGAGTTTATCATCAGAATGGAATAATTACAGCAAAGTGGTGCATCTGAGCTCTTAAAATGACTGCACAGCTTGTACAGGTCATGGTTATAAATAACATTTCTCTTTCTCTATTAAATAATAATGCAAACAGGATAATTATGTGATTTTAACTTGTGTTCTCTTGGGTGGCAGCTGATGAATGGGTACCAGCTATTCAGGGTCTTACAGAGAGATCATCGATGACTATCAAAAACCTGACCACAGGAGACAAACTCTTGTTCAGAGTGCGAGCCTACAACATGGCAGGGCCCAGTCCTCCGGCTGTTCTGGCTCAGCCTGTGACTATCAGGGAAATCATGCGTGAGTATTCCTACAACTGATTCTTCCAACATTCCTGATAGGTTCATTCAGTTTTCACTTTCACTTTACGTAAAAAACAATCTGTCAGGTGGCTGAGTTCTCCTGGGATTCATTTAATAAAGTCTTGATAGGCTCCAAACAACTTTTTTTGTTTGTCTATGCATCTATTTTGTTGACTAATTTCAAATAATTATTTGTTTTTGTTAATCCCCTTAACTCTTACCTATATCTCACTTACACTATGTTGTCAAACGTACATGTCTGGCTACGTTGATGACATCCTATTCCTAATCTTTAAGGTCAAATTTGTTGATGGATCCACTGTTGCCAGCAATAGCTACATTAATTATTCTGTCAACATCTTCCACAAGGTTAAGGAGTGTGTTCATAGTTAGATGAAAAAAAAACAGAATTACAGCCTCCGCTCTAATTCAGCCCAAAGGTGTTCGAGGCGAGTGCAGGCGAGTCTCTCAAAGTTTCTCCACACCAAACTTTGTACACCTGCAGCCATTGATGTAATTGTGCCACCAGAATTCATTGATTTGGTGGTATGACCCAGTACATTTGGCAATATACTGTTGTGTATTTGTTTAGTTGGATTTATGGAAATAAATAAGGGTAACAGGAACCAATAACCTAGGCGTTATTACTGTTGAGAGTAATCGCCTCATGTTTTCTCAAAATTTAATTGTGACTGATTTATGGCCTCTAAGGACTTTCATAGTCATAAATAAATCAATTAACTAAGATTTTGCACAGAATATAATTTTTTATTTGATGATGACATTTGATCTTTTAATCATCAAAATAGTCCAATAGGTTATAAGGTCAGATACTTTAATTAAAACATGAGCCCATTCCCTTTTTATGACCTAATTAGAACATTAAAGGGTTGTGGTTTGTTTTTATAAAATAACAATGATCTGTAAGTCTTTTTTAGAATTTATTTCACAAAAAAAACACATATAGTTTTTTTCAGTAACTTCATTGTAATAGAAAAAGCAGCATGAGTAGCTAGAAAATATCCTATCGTGACTCCACAAGCAGCAGAAATATATCACGCTCTGCTTTGGTTCATCAATCATTTGTTTAAGACAACAAACTTTTGTTTTCAGCTTTTACTTCCACGTATTTAAACAAATCTTGGAGGTTATGCTCTACTGTCTCTAGAGCATTTTTTATGATGTGTTGAAATCATGTGAATATTAAACAGTGATGATGAGAATTTATTAAATCACCAGTGAAGTAATTATCTTAAGGTACTTGTATATTTCCAAGGAATGTCTTGTTAAAGCAGGGGTTCCCCTGTGACCCTCAAAGGTTTCTAAATTATGTTTCACTGTCTGATTCTGTCTTACGTTTTCAACAGAGCGCCCAAAGATTTGGCTTCCAAGAAATCTCCGCCAAACTCTCATCAAGAAAGTTGGAGAATCTGTTAACATTATGATCCCTTTCCAGGTGATGTTTTATTATTATGTTTTAAAGGACAGTGTACAGGCGGCCACTTGAACTTCTCCTTCACAGACAGCTAGTAAATATTATTATAAATAAATACACAACAAGACACAGTCCACTGGAATGATAAACTCTAGATAATGTATTATTAGCTAGTGCATGAAGGTGTGGGGTGTACAATGAGTTAGGCATCATATGTGCAGCAGTATTACACATGATTGTGTTGGACACAGTGTTTTATGTATTTCAAATTATATGTTTTACATATGAACATTAATATTGCACATTGTGAACTTTACATTTTGTGAAGTTCTGGAGTATATTGGTGTATACTAATCTGTCTGACAGCACTAGGATAAAAAATGTCCCTGAATCTTGTGGTTCCTGCTGGAGGGTGGCAAGAAAAGCTGCAGTGTGATCTCAGTCTTTCATTGTGCTCTCTCTGTCTTTGTGAGACAATGGGTGGTGTAATTGTCCTAGATTGCTGGGAGGATCGCACCAATGATCCTCTTAGCTGTTTTCACCCCCTTTCCAGGATTCTCTTGCCCTGAACAGAGCAGCTGTCGTACCAGGATGTTATACACTCCATGAGAATGGACTCTACAGCACACCTGTAGGAACCAGGGAGCACTGTGGTGGACATTCACGACTTCCTCAGATGTCTGAAGAAGTTAAGGCATTGATGACCCTTCTTTTGGACAACTGAAGTGCTCTGTCTATTTGAGGTGGATGGTGATTCCTAGCAACTTGAAGCTGCTAACCCTCTGGAGCACCTCCTCATATACAGATGTGATCATGAGTCACATCCTGTTTCCTGACATCCAGGACCAGCTCCTTCCTCATAATTACATTAAGAGGTTGTTCTCCTGACACCCATCTGCCAAGACTTTGACCTCCTACCTGTATGCGATAGGCCCAAAATGGTAGTGTGATTAACAACTTCATGGTGGTATTTGTCTGGAAATAGAGTAACTGATCTTTGGGAGTAGTGCCAGTGTTCACTGTCAGGGTGGAGGATTTTTTTTTTTTGTACATTCTGTGGCCTACTGGTGAGGAAGTCTAGGATCTAGCTGCATATGGTGGCAGTCACAGACCCAGTGGCTTTTAGTGGGTCTGGGACTGCGGGACGCAGCTTGCCAGGTCTGTGGGGATGACTATGTTCAGTGGATAACCGCCCAGCATAGCAGTCTTTATTGTCCTGGTGAGCCAGAGTGAATAGTCTGTGAAATTGCATCCTCCATGGATCTAGCTGTGTGCAAATTGCAGATGGTCTAGACGTCTGGAATGCAGTCTGTAATAGATGTTAGTGCTACTGATCTGATCATTAAAGCAGATCACCTTGTTCTTCTTGGGGCTTGGAACAATGGAGGTGTTTCTGAAGCTATTGAGAACAGTTTTGCCCTGCAAAGATGTGTTAAATATGTCAGAGAAGACAACAGAGTGTTGCTCACAGCAAACCTGAAGGATACAGGCTGAGATTAGATCTTGAATAGTAGCATTGAGGGATTTGACTCAATTAAAAGTTATTTTTACATCCAAAACAGAAGCAGTGAAACTTAGGTCATACATCATAGTGAGAGTATGCTCTGGTGAGACCTACTGTAGTTTGTGAGCTGAAAGCCTGGATTAATATTATTTTAAAGAAAAAAAGTATGATATATATATATATATATTTTTTGCAAAAATTATATCTCAGAATATTAAAAAGCAGTGTATTGTAGTCACATTTAGAGCACACATTTCCCCTTTTTAAATCTTGCATGTTCCTCAACCTCTAAACTATGTTATTAATTGAGGTTGAGGTTTCATGTTGATACATCTATGTATGTATATCTGTTTAGTAGGTGAAAAGTTAGGGGTTAGTTGACAGCAAGCTGAAAGAGGGCAGAGCTCGTCCTGACCCACGCTTGCTGGTGCCGCTGCATATATTTCCCCGTTAATCTGATCCAATCAAAACTCCAAAACAGATTACTTTTATCTTTATCAAATTAACACATCTATCTTATACTTTACAAAGATGAGGCAAACAGACAAAGTTGGTGTGTTTTTTTTCTGAGATTATAAAAAAAAGGTTCATAAAACTAAATTCTTAATTTTCTCTTCAATGGTTGCAACAAAACAGTGTGATAGATTACCTTTTATGCTTTAAATACCACAATACTTGCACTAAACAGCATTTCTTTCAGTATTTCAGGATTCGTCATTTTTGTTTTCGTTAAATACTATTGTAACAGTAAGGCTATAAGTGTCATCTAAAATTTGACATATTCCATTTTGAACTCAGTCTTGTCTTGGTCAGCAGGGTAAACCCCGGCCAAAGGTTACTTGGAGTAAAGATGGAGAACCTCTCCAACCCTCATTTGCAAGCATAAGGAACAGCGAATTTGATTCGATCCTCTTCATCCGGAATACGGAGAGAAAGCACTCTGGGGTGTATGATCTCAAAGTGCAGATCGAGAATGTGGAAGACACAGTTAAAGTTATGCTGCAGATTGTTGGTGAGTTTAATTTAAAATGAGCTGCTGTTTTGGTACAGACGGAAGCACAATCTCTGTAATTATCTAGTTATTAGTTATTATAAAGGAAATTATCCCTGTAGATCTCCCAGGGCCACCCGAGGCACTGAAAATTGTGGATGTGTGGGGTTTTAATGTGGCACTGGAGTGGATGCAGCCCAAGGATGATGGTAACTGTGAAATAAGTGGCTACACAGTTCAGAAAGCCGACAAGAAGACCATGGTAAGAATCCATACTCTTTGTTATAATGACCTGTTTGGAGTCATGGGAGTAGAGTTGAAAATAATAAATTGTTGTTTGCAGCAAAGAATTAGGGTAGAAAACATGAAGCATTGTACGTTACTGCTGCATATGGCGTATTTATAGAATACTGAAAATACCCATTTCGCTTAGGGGTAGTACCCAATGAGTGTCTATTAAGTAGCAGTAAATGTATGTCCTAACTGCTTAGAAAAAGAAGTAAAAGCATTATTAAGGGACTAGTAAAAGTGTGGAATTTATCCTTAGGTAAGATGTTTGAAGTGGCAAATGCCCTGAACCAAACAGCAACTAGCAGGAAACGTATCCCATAAGTGGTGACACTGTTTCTTGTAAGCACCCATAATGTAAAAGGGTAATACCCCCCAAGTAACAAGGGAGAATTATGAAAAATACTCTTGAGTACCCTTTAAGTTGCAGCAATGTAACAAGCTGTATAGTTTTCCTACCATTGGATTATAATGTAGAAATATGCATTAAATAGAGGAAACCTTGCTTGAATATATTGTGTTTTTTAATAAAATATCGACCGAAAGATTGAAAGTTACCTCTGATGTCATTTAGACCAGGTAATAAGAAGAATAAAAAAAATTTGAAATCTGTTTCTGAAAACCCATGTCCTCAGTCAAAAACATTTCAGTCACTTTAGTTTTATAATAGCAAAAATTACTTTAATGAAAACATTTATTTCACACACACAAAAAAACACATTTAATTTCTGATAAGTAATAAGAAGTCTTAATAGTGGGGAACCAAACTAATCAAATGGTCATGTTAAGACACCTAATACAAGCAAAACTAATAATCTAAACTAGAGCACAGACAAATATAAACTCAAGTAGCAGCTGCATTGAACATTGATACATACTGTATATTCTGTACATAAGTTTTTGTCCCCTAAAAGAGAAAGAAGACAGATCGACAATTATTGGATACAAAAACTACTAATCATTTCCCACATCTTAAATTCATTCCACTTTCAAATTGTGGTTTCTACTCACTGACAGGACAATAAAATAAAACAAACTGGACAAGCACAAAGAGAGAGAAAGAGAAAGATTTTTGTCTCCTTCCTGACATTTATTCCTCAATTATCCAATGCTAAAAATGCTGTCCACTTTGACATCCAGTAATGGTGAACCATTTGGCAAAGGACTCTAACTGCCACCGTCCTTCACCTCAAGCTGCCAAGAACAATGTTGCCCAGGAATGTCCTAATCTTATCCATTCAGCCTTGACCTGGTCTAGATAGTCTGTGCACTGACGCAGACACATTGTTCCCCAGCCAGCGTGGCGGTCAGCTCGTGTTTCACCTCAGCCATTATTAGATCAAATTCATTTTACATGCAACACAGTAAGCTTTGAGGTGGTGATCATTGTGTTACCAATAAGTCTGCCTGGTACATGTCAGAGACAGAACCACTGAGGTCAAATGTACTCTAGGGCTGCTTAAAATCCTGTTTCTATCCTGCATCTAAACGAGCTGTTACAGAATCCCTTTAGTTTCAGCTGCGATGTAAAGGGTCGTGGAAGTTTATCTCACATTTTCCATTTGAGTTAAGAAATGTTTTTTCCTGCTTCCAGCTTCTGCTACTATTGTTAGTTTTAAATAAAGAAAAAAAAAACTGCAAAAAAGGCTATTTGAAACACACAAAGAACATACAGATCAGGCAGATTATAAAAAATGTTTTCCTGGACATATTTGAAAATATTTTGCATGTTCAAACCTCACTGAAGCATTTTATGTGATATATATAAAGGAGTGGTTTACAGTCCACGACCACTACAGAAGAACACACTGCGTGGTGTCCGACCTCATCATGGGGAATGAGTACATCTTCCGAGTGTTTTCCATTAACCTGGTAGGGCTCAGCCCCGAGCCCTGCACCACAAAGGACAGTGTGTTCATCCAGAAATCAGGTGGGTTCTCCCTTATAGCTGGGGAGAAATTATGAGAGGTACAAGAAGAACTTAAGGAGAAAAAAAAGATACCTAATCTTTGTGTGTCTCTGCAGGTATGGACTACAAGTCTCCCACATACAGGGAGCATGACTTCTCGGAGGCGCCTAAGTTCACACATCCTTTAGTGAACCGATCTATAATAGCAGGATACAACGCCACGCTCAGCTGTGCTGTGCGAGGAATACCAAAGGTATGCATGTTCAAAAATATGTTGGTAATAGGTGAAATTTAATTCAACAGAAGTCATCTCAGGGTGCTTAACATGACAAACAGGTTCAGTGTATATCCTAATACATAGTCCAAATCAATTAAATTCATTCTAATTAATTTTAAATAAAATCCAGTCACACATAAATTTAAATCCAATTCAAATAACTAGAATTTTAATGCAGCACAATCAGATGTAGTGGATCATAAAATAACAATTATTAAAAAGCAGTGTATCTTGGGTAACCAGCAGACTGCATTAAATGTTCACTTCCGTTTAATTTGTCATCCTGAGCAAGCACAAAGCAACACTGGAGAGGAACAGTTTGCTTTTGACAGGAAGAAACTATAATCACCCGGCTCAGGAGGGGCAGCCATCTTCCCTAACCAACGTCAACTGGTTGGTGCTAAGAGTACAGAAAAGGGAGAGAGACAAAACAAAAAAGCACTGAACCAGGAGTACTTTCAATGGAAAGAAAAACAGAAAGAAAACCAAAGGTTACCGCGAAAAGTATTATTACGGCATAGGTACAGAAGACTTAAGTCATCTGAGTGAGGACAAATGAGCATATTGTCTACTAGCAGTTTAAAGCCTAGTTCATACCTGTAAATTTTAACGTCTGTACACGTCCAGTAGGGTTGGCTAGGGCTCTCCATGGACATCTGCTCCGACTACTTGATCTTTCACAGCTTCTTGTTAAAGAGTTGTATTAGAAATTACATATGAACATTTAGTTTTGACTGATACACAAAAACAATCCAATTTAGAGCAATGGATAAACTTTGAAGACTAGATATTTGTTATTCAATGTAGAAAAATATCTCCCAGCCAACAGAAACCTACTAAAAACAAGGTTAATTTAGAATAACAAATTATGATCATTCTAATTTACCATCAAACAGATCCTGGCATTAGAATAAACCATCTCCAACCAGCTCCAACGTACAACATTGACGTCCATGGTTCACATACATTTTAACAATAAAGTTAAAAATATAAAATATCATATGATTGTTTTATTTTGCTCTGCCTTGGTAGCCCAAAGTGACCTGGTACAAAAACAAAATGGACATCTCCAATGAAGCCAAGTATCGCATGTTGTCTAAGCAAGGTATTCTGACGCTGGAGATCCGTAAGCCGTGTCCCTTCGATGGTGGCGTGTACACGTGCAAAGCTGTCAACGACAAAGGGGAGGACGTGGTGGAGTGCAAACTAGAGGTTCGACGTAAGTGTCCTGCTGGTTGGTGCAAACAAGCGTTCTTCCTCATTTTTATCACCATCTTAAACTCTATCCATGCAGGGATATCCCTCTTTTTACTCTACCACACACTGTCTGCTTTAAATGGGGTTGAGAAAAACTATTTTGTGAATACACCATCTTTGAAATCTTGAAATCTTCACTGTAAGATTAATTATTTGAATATTCTGAACGCCCTGTCTTGAATTTTTTACATTGTTGAAAACATTAATATTCTTGCAGGTCTTGTTGCCAGAACAATTTTAGACCTGCAAAAGAGGAACTTTGGAAGAAAATTGGGACTTTATTCTTAAAAGACAGAAATAATATGGAATTAATACTGAAAAAAAGATTTATATTTGTATAAGAAAACTAAATATTATATATTTTGTCCCCTTCAGACCATGAATGGATCAAAATAAATCCCACCTTATCATTAATTTTGCAATGGTGTAAATTAACTCCTGATTCCAAACTAAAACCATCAGTAACATGAGATTTATTAATTAGCCTCAGCTATGTGTATTATTTTTATAACTTTGATAGCTGAAGACATATATAAATAATACTCAAATAATTAGATGTTTTTAATAGTTTACATATATTATGATAAAAGGTTAGTTACCTTTACTCCAAATGTGTAAAAGCAACTGCTTTCTTAAATATGAGCCTTTACTGATGACATGTCAGTTCAGTCTTGTTTCAGTTACTGTAGGTTTAATCTATAAATTTCCATTCTTTTTTAACACGAAGGGTCATAGTTTGTCACAGTCAAGATGATTGAATCTCTTGTAAAGCAAATATATTTTAATGTGTTGATGTATATTTATTCCTCATTTGCAGCCCAGCTTGCTAAAGAAGAAAAGAAAGATGCCAATTAATGAGGATTCTGTTTCTGAATGAAGAGGTGATGAATAGCGTCTTCAACACGATACTTAAGTTAATTATCTAACTGTGCTTAACCAACAATATCTATGTATTTAATCATTTGCAGACATTTTGGGGTTCTTCAGTGCGAGGATTGAACTGCCTGGCCTCCTTAATATTAATCACTAATGTGTTATTCTGCATGCAAGTTCTAGTTTGATCAAAGTGGTTTCTGCTCTTTTCAAACTTTAGGAAGATGGGATTTTTCTGTTTAGAAAAACCATATATGATAGATAAAAATAAGTATCAAGTGTTTGATAATAATGTTTGGATCAGTGTGTGTATAAAACCATATAAAACCAAACTTCACTGCTTTTTTACTTGGTTGTGATTTGCATACATCATATGTGTTGTCACACATAGTGTCTAGTATAGTCTAGATTAACAAAAGCGAGTTTTGGGAGCTTGCAAAGCCTGAATAAGGCCAGGGGTGTGAGGTGTCCTCCTAATGTTGCACAGCAGGATATGTGTGGGAGGGGAAGGAATATCTTGCATGTCTCCCAGTGAAGACATTTGTCAGCAAAATGAAACACATGGTCACTTTCAGCATTTTACTAGGCTGGTGCAAGTTATTCCTCTGAGGCTGTGAATGTAAATATTTCCTGCCTTGACATACAGCTGCAAAAGACCTACTCAGCACTGGCACATGTCTCCCTGGTCACATAAAGGGCATATAGCATCTCTATCTGTTAGGTGTTTTGGCACATAACCAGAACTCGCAAATTAAATGTGCAAAGCCCTTCAAGGTTCAAAGCATAACATGATTTATCAAACTGTAGTCCCAGACATTAAGTTTCCACTTATCATAAAGAAAAAGAGGAAGATGGCAGCAGTGCTGGATTACATTACCCTGCTGGACAAAACCACACTGCTTTGGACCAGAGCCAACAACAGTAGTTCTGTGAGACCATGTTTTATGCAAATTTTTTGTTTTTTTTCTCAGATGTTTCCAGATTTAAAGCATGAAGCTGGCAATCCAAAAGCTGTATTGAAACAGAAAACACCTTTAAAAAGTACAACCTGGACATATAACCTGGAATTAATTTAATACTGTAAAAATGTTTAAGTTTACTTTTTTAGGTCTCTGCGTCCAAAGTAATTTTTTATTACAGTCTTGAATCTGTGTAAAGTTACAAGCTTATTTTCCCTGTCTCTACAAGCAAAACTTTTGGTAAACTATTTTTACAAAATACAGACATATCAGAATAAAAACAAATTTGTCTAGTTTGTTTAATTTTCTTTAATAAAATAATAGTCCAAGTTTCAGGTTATTAAATAACTTTTGAAGCTATCACACTTTTTATGATAGTAAATATTTGAACACAGCAAATATGTGAACAAAGTTTTTTAAATTATGTTTTGAATTAACAGTATAATTAACATTAATAAAACAGTAAAGAATAATTGCACGTTACTTAAGAAAAAATGTGCTAAACAGTAAAAACAGAAATTCTGATATCAACATATGATTACTTTGCACCCTTTACCATTTTAGTTAATTATGCATTTTTTCAACAGTCCTTTCGTTAGGTTTGTGGCTGACTATAAAAAATGTGGGTTCTAGACAAATGGTCAAGGTATAACTAGTGTTAGTAGAGTTCCTTCTGACATAGGTGTCAATATAAGAAATAAATCTAAAAGAAAATATTATTCAGTGACTCAAATTTACACCATATAACGTAAAACTGATGACACGAAACTTAATATCATGATTCAGGAAATGTCAGGGGGTGAGCAGAGATTATATTATAGTCAAATTATATGAGAGTAGTCATAAAATGTAATTTAAGGTTTTCTAATAAAGTAATACATTCTAATAGATCTAATAGAAAACAATTTGTTTTCTATTAGATCTATTAGAATATTTTTTCAGTAGGCCGGAAATGTGCTTTAGTCTGGGACATTGTCATCAAATTTCATGCTATTATTTTGAATAGTCCTACTAGCACACACTCCCAGACATTTGGTTCTAGCAACTTGTTTTTTTTTTTAGCTTTTCACAGCTTTACAGATCGTAAAAACACAGGCAACATATCAATCAGGGATTATGAAATATTAAAGCAACATCCTCAACAGTAACTAGATGGCAAAAAAATCCATAGATGATAAATCCTTTTTTTAAACTGCTACTGTTCTAAGTTCCTGCAGCTGCTAGCTATGCCAAAGTGCTAACATTAGCTTGTATACAAGCTGGAACAAGTGGAGATTTAGCTTTAGCTGTTTTATTGCTGTCTACCCCTATAAGTGCTAAAGCTAACATCTTTGTTAAATCTCTTTATAAAGAAATGTAATATTTTTGGTCTCTGCTTGGTTGTGTTGGTTCTATTTTCACTGAAATGTGTGGGCAAAATGAAACCCTAAATATTTAAATTAGATTAGAATCATTTTTTTTTTGTTAAAACCAAAAAGTTAGCATAGAAAATGCTAAATTTGCTCTTGTCTGTTAAACACAATAAATCAATTTTTCAGCCACCACAAGGGGGAACTCCAGCTCATATCCTTATGCTGAGTAAGTGTCCTAGATCATGGGAGTCATTCTAAAGTAATTTAAAGAGAGTTCCCTACTTTAATCAGCTATTTGTCTTTGATTAACTATGTAAACAGAGCAACTAACTAAAGACAGGAAATGTGGTGGAGACAGACAAATGATTAATTTCCAAGGATAAAAAGTTTTTTTTCAACTTAGTAATCAAACATAAATATCTTACCAGATCTTAACATTTTTCTTTTAATTTTACCATTTTAAAGAATGCCTTATTTGCTGGCATGATTAACTGATTCATGTAGCAAAACCTAATAATGAGTCTGCATTTTGAGTAGAAACATTTGGTCAGGCAGGATCTTTGTTTTTTTAAGTTTTACTTTAGAAAACAAAAGGATGAGACTTTAGTCCTTCAGTTTTCCTTTAATTTAGATTCACAAACTTTAGTTAGGTTAAAATACCAAAACAGCTTGATTCAGATTAAGAAAACATCACAGTAACTAAACATCTGAAATACAGCCTGCATGCTCTTAAAAACGCAAAGCTGTAGTCCAGTAGAGACACTGGACTTGACTCCTTTGGCTTACAAATGCTAGGAAAGGATGCGTATTGGCACGGCCTTGGGCGACTATTAAGGGCTCAACCTCAGAGGACAATGCAATAAAATATGAACGTGCTGCAATTTTAAACTTTTAAAACTGAATGGGCACAAAAGAAGATTCATTTTTTTATTTTTCCAATTTTATTCATTCACAATTTAAAGAATTTATTTACCTATTTAAACAGAAGAAAAGCTGGCTGATCTGACAAAAAAAAACTACATGTAAGATTCAAATTTAACAGAAAATTAAGTAAAATATTTTAGATTATCTGTATTCTGCAACTTTGTATCTATAAAAAAAGGGTCATATTTAGGGTTTGATTAAAAAACAGAAAAAAATAAAATCACAGTATACAGTACATAGATTCCTCCCACAACTTGCACATAACTAAAATGATGTGAAGCCAAAATTAACATCACAAAGCTGAGGATGCAAACAGTGAAAAATAAAAACAGACTCTTTTACAAAGCACTGCTGGTAGCCTCAACAATAGAGGAGGTAGCTTCTTAGTAAGCATCCCATTCTTGAGTTTCCTTTTTTAAATAATTTACATGAAAAATATAAAAATAATTAAACCACTGAAAGATTTCCACATTTTCAGCAGACAGGAGATAAGATGTCAGAACAAAACAGGACATTTTGGTTGAAGCGAGAATTTACGTGTCTTGTCCAAAGATGTGACTATTAAAAAAATTCAACACAGATTGGAGCATAAAGAAGACATGAGAACATCTTGGTGCTGGGGGAGAACGGTTCCCCACATTGCCTGAATTCCTGAGCACTCACATGGCGTGCGCTTGTGGATACATGCTCCGAGGGTGTAACCACCTCAATGCGTGCAGTCATGCTTGAGCACACTAAACATCCGTCAGACTCTGTCACACCCAGTCTCACCCAGGTCAGGATGAAGAGACGTCTACATTTATTTACTTTGTAATACAATAATGCTCTGCTTATCACATTCATAAAAAACAAATTTTAAGTAAGAAATCACCAATAATAATAATGGAAATGAACTGTAAAAGAAAGGAGAGTTAATATGTTATATCATGCCTTTTTTCCCATTTCTACCATTATGTATATGTTTTAAGCCACAGAAAATGCTGATTTATGTTGGTCCATTTAATTTTATTTGGCACAGCTTTTCCATACCTACTTGTTGACTCAGCTGGCAGCCAGTCTTTAACTGGTGTGACAGGAAATTGGCATTGGATTATTAGGTTTAACATAGACGTTGATTTACTGGACTGAGTTGTGCCACAACTGGCAAAGACTCTTTAAGTAGGTTCAAAATACACGGAAACTGCAGGTCAGAACCTACATTTCCCCTGAACAGCTTGGAAATAGAAAAAAGAAAACATGATGGCAAACTTAGAAAAAAAAACCCAGAGGAGCTGAAAATGACCTAATGAGAGACATAAATAAAAAAAAGGTGCTGTTTTGGTGAATGCTTGGATTATATAGTCTTGTGTACTTATTATTCTGAGGCCACTACAAATAGTCTCCACCCAAACACTCCTGTCTGCTTAAACAATAAATAACACGTGTCAAAGCGACCACACACGGATGTTGTTAAAACAGTGAAATCTGCTACTTTTATCACATTCTTAGTATCAGGAAGTTAAAGCAAAAGACTTGTTTTTTTACAGACTGACCTCCACCATTCCTGCGCTGTTGTGTGACAATCACGTGCTAATAAGCTAGTAGTTATCAATGCTATATAATTCACCCCCCCCCCACCCACTGAGTGAATATTACCAGGGTCCCAACACACTGCTCATTTAAGAGTTTCATATTTTTCAAGACTCGAATTTCCAGCGTTCTCTTTCCTTTATGCCAATTTTTATAATAATGAAACATTAAAGTTCACTATGAAATTATGGCAGATATTTTTTTTTACAGTATGCAGGCTTTAAATATGAAACCAAAACCAAAAACAGGAAGGAAGAAGACACGAAGACCACAAGAAAGAAATGTGACAAGGAAGAAAGGAAAGGAAGCCAGGAGGGAACAAAATAAGGACCCAAGAAAGGAAAGAAAGGGAAAACACAAGGAAGGAAAGCAGAAAGGACACAGGTAAGGAAGTAAGGTAGGCCATAAGGATGGAAAGAGGGAAGACACAAGGAAGGACAGAAGGAGACAAAGCAAGGGGGAAGGCCATAAGGAAGGAAGTAAGGTAGGCAACAATAAGGGAAGGGAAGGTGGGGACAAGCAGGGAAAGCAGGGAAATAAGAGCATAAGATAGGTAAAGAACGAAGTACAAAAGGAAAGAAAGAAAGGAAAGCTACAGCTAAGGAAGAGAGGTAGGGCATAAGGAATGAAAAATGTAAGGAAAGACTGAAGGACATAAGGATGTGGGGAAAGAAAGGACTGGAGGATATAAAGGAGAGGGGAAAAGGAAGGAAAGACAGAACGTGTACAAGGAAGGAAGGAAGGAAGAACACAAGGAAAAAAGGATGGACACAAAGTGGGAAGGATAGAAGGAAATACCATATTTAAACAATGGGAAAGGGAAGTCTGGAAATATAATTATTTTTCTAATTATATTTTTACATGCTTATCCAGACCTGGGAAATACTCAACTCAAATTCCAGACTTCTCTAGACCTTCCAGACTGCATAGGAACCCTGGATCACTTTAAACGTACATTCACACATACACAAAAAATCTAGCAATGATTATTACATTTGCTACATCTATATATAAAATCATCAAATAAAAAAAAAAATTAACTGTTGCTGTAAAATTTGATGCATGATACATTTAAAAAGCTTATGCGTACAGAACCCAGAAAAAAATCATTAAATCTATGACCCCCTTAAGCTTGCATCATCATCATCAATATCATCAGGTCAGTTGATCGCAAGAGGCAGGCAGGCACCGGTGGTAAGATTTTCTTTTGTTGAGCAGTTTGTAACATGAAGTACTCAGTTAATTTCTCCTAGAAATGATCTTTGAGCTGGAAATTCCCTTTCAATGATTTGTTGCATCTCTGTTAACAGTAATTACAAACGTTAAGTGCTTGATGAATTGCAAAGGTAGTTGGCACGTTTTCTGTTCTGACATATATCTATATGACATATATATAAAAATTACATAATCTTGAAGAATCTAAATTCACATGACAGATATATCTGTGCACACTGACGTACTGGAGCACTGAGGCATCCTTAGTCTTTGACTCGAGGTATGTTGTATGAGTAGTGTACAAGAGGAAGTCCTCTGCTTTGGCAGAAGCAGGCTCTGCCGCAGGCTTGAACTTGGTCTGAACTGTCTGAAACAAACGAGTCTCCCTCATCAGCATACTCGGACTGAGCAGAGGGCGTGCTGCTGTCTGCCCAGAACCCCTCGGAGCGCTGGCATATAGCAGCTCCAGCTAGAAGGGTGGGACAGCTGTGAGACTTCACAAAATGTCTGCAGACCGAGGAGGCTGAGGGGGAAGAGCAGGTCTGGGCACGCAGTACTGCCTCACACTGTTCGCATACAGTCTCTCCACAAAGCTGCGAGTACACACCACAGTCAAGGCCCAGGTGGGTGGAGGATCCTCCGTCTGTGAGCTCAGACCCTCCGCCGCCGTCGTCACAACCGCTTTCAGTGCCAGCCTTCGCCTCTCGGGTCAAACCAATGTGACCACGCAGCCTTAACCAGTCCTCTCTGAAGGCTGGACTGAAGAACACATACAACACCGGGTTCAGGCACGCAGGAAGCGGGAAGAAAATGAGGGTGACAGATTTGACGATTTCTGGGCCACCGGCTGTAGAGCCAGTCAGGAGTGGGGCAAAGGAAAAAGCTGCTACGGGACAGAAGAAGATGCAGTTAGTGAAGATGAGCCAGGCTACGTGACGCAGAGCAACGGTCTGCTCTGGATCCGCCAGCTCCACCCTGCCAAGGTGGCAGTAGAGCTGGGTGTACACTGCAGCTGTAAAGAGGTAAGTCAGGGCGTTGAGCAGGACCAGAATGACTGTAACACTCAGAGCTGGACTCTCACCACCAGTGAACGGCAGGCAGAGAGGAGAAGAGGACTGATCACTGAAGGTCAAAAGAGGCAGACATGCCCCGGCAGCAGCCAGCAACGCCAGCAGCCCTGCAGCCAGGCCGAAGCGTTGGTATCCTCTCAAGCACCTGCGACGGTTGCTGCTGTTTCTCCTGGGGGACATCAACACTTTTCCGAGAATCATCCGGACCGCCATGCTGCGCTCAACGGCTGCCAGCGACAGCAACAACACCGACCACTCTGAAGAGAACACAGCAAGAGCTCCTGCGATCTGACAGCCAGGGCCCATCTCCCACCACACGCCGAACTCTGCAAAGGATCCCCACGTTGCAGCATCGAGCACAGTCAAAATGCTGACATACAGGCCTGTGAGCAGGTTTGCCAGAGCCAGCAATCCCATCAGCAGCCTGGCCGGTGACAAAGACGGAGTCAGGTAGTGGGAATAACCAGCGGCTCGCTGAGCAGGCGAGAAGGTGGTCACCAGCACCAGGCTGTTAAACGCCAGTGACACCAGGCAGATAAACCAGACTGTCAGACGAATCATCCAGTTACCCAAGAGGTGCTCACAAGGCTTGAAGGCTCCTAAACAAAGAAACATTTAATTGTTTAGAAATAAACACCTAATAAGATCATTTTAATATTATTTTTGAATTCTTTAACATTGTTTAGTTAACACAGACACAGAATTAACAGACATGGCTGTTTACCCGGTGAAGGAGAGCAATGCATTATCATTGACACCAGCTCCCCATCTTCTACACCTACAATGACACAAGTATAAGAATGAAGTTATCAAAATCACCAAAAACATCACTGTAATCATGAAGAACTATGTCATGTCTAGATTTTTTTCGCAGTTTTAATGGTATTCTGGACATCTGAGAACTAAACATTCACCTTGAACTACTTGAATAGTAGTTTTATCTTAGGTTTTCCAAACCATAAAAGAGTACAATGCTAAAACTGACTTCCGACTGTCCTTCTTAGACCAGATTTATTTCAAGAACTGCATCCTTTGTATCTGTCAAATAGAGAATTGGGAACACTCTACAATAAAAGGAGATTCTTTAAGGCTGAATTTGCGAATTACTTTTCAATCTTTTAGTAATGATTAAAAGTTATCTTTTAATCATTCAACGAATTGAATTTACCATCCCAAAAAATGCTAAAGGGTGATTTATGTTATGTTCAAATGTAATATTTACCCCATTAGAAACATAAAGGTATTTATGAACGAGGCAAAGTGCAGTAACTAAATAAATTTGTTAAACTTCTGAATGAATGGAAAAGGAAGCGCTTTTAGTTTAATATTTCCAGCCAGATGTATTCTTGCAATTATGCAGTTAGCTTAGCAGCAAGAGAATGTTAGTAAAATTGCTTTTATTTTTTTCTTAAAGGATCCTAAGTAATTTAATCCAGACTTAATTTATGTGGTCATTATTGTGAAGCTACAGCTAACATGGACAGATTGTCAGCAGCCCATAATCCAGGAACGTCACTGGGTGATAATCAAACGGATCCTTTCACAGTAAAACATACCGACTTCCTTTCACCCTTTATTACATGAGATTCAAACAGTTACTAAGACTCGCGTCTCAGACCAGGAGTCCAAGTCAAGTCTGAAGTCTTTTATTTTTTGCCACTTAACTATGAATGAGTCGGATTCTCAAATTTGAGTCACCATCTCTGGCAGTCAGTAAATCAAAAACCAAATTACTGATGGGTAGAATAATAAAATCACTGTGTGATCTGGCAAATCATAGATAAAGCTTCTCATTTAAATACAAATCATGTAAAATTCAATGTAGGAAATTAAAGGAAAGGAAAAAAGTCTGCAAAATCTACGTTATTCCACACTCAATTTTCTGTTTTCCAAAATAAAGCAAAAAATGGTCAAAGAAAATTCCAGACTCTTTAAGACTGCGTATGAACCGTTGTTCTTTTCTTTTCTTTTTTTTTTTTAAACAAAGATTTAGGATAAATCTTACAAACCGGGCTGCCCATTAACACTGCCCAGATCCCTAATAATAGGTTCTGCCAATGTGTAACATCTTACTTTGTTGTTTTTTAGTTAAACCAGAATATCAGCGTGTGAATCCATCCTCTCAGAGAGAGAGCACAAATTAACATGTCAGCTATTTATTTTCAAGAAACATGAGTTTCCTGCAGCATTCCCACCTGTGGATTTCTTCATGTCAGTTTCCTCGGAAGACCTCGTCACTGACTCACATCCAACAAATGCACAGCACTGGTAGGCGTAAGGAACAGAGATGGACCTGCAAACAATCATTTAAAATAAGGCTTTTAGAGTCCAGCTAAGCTCCATTGCTGATAATGGCCTATCCTCTTTAAAATCCCTCCTGAGAAAAGTATTAGAAGTGTGTGCCTCAGCAAATATTTGGGTTTTCTGATTGTTTTCATCAAAATATTTGGATGTTTTCCTAGAATAGGAACAACTATGCAGAAAACAGATATGCCTGGCTTTCTCATTAAATGTTAACACAGAGTTGGCCTCTGCTTTTCTCTGTCTTTGCATGGCATTTCTCATTTGTTTCCAGGGTATCAGCTAACTTAAACAAGCACCGTTCGAGCACTCAGTTTGAGTTTATGCAGTGCAGTCTGTATCAACCCTTTGGAGCACTTGCTCTTTTGTAATACAATTTGTCCAAGACCCAGAAACACACTGTCTCTGTAACCTTGGAAAAACACATGTATCATTACAAAACCCAGCTCCCAGACTGTTTGTAGTTTTTTTTTTATTTAATGTCCTGATTCTTTCCATATATAGATTTATTATTTGATTTTTTCTACTTTTTCCTTGTGTGCGTTGGTCTTATCACTTTTCAGTAAAAAATAAATACAAAGTTTATGTTAGAATATATGCTTCAAAAACAAAAACCACACAAATACCTTAATTAATTCACATGACTCTTAAGTTAATTGATACCTCTTGAACTTTTTCACAGGTTGTCATGTAATTACCCCAACTTTAATGTATTTTATTGGGATTTTTAATAATTATTTGTTGTTTTTTTAACCCTGAATTTTAATTAATTGAGGAAACAAGCTTGAATACACATCTGCTTTCTATTTGCACACAACTTTGCAATTATGCACTACACAAAAGAAATCGCAGTGACAAACACTGAAGATTGAGGTCGTGACAAGAGTGAAGGCAAAACTGTGCTGTACTATATTATGTATTTGATCTGCATTGAACATCAAACTAAAACTAATAACAAAAGGGAGAAAGATGAACCAACACATCCAGTAGTGGTAAAATACAACCTGAGATATTACATTTCCACAGCCAGTTTAAAATGACAGGACCTGCTGGCTTTAATTCTTTTCTCTCCCAAACACTTTAAGCTCATAAGAGAATACGAGTTACTCACCTGAGTTTTGGCAGGTTTTTCGCGGGGAGAACATTTTTCATCTGTGGGTTTCCTGACAGTTTCAGCTGACTGACGCCACTCAGTCCAGTTGTTGGAATCACAGACAGGGAGTTCATACTCAGATCTCTGCAGAAACGTTTCAGTGAAGCAGGTTAATATTTATGAAACATTTGCTAAGTGGAAAAATGCTTGCAGGAGATTTGTATATATTTTATTATAAGGTTTTACTCACAAATTGGTGAGTCCAGTGAGGGTAAGGAAAGCATCTTTGTGGATAACTCGGATTTTGTTTCTACTCAGGTCTCTATAAAACATCACAATTAAAACGTAAACCTGGAGTGAGATATTTATTTTCTTAAACTTAGTTTTTTTTACCGTGTCTGAGGAGACTTACAACAAACGGAGCACAGAGAGATCCTGGAAAGTATCTCTGTCGATTTCTTGAATATGATTGTGCTGGAAGCTTCTGCAGATTTAAAAAAAGTATTTTTCACGTTTATTTTAGGAACCATTTATGGTAAAAACTGACAGCCTATTTCTTAATAAGTTCTAAATTTCTCTGTTTAACTTTACTGCTGTCAGGACTCACATCTCCTGCAGCCGGCTGCAGCCCTGGAAGGACGGTAACTGCTTCACCTCATTGTAAGACAGGTCACTGAATAAAAAAAAAAAACAAAAAAAACCTTAATAATAAAAAAAAACAACTATCAACTGGGACATTTTCAAGCGAACCTAAAAATAATTGTGTATATGTATAATTATTATGTCCCAATTTCAAAAGATAGGTATTTGTAGAGGGTATTATTCAGCTAAAATAACATACAGAATGAGATATAACCACAGCCTTGTAAAAAAAGCATAAATCATTTTTGACCAACTAAGCAAAAGGCTAATTGTATAGCAGCAACTTGAAACTTGCAATGATACACTGTGTGCCAAAAATACATATTTTATTTTTTTAACATGCTATGAATTAAGACCCATCTTACCATTCAGCAATGCCACTGTAACCAGATTAACATCACCACAGCATGAAGTAGTAATTTAATGTGAAAGGGACAAGGAGGAATTTAGAGGAAGAAGCCCCGAGAGCCGGACTGGATGATATGATTTACACTGACAATGGAACTACTCAGTTAGAAACTAATGGACCTCCTTCTGTCAGTCTAAGGGAGGAATTCATGAAGTTGGGCTGCACGATATCCGCAAAACATGTAATTGCAATACTATTGCGCAATATTACGACGAAGATGTTGAAACTGTCTGGACTTTTTTCACTGTCCTTCATCACATTGTCAACATATAATATTGGCATGCAGAATTTTCATGCAAGGCACTTGAATTATAATATCCTTGTTTTTTGCAATTGCAATATTGCACAAATGGATACTGCAATGAGGGCAGCAATTTAATATATTTTCCAGCTCTAATGAAATGCATAATACTTTAATTGAAAGAGTCTCTTACAGTGTCTGAAGCAACTTGAGATCTTCACACAGATCAGTGGGTATGGATGATATCTTGGTACCTGAGAGGGTCCTGGAGATAAAAAAGAAAAAAGAAAAAACAGAAAAAGACAATCACAGTATTTCCTCGCATCTGACACAAAAAAATAACCATAAGCAGCAAAGGATGAGAAAATGTTCTTTTACTCACAGACTCTCCAGATTATTAGTCCATGTGAGAATGGGGAAGTCCTTCATCAAACTGGCACCACGCAACATCCTGTAAAACACTTAGAATAAATACTAGAATTTTTCTTGTAAAAACTGTGAAATGACTTGGTGGGAATGACATACAGATGCTATGAAGCACATATATTTTTGTTTTAGGACTTGTTTTGGTCACAGCTGACTGGTGAAGGTCAGACAGATAGCGACTCGTTTTTCAAAGACTTACAGAGAGCGCAGGTCTGAGAGATTCTGGAAAGCTGAGGCACCCACAAATGACAGAGGGTTGTCATAAAGATGTCTGAAATGAGACCAAAAACAGAGGGGGGAGAGCACAGTGAGTATGGCACCATCTTCTGGACATTTATGTTGTGCCTTGAACTTTAAAGATAACGCCACATGTGGGCTTGTCCACAGTGTGAGTTTGACCTTACATGGTTCGTAGCATGGGGTTGTTATGAAAGGACCCTTCTGGAATGGCAGCAATATCATTACTGTGAAACCCACTACAGGAGAAATGTCAAGGGACAGCGATTAGATACGTATCCCCAATGGCAGGTTAAACTAACAAAGGCAACATAACAGATAAGGCCAATAAGGCCAAAACTAACATGATAATACCGTAAGCACAGTAAGATCAATCAAAAACAAAGAAGACAGCAAACTTAAAAAGATAAAAAATAAAAATAAATCAAATCTGTGGTTTCTTAACTGGTTTTTAACAGTTAGAAGAAGAAACTCAAAATAGAGCCTTCAAAATAACAGAGTGGAAGTTGAAATTTTGCATTCTGGGTTCTTTTTTGACCTCCTGAAAGAGCTGCTGATGCACTCTAGGAGTAATTTTTGTAGGGATGGCACTCCTGGGAAGGTTCTATGTTTTTCCCATTTGTGAATAATGGTTCTCTGGCTCACTAGAACCCCAGACCTTAGAAACTCCACTGAACCCCTTTCAAGACTGCGAGATACCAATTATTTTATTTATTATTTGTTCCTAAATTTCTTTAGCTTGGGGAATGATGCATTTGTTTTGAGATTGTTTTACCTCAGGGTTTCTGCAGGTTTTACCTTGTCAAATTAAGACTTTTTAAGAGCTTTTTAAGACCATTATGAATTAAATTTAAGACTCATATCGCAACATAAAAAAGTAAAGAGGAAACAATTCCCCGATTTCCTCATTTGCACTGTATGATTGGTGCCTAGTCACCGTGTGAAGGACCCAGAGCACCTCCGCTCTTAATGTTGGCTCTGACCCAAAAGCGACACGGAGATCGCTTACCGGACTTGCGGTGCTGCTGTGTGAGTCTCGCCTGGCAGTGTGGAGATAGTGCTGGGCCCCGGGCTGGATAGTTGGCAGAACTGGCTGATGGCTGTTGTCTGCTGGAGACCCTTCACAGCACTTAAATGCTTTTCACTCTTTGAATGCGACTCTAACGCCCGTACACCCATCGTTCCAAGTTTAATTACTTTTTTGCATAAGAAGCAGCAGGCTTCAAATACGTTGTCCGAAACTGGTTTTAACCAAGCCTTAAATTCATTTTTTTCCAGCCAAGAATGGCTAAACTTATACTTCCCCATAGCCGACGAAGTTGTATGTCTGTGGTATAATCCCAACAAGACTCGTGCCAATTAAATGAAAGCTGCATGTTGGTCTTTATAGTCTTTATACAGCAAAATTACATGTGAACTAGCGAAAGAAAGAACTACAACTCCACGGGGAAAAAAAAAATCTATAGCACTGCGATCGCTCTTCAGCGAGCAATACAGGTAGCGTTAGATGGGTATAGGAAAATTAAGACCTGTTTTAAACATTACTTAAGACCTAGAACACAAACTTCAGTGAATTTTAGACTTTTTGAAGGGTTTAAATTTAAGACTTTTTAAGACTTTTTAAGACCCTGCGGAAACCCTGTACCTACTTCATGTTGTCGTACAGGTTCTATTTGAGTGTTTATTTGATTCGTTAGATCAGACAGTGATCAAACCTGTGTTAGGCTGGTAAAATTTAACTTAAAATATTACTTAATGCCAGATTGGTTTAGATTTGCTTCTTTCCACTCTATTTCACATAATCATCATTTAAAACTACATTTTGTATTTACTCAGGTTGTCTTTGTTCAATGTAAAAATGTGTTTAATAGTAAAAAACTTTTAATAAATGTGACAAAAACAAAACAAAACTCCCAGAAAAAACCTGTAAGGGAGTAAATACATTTTCACAGCCTGGTATAATCCCCCAGTTCTGTTTGTATGTGAATATAACATTTCACACACAGCATAAACTAGAACAGTCATGCCAAATTCACTGCACTAATGTTTTATTTTATTTTTTTATTTAAAGCTCAAAAAACAAAGGCTTGTGGTTTTTAAGATATACAAACACAGGACAAAGCATCAGTCATAACTTTAATAGCCTTTGGCTTTAATCTCTACATACTTACAGTTCTTTCAGTTTGGGCAAGGCCTCTATTGCTTTGGGAAACTCCTTCAGGTTGTTAAAATTAAGATCTCTAAACAGAGAGAGACAGAGAGAGTTGAGTCACAGTGTAAGACTGCTGCAGCTATCTCATGTGCCTGTTTATGTGAATGTTATGGACAGGTTATAAGCCAGATTTAATCAAACATAAGTTCATCACAGTGAAAGGAAGAACCCATTACATTTTGACAGTTTCAGATCGATGTCTTTAAATATCATTACAGGGATCCTAAAAATGGCTTTCATAAAGATGTCCCCTTAAATTATTATAAGTCAGTCAGTCATTTTCTACCGCTTATTCCATAGTGGGTCGCGGGGGAGCTGGTGCCTATCTCCAGTGGTCTATGGGCGGGAGGCGGGGTACACCCTGGACAGGTCGCCAGTCCATCGCAGGCCAACACACAAACAACCATGCACACACTCATTCACACCTAAGGGCAATTTAGAGTGACCAATTAACCTAACAGGCATGTCTTTGGACTGTGGGAGGAAGCCGGAGTACCCGGTGAGAACCCACGCATGCACTGGGAGAACATGCAAACTCCATGCAGAAAGACCCTCGGCCGGGAACCCAGGACCTTTTTGCTGCAAGGCAACAGTGCTACCAACTGTGCCACCGTGCAGCCCTAAATTATTATAAGTTTATACATAAACAGATTCTATAATGCACTGTTAACAGTTGGGGTGATGTTGTTAACTTTGGGCAGCACAGAGTCACATGACTTTAAATAAATATCACTGATATGTTTTAAAAATAGTCTCTACAAAAAATATAACCTTCCAGCAGGCTCTAAGTCAATTTGGCCTCTTTCTATTTTAAAACCCCATTTAACACGCATACTTAACCATTTGGTCCTTTACTACTTCCATTTCACAACTGTAAACAAATACTTTTGTTTCCATGTTGTCATCTATTGCGTATTTATTCAATTTATTTCTCTCAATCTTTACAAATGTAAATAATTATGGGGACACATACAAAGAGAAATACTGAAAGGTTTGTATAATTTAGCTTAATTGTATTTTTTTTTCTTAAAACTATTTATTACACTCCATTTTCTGTTATTTCAATGCTTAACCCTCTGTGGGCCAGACAACTCAGATTATGACCCATTTAAAGCTCCTCAATATACCAAAAATACAACGTCAGCACAATGTTTCAATCAACATTTGCAATAATAACGTCACAACAGACTGCTGTGAATGCATCAACAACCTAATATCTTCCAAGTGTCATAAATACACACGTTGCTTGCCAATAAGATTTTCAGCATTTTGAATGGTCTCACTGCAGTAGATTCACATACGTGACACAGATAACAGTACCCAGGATGCTAAAGGTCACAGAAATCGTTGGAAGCGCACCCAGAAGTGCAAATTTAATGCAACTGATATTTTCATTGCATTAGTTATCAATACTATTACCATCACATGATTTCCTAGTATTGTGCGGCCCTAACCCTTATCAAACCAAATTAACTCAAATGGACTTCCTGATGGTAGATATTATTTATAGGAGTCATAAAACCATCTTGTCCTACAGTAAACTCAGAGTAGAAAACTGAAAACTGCTTTCAAACATCTGTTATTAAAGCAGGTTAGAAGCGTCTTCAAGGTGTAAACAGGTACAAAATGTCTAAATGGGGGAATTTATTATATTTGAAGTAAAAAGGAAGCAGAAAACACGAACTGGGTTTCAAGACAGTAATACTAACACAGCCTCTCAAATTCATTGAATGCAATTCAAATTTCAACAAAAAATAAAAAAATTGCTGAAGTACGAAACGACCACCACCTACAAAGCATATCCCACTCATTACATTAAGACGTCAGAGAATCTGTGAAAAAGGCAAGTCTCCTTTAAATATTTAGGGTTTTAGAAGATGAGCAATAACAGCTCAATTTCAAATTTATCAGATGATTATTCAGAAAATTAAAGATCTGTGGCTTTGCCACTAGGTAAGGCTGTGAGGCAGTAGGAAGTGAACAGTTGGGAGGGAAATTTTGATAAGCATCATGTACTTTGCTCTATTTATCCTAGAGCAATTAAAGGAGGAAGTGGACACAATGATGTCTGGAGGACTGTAGCAGAGGTGGGTGGGGGAGCTGTTGGCACATACAAACATGAGTCCAAAAACCCAAACTGACTCAAACTGATACATAAACACATGCAGGCATCCAAGTATACATCTGCACACACACATAAACAAAATACTGAATAACTGTGGACTTACAGCGTCTCCAGGTTCACCAGTCCAGCAAAACAGTTGGCTCCTATCTCCTTGATTCGGTTGTTATGAAGATGCCTAGAAAAACAAAATAAGTTACATCTGTGACATATTTGAACATGGTGAAATATAAAAAGATTTTATAAACTGAACTTTTAGAACATTTAGCACAAATATTTTTCATGTGCAGCATGTTCGGTGAAGGAACTGTCTGCACGGTATCTGTACTCCACAGCAGAGCTGAGCTCATTAATATATTCAGGTTATTTCTTCCTGTTTATTCTGACATGTTTATACAAACCTTCACCAGTACCACTCAGTGTGCATGGGTGCATGTTTGTGTTTATGCAAATGTAAAAGAGCAATAACAACTTTGGTGAAATCACCCAGAATCTAATGCAAGCTACCAACTTGGAAGGTGCTGTTTTTCTCTCAATCTTTAAAACACTATAAACCTAATTTAATATCACTGTATGGGGCAGCATCCACACTGAAAACCCTAATGGCATGTTTCACTGCCAATGTGTCTGCATGAAAAACACAGCAAAGTATGAGCAGAAACCTATTTTGTCAACTTATTAACGGGAAGTTGTGGAACTGAATAATGCCATATTGTTTGTGTATGGAAGCAGATTTTTAGTAGCTTTAAAAATGGTTGGGACTAACACAGAGGGCATAGATAGATACTCTAAAAAAGGACAACAGTTTTAACAATTAAAGCTTTGTTCAACTTCAATAGAATTCTGACAACTGGGGATCAGGCCTTCTCTATCAGTACAACCTAAAAAAACTTCTAATTTTACCAAGATGTTTCGTGTGATTGGAAATAACATTAATAATTCTTGGAGTGGTCCAGTCAAAGTCCCGACTTAAACCTGATAGAGAATCTATAGAAAGAGATAAAGATTAGGGTGATAACTCAAGTGGCTTCCGACCTCAAAGACTTAGAGCTCATCACAAAAGATAAAACGGGAAAAATACCAGTGGAAACAGGGAAAAAACTGGTCAGTAATTCTTTGAAATGTTTGATTGCTGTAATGCCAATTAAGTTTTTTTTTTATTGACTATTGAGAAGGGCACAAATAATGTTTGACATGCAATTATTGTTTTAAATACACAGCCTGGCCAAAAAAAAAGTTGCCACCTGGATTTAACTAAGCAAATAGGTACGAGCCTCCCATTGGATAATTACTGCATGATTATGTTTCGATTATGTTTCAGCTGGCAACAAGTTATTTAACCCTAACTGGTGCAATGAGTTGGTTCTCATTTCTTAAACAACCATGTGGAAAGAAACATCCCGTGGTCGTGGAAAAGATGTCAGTCTGTTTCAGAAGGGTCAAATCATTGGCATGCATCAAGCAGAGAAAACATCTAAGGAGAATGCAGAAACTACCAACATTGGGTTAAGAACTGTCCAACACATTATTAAAACTGGAAGGATAGTGGGGACCCATCCTCTTCGAGGAAAAAATGTGGCCGGAAAAAAATCCTGAATGATCGTGATCACCGACCATTTAGACGTTGGTGAAATCAAATCGAAGAAAAACAACAGTAGAACTCCGTGCTATGTTTAATAGTGAAAATAAAAGCATTTCCACATGCACAATGCGAAGGGAACTCAATGGATTGGGACTGAACAGCTGTGTAACCTTAAGAAAACCACTAATCAGTGAGGTTAACTGGAAAAAAAAGGCTTCATTTTGCTAGGGAGCATTGGATTGGACTCTGGAGCAATGGAAGAAGGTCATATGGTCTGATGAGTCCAGATTTACCCTATCCCAGAGTGATGGGCGCATCAAGGTAAGAAGAGAGACAGGTGAAGTGATGCACCCATCATGCCTAGTGCCTACTGTACAAGCCTGTGGGGGCAGTGCTATGATCTGGGGTTGCTGCAGTTGGTCAGGTCTGGGTTCAGCAACAGTATGTGTTCAAAGAATGAGGTCAGCTGACTACCTGAACATACTGAATGACCAGGTTATTCCATCAATGGATTTTTTCTTCCCTGATGGCAGGGGCATATTCCAAGATGACAATGCCAGGATTCATCTGCTCGAATTGTGAAAGAGTGGTTCAGGGAGCATGAGACATCATTCTCACACATGGATTGGCCACCACAGAGTCCAGACCTTAACCCCACTGAGAATCTTTGGGATGTGCTGGAGGAGGCTTTGTGCAGCGGTCAGACTCTACCTTCATCAATGCAAGATCTTGGTGAAAAATTAATGCAGCACTGGGTGGAAATAAATCTTGTGACATTGCAGAAGCTTATCGAAACAATGCCACAGCGAATGTGTGCTGTAATCAAAGCTAAAGGTGGTCCAACAAAATATTGGTGTGTGTATGCCAGGGGTATGAATAATTATGGGCCTAACTATAACTAGAGCAAATCTAAATCTGCCAGGGGTATGACTAATTATGGGCCTAACTATAACAATTTGAGTGCTAAACATAGTCTCTACTTATTTTCAAATACCTCCCCAACACTCTAAAGCCTCAAGCAATGTCTCATGTACTTATCTTCTATTATGTTAGTCTTGTGAACATCCATCTAATGCAAGGCTTTTAAAATTAGGAAAAGTGGAATTATTACCACTTTTCTCTAAGTACATGTTTCTGTGTACATGGTTGCAAAAATTGAGCTCTGCTAGACATGTCCCACGGACATCTGCTTTGAGTCCACCTCGAGTACGCACGGACATCTGCGGAGTCAAGCACACTCAACTCTGTGGGAGCCTTAAGAAAGGCTTGAACATGCTGTAGGGATCAAGGGAACAGCACTAGGATGGTTTAAATCGTATTTGTCTGACAGATTCCAGATCTAAAAAAGAGAGAGAGAGAATTATCTTCACCTTCCAAAGTTACTTGTTGAGTACCACAGGGTTCAGTGCTTGGGCCAATTCTCTTTACTACATATATTGCTTCAATTGGTAAAATTATCAGACAGCGTGGGATAAATTTCTAATGCTATGCTGAGGATACTCAGCCATATTTATCCTGATGACTCCAATCATTTAGTTGGTCTACAGACATGTCTTGAAGACCTAAAAACCTAGATGAAATTAAAATGATTTGGTTTTAAATTTGGACAACACAGAAATTGTCGCATTTGGACAACAGTCTTTGAAATTAAAACTGCTTAGTCAATCACTTAATTTGGATGGTACTAAATTGGCCTGTGGTAATTAAGTAAAGAACCTAGGTGTTTTTCCTTTTATTTTTTTACCATGACATGTCATTTAAATCCCATATTAAACAGTTTCCTTCTTTCACCTCCAGAATATTGCCAATATCAGAAATATTGTCAATATTGTTCCATATGTTCCCAACAAAGCATTTCCCTCTCAGACAGCAGGTTTACTGGTGGCTTCTACAGTTTCTAAAAGTAGAATGGGAGGCAGATCTTTTAGTTATCAGGGTCCTCTCCTGTGGAACCAGCTCTCAGTTGTAGTCCATGAGTCACTTTGTCTACTTGTAAAACTAGGCTTAAAACTTTCCTTTTTGATAAAGCGTATAGTTGGAGTGGCTTTGCTTATCTGTAGTTTCTGCTATATGTTAAAGTGCCTTTGACACGCTTTTCCCACAAATGCAGAAATTGAAAGAAAACATCTATACATTGAAGGAATTGGGCAGTAATTAACATGATATAAGGATTAAAGACGTGATAAAATACATTTGTGACACAAAATGAGCAGAATTCGATGTTACATTTTGCAAGTCCAAAGTCGCCCGGAAATGACGTCAAAGGGGAAGTCTCTGGTCATTCATTGTGTGAGAGTCAATAATAGCGGTTTAGGTAGAAGCAAAGCTGCGTTAAAAACAGTGTTAATATGGTGAAATGGTGCATTGCTGGTGTTAGCAGCAATACTACGACAGCAGAAATTATGTCAGAGGTCAGGATATCTTCCAGACGAGGAGAATGTGAAACCCAGAGGCTGTAGCCACGCTGTGCATATGATATAAATAAAAGGTTGTTGCTTGCTGTTGCCAAACGGATCAAGGCTCAGCAGGTAAGAACACTTCCTTGTCACAAAAGTAATTACAAATTATTATTTTTCCTATAATAATAATCCGAAATTATTATTATTAATAAAATAAGATAGATTACACGCCATTGAGGAGTGATTGCTGCAAGCCAGTGACTCAATGCAGTTTGCTGGGTTTAATTGGATAGAAAACGTTTGACCTAATTTGAATAATAAACTGAATTTGTCTGCCTTGTTTGATACCTAGGATCAATTTGGAATGTATATAAAGCTGCATGTATGATTGGACTGAATTGACTTTTTTATAAAATGCCTTGAGATGACATTAGTTTTATATAAATAAAGTGAATTAAAGTGAAATAAAGCTAAACTGTATTTGGTCTAATATATGATTTTAACAGCTTATGTTGAAGAAACCAGTGTATTTAACTGATTACACCTCCTGGTTTGGTGGTTATTCTGCTCTGTACACACCCTGCACTATGTCTATCAGTCCAGAGAAACTAGTGAATCATATTCTAAACATTTAATGCCACAGTGCACATTCATATCCTAAAGCACAATTAGACCAGAAGCTTAATAAGACTTACAGCACAACTAGACTAGTCAGGTTTCCGAAGGCGTTGTCTGGTATATACAAGATGCGATTGAGTGCCAGAGTAAGAGCTTGAAGATTGGACTGGTGTCTCAGGGAACTGACGGGGACCTCCGTCAGGTGATTGTCGTCCAGCCAAAGGTGGCGCAGTTGCTGGAGACCTTCAAAGCTGTCATCAGGAACGGTTGTAATGTGGTTTGCATCTAGGCGACTGAAGGAGATACAAAACAAAAAATGAGTGGATTAACCCTAAGTCTGAAACTGAGCTGATACTTAACAATGGTTTGAACGTGTTTAATGTCTTTAGATGTTAAATGCAGTAATAAATGTGTGGATTTCTTTATTAAATGATTTACAGTTTTTTGATGTGCTCAGAAGGACTTATTGACTGACATATTTGTGGTTAGTAATATCCTTTGATCACAGAGACTTTAAAATCAAAATATGACAAAGACTCATGTTTCAAAATAAAATTAGCTAAATAAAAATTCATTCAATATTCCCAAATTCCATAAAACTCAAAATTCTTTAGTCAGGATGACCGCATTTACAGCTTTGACATTATTTTATTACAGGAGTCAATGCAGGTATAATAACATGTCATCTGCATGTCTTGCCTGGTAATTCACTATTTTGGAAATAATCTCTAAGATTTTTGTCTCTGATTTGATCTGTATGAGTTAATCTTTACACCTTTATGATTTAACTATTCAGTTGAAGCGGGTGTTTCGCAGGAACCTTTTAGCGCCAGCAAAAATACGACTGATACCGAACACAACTTCTAGACTGCACACAGACTTTTTGGACACTGCCAACTTTCTGTGATTGCAGATAATGGATTGCAAAACAGGTACAGCAATAAAACATTGGAAAGCATTACTCTGTAGCTCCACTGTAGTTCAATAAAATGCTGTCTTTACACTGTAAAGTGTAAAGACAGCAAATGTTTTCATGTGCCACCTACTTCAGAGACAGAGCCTTGTCTACCTCTTTCTTTTAATTACCAAAAACATAATTCTGCAGAAAAAACTGCAGAACCTCAAAGTTTTCAAAACACTGAACTAAAATTTAATTTACACAAGAGAAAAAGATAAATTCACGACCAGCATTTCCAGATTGACAAGAATCTGCATACAGATTCATCCCCTGGGGGTAAAGTTGTCTTTGCTTAACCACTAAATGACTGCATAAGTGTTCTTTTCACTTGAGCCATGCAGTTTTGTCCTGCTATCCTCCTTGATTGAGTGTCTCACTCCCTCTCAAAATTCCTCAAGTATCTGCGCTAGAAGAAAAACAATCTTCATTTAGCAATTTAAGGCCTAATACAAGTTTTTCCTTTATTTCCTTTACCATAGCATATTTCTTCAGTGACAGACCTTTAGAATCTCAATGAAAAAAGACATATGTCAAAAAGACAAAAGGACAACTTAAAGAAAAGAGATGAAAAGTGCAGGGAGAGGAAAAAACAACAGTGGTGAGTGAAAACTGAGTTTTTCAGCACATCTCAACAGCTAGATTCATTACTCTGCAAGTCTCTGTCAAGCTTAAATGCACATTGTGGAAGGAGGCAGCAGAAATAAAGCTAAGACCTTCGAATTGTATCTATTATGAAGGGAAGTGGGGGAGGAAGCTGTGACACCAACATTTTACAACCAGAAACAAGCTGAAATAAACAATCTTCTAAAAAATCCCATAAGACTGTATATAAGACGGTAAAACCCAAAATTCAACATGGCCGACTCCAGGTAGACAGTGTCAAGACGGCACTGTTGTAACACTAGGTTCAGATGTTTGACATACAGCACCTTATCCCTGCCTCATTTCAATATTTTAATGAAAAACATCACTGACTGCAATATTCCCCACGTCTTGGTGAGTATTGTTAGACTAATATGTCAAATAAATGCAAAATACAAAACTGAAGAGCCATTCAAGTGCATAGGAATATATTACGGTCATAGAGCGTTGAATACCAATACTAAAATCCTAAATAGATCAGTGCAAACATGTTGGACTTTGGAAAGTAAAATATTTATTATCGCTACAACATATGACTTTAATATATTATCTTGGCTGTAAGTAGATAATAAGACTGACTTCTGCATCAGATTTGTATAATCAACACTCAAAACAAAGCACAGCTGAAATACAAGGCGAATTAGAGATATACATCAGTCGCTGCTGCTGCAAAACTGATTGCACCAGTATGAACTGCACAGCAGGACGACACAAAACCATGGATTTTTAAATAACATGCTAATCAGAGTCTAACCAAAAAACATGGCAAGCAGCAACACCCAAAGAATTTCATCAGCTGCTAGAGACAATGGCCAGTGCCCTATCCGACACCCAAAGCAACAGCACTGAGATCAGCTCTATGCATGCCTTCAGTGCAGTGTATCTGCCCTTTATAACCCCAAACTAACAGTTCAGACCTGCTGTCTACAGAGCTGTTTTTACATACATTTGTTAGGCAAATTTTCAGCACCAAATGTTTAGATCTTTACATATATCAGCAGATAAACTGTTCAGCAGTATCACTCTTGGTGTTGCCTTTTCACTGTAGTTGTGAAACACAGATAAGAATAGGTTTATTAGAATATCAGACACACAATAAAAGCACCATTTGGATTTTAGGTTATGTAAACAGACTAACAGTGCTTTCTCTGATAAGAGCTCTGAGTAGCACGGAACAAAATACATTAATAACATACAAAAAGTACATTTTTTTCCTTTCTTTATTATAGCAGAGATTACTGTTTTACACATAAACCAAATGATGAAGATACAGGCTACGTTAAAGATAGTTCTGCTTTTGCAACATCCTTGAGTGATTTTTGTGAAAACTACTGCAATTACAGGAAGCTTCACCCCAAATATAAAGTTTTTTCAAAATAAAATACCCATAAACAATTATGAAATCACATATGCACCTGTGCATGTGTGTGTGTGTGTGTGTTTATACAGACAACTTACAGAGACTGGAGCGAGTGAAGGTTTGTCAGTGCTGTGCTGGGCACAGATTTAAGTTGATTATTTTGCAGCATCCTGAGGGAAAAAAACAATAGTTCAAATATCAGCTAAGATCAGAACAACTTTTCACACTATAAATTTGAACAATGTACTACAAGATTTAATGAGTAATAAAGTGTGTGAACCTTTTGCTTTTAGAACAGGTGAAAGCTTATATAGTAAACACAGGCAAGGACAATCTAATGCAGTTAGTGAAGAAAGCAGGACTATGACCCTTTTACTTGATGCAAAATCAACAGGAAAGCACTTTGTGTCATTTAGGACATACAAATGTGTGCACAACTAATCTGATGCAACCTGGCTGATGCAGTAATGAAATTAAAGCAGTGCTTGTATGCACTATGCTGTTGGTCCTGTCTCAGACACATTTTTGGCTGAGAATAAAAAAAGTCTATTCCAAAAGGTCATCTAAAGAGGGTAGCATGTTACAGCAAACTTCACTGTTTACACTCCGCCTGTCAGGTGGAAAACTTTATATTGCCATATTTGTAAGTCTGCATGTAGATGTGTGTACATTGGCAGGGAGGGTGCATGCTTACAGGACTTTGAGCTGAGGCAGACCAGACAGGGCGTCAGGGTGGATGAATGTCAGGTCATTCCCAGCAAGTCGGCTGTGTGAGATAAAAAGTCAGAATTATATGTAATTATTTATTTAATACACATTTTAAAAGTAAAAAAAAAAAAAAAAAAAAACGAAGAAATTCTCAGTAAACTAGGTCACTTTGTATTGAAACTTTAAGGTTTGAAAAAAAGGCTTGAAAACTCCACACCAAGCATCTGGGTAGCTTAGGTTGCAGCTCCCAAACTGATTATGGAGCTCAAAGTGTCAAAGACATGTGTCTTTGCCATGGCCTGTCGTCACTTTGTCTATCATCCAACACTGATTAGGCCTGACCATGGATAACTATTTCCTTAGATCCCTTTTTGAGCTACTGCAACTTCAGTATCCAGTGCTCCTCTTAAAAATAATTGTGAAAAAAAAATCTACCCCTATTAGGCTTACACAACCTATATTCCCCTGAAACCATGATCATCAGACAGCTGCTTCAGTGCGTGTCAGAATTATTTAAGAGAGAGGGGATACCTCCCTTTCCTGCTGGGAACAGGAAGTAAATAGGAAACCAGGGTGTAAATAAGCATGGGACAAGCTGACTGGGACATGGAGCCCAAGTACACTATCTTGCCCAAGAGATTAGCAGCAGATTTATCACCGTGCAACATGAGTCAGACCAGGCCGAGTTCCCAGCAACAAGAGCTGCTATGTGTGAAGCTGAGAATCAGAACTGACTGTGTTAGAGCACCAGTAGGTGCGAGAGATTGCTCAACCCTGGCCTGAAGTTTGTCGAGTGTGGTACCCATCTATTCTTGGCTATTCAAATGGGGAGTTTTTTCGCTTTGGTTTTGCACCACAAATAAATAAACTGGAACACTGCATCCTTTTAGAAACTGTGTGTTGGAAGGCTTTATACATTACAAGGTCTTAAAAGTTGTTGCTTGACTGTATGCAATATATAAAAATCTGAGAGCTTGAAATAAACAAGAATGTGTAAGATATCACACTCAAGCAGCATTTTTTATTCAAAGAGCCCAAATGAAATTGGGTCAGAGTTAAAACAAATTGTCATTTCTACTGTGTATAGCATAATACAGTTGTCCTATTTTTTTTTATTATGTTGGCTTGTTATTACTTTAAGGACAGCTTTAAAACAAATAGGTATGCATGCAATTATTTGACACCAAATATATAACTGTTTTTTGTTTTCTAATCCAATAAAAAGTGGATAAATTGAGAAAACTTAAAAAAAAATTAAATGTGAAGTAGGTGAATAACAGATGAAAATCCCATCTTTTTTTCAAGATGTTTTGCCATCTTGTTCTGCAGATGGTACATAAAATAAGATAAAAATAGCATGAGAAATTGCCAGTGCCTGCTGCTTATGACACCATCGCCAACTCAGAATATCTGCACAACATTAATTGACAGAAACGCAGTTCAATCCATACCGTCTTTTGCATATTTTTTATTTTGAGATATTTGGTGTTGTTATGGAAAAAGTCAAGGTTTTTCAAAGTCTCCATGCTATGTTGTGTTAGCCACTCATAGTCCTGGTTTATTGTTTGATATTAATAATGCTAACTAGCAGCCTGTCAATTTAGATCAAACAATTCAAGTTACACAACTGCCAACATCAGAACACTGGAACATGCCAGCAGTTGTGGCTCTTCTAAGTTAGAAATTATCAATACCCGCTGTCTTTCAAAAACCTTTGGAAATTAGATTTAAATCCACATTTATTAAAAACCATAATCTTCAAAAGGACACAGGCATATCAGCATACACTAATAGGCCTTGTTTTCAGCTTTGTAACGGCAAATAAGAACAAACAAACATGGTTGACAAATCTTTCAGTTAGCCTACAGGTTTCACAACCGAAAGTGCTTTTCCTCTTAAACCTTTCAGCAGATTTATCACCTGTTGCTGCAGGGCTTTCATGGCTGTCATGAAGCAGAGGCACACTCTTCTAGCTGTGCAACACTACTCCAACAGGTCTACCTTCCAGTAAAAACTAAATGACACCTGAAGTTTAACCTTCGTTGGGACATCACTATACATAAAAACCAAACTCCACCTTGCACAAACACGCTCTCAATATGTTCCTACATGTACAAGAAACACATTTTGCACTGCTGTTAAACAGATGACACAGATGAAGAGGGAAGAGGTGAACTATAGGACTTCAATTTTTACGTGCATCTAAAACACATTTCACTTCAGATATACAGTATATACCTACCGTTGTTTCACTCTATTTAATATATATATGGTTCATAGGTTCATATGCTTCCTATAAATGTAAGCAGAGAAATATAGTACAATACCTTGCAAAAATATTCACACCTCTGAACTTTTAAGTTTTGTCACGTTATAACCACAAATATCAATGTGTTTTAAATCAACTGTGCAATTGTGAAGTGGAAAGAGAACCAATTTTTACAAATGCAAATTTAAAAAAGTGTGCCGTATATTTCGATGTAATTACAACAGCCAGTCCTTTGAGGTAAGTCTCCATCAGCTTTACACATGCAGAGGCTGAAATATTTGCCTGTTCTATTGCAAAATAGTTTAAACTCAGTCAGAGAACTCTGGCTGTGTGTTTAGGGTTCGGGTCTTGAAATGAGAACTAAAGCCTCAGCTTTAATTTTATTGCAGTCTCTAACACGTTTTAAGCCATGATTTTCCTGTATTTAGCTGGTCCATCTTCCTAGCAGCTCTGACTAATTTCCTCTTCTGAAGAGAATCATCTCCGCAGCATGATGCTGCCACTACTGTGTGTCATCTTGAGGAATGTGTGCTCAAGGCAATGTGCAGTGTTAGTTTTCCACCTATGTCTTGCATGTAGACCAAAAAGTTCGGTTTTGGATTCATCTGACCTGAGATCCTTCTTCCACATGTTAGGTGTGTTCCTTACATGTCTTATGGCAAACTTTCAATTAGACCCCTTATGGTTTTCTTTTAAAAAATGCTTTCTTCTCATCTCTTACATAAAAAGACAGATTTGGTGTTAAAATCATATACACATTAGACATGTCAGATTACAATTTGTAAAATATATATTTTTTTTTAAATGATGCCCATTTTCCTTATACCTTTCAGTTATGTGCTAATTTATGTTGGGCTATCAGATAAAATCCTAACAAAATACGTTCTAGGGGTGTGAATACTTTTCACAAGGCATGCTATGATAAGATAATCCACCACTAAAAATTTGTCAACAATGAAAATAGTTGTCACGTATGTTATATTGATATAGAGCAATGTGTTTTAGTATAATGTGAAAACGCACCCTTGTGGAATATAATAAACTTTAAATATAGCAACAGAAAACCAGATTTTTCCAGAATTGCCAAAACATGCAGAATTATAGGCAGTCTAATGTTTAAATATATATTTTTTTTATAGTTTTAAATGATCCAACAACAAAACGGACTGTATCACTGTATCATCTACTGAGGCTGACACTTGTGAAATGAGGCCCTGATTGCTACATAGATAGGAATATCAATTGCAGGTTACCGTTTAGAATATAAACAAACTGCAAAAAGAGACAGACAGTATCTCTGTCATCAAGTCTGTTGATCTTCTGGGCATTCAGCAAACGAGATTGCGTGACTAAGAAGGAGGAATATTTCTTTTCTCGTTTACCTCCCATTCTAAGGATGGTCTGCACTCTTTTTTCCCCCTCTTTCTCTGTCAGCTCACTCTGTTTTTGCCCTTAGGCCCCACGCTCCGGTTCATTGACATTGCTGAAGACCTAAAGCGAAAAAGTCCTGCACCGAAGTTAACAGAGAAAAGTATCCTGATTTGTTCTTAGAGAAAAAAAGGTTATGCAATCACACAAATGAACTAAGGGTTTATGTCAATCAAACAGTCCATCAGCTTTGATGAGTTAGGACAAGACACTAGTTGTGGAGGGATTGGGTGAGTTTTTAAGTTCTGTTGTGATGGAAACCATTGTTTGGCCCGCTTCCTTCCTGCCTTGCATTCCTCTGCACAATGCGATGAAAACTTAATTGGCTCTCAACAAAGCAGATTGGATTGGTGTAAGAAAAAGAAGTGTGTGAAGACTAAGGCGGCTGAAAGATGCACAAGAGCTGAAAAACCATCCCAACAAAGGCCAAGTGGAACAGGAACCTGTGGAGAATTTTAATTCATTGGTCATTTTGTCTTCAGAGGGTTGCATGTTACCTGATATCAGGCAGACAGATTTTTATCTTCGACTCACAACAGGCCTAAGCCAGACACTAAAGTTTTTTTAAAGAGCAAAGAAAAAACATCCACCAAGATCAGATTTATGCCCATTCAACAAGGTCCATATGCACAGATGTTTTTGTTTCTTCCCCTCATAATCCCTTAAAAGCGAAAATCCATGGCGGATGTCACATGACTGTTGCTTCAATGCATGTCACCTCGCAACGCCTTTTTACCTGAGCTGTATGACATGCTTTATAGCCTCACTGGCACGGTTCATGAACGTTGAGTGATTTGTTGCCTCATGCGTGTTTTCCACACCTGAGAAGGAGCGAGCGCTCTACACCGATGACGTGCGTCTAGTATCGCGAATTCAAATACCCAGGTGTGTTTCATAAAGAACAGCGCTCATGTCAACACTGTACAGAGTAAATACATCCTTAACACAATAAAGAAGGGCATGTACTCACAGTTCTTCTAGGTAGGGGAAGTTCTTGAATACATATGCTGGAAGCTCAGTAATGTTGTTCATACTCAGGTCACTGTGGAGAGAAACAAGCAAAGAAACGGCCAATAACACATTAGCTTAGCAGTCATTTAGTTTAAAATCTTGATGATGCTTGAAGCTTATCAATAATTAAAATATTTACTTTGATATTTACACTCTATTCTCATTTACCATTATTCTAGTTTTTATTTCAGACATGCAATCAAAATTATACTTACCTTACGTAAACTTAAAATCTGGCAAAAATCAATACTTTCATTGCTTACAGCTATTTTATGCATTTGCATAAGTCTAAATTCTAGAAAAAGAATACCATGAAAAAAGCCTTTCTATTTAGCCCCAGGGATCTTCATTTTTCAAATCAACAAGTAAAAACAGACATGTAGCAGCATGTAAAGTATGCACACAGTACTTGATTTACTTCCCAACCAAATCCACTATAAAAATATGTTTAAATTGTAACAACAATAACTGTAAAAGGACTTTCTAATAGCGGTATCTTCTAGTGGTACTAAAACAAAAGGATAAAGGCAGGAGAAGGCTGACATCATACCTCCTGAGGCAGTGACGTATACAATGAGGGCAAATTCAAGCCTGAATCTCAAATCTTGATTAGAATGAATTTCCTTACCAGGCCTAAAGAAAAGACTCCTAGATGCCACAGCATAAAAGATGGCAACATAATGACTGGAAGAAAAAAAACATAACAAAAATTTAAAAAATACAAGAATTTCAAATTAAAGAACCCTCTGAACCCTCCTTCCCTTTTTCACTTCCCAACTGACCATCTTGAGTTTCATGGCCAGATCTCTCTCAGACCTTGTGTGTGGGCCCCTGAATCCTACAAGGATCACATTGCTCTTCCCCTGCAGACCCTAATACACACAGAGACATATATGCGCTCGCACAGGTTTTAAAAGGTGAACCCTGACAGAACCCTCATCATCTCAGCGACCTATGTACCATCTCCACTTACCTGGTTATCCAATTACCATACAGACTATTCAGCAACAACGCTTCCATCAACATCTAGCTAACCCCCAAACCCCACTGTGGCCTTTTTTTCTACCTGGACTGCTTCTCTGGTGGTGGTCTGCAAGCAAAGTTTTCATTCAACCACCACTGGTCAAATGGGCACATCCTAATTATATTATACGTTTGTCTAAATTCTCCAAAAAATGTTTACTGGTCTAAACCACATGCAGACCTCAGAGTAATGGAGGCCTGAATGACTCTATCACACTTCCTACCCCCCTCTGTCCCTGGCTGCTTTACTCATCAAGGTCCTGGCCTGTCCCTGCTAAGACAGATTTCAAGAGGACACTAAAAATGCAGCTGTGATAAATAGTGAAAGGCTTAAATGCTTCCACAAACAGGTATCTGCAAATTCCTATCCCATGTGCCCTTTGGATTTATTTCAGCAGCGAAGTAGCAGAAAATCTAAGAGAGGAGAGAGGCAAGCTAATAAAAAGGGAAACAGAGGCTCTAAAACTAGAGGCCACAGTTAAACATCAACAACTAAAGGCATTCCCGAAAACCCAATTCCTAAACTGTCACAAACAAAAATGCAATTTTTTTGGGTTTCAAAAATGCTTTATTTAATTTCTCAATTCTTCACAGTATTCTTAACATTTGCTTTTCAATGTACATTATCTGTAGGCAAAAGACATTTTTAGGCATAGGTTTTGTAACACCCACATGTCATGTCAGACATCAGGTTTTGCTGTCAGTACATATACTCATTAGCAATTACATTCTGACCACTTTTACTTATTCCCCTTTTCCATGTGTTCTACTCTGGCCGGGTCCACTCAACTTAGTCTGCTTTGCAACCATTTCCCTCACTGGCTTTTCCGGCCCGGTACTCGCTTTCTTGGTACCTGCTCGTCAGCAGGTCCCATCAGTGCTGAGCAGGGCAGACATGTGGCCATGAGCGTGGTCAGCCGCATGTCAGCGGTATGAGAAAGTGTTAGCCGAGGTACCAGAGAGAATGATGAGCCACGGATTTTACCTCACACGGCAGTGCCGGGAAAAGCTTAAAAAACTTAAGGGCGACTGCTGGCGGTGGGGCTTCAAGCCATAACTCTAGCCATCAGTGAGTCAATAGAAACACAACAACTACTTCCTGCAGAGTAGAGCGAGATCGAGCTGAGTGGAGCCATGTGGTGCTGGATCCATGAATGGAAAAGAGGAATTAATGTAAAGCCTGGGGTATACCTATGTGGAACAGATCTCTCAAGAGGTATTTTGATGTCAAGACAGTCCCTTTGAACTGTTTTACCCTCAAATATGAACTAGATAAGAACTTAAATTTAGGTTAAGATAACCCTAGAGTTCACTGGTTTCCACTGGGTTTTTAGAGTAAGAATATTAAAAGACCGCTTTCCAAAAAAAAGCCTGAAGAATAGTTAAAACAAATGCACTGTAGCAAAAAATGTATAAAAATAAAATAATACAAAGTATAACATTTAAGGCCATACATGAACATAAGTTTATGAACTGCGACATGGAAAGTGGAGTCAAACGAGTGAAGAAATCTCCCAAAACTGCAGTAAGACAGACCAATTTCCATCCCAAGGTACACACTTCGCATTCCCCTCTGAAGAAAAGTGTTACAGAGCATCAGTGTCCACAGCTGCAGCTTAAAAGCATGCAAGCCACGTTTTGTGCTGAATCTCATTTTACCCCTTCCTCATCATTCTGAAGCCTAAACCTATATGTGTGTTCTCATCAAGGTTTAGGCATTCCAGCTGGTTCAGTGGTGTAGAAGAAGCCCATCTTTCAAGCCATTAAAATCAAACATTTTTAATAAGCAAAAAATAAAGGCATATGAGTGGCATGAGTATTTTCTCAATTAAAATTTTATTTTATCTGTACAATAATATTTTGGCATCACTACCAGCCCCTTTTCCACCGAAAGCACTGGAACTTAAAGTGCCTGTGACACGCTTTTCCTACAAATGCAGAAATTGAAAGAAAACATCTTTATATTGAATGAACTGGTCAGTAACTGACATGATATTGAGATTAAAGATGTGATAAAAAACAACTGTGACACAAAATAAGCATATTTCAATGTTAAATATTGCAAGTTCAAAGTTGCCCGGAAATAACTTCAAAGGGGAAGTCTCCGGTCATTTATTGTGTGAGCGTCAGTGATAAACTGTTCAGGTAGAAGCAAAGTTGCGTTAAAAACAGCGTTAATATGGTGAAACAGTGCATTGCTGGTGGTGGCAGCAATACTACGACAGCAGCCGTTAGTCTGCACTACTTCCGGAAGTAAAGAGGAACAGAGGTGCCTGGATCAGAGCTGGAAAACTGACGAGGGACAGATATTAAATCTGAAGATTCTGATATAAAGTAAAAAAAAAAAAAAAATGACACACCAGGTAGTGTCTTCAGAGCTGCTGAAGACACTACCTGGTGCTGCTGCTCCATGCTGCTCACTTCACATCCGGTGGTTTCACTCAGTGCCGTATTTACTGTAACCCTGGATTTACACTGTATCTGCTCCGGTCCGGCCCGTCCAGACCGCTGCGAAGCCTGGAGGAGCTCCAAGAACCATACGCAGATCACGCAATAAAAGCCAGTGATAAGTGCGATAGCAAGTCCAAAACAACTAATTCTGTGGAAATTAAACCACAGTTAACCACCAGTTAAACTGCTTAATTTTTCGTTTTATGCATCCAGATATTTTCATGTCTTTTGTTCTACAATGAGTGAGTACACGGAGTGCAGCGAAGCTGTATTTTTTGCTTAATTTGGTGCATTTAATGTTTAATTGCTCCTGTTTATAATACCTTTTAACCCAGTTACTGATCTAATTGGTCTAATGTAAACAACTGCTAATATATACATGTGTATATCTAAATATATGTTTATATTTATTAATATAGTGAGATCTAGTCTGTTTTTAGTGAATTATTTTGAAAATCTGAAAGTTGTGGTTGTTCTGTGTCCTGGTGGTGCGGTATGAATTATGCAGATCGACTCTGGCCGTGCTCGGGCATCCAGCAAAAATAGACTCTGGTCGAATTAGATAGCCGTCTGCAGGCCGCAGCACTTGTGCCCTGCCATCTAATGAAAGCTGACTTTCTTCTCCTGACTCTGCTTTGTCTCTCTGTGATAGTGACTGAAATGTCTGTGTTGATGGCCATTGTAGCAGCAGTCAGTTCCCCTTTGATATCATAAAAAAGCGCAACAAAATCACAAAGGAGTAGTCTGGAAATGCCTTTTTAGTGAAATGTATGACCATATAAACTCACCGACCACTTTATTAGGTACACCTGTCCAACTGTTCGTAATGCAAATTTCGAATCAGCCAATCACATGACAGCAACTCAATGCATTTAACATGTAGACATGGTCAAGATGACCTGCTGCAATTCAAACCGAGCATCAGAATGGGGAAGAAAGGTGATTTAAGTGACTTTGAACGTGGCATGATTGTTGGTACCAGACGGCCTGGTCTTAGTATTTCAGAAACTGCTGATCTACGCACTATCATCTCTAGGGTTTACAGAGAATGGTCCGAAAAAGAGAAAATACCCAGTGAGCGGCAGTTCTGTGGGCGCAAATGCCTTGTTGTGGCCAGACTGGTTCGAGCTGATAGAAAGGGAACAGTAACTCAAATAACCACTCGTTACAACCAAGGCATGCAGAAGAACCTCTCTGAATGCACAACATGTCGAACCTTGAGGCGGATGGGCTACAGCAGCAGAAGACCACACCGGGTGCCATTCCTGTCACCTAAGAACAGGAAACTGAGGCTACAATTCGCACAGGCTCACCAAAAATGGACAACAGAAGATCGGAAAAACATTGCCTGGTCTGATGAGTCTCGATTTCTGCAGTGACATTCGGATGGTAGGGTCAGAATTTGGCGTCAACAACATGAAAGCATGGATCCACCCTGCTTTGTATCAACGGTTCAGGCTGGTGGTGGTGGTGTAATGGTGTGGGGGATATTTTCTTGGCACACTTTGGGCCCCTTAGTACCAATTGAACATCGTGTCAACGCCACAGCCTACGTGAGTATTGTTGCTGACCATGTCCATCCCTTTATGACCACAGTGTACCCATCTTCTGATGGTTACTTCCAGACGGATAACGCGCTGTGTCATAAAGCACGAATCATCTCAGACTGGTTTCTTGAACATGACAATGAGTTCACTGTACTCAAATGGCCTCCACAGTCACGAGATCTCAATCCAATAGAGCGCCTTTGGGATGTGGTGGAACGGGAGATTCACATCATGGATGTGCAGTCGACAAATCTGCAGCATCTGTGTGATGCTATCATGTCAATATGGACCAAACTCTCTGAGGAATGTTTCCAGTACCTTGTTGAATCTATGCCACGAAAGGATTAAGGCAGTTCTGAAGGCAAAAGGGGGTCCAACCCGGTACTAGCAGGGTGTACCTAATAAAGTGGTCGCTGAGTGTATCTCAACAACTGTTCATTTCAGTGGCATCAATTTACTTTTTAAAATATTTTAGCAATGTTTCCTTTCCATAAATGTAATTGGATTTATCATGATAATTCGATGTCATGGGCATTTTAAAGCCCCAAGATTGCTTTTGCCCAGGTAAAAGGAATCCTGGGGAATTTGGGTGTCTTCTGTTTCCATTGCTCAGAAAGCCCACTAACCATTTATTTAGGTCAGCTGAATGACGTATGGGGGAGTTGGGAAGAAAACTGCACTACACCTTCAGTCCAGCAAATGGCTTTACTCCCTTCAAAAGACTCTTAGCTAATACATATTTTTTGTTTCAACTGATCAACAATAGTAGATGATGACCAGTTATATAGTTGATTAATCCCTTCCATTATTCCTTAAGTTACACTGGATCCATAAGCAGGAAGAGTTTAAATCATTATACAACAAGTTTTTACCAACCTGCATCTGGCAAAAGCTGTTCCTTTACAACTTCTTGATTCATTTATAATAACTACCAAACACTGATTAACATATTTATTTTTCTTTTATTTTTATGTTAATTAGGTAAACTCATATCAGAAACGTCTACAGCACAAACGTCTTTAGTACAAAATCTATTTATTAGAATTAAAAAAAAAGTAAAGGTCCAGAAGTAAAGGGAATTGATACCCAGACTGTCTAATCATAAGCAAATATTGATATAAAGTAAAAGATGCATAGACAGTGGAGTAGATGGATGGCAGGACACGTGGGTGTAGAGGATCACTGGGAGCTTTTGGGAAAATGCATCCAAACCTGGAACTGTGATCTCTCCTTCTGCAGAGCACTTCTGCATAAAGCTATGAAAAATGGAAAATAATAAAGAGTTCACACTCCACTAAAATCTTATATGAAAAGCCAGTCTTAGGGAAATGTGTATTTTTATGTATAAGCAGCAAAATTTAGAGTGCTGTTTTTGATCATCAGTACTTTAATAAAATATTTTTCTTACAGAACTGTGGCGAAACAGTTCATAATTAATGCCTACATTTACTTAAAATGTCAACACATTTCCCAGTGAAAAATATTACATTTTATATTCTGTTACTTGTACTTATTTACCACATATTTACTAAACGCTTTGTAATTACTTAGCGGAAATTCCCAGAGTGGCGAGCCCAGATAGGGCAGCGGTTCGTGGGGAAGTCCCTGTCCAACCGCCCAGTTAGCACAGCTAAGCAGCCAGACCAGCCTGTAAGCGGAGCAGCTGCACCTCAGAAAGAACATTTCAAAGTAGGCTCATTCTTGATGAACTGACTACACAGATGAAGTTTTGAGGTCTATGTTCTCGCTTAAAAATATCTTATAACTTTTTGTAAAAAGTCAATGGTATAAAAACAGTAACTTTGTATACTCACTGCTGCCATTACTGCAGCTGGTGGTGACATCTCTCGCTGCACACAACTCTAACCCCTTTGACAATCCCGGAGAAATCTGAAAAGACCTACCTCAGAGTAGGACCTTAACCCATAAAATGCGCAGGTTGAAGGTTCTACAGGCCCTGGGCTTTTCGAACCATGCACCTTCCCACAAGCAATGGAAAAGGGGTTACTGTCAGTGATCCTCAAACATAGAAAGCAGCACAGGATTTCTCATTTAAGAATATTCAACTGTCACAGCGACCACAATAATGATTAGATAGATGTATGCCAATGTACTGTGCTTGATATCACTGTCAATTCTTTTCAAGCTCATCATTAAATTCTGAATTGGTCTGGTAATGATCCACTCTTCTAAATCAGATGAATGAAGCAGGAAAATAAAATTTACAGCCATTCCCCTTGACCCAAATGTAATGTTCAACCCTCCTTATCCCCGTTCCTTGTGTGGTCACCGGCATATGGATCAGCTGAGCGGTGACGGCGGAGCTTAGATGGCTGGTGTTTCTCCCTGGGCTGTCGTTGCAGTGACGGTGACGTGGTGTGTTTGTGTGGTTGCGAGGGCATGGTGGGGGCCTGCTGCCGACCTGGGACCTCTTGCCAGGGCAGTTGTCCCTTCTTGGTGTGGGGTCGGGGGGTCCGTTGTGAGTACGGTGCTCGGTGGTGTATGCTCTGTTGCGCTTGTGGGCGGAGGCTGAAATCGGAATTCATTGGGGAGTTGGGACTGTTTCGTCCTGGGACGGCTCTGGTTGGCGGGCGCGTTTGGACCAGGTAGACCCTTCTTTTGTTTGTGGCCCCCTCTCCGGATGGGGACGGGGATCGTTGGGGGTAACAGCTACATGAAATGCCTGCACCTGTCAGAGCACAGTGGAGTTGCTGGTGCCGCCATTCTGATCTACTGATGCTTGGTTTCAAAACGCCCTTAAAATGACAGATACAGAACAGGCAACTAGGTTTTCAAGATAGAAGTACAATAGAAGCTATTGTATTTGGAAAGGCAAAATAAAAAGAAATTGTCAGTGGACTTTCCTTTGTTTGTGGAAAACAGATGCACGAGTATATTGCTATTAAAGTAGGGATGGCCAATTATGGTATCATTTAACATTATCAGGGAAAGATTACTTATGATAATTGTGATGTATTGTGAAAACGATACATCACATACGTTTATGATTATGTTTGCAAATATAAAAAACATGGTTGGGATTTTTCCTTTTGATGTTTAAAGCCTTGTTTTCACTGCTGGTTCAATTAGAGCATCAATATCAATATATTTAAAAATATGATTGGTGTGCTTTCTGGCGGTGCACTTGAGCCACTTCATGTAACTGGTATGCTAGTAACAATAAATGAGAAAAGCTCAGTGTTATCTGCAGAGCAGCATTCATGTGTGTGTAGCTCTGATTGCACATACAAACTCAATGAATGCATTGCCAAAATATATGCACTTTTTTCATCAGCACTTCTAATTGTTTTTAGAATAACAACCACAAAATAAAATTTTTAGCCCATGTCAGCCACCCCTTTATTAAAGCATACATAATCTTATGATGGTCCTTCCTGTAATTTTGTAGCTGCTGTATTCCTCTTTGCTTCTCCAGGCTGGAGGTTGCAGAACACTTTGCATAGCTTTACAAATAGGTAAAACATGTCCCACAAACTAACTGTAAGAGTGCAAAAACACAAATCACATTTCACCTAAAGTGGAGCATTTTGCATGATATGATAGAAGGGATGTATCTAAAAATGGTGTTGGTTTCAAAGCAGATAAAGCAGGTCAAATTCTTAGCCTCAGAGACAAATGTTGCCAATGTTTTGACTTATTTCATGTGAATTCAGTTTTATAGCATGCTAACAATAATGAAGAGCACCAGAAAACTAAAGCTACATTTTGTATTTTTTATCTCAGTTTTTTCTTAGAGTGAACCAACTCCATCAACCCTATCCTAACTGCAGCAAAGCACGAAAGCTTGCATCACAGAGAAACAGTTACATAATTATAAGATATATATTTTAATATACATTTATTTATCAGAGAAAATAAGTCAAGAAAACAAGTAAAAAATGTCAAGTAGATCAAATATTTTACTTGTTAATATGACAAAAACTGAATAAATTTATTCACAATTTAAGAATATCTAAAAACGAAAGATAAAACCCAGGAAACCCAAAATAGTCTGCAGTTAAATTTGTGAGCTAAAGGAATGGAAAAGATGTTTTAAACGAAGGACACCATAAAGTACTGAAGGGAAGGGGGGTAAGGAAGGTTAATATTCCTCCATCCATCCTGCTTTGCAGCAGGAACTACTGACTAGCTCCTTTCACCTCTACTGACCAAGAACAAAAGTATCATTCAGATGAAATGGACTGAGGGCACCAATGGTGAAGCCAGCAAGTTCCACCAGTTGAGTGAAAGACCCCCAACGCCACCCTGCAGATTTCCCCATATCTTATTCACACAATAAAAAAAAAACAACAAAAAAACACACATAACTTAAATTTAAAGTGTGATGGCACCTTATGTCTTAAAGTGGACAAGAATCTGTGCAATCATTATATGAAAAAAAACCATTAACAGAGAGTTAGGAACAGGCCAGCTACATGCTCTCAAATGGATTGTTTGCTTTATTACTGGCTAAGCAGCTTTTTTTCCTCATCTTCTTTTCTGTGACAGGGCTGTGGCCACTACTGAAGCCAAAACTCAGTCCCCGAGTGAGCTGCAGGTAAGAGTCCATGCCAACACTGTCAAAAGATTTATTGCAGAAATGTGTGGTCTTCCATGAGCAGGTTTTTCCTACAAATCAAGAAGCGATTTACAGCAAAATAATCTATTACACAACCTTGTGACTGGATGTGTTCTTTGCATTTTAAGTACTAAGGCCACAATTTAGGAAGCATGTCTGAGTTGTTAAAATCACAACCCATCCAGTTGCATAAACTGGCTTAGTTTTCAAGCAGATTTCCACCTCTTCAGTGTCACCACTGCACAACGTTGATTTGAAACACGCTCTACGAGCAAAATTCCGAGTACTGTAAAGACAAAGCACTTCTACGTGAGGTCTTTTTTTAAGACATCAACATACCGCTGCGGGTGCATTAGCCCTGAAAGAGGGAGCGTTTGCAGCTGCAATATGTCACACTAATCCATCATGATCCCTAACCCCACCGCTCCACACACAAAAGGCTGAGTGAGAGGGAGAGGACAAGTAAAGTTCAAGAGACCTAGCGAACAAATGAGAGTAAGACTGAGAGAGGGACAAACAACCTTTGCATACTTTAAAAACTCTAAGGTGAATCTATTAAGGACTTTAGTTTTTAAACGTATTTGGATGTCAGTATGAAGTGTAGAAAGAGAAAAGAAAACACAAGTTTGAAAACATGTATTTAAAAAAAATATGGCATAACACATGAAAAGGAGAGTCTGTATAAGCAACCACCTCCTCTTATTAGGTAACTGCTTTTTGGTGTAATCAACCCGTCAGAATAATATGCACTATGGTACATTTTTAGATTATAAAAAGTCTAGATGATCAGTGACAACAATGGCGAAGCTCAGCGTTCTGGTTTGATTGTAGGATTTGTGTGACATGTTTTCACATCTGTTGTTTGGTGCATCCAATGAAACAAACAGAACAAACCTTTTCAGTAATTAAACTATGTGCTGCTGCCATAACCAAGTCACACACTAGGATAAACAGTTGTCTAACTATAGTCATAATTTCCTTTATTTGTCTTTTGCGTAAGCTCACAGAGGGGCGGTTGGTTCGGTTTGTTATTAACCCAGAGATTGTGACACAAACTGTTACTCTACAGGGAAATCATCAACTGTATCAGCAACACTCCATAAACACCTAACCTACCTGGTATCCATTTGCTTTAAGTTTCTATGAAACTGAGACTCTTGTTTTAAGGTTGTTGTTACTCTCAAACGTCGCTAGAGAATGTCATAATTCAATCAAAATTGACTCCTCTGTTTATGCACAAAACATAAACGACTAGGAACAGTTGCCCTGTCATACAATACACACCTAGATGTATCTAAGTGACCTCAGCTGCTATAAAATCAGTCAATGGTTTAGTGTCGGAAAGCTGATACCATAACATTGACAAGTAATCTTTTTACCCAGGACCAATTTGCAAATTATTTTGTTTTTTAACTGTACTTTGGAAATTCAAATCTTCTATTTAGTCTCCCAATTATAATAAGATATTTTTCAGAAAACCCTGTTAAAATATTTTATTCACAAACCGCACTGACTGGTGCTTCTGAATAGTCTTCAAATATAAAGGGCTGATAAGGTAAAATACTTAATATTAATGCTAATACTAAATATTATTCTTAATATAATTCATTGAATGTATAAACATGGCTCAATGTGTTATTTATCAGAAAAGAAAATTCAACAATCTAGGGCTGGAAAGATTTGCAATTTAGCAAAAATGTTCCAAATGATTTATTACTTAGTATTTAGCAAAGGTTTGAATTTCAGCTGCTTTACCTGAACACACAGTGATTTTACACTTAATATGGCACACCTTGAACAGTGCACTGGACTAACCATTCACACATCAGCTAGGTTTTGACAGCTACATTACATCAACTAGTGTTGCTAAACAATACACAACAAAGACTGCTTCAAGTTTCTGGTATTTTGTAAAAGATACAAAAATTGTCTGCCCCAACTTCACAGTTAAAAGTAAAAATCGTAAACAGAGTAAGAAAAATAAAGTAAAAAAAAAAATGTAAAGGTAAATTCCTCCTGCAAAAATGTGCAAAATTAACAATAATCAACTGTTCAAAAACACAAGAGGAAGAAGTAAAAGTTCACATTTCCCAATCTTATTTAATAGCAATTTTGTGGCTTAAATGTCTGTGGAAAATGATACAAACAAGAATTCCTGTAGAACCTTGTAATGGAAGTGATGCACTAATCCACCAGCTACTGACTGAATTCAGGCCAATTATCAATTACCCCTTATTGGCCCTTAGCAGTGGCACTATTCTGGTCAGTAAAAGCATCAGCAAACAGCATATCCCTTAATGAAGTTTGTTTTCTATTTATTAAATTCAGATATAGGTTGGGGACCTTCGCCTCGGAGCATAAATGGGTAAAAACTAATCTATTCATTTCTAGTAGTTTTATCACTACTACCTTTATCAAATGATCAGCAGCTCATTTTTTCAAGGTCAATGTATGTTAGATTTACCAGTCAAATTAAAACTATTTAAAAAAGACATTAAAGTATATACTGTCGGTTGATGCCTTTACAGACTATATATTTAGATTTATTGGACTAGGTGTGTTTACTTGCATATCACTAATCAACGCCAATCAAATTAAAATTGGTCGAATCTGATCTCTGTCCAGAGGACTGGACCCTGTAGTTTGTATGTAGTTGCAATCAGCCAAAATCAAAATTGGCCAGACCAATAAAACCAGATGGCCTGACTGGTGCATCTCTATTAAAAACCATAGTGTCCTGCATCATGCCCGAATTTGTTCTATTTTATAGCAGTCACACTGTATTGCAAAACTACAAAATACTGTACTTTTAGGGCATTGTCTTCCAGCAGCAACTCAAAGTTTGCACCGTGATGTTTAATGTCCATCTTTTGCTTATGTTGCAAGCACAACAACCTCCCATTGAAATTGAAATAATTGTATTTATTCCCAACATAAACGTAGTTTAAGTTGTTGGATTCTTACTATGGATGCTGGTTGGTACTTACAGGTAATAGGTGAAAGTGCTGAGCCCAGATGGGACGGTGGTCAGTCCTCTCCCCGAGCAGTCTGCTCCCCCATCTTCATCGCAGCTGCATGAGGGCGAACATACGGCCGCCGACTGCCCTTGACCAGAGGCGCTTGGACGAATGAAGCACCACAAACATATCCAAAACAAATCCACACGCATGTTTTTGTTTTTCCCCTCTCCCTGTCGGTTCAGGTGGAAGTGGTGAAGAAGAAAAAGAAGGGGGCCTTTGTTTGCGGTTGATTCTACCCCGGACGTCGACTTCTCATGTGGTCGGGTCGGTTGAGGAATGAAGAGGGGATGAAGCCCAGCCGTCGCTTTCACAAAACCAACATTAAACGTCCCCAGGACAAATACACACTCACAAGCCCGACCAGAACCTGCACACTAACGCTTAGCTAGCTTGAAAACCTCATAAAAGCCACGGAGGAAGAGCACGTTACCTCTGTGTGAAACATTTCCAAGCCCTGTTTATGTCGTATTAGTCCATAACGTAGCTCTGTTGGCGACAGGAGCGGCAGTCTACCTTGCGTTTTTTGCGTTTTCGCTGTCCCATTAAATAGCGAAAATAATAACTATGCGCAGTACATGGTAATGCGTCGCTAAAAGCCTGACCCTGTAGAAGCTTGAAACGCACCGGGCAATATCTTGCGCGCTGGTTTCTTTCCTTGCAGGAGAGCACCGTCAGTTTTCAGCCATTCCTCACGTTTCCCCCCTTCTCCTCTCCTGACATCACCAGCGTGTTGTGTAGCTCGACGGGCACCCTACCGGACAACCTGCAGCAGCAGCACTGGGGCCCCCGGCCTGTGCAGCTCAGAAACCTGCGCTGCTGCGTTACACTGCCAACAAGAGCACACTCCCCGACCACAAGTTTCAACACAGTCAGGTAAAACATCTCTGTAGGGCCATTATGACTGCTGATGGGCGTCTCTGCGTGTAAAAAAGGGCACGAATTGCTTTCTTATCTCTGAGTTATGCGAGGCAGTCGATGCACATTCATATTAAAGATGGTGACATACATTTAGGTAACTTATTTACACGTTGGTTGTGTGGACTGCTTGTTCAAGAAATAAATGTTTGCTGCCATGTTCATTCAGTCTTGCTGTGCTGTTCATATACAACTTGTCATGTTAATTTCACTAACGTGTTTAACTGCGTACACCTAATAAAGAGGTACAGTCTTAAAATAAAATACATTATTAATGACTTTTGGTGACCTTGGGGTGCCACTGCTGACTGTCCTTTTCTAACACTGAGCTATTGAGCTCCTTTTGTGGTGGCAAGATAAAATTGTCCTCATCCAAGCTTGTTTGTCACAGTTTCAGCCTTTATAAATCTTTTTGCTTATTTCTTTGACTGTTTAACCAGATGGCAAATTTTTAACAGACTTCTGCCTTAATTAAATGGCATGATCTCTTGTCTTTCCCAAATTCAGAGCGGCTAAGAGAAATTGACTTTTGTGTCACATCATATTTATCTTTCAGGGAAACAGGAAGTCATGGATTATTAATTTAAAATTCATCCACTCTCTGGTCAATTTAGAAAATTATAAGATTAGATTAAAAAAATGCTTCTGTTGCATTTATTTTATAGGAATTGTTAGGGGTTTCAAAAAAAGGTGGAACCAATGAGTCTGTAAATTCTAAACTTTATGTTTGCACCCGGATTCATTAAATGTACTCCACTTTAAGGTGAAATTTTTCCAAAAAATATTTAGTGAAAGATTATGTTACCAACAAAAAACATATATCCTAATATTTTATGAATATTCTTGTCAATAAAATATTATTTTCTACCAATAGGTTTTGTGGATGCTGCATTGCGGGGACATTTAAATAAATCTTACTTTAAATGAACCTTTGTTTTAGAGAAAAGATGGATGAAAATTATAAGATGTAGCCAAAGTAGAAAATCAATCCAAAAAGATCATGCTGACCTAGTTGAAAATATTAAGTTACAACATAACTACCTCATCATTAGAAAAGACCAGGTAACTGTGTGGAAATTGTTTTACTAAATTTAACGGTTCAGTTTTGAATATCAGTGTTAGAAGGTGAAAGGGCAACGATACAATACTAAATAATTACAGCACCATGAAGTAAGTAATTTAGTATGAGGTAAAATAACCTTTTGGCCATTTTAGCCATCTGCGGATTAGATTAACTGCACACAAACTGATGTTTTCAAGCTATTATTTCTGTTAATTGTGAGAATTTTCTGCTTACAGCTAATGAAAATATGAAATTTAAGATTAGAGTATAACATCTGACCAATAAAAAACCCATTTTTGATACAGAAATGTTGAAACACATACCTGCTTAGAATAGGTTATTATACATGCTTAAAGACTGTCTAATTGGGACACATATTCTAATTTATTGAACATGACTGTACTGTTTCGGAACCCCTTAGGCCTTCAGGACTGCCTTAATTCAACATGTGTGGGAAGTATTCTTCATAGAGTTTGATCTATACTGACTTGAAGTCATCACTCTGTTGTTGGCTGCACATCCATGATGCTAATGTTCCACCATATCCCAAAGGTGCCTTATTTGTGATTTGGTGACTGTGGAGGCAACTGGAGTACAGTGAACCCATAGTCTTGTTCATGAGACTGGTTTGAGGTAATTTGAGCTTTGTGACATGGTTTGTTGTCCTGCTAGAATTAGCCATTAGAAGATGGTTACATTGTGGTCATAAAGGGATGGACGTGCTCAGCAACAATACCCAGGCTGGTAAACAATACTAAATTAGGGCTTAAGGTGTCTCAAGGCAATATTCCAACCACCATTACACAACCAACACCAGCGTGAATCGTTGATACAAGGACAGATGGATCGATTCTTTCATGTTTGTCACACCGAATTCAGACCTTACCATCTGAATGTTACTGCAGCTGACATTTACATTAAGCAGACCAGCTAACATCTTTCTACTCTGTTATTGTGGTCTTTATAGATGGTCGTCTGCTGCTGTAGATTTGCTACTTCAATATTCAACCTGTTCAGAGTTGGTGTTATTTGACCTACTGTTTGAGCTCCTATTCTCGAACCTGTCTGCCCATCATGTCATGATCTCTGACATCAGCAAGACATTTTTGTCTACACAATTACCCCTCACTGGATATTTTCTCATTTACAAACTATTCCCTGTAAGCCTTGGAGATGGTTGTGCGAGAAAAACCCAGTACATCAGCAGTTTCTGGTCTAGGCAGACCACCCCATACGGCACCAGCAACCACACCACATTAAAAGTCACTTAAATCCTCTTTCTTTCCCATTCTGATGCTCAGCTTGAAGTTCAGAACGTTGTCTTCACCACGTCTAGATGCCTAAATGCATTGAGTTTCTGTCATGTGATGGACTACTTTGCTATTTTTGTTAACAAGCAATTGAACAGGTATGGCTATTAAAGTTACATGTGGACGTATATTACTCTATATGATAAGATCCGATGGTAGGTATGGAACTTAATCTGGATCATTGGTTAATTCTTTGGGTGAAACTGCAACATAAAACTGAAATTTCAGCTTCAAAGTTTAGTTTTAGCAGTAAACTGTACTACAATTTAAACTACAATATATTAAAAAATATTAGTGATTTAAAAATCTAATAAAAATAGCCTTTAAAATGCCCATTTGATCTTGTAAACATGCATGTATTTTATTTTTCAATGTTTACTTTGTGAAATCTCAGTCTGTTATGTTACGTGCAACAGAATGCAACTCATGCAATGAAATATGAAGTACACAGTTTGTCTTTTCTGTTTGCTCCTGGTAATGGATCATTACATGGCTTCACAAAGCGGTGCACTCCCTGTACTTGCAGGTTTTCACGCTGTGCTTGAACACCAGTGTTTTTCTTCACTAATCTGATGTGATGGATAATTGTCTGGGTGGAGACCTTACAAAAGGAGCTTCATGATGTACAGAGTTCATTTGGAGATTACATCAAGTACGCTTGAATAATTCCCATTTCTGTACATGCCACATCTCTTGTAATGTTAAGAAACAACAATATATCAAGAAATAAACTTCAGTTACAAGAAATAAACTTCAGTTACAGCATGTTGCAAAATAACATGCTGATAAATAGTGCTGAGAAGTAATATGTTTCTAAAGGTGTTTCTGACAGATATATCTCACAAGAACAAGCCCACAAAGGGTTAACTAGCATCAAGAATGCAGAGGCTAATGACTCCTGCCCCCAGTGGGTTACACATTGTTGTTTTTAGGATTACCTTTTACCTTGTTGTCTGTTTAACCCACAGCACAGAGGGAAGCACAACACTGAAGGTTTAATTACCTGTAAAAACGTAAATTTTAACAGCTCCTGTTGAGCCCTTCATCTTACAGAGACAGGTTAAAGGTTTTTCAAATATGGTATTTTGCTTTCTGTGTGTATGTTTTGAAAAAAAGTTTACCATAAATAAATAGGAAAGACTTATCACTGTATCAGGAGATTTTCTTACTGCATTTATTTAAAATAGGTACAACATTAAATAGTTTTAACAAGTCAGGTATGTTTTAAATGATTACCAGTATAGGCTGTGTTATGAACAATTAATATTGTAATAATGTCAAAACAGTTTACTCCCTAAAGTATATATTAATGTAAGATATACAGATTAATTCGCTGATTCAATGAGCTGACTGTATGCAGAGGTTTTGGGGAAAGAAACATGGATTTATATTATTAACTTCAGAAGAGGTTTGGGCATCTGATTAGGATGCCCCCCGGGAACCTTTCTTTGGACGGGAAGACCCAGAGCTTGCTGAAGGGACTACATATCCCGTCTGGCCTGGGAACGCCTTGGGATCCCCAGAATGAGCTGGAGGATGTTGCTTGGGATGGTGATGTCCGGGGTTCCCTCCTGAACCTGTTGCCCCCATAACCTGATCTCGGATAAGTGGAAGACATTGGATGAATAGATGGAATTTCAGAAACCTAACTGAAAGTCATGAGATGGAACAGAAAACATTGTAAAATGAAATATTGATGTTACCATAAAAGTGACAAAAAATGCGAACCATAAACTAAGAATTAGTAAATTTGTCTAAAGTTATATTTTGTTTCTCAATTAATTTAAACACATGAACTGAACTAGGAACCTAATGCTTGAAATGCAGTTTGACATTTATATCTAAGATTCAAGTCTGTTGTTTTTCAGTACTTCGGTGTGTCAATTATTTCTGATGATAGAATCTCCTTTTCTAACAGTCTAATGTGCATGAAACACTGACCTTCTCACAAGTATTGTCTTTACTAAATTTACTGCAGTAATTAACACTTTCATCATGTAGTCGTTTTCTTCTTCAACCAAACAGTTCTGGACAAAACATGAAAAGTTACCCCTGAAAAAGTTACTGCCACATGATATATTTAAGTTAGGTGACATACTTGGCCATGTCTTCTGCTATGTCCCTTGGATCCTTATCATACCGAAATATTTCTCTCCAGCCAAGCCTCTGGAGACTCGGAGCTATCTCATCAGCCAGCATTTTGGTATATCCACAGAAAATTCATGTTGGTATCTGCATGTGTCATCTACCCAACACCTTCTACCCTCATCCAGCTGCATATCATCACTCATGCAACTCTGTTATAAATCGTTACAATCATGCATTCACTGTGATCTTTGTCAGTTGCATGCCAAACATGCTGTATCCCATCTGAGCCTTTAAAAATGTTCAAAACAGCTGTGTTTTCACTTATTTTCAGGCCATCATCTTTTACCTTTGTTCATCTCTGTAAAAGTTCACAATCATATTTGTGCTTATTCTGTTCCATGAAAAGCAGCCAAGCAAGCAAGCATGCAGACAAGAGGCTGAATACTTTTGAAACCAATTACTTAATGGAGTTCAACTTTCCTTCAGTTTTCACATATCACAATTTTTTATACATAACATATTTTTGATATGAGAGCAAGTTATGAATACTCATTTTAATATTATTCCATATTACATTTCTTCAGTGAAGATTTAAGTATACGGTTTAAATTGTAATGCATACTAATGCGGACTTTAATTGCAGATGCATGTTGCATTTTGGAGGAAATCTTGATTTTGTAAGCGTCAAACTGCACCCCATCATTTTAATTCTCCAAAAATATATCATACCTAATTCTTTAGGGATTATCTGCTCTTCACATAATGAGAAAATCAGTGGTGCATAGGGGAAAGCGCTGTCAGATGAATTAAGCACAAGGTGCATAGGGTGTGGTGTCTATCATTGGTATTTATTTAGCTGACGGCAACTGGCGCACCTGCTGCACATATAGATACTTGTGTTAGATTACAACCAATGTGTTATCACTGAGGTTTTTTACAGTAAGGCGTCAGTCATGGTCTGTCAGATCAGCCTTGTTCAGTCCCTTGATAAGGGCTGTACTGTGATCCAGGTGTCATTTGAATGTTTTTCTGGCTTCCTAAGTGTGCAAAATGGAAACAAGATATCCTTGTTGCAGAAGCTTCATGTATTTTTAGAGGATATTTATTTTTATTTATTTTGCAATGTTAACATGAGAAAGATATTTGTATAAAACACAAAATGTCTTATTTCTGTGATTTAATATTGTAGTTGTGGGGGAATTAAACATATGCTTTAAAGTATCATAAAATGAAGCAAACAGTATGTGAATTTACTTAATCATACTCAACACTGTCACTTGAATATGTCAAGGAGCTGAAAAAAGAAACTTAACTAAAGAGACTTTTTAAAATAACTAAAAACTGTTATTTAGACTATTTTATGATACTAACATGAGCAAAACCTACAGATGAACCATTTCTCTAAATGCCCTTATTTAGGTTAGAACTGACTTTTTCTTTAATAGTGTCAAATAGTTGATATTTACCTTATTATTCATCCAAACAGCATTATCTCTGTTGGGTTTTTTAGAAATTTTAGAAATGTATGCTTTAAACAGCACAATTAAAGAGCTGTGCATGTTTAACTTAAATTTTGTTTTCTCTCTTTCTTTAAAGTCACTCTAAAAACATTGCGCAATCCATGAATATCTATTATGAAACATTGTAAATATTAAAAAAAGCCCTTGTTTTTTGCAAAGCATTAACAATAGTAAATATAAAGGTGCACGTTCCCGGTAAAGTATTATCTTTATGAACACATTTGCAGGCAAAGGCAAGCTGTGCTGTAGAGAAACAGTACCCCACAGTGGTTAGATTTTCTCAGTGCTCCAAAGCCTTTTCCAATGTAAAAATTACAGAACAACCCCCTAGCACCACCACCCAGCAAACCACATAGGTGTTCTGTGGTGGGATTGAAGAAGACTGTACAATAATAGAATAGATTTAAGATCACATATTCATTTAGAGAAGTTTGAGAAATGTCCGCTTAGTCCGATCTGCTCTTCTGTTTTCATTAAGAAAAGAAAGGAAGAAAAAAGCAAAGAAGCATAACAGGACAAGAATTTATTATTTTAAAACATATCCACCAAACATAAACTAATTGCATAGTAGTAATCCAGTCAGTTTCAGTCAGATATTTTCCGAATCATATGTAAACATAAAGTAATTTAGCTTAAAAGGTTGAAACCTCCATGGCCATTTAAATCCCTATTTCTATTAAAAATATGTGGACTGAGCTGAAGAGAAGTGAGCTTTAGGCAAGGACCCAGGACTCTAAATAATCTAGAAATCAATGAATAAACACACTCAAATGAAAGGTTCGATTTTTCAACATTTTTCAATATGATATTAAGCTATTACAACAAAAATATGAAAAAGGCATTTTACTAAGGCTGCCAAGAACTGTTGCCAGCTGAAAATAACCCTTAACATTTATAAAATAAGCTGTTTCATTTCACTACATAAAGTTGGTCAACTGTGCTGACAAATAGTAGCAGTAAAAAAGAAGAACAAAATAGGAAGAAATAAAAATAGAAGAATAATACTTTACAATTACTATTGCAGTATGAAAAAAGTTTTACTATGATGAGTTTTAATCATGGTATATTATAACTGGAATAACATTGCCCTCCCCAACTTAGAACACTGTCAAAGAGGGGAGCATTTAAAATTTTGGTTTAACCAGTGCTGTTCCTTATTGCTCCAGTAATCCAAGAGGCAGACAACCCATTTAGGACAAATTGATGCTGGAGCTTGGACAGCTATCAGGATGTAAGTGACAGTGTGGCCGTAACACCAGGGGACGCTATCTGTCCTGAGAGTACTTTGACTTGTCAGGATCATAGCCTTCTCAAATGCCTTGAATGTCCGATGTTCCTCATCCACAGACTATAATAAAGCATCTTTTGTTTGATAAGCACAGCTGAGACAAATTCAGAGCATCTCAGGCAAAGGATCATAGCACAGGAGCTGGGTGTGATGTGAAATAATAAAAGTAAAGACTTCACTGGTGTTTCAAATAATAAAACACCAGTCACCTTTCAAAAAATATTGTATAGATAAGCTGTGGCAAAGCCCCCCCCCAACCCCCCCTTAAAGGGTGTCTTCAAGGACAGCTATGCCCCCAAATAAAGACATTTTCAACTTGCCATTTTTCCTCTTGAGTGTAATTTACAACAATTTTCATAATTCCCAGTCAAGAATTTGAATAAAACTCGTTGGCTGTAAATAGTACCACAATTGGGGTTGTGCTGACATAGATGAGGTTTGCAGTTATGGTGACCTAGAAATGGTAACTATTACAGCCTACAGCTAACATCCTTATATTAAAGGTTACTCATGGATATAATTCCTCAGCAGCAATGGAGGGCAGATTGCTTTAAAGAAGCATCTAAGTGTGAGCCTAAAGCTACCACTCTCATTAAAAGTTACTCAAGAGTATAATGGCTTACCAGCAAACGGGAACAAATTGTTCCAGATTTTTAATCATGGAATAGTTTGCATGAGTTAAGACACACTCATTCTGTATGTGTTCATTTTACTTAGTGCAAGAACTATTTGACACAAAATATCTGAAAGTTAAAATGTTACATCCTGAAAAGACCCTTAAAAACTTCCGGAGATCATGCCAAGTAATTACATTCCTGCACGATCCTCCTATGAGGTCTTTTGACTCATCCATTTCATCTGTATAAATGCTCATTGTGGTACTGTCCCCTCCAGCAATATTCAAGCATCCGAGTCAAAAATCATCAGGACAGTGGTGACTGTTGTTTCTCATCAGTTGGTGACATATGTTTGATGTAAAGTGAACAAGATGGCCCTTCATCAGACTAATGACTGCATAATTCATAGTGAAGTTTACCAGTGCTGTGGTAAGCGTAAATAAATTCCAGTCCTCCTTATATGAGACGAGAGATTGAATGTTTTGAGTCCTTCTAAATTGTGATTCACAGGATTCATACAATTTGCAGGATGCTGGATGAACGCCTCACATGCAAATTATAATAAAAAATTTACTGACAAAAGGCACAGAAATGTTTAAGTCTATTTTCATTCATTTAGCATTAAGGTTTGAAATGTTACATTTTCTTTAAAATAAAATATGCAGCATTGTCCATGCTTAATAGCACTCTTGGAAAAACGTGTAAAAATGGTGCTATAAGTATTAACCACCGTAACAATTCTTCTGCAACAAATTTAACCATATACAGTGGGGAAAACAAGTATTTGATACACTGGCGATTTTGCAGGTTTTCCCACTTGCAAAGCATGTAGAAGTCTTTAATTTTTATCAAAGGTACTCTTCAACTATGATAGACATGATAGAATCTAGAACAAAACTCCAGAAAATCCCATTGTGTGATTTTTAAGTAATTAATTAGCATTTTATTGCATAAGCATTTGAAAACCTGGCTAGGTACTTCGGGTTATTGTCATGCTGGAAGACCCAGCCAGGACCCATCTTCAATGTCCTTACTGAGGGAAGGAGGTTGTTGGCTAAAATCCCCCAATACATGGCCCCATCCGTACCCTTCTCAATACAGTGCAGTCGTCCTGTCCCCTTTGCAGGAAGCATCCCTAAAGAATGATGCTTCCAGCTCCATGCTTCACGGTAGAGATGGTGTTCTTGTTCATCCTTCTTCCTCCAAACACAGCGAGTGGAGTTTAGATCAAGAAGCTCTATTTTTGTCTCATCAGACCACATGACCTTCTCCCATTCCTCCTCTGGATCATCAAGATGGTCGTTGGCAAACTTCAGACGGCCCTGGACATGTGCTGGCTTGAGCAGGGGCACCTTGCGTGCGCTGCAGGATATTAAGCCATGGCGTAGTGTGTAACTAATGGTCTTCTTTGAGACTGTGGTCCTAGCTCTCTTCAGGTCATTGACTAGGACCTGCCATGTAGTTCTGGGCTGCTGATGATGCCCCACGTGATGCCCCACGAGGTGAGATCTTGCAAGGAGCCCAAGACCAAGGGAGATTGACCGTCATCTTGAACTTCTTCCATTTTCTTAATATTGGGCAGACAGTTGTTACCTTCTCACCAAACTGCTTGGCTATTTCCTGTAGCCCATCCCAGCCTTGTGCAGGTCTACCATTTTATCCCTGATGTCCTTGCACAGCTCTCTGGTCTTGGCCATTGTGGAGAGGTTGGAGTTTGTTTGATGGAATGTGTGGACAGGTGTCTTTTATACAGATAACGAGTTCAAACAGGTGCAGATAATACAGGTAATGAGTGGAGAACAGGAGGGCCTCTTAAAAAAGAACGCACAGGCCTGTGAGAGCTGGGATTCCTACGGGTTGTTAGGTGATCAAATACTTATGTCATGCAATAAAATGCAAATTAATTACTTAAAAATCACACAATGTGATTTTCTGGATTTTTGTTTTAGATTCTTTCACTCACAGTTAAAAAATACCGATGATAAACATTAAAGACTTCTCATTTAGTGGTTTTCTATATGTTCATGACTATTTACATTGTAGATTCTCACGGAAGGCATCAAAACTGTGAATGAACACATACGGAATTATGTAGCAAATGAAAAATAAATAATTAACTTTAAATATGTTGTATATTTTAGTAGCCGCGGCTTTGCTGTGATGAAATATTAACCTTTGCCGTCTCTCAATGAACCTCTGGTGACCACCTCATGAAGCTCATGGAGAGGATGCCAAGAGGGCAAAGCAGCAATCAAAGCAAAGAGTGGCTATTTTAAAGAAGCTAAAATATAACAATGTTTAGAGTTATTTCACAATTATTGTCATGACACAAAGGCCTATTTCTCTTAGCCACCGCTCAAAATTGGACAGGCAAGAGAACGGCCATTCCTGGACTGAATAGCATTGATCTTCATAAGTCAGGGAAAGTACTGCCCCAAAAGTCACAAAATGTATTGTAATCCCAATGTCACAGTATGCTACATGCAATAAATATCTGCTAATATTTTAGGTATGATGCATTCAGGTTCCCTATACAATTATCATATATGGTGGTATTAGTTGATTAATGCTGCACAAAAATCTTTTGGAAGGCAAGAGGCGGTAAGGTGGTGAAGTCATTAAGAAACTACTGTAGATACACAATGTTCCATTGCCAAAACAGCAGACATTTACCAAAAGCCTCTTTAAAAAAAACGGTTGTTTAGATAGAAATAATGAATTTTGTTTCTGTTCCAGCTGTCAGATAACCAAATCAATATTCAGGGTCTATATTTGCAATGAACCCACAGGAGAAAGACATAAACACTGTTTAAATATTTGTATTTTTTCACAATTCATATAATTATTGCAACATTCACCAACATTATTAAATACTGCATATTTTCTTAATATTGTAAGCCCTTATCAGGAACTTGCTACAAGAAATTAGCTGCTTTCCTCATTTTTCCTGTATCTAAAGTCAGAGCGATAATTAAAAAACATTAAAACAACTGAAACTGTTAACAAACAAAGGCTTGGCAGTCACCAAGTCTCCATAACCAAATTAGACAGTCTGTTGGGAGGCATGCCATGGAAAGATCTTTTCCGTACTACCATCACACATGTAAATGAAACACCAGGACAGTTTATATAAAAATCTGGTGGCATCTGCCAGAAAACTGAAAATGGTTCATCATTGGCTTTTCATCAGGATTATGATCCAACACATATGGTCAAAAAAATTGAAATGGTTTATCAGACACAAAACTGACCTTCCAAGGCCATCTTGGTTAATTCTACAGAAGAATGGTCAGAGATCTCTTTCTTGTACATGGTGTAACCTATTGGTAAAAGGGGGTTGTATAAAATATTACCAGCAAGGATTCAAGCAAGTGTGGTGCAGGTGATTTTGTTGAAAAATATAAAAAAAATTATTCCACTAAATTCAAACAAAGGGTGGAATTATTTTCTAAACTTGCCAGATTGTAGGTTTTGCAAATGTCTTAATCATAACTTATAGTAAGTGTGTAGGGGCCAGTGTAAAATATTTTATATTTGAATTATTACTTACTCAAAATTATTGCAAAAATAATAAACAATTTTATGTATAATAGATAAAGTAAATCTACTTTTGAAAATTGACTTGCAACAGGGTAGATAGCAAGCTGTTATCAGTAAAAAGAAAACCATGGTATGCAACAGGAAAAGAGACCCAGCTGACAACAAAATAAATCTGGACCCTTTTAGCCACAAAAACCAACACAGTGTGAAACTTTAGCCAAACAGTCCCAGAACATAATAACCAAAACCCACAGAGGCAGTAGAACAGTGGAAACCCGAATTAGCCCTACAGTATGTGTATCCTGTAGCTCCAGGGCCTTTTCTCTAAGCATGCTGTCAGATTAATTTTCAACCTCTCAATCTAAAAGTCCTGCTGATGGTGAGGTTTGGCTTATCCTTCTTGTTCATTGTTGGACTATGCTTGCAATTGATAGAGCACCAGAAAACCATGCTGATTTCTTTTTGTATGGCCACAGAGTCCACTGAATGTGTACAATAAAAAGAAACCGTGGTGCAATCTGAACAGTTAGGAGTGAAGGGAAACAGGGACTGAAAATAAGTCAAAAGGTTGGTGCATGTTTGAGCTAAAAGTATTGACAAACCAAATGCCTTGTTTGACTGAAAGGAATTGATGGACTAGAAGTTAAAACTGTGTAATATTTCCCATATATGAAGTTAGGATGTAGCAACAGGAAGAGGTTATTATTAAATCCTGTGTCACATTTATTGTATTCTTATAGAGTTTTTTTAAATTTCAGCATTTTAAAATGTGTTAATTTGGTAGGACTATAACTTTTTTCCACTAAACATTCTCTACACTTGGTCATTCTATTTTCGTAATATTAAACATCCAACATGCAGTTGATGCCTTTAATTGTTCTTTAATTACATTAGATAATTATGTTCCTCAAGATTAGCCAATTTATGTGAACTAATTGCACAAATCCCACCTACTAGAAAATAGCAATAAACAGAATAAGCAAAAGGAGGTAAATAAAGGGACCACTGATCGGCTGCAGGTTGGATGGCAGACTTGAGTAAACATATTTAAGAAATGTTTCTTAGTCAGTATCTTTCCTGATGCAGGTAAGATACTGACTGTTGGAGCTCTGGGTAACGTCACTTCCTGTTTTCGCTATTCCACTTGGTGAATTGTTTGGTGTGTGAAGGCTCTCTCGTTTGATCTGATTTCTCTCTACTGTGATATCTCTTACTTGTTCTAATACATAAGCACGTTAAAACAAATACTTTCTGTTGCTGTATTTAACGTTTGGGGACTCTCCGTGTCTTACACGGTTTTCTAGTAGTGGTTAGGGGTCGCTAGCTTAGCGATAGCTTAGCTCCACCATAGCTACCCGTTCTGCTGTTTCTCTCTCCAAGTCTTCTCCTCTCTCCTGCTCTCTGTGTCAGATGTTGTTACTCCTCTGCCTCCTTTAGTGATAATGGTACGTGTAATAAATGTAATAAATGTTTTTGTAGCTTTGGAGGCGAGGGTGTCGGAATTGGAGGCCACCGAGGGTAGCTCCCCATAGCAGTCCTTCGGAAGAGCCCGCGCATCCGGGGCCTCACCACCAACCCGTCTGTGTTTCTAACAGATTTTTCCCGCTCAGCGACACACCCGCTGAGAAGCCAACTCTGGTAATTGGCAGCTCCATAGTCAGAAACGTGGCACTAGAGACACCAGCGACCATAGTCAAATGTCTGCCAGGGGCCAGAACGGGCGACATTAAATCCTATCTGAAACTGCTGGCTAAGGATAAGCGTAAATACAGTAAGATTGTAATTCATGCTGGCGGCAATGACACCCGGTTACGTCAATCGGAGGTCACTAAAGTTAGTGTTGCTTCGGTGTGTAAGTTTGCCAAAACAATGTCGGACTCCGTAATTTTCTCTGGTCCCCTCCCCGATCTGACCAGTGATGACATGTTTAGCCGCATGCTGTCATTCAACCGCTGGCTGTCTAGGTGGTGTCCAGAAAACGATGTGGGCTACATTGATAACTGGCGAACATTTTGGGGAAAACCTGGTCTGATCCGGAGAGACGGCATCCATCCTACTTTGGATGGAGCAGCTCTTCTTTCTAGGAATCTGGCCGAATTTATTAGTTCTCCAAAACTCTGACAACCCAGGGTTCAGACCAGGAAGCAGGGTGGTAGTTTAACACTCCTCTCTGCAGCTTCTGTACTGCTACCCACCCATTACCCTATTAAGACAGTATCTCACCACAGCCAAAATTGAATAGATTAAAAAATAATCTAAAAGGAGGAAATCAGGAAAATCTCATAAAAATAAACACAACTCAGGCTAAAAAGAAAAATAAAACGATTAAATGTGGCCTACTTAACATAAGAGCTCTCTCTTCAAAGACCTGATTTCTGACAATCAGATTGATTTATTTTGCCTAACAGAAACCTGGCTGCAGCAAGAGGATTGTTACTATAAATGAGTCAAGTCCTACGAATTATTTAAATTTTCACATTCCTCGAAATACTGGGCGAGGAGGAGGAGTAGCAACCATCTTTCAGTCCGATTTATTTATTAGTCCCAGACCAATCAATAGCTACAACTCTTTTGAATATTTAATCCTTAGTTTTCCTCATCCAAATTGCAAAGCACTAAAATCACTTCTGTTTGTTGTTTTGTACCGTCCACCAGGCCCTTACTCTCAATTTTTAGATCAGTTTTCAGACCTTTTATCTGATTTAGTGTTAAATACAGATAAAGTTATTATAGTGGGGGATTTTAACATTCATGTTGACACTGAAAGCGATAGCCTAAATATAGCCTTTAATGCTATCTTAGACTCAATTGGCTTTGCTCAAAACATTAACAAACCTACCCACGTTTGTCTTTATTCTCTGGACCTTGTGCTGACATATGGCATTGAGTGTAAAGACATAACAATATTTTCTCATAACCCTGTCCTGTCTGACCATTTCTCAATAACCTTTGAGTTTAATTTAACTGAGTACTCCACACCTGAAAGAAAATTTCACTATAGTAGATCATTATCAGACGATGCTGTAACAACCTTTAAAGAATCTGTTCTACATTTAGTCTCCTCATTATCACTGAAAAGCACAGTGGAGGGCAATAATTCTGTTTCTGCCCCTTCACAAATTGATTCTCTTGTTCATAGTGTTACTTCATCATTGCGTGGTGCATTAGATAATGCAGCCCCATTGAAAAAGAAGGTAATTATTCATAGGAGGCAGGCTCCTTGGTTGAATTTAGATCTGCGTACTTTAAAGCACAATGTTAGAAAATTGGAGAGAAAATGTTGCTCTATACAACTAGAGGATTCCTACTTAATCTGGAAAAATAGCCTACTGTTGTATAAAAAGACACTTCGCCAAGCCAGAACAGCTTATTTCTCATCATTAATAGAAGAGAACAAGAATAATCCTAAGTTTCTCTTTAGTACAGTTGCTAAACTTACACAGAGTCATAGCTCTGTTGAGCCATCCATTCCCTTAGCTTTTAGCAGTCATGACTTTATGGGATTCTTCTTAAATAAAATAGATTCTATTAAAAATAAAATCTTTGACATACTCCCGAAGATGATTACTTCATCTTCAGCAAGTGAGACAACATTGGAAATAACTGTAGAACCTGATCTGTGTTTGGACTGTTTTGAACCTGTGGAGCTTCCTGAGTTATCAGAAATATTAGCTTCATCTAAACCTTCAACTTGTATGTTAGACCCAATCCCAACCAAATTATTTAAGGAAGTGCTCCCTCTGATTACCAGCCCCATTTTAGATATGATTAATCTATCTTTAGTAAATGGATATGTACCACAGGCTTTTAAGGTAGCTGTAATTAAACCTTTACTTAAGAAACCTTCGCTTGATCGAGATGCCTTGAAAAATTACAGACCTATATCCAATCTTCCATTCTTATCTAAAATTCTTGAGAAAATAGTTGCTAATCAAATGTGTGAGCATTTACACAGCAATGACCTGTTTGAAGAGTTTCAGTCAGGCTTCAGAGCTCATCATAGCACTGAAACAGCTCTGCTGAAAGTCACTAATGAAATTCTTATAGCCTCAGATAATGGACTTGTGTCTGTACTGGTTCTGTTAGATGTCAGTGCTGCATTTGATACAATCGATCATAATATTCTCTTAAAAAGGCTGGAATATGCTGTAGGGATCAGGGGAACAGCGCTAGGCTCTGTCTGACAGATTCCAGTTTGTTCATGTAAATGATAAATCATCTTTAAACGTCAGGGTTAATTGTGGAGTACCACATGGTTCATTACTTGGGCCAATTCTCTTTACTATATATATGCTTCCAATAGGTCAAATTATCAGGCAGCATAGGATAAATTTTCACTGTTATGCTGATGATACTCAGCTTTATTTATCCATAAATCCTGATGAACCCAACCAGTTAGATAGAGTACAAGCATGTCTTGAAGATATAAAAACTTGGATGACTTAAAATTTTTTGCTTCTAAATTCAGACAAGACAGAAGTTGTCGTCTTTGGACCGGAGTCTTTAAAAAAGAAACTGCTGCTTAGTCAGTCACTTAACCTGGATGGCATTAAATTGACCTCCAGTAATAAAGTAAAAAAACCTTGGTGTTACTTCTGACCAGGACATGTCATTTAAATCCCATATTAAACAGGTTTCTAGGATTTCCTTCTTTCACCTCCGGAACATTGCCAAAATTAGAAATATCCTATCCAGGAGTGACGCTGAAAAACTAGTCCATGCATGTCCATGTCTCCTATTTTAGGAGAAATTGGATTTAACAGGAAAATTGGCTCCCTGTTAAATCCAGAATAGAATTTAAAATTCTCCTTCTCACATATAAAGCCCTTAATTTTCTAGCTCCATCATGCATCAGAGATCTGATTGTTCCATATGTTCCTAACAGGGCACTTTGTTCTCAGACTGCAGGTTTACTGGTGGTTCCTAGAGTCTCTAGAAGTAGAATGGGAGACAGATCCTTTAGTTATCAGGCTCTTTTCCTGTGGAACCAGCTCCCGGTTTTGGTCCGTGAGACGGACACCCTGTCTACTTTTAAGGCTACGCTTAAAACTTTCCTTTTTGATAAAGCTTATAGTTAGAGTGGCTTAGTTTATCATGGAGAGAGCCTAACTCCCTCCCTGCTGGATGGAGTATGGGGGAGTCAGGTTTAGCCCAAACCAGCTTAGTTATGGTTGAGGTGCAAACGCACCCTCCATTTCTGCTACCTGTATGACCCCTTATCTTTTCCAATGGTTATAATCAGTCTGACAGAGAGAGGTATCCCAATCCTTGTGGTTTTTAGTATAACAATGACCATCAGTGGGACCCTTTGTGGGGTGCCTTGAAACAACATTGTTGAAAATAAGCGCCGTTTAAATCATCTGAACTGAAACTTTCTGTGTAGTTATGCTGCTATAGGCTTAGGCTGCTGGAGGACATAATGACCACTTTCACACTCTTCGCTACATTCTCACACTACTCTCCAATTTTGCATTATTTGCTGTTATTTCAGCTTTTAACTTTATTCTCTCTCTTTTCTCTTCCTAGCAGCTACACCTGGCCTGACTCTGTGTCTACCTGTGACACCTTTCTGGAGAGGGGCATCGTTCGAGCTTCTGCTGTCAACAACTTAATGCTCACCCTCTACCGAGGATCCACATGGCCCTGTCTTTTGGAGTTTAACCCTTTCTCTCTCCTAGACATGGCAATTGACTGAGCTTTTACTGTAACTAATTATATGTGCTCTCTTTCAGACTCTAACCTTGAAAACTGGCTCAGAGTTTATATGTTCTTTCTTTCTAGGTGAAACGACTAAAGGAGCTACATCCATTAACATTTATTTTTCCTTCCCATAGAAAGTACTCCTGGATCAGTGCTTTTTCTTCTTCTTTGTGTCTCTGCTCTGTTCTCTCTAACCCCCAGTCGGTCGTGGCAGATGGCCGCTCACACTGCGCCTGGTTCGGCTGGAGGTTTCTTCCTGTTAAAAGGGAGTTTTTCCTCTCCACTGTCGCTACATGCATGCTCAGTATGAGGGATTGCTGCAAAGTCAACGCCAGTGACTGTCCACTGTCTCTACATGCTCATCCAGGAGGAGTGGATGCTGCAAGTCACTGACTGGATGCAATCTGCTGGGTTTCCTTAGACAGAAAAACTTTTTATCCAATTTGAATAAATAACTGAATCTGACTGCACTGTTCAATGGTTAGGACTAATTGGAATGTATGTACCTGACTTTTGTGAAGTGCCTTGAGACAACATGTGTTGTAAATTGGCGCTATAGAAATAAAACTGAATTGAATTGAATTGAATTGAAACGTTGTCCAGGGCGACGAGGTTTGAAGAAACATCCACTGTGAACAAACGGTTAGCTTCGGCTAACCTCCATAGCTGTGGATGAAAGACGACTCGTTCTGTCCGCCAACCCACTACACAGTTACTGTAACCACGGTGATGCGGTCTCGGTTGTCCTCCTTCCAGACTGGGAAAACCGCTCCACTCGACTTCCTAGGGACAGCGTCTCTGCAGGGAATTCTCTGGAATACAGTTTGCTTCTGCAGGCCTCAGAGAGAAAGTCAAGCAATGCTTACACCGTAATTTCCTTTTTTATGAATGAATACCGGGTACACAAACAGTAATTCATCCGTACTTAACTCATTGCATATAATCGATGATCGTATGACACCCTTGGATCCAGTTTGAAGAGTTTATGTCTGTTTGCCAGCAAAGAGACATTAGCACGCTGTCTCCCCGGCCAGCCTCGCACGGAGTTAGATAAAGATTCCTTGGAAAGGTGGGGGTTTTATACGGCCAATGGCATCATGGGAGGTCCGCTGTTACCCCCCTTCCCCTTCTGAAGTTGTGCTGGAAGTCGGTTAAATGCAATTTATATTGAAAGTTCCAGAAAAGTTTGTACCACATCTTTCATGTTGTAACCATGGCTGTGGGTCCCAACACAAAGTATCTTAGAAAGTGATGGAGATGTTTTAATGCACAGTTACAGATTGTAAACAGCATGAGCACAATTGCTCACTTCAACCAATTAAATGAACATATATTTGTTGACTCTAGAAAATATAACAGATTGAATAATTATTACATGTCTGTTATATACATTTTTACTCTATTAATTTCTTATACTTTACAGAAACACATGTATTGTGCTTTATTGACTGCCATTGCATAGTTTCACTATGGGTCTACCTTTGAATTAGGGACAGTTGGTCCTCAGTGCATCCCAGTTATATTACATTGTAAGGAATGGGCTTATTTATGCAGTTCAGTTATTTTAATTCTGTTCATTTACCTCTGAATATGGTGGAATATGGCAGAATAGGGCAGCTCTTGCACCCTGAGTCAGCCATCCTTCTGCGTTACCTCGACCCTCACCCCCAAATAATTAAAACAATGAAAATTAGATTCTAGGGTGAGCTAAAATGCAGTGCAGGTCTGGAAAAAACACATAGCCTCTCTCACTATTCTCCGCAGCAAGCAGGGGACACTTTCTCAGCACACAAGAATGCCATATCCATAAAAGCAACAGGAAATCTGTTCAGGGGACAACTGACAGATAGTTGCCCTCACCCCTCTTGTTATGCCGCGCTGGGTATTTGAAAAGAAAGACCATATCAAAAAGCACAGGTGGGTGTTCTAAACATAAAACAACAACAATGCAATTTCCCTGTTTTGAAAACCTGAAGCACAGCTGAAATATTCAGTCTGCAATATATCTTCCATCTTATTTCTGCTGCTTTACAATTTGTCAGAACAGTCATCATTTCATGAAAGGGCTTTACAAAGGTTCTTTCAGAATGTAACACTTTTTATTTTTATAATAATTTAAAAGATTTCCTTTAAAAAAATACATAATGCCTCATTTAAACATAGGCAAACCTCCTCAGTGCAGACAGAGGCTATTTCCTTGTCAGCACATGTTGAGATCCACATTAAAAAATTAAAAAGGTCATTTGGAATAAGATGGTTTGCTACTATTTTGCAAGATCAGTAAACACCAAATGCCTTAATGAATCTGGCTCATAGATTTAAAAAAAAGTTTGGAAACTGTGACGCCACCTACTCTCAATGAATCCTCAAGGTTGTTTTTTGCTGCTAGTGGTGATATAAAAGGTACAAATCTGACTGCATTCAAATGAAATGCAAGGACAATGTAGCACCCCATTTACTGTGCATGATGTACCAAATTCTAATGCCTTTGTGGAACAATCCTGACATACATTGCATAAGACAACTCCTCCTTGTTTCTGAAATCACCCTATATCCTTTTTCGTCCTTGCAGAGTTAACCCACTCCCTGGTGAGAGAAAACAAACGATTTTCTATTAGTTCTCAAGATTCAAACAGTGAGTGTGACTCATCATTGGCTTATACAACACAAACCTTCATAGTTCTCTAATCTCTCCTCTGCCATCCTCCCTCCTTCTGTCACTCCTCTGTTTCTGTCTTTCTTTCTCCATTTTCCTCAGCATCGTGCAAAGTCTCAAAGGTAAACCCAATGTCCTCTTCCATTTGGCTTCTATTTTGGTCTTCATGTCAACAAGATATGAGTCACCACACCCTTCACAAACATGGTCATAATCACTAAAACATTGTCTATTAATAAAGGCATCAACCAGTTCATTTGCTGCACAACCTTTACTCTCTTTCAGTCATGCACACTTTCAACAACCAGCTCAATAAAACTGGAATAAAGAACTTATGCAAACTGCTGAAAAAAGCATCACTGTAGCCATTTTAAGAAGATTAGCCTAGTTTTACATAGTGCTACTAAAGCACTTTCAGCAATCCTAAAACAGAATAATAACCAATATGTGTCTCCCTAACAACCTTTAACTCACATTAGTATATAACTTTACACACATTACATGGTGGTAAATTATGTGCATGTGAGGCCTTTTTGGTTGGAGGAATCTAGAGAAAACAGGGAGGTAGATTTTACGGGGTAAGAAAATTGTTTAGAGAGGTCTCATCAGCTGTATTTTCTTTTGTTTATACTGATGTGACTTGAATATACCCAAATGATGTATGTTATCCACGACAAAAGTAATCTAGCCTGCAGCAGACTCCAACATGCCATGTGATTTCAATGTGCTTGTCAAGGAACATCCTCCATGACACATTAAAATACGATAAACTATAAACTATAGCAATGGTTCCTGTGACAAAAGAACATTTTTCATCCATCCATCCATTTTCTATATGTGCTTCTTTCATACTGCGTGTTTTATCAAAAAGGAAAGTTTTCATACTACTGGGTGGGGTACACCCTGAACAGGTTGCAGAACATTTTTCTTCAAAGAAAAACTTTATTGTGAATCTGCTTGTGTCCCTATAGACAGTTTCTATTTGATGGGCCAGAGAGCACTATCGCTTTCTCCCTACATCACCTAAACGACTAGGAAGCCTCATCCCCACTGAGTGAACATACAAAATGTGGGAGCAGGACTACGAAGTAGCGGAAAGGGATGAAGTGAGATTTGGCTTAGCTCAGTTCATTGTAATTAAAACTCATCATATTTGTTTGAGGAATCAAATGAGATGTTAGTCATTTTCTAATCATTTCCCAGCTTTTGAGTAGTGACATCTTCAGTCACTGATATTACCGTGGAGTCACACTACATTTTCAAATTGTTAATCTCAGCTTTATTTTGAAGAAACCAGATATTTAAAAAAGTAAATTTTTCTCACTGTCTGACATAAAATCTGACTAAACCTTTCCTGATTTTGGTGAGTTAGGATTACAAAAAAAAATAAATTGTTTGCTTAATGCCAGAATAATGAAATTTTTTTTTCCTTTCTTGAAGTCGAATACAATTTGAATTGTTTCAGTATGTCAGGCATGCAAGCAGTCTGTTTGATGTGTGCTTTGCATCCACAGTTGTGCCTCCAGTTAATTCAAATGTTGTAAAATAACAGAAGCTTACAAATCCATGATGATAACATCACCATATGGGATTTCCCAAATTGTTTAAAGGCAAAGTAGTTTTATAGTATGTAAATTTCTCAATTTTAAGAAAACACTAAAATAATCTCTTAAAAAAAGGTTATGGTTTTTTTATAACATGTATCTAAATATCTTGTTTCAACAGTACTCGATTTATTTTTCTCCAGAGAGAAAAGACTGATATGCAGATACCACATAAAATCATTTTCTAGCACTCCTGAAGTTAGAATGACCCCAATGGCTGGCTATTTCCTAAACTATTAAGACCACTTGAAAAAAGAAGATACCATGAGTGAATCCATTCAATGCATTTAACTGGAAAATATTTTTAAAACAAAAGATAAAAAAACCAAAGTGATGTCAACTTTGTACACTTCATTGCAGTATTTTGAACCTTTCATGTATCCATCCATATTCTTTACCAGCTTAATATTTTTTTTCTCTTCAGAAAACAGGAGCCCTTCCCTGAGTGAACAGCAGGGTACAATCTGTACAGGTCAACAGTGCACCTTTTATTCAGGACAGTAGAATAAACATAGAATTGAACGACAGACATTATTTAAAAACAAACATTTAAATTGACAAAAATTAAACAATTTAATCATAAAATGGAGTAAGATGTATGCTTGATCAAACAGTCATTACCCTTAATCAAATATTTTAAAATAATTTCATCTCAGTGGCTTAGCTGTGATCTTTACAATGCATATCAAACTCCCTTATTAGTTACGTTTTATTCATAATTTATTGAATAAGCTAATGTGACTAGCATCTACAATTTATGAAATAATTGATAGTTAGTATTAGTTACTCTTTATACATATCACTTGCATCTTTATGTTTTTCTCATAAACACCTGTTTTGTTATACTGACTCCAATGTTTCTCTTATGTTAAAATTGTGAAGGTCAAGGTCAAAATCAGGTAATTAGTCAGAATGGGAAAGTGTTAAATAATCAATACTTAAGATACAAATAAGTTCTAAATGTTTGTGTATATACTGATTTTAACAGTATTGTCAGCTTCTCAGTGTTTTGGTTTGTGTTAGAAACTATCATCATAGTATCATCAAGACACTAAGTGCCCGCAAATGTTTTCACTCCCCTCGAGCTTTTGTAACTATAACAAACTCTGAGGTATTTAAAGAGCAACACAAAAACCCACATAATTGTGAAGTGAAAGGAAAAGTATATGCTTTTCAACATTTACAACTTCACTAACAAGGACCATGCCACAAAGATATGAGTTTAAAGGTTTATTTAAGGTAGGAGTCGGCGGGATGGGTTGATTGGGTGTGAGGATGGGTCATTTGGGGAGACTTGCTGATGAAGGCTTGGGGGTTGCAGTCTTCAAGAAATGGCTTTTCCCGAGCCAACTTAGGATCCCCAAAATTTCAGAGGTGAATTGAGCAGAGGCGAGAGTAAGCTTGATGCAATTCACTAAGATTATTACAGATATCAGAACAGTATGCTCGGGATGACCAACATCTAGAA